>JAHRHZ010000289.1:34856687-34920603 GCA_024137785.1 Ginglymostoma cirratum | reverse complement strand
GTTTTCCTGCTCCTATGATGCTGCTTGACCTGCTGTGTTCATCCAGCCCCATGCTTGTTATCTCGGATTCTCCAGCATCTGCAGTACCTTTTATCTTTCATAGACTGCTTTTTGTTTTTAAAAAGCGCGTATCCCTGAAACGTGGCACCAGTGACAATGATGGAATCTCCCAATGTTATTCTGAAGTGCTGGATTGTTTTCAAGCCCTAATCTGGGTTTTGAACTTTCAAATTTTTGTATCAAGCAAGATTGGTGGCATGAACTAACATAACATTCAAATAAAGTTAAAGACAAAGAACTTAGTGAGTTGAATTTTGATTTTTGTGCAGCAACTCAGATTGTTACTGGCAAATCTCACTTAATTTTCAGGGGAAGCTCTTTGATTCTACTGTCTCTGATGAAGGAACGTGGACTCTAGGTAGGCAACAATCTTAAATTAAAATACTCCCTTCATAGGGGAGGTGATGGCCTAGTGGTATTATTGCTGGACTGTTAATCTAGAGACCCAGATAATGTTCTGGGGACCCGGGTTTGAATCCCACCATGGCAGCTGGTGGAATTTGAATTCAATAAAATATCTGGAATTAAGACTCTAATGATGGCCATGAATCCATTGTTGATTGTTGGAAAAACCCATCTGGTTCACTAATGTCTTCAGGGAAGGAAATCTGCTGCCCTCACCTGGTCTGGCCTACATGTGACTCCAGACCCACAGCAACGTGGTTGATTCTTAACTGCCCTCTGGGCAATTAGGGATAGGCAATAAATGCTGCCTAGCAGCAATGCCCTTATCTCATGAATGAATAAAGAGAAAAAAAAACTATATGCCTTATTTTTCTTTATTTTAGTGTTTCATTGTAAGAATGTGTGCCATTCCTTTGCTCCATTTTCAGACAGAAGAAATTGGGGAATTAAAAAGTGTATACTTTCAGCTCTTATTGTGTTCCATCTCTAACAAGATTTTGCTTTCTGGCAGAGGATAAGAAACAGATCAGTATAGTTCTAAGGAAAAGTAACCGAGAAGCTGGGAACTGCTGGCCTTCATTGCTGGAAGGGCAGTATCGTGCTGACCCCCTGCTGCAAGATGAAATGCAGAAGAAACTTACACTGGAGAGGTTCCAAAGGGAGGTGAGTAATAGTACCATATGAAATAAAGTATACTACTCGGTTAATATCAGCGGATTGCAACTAGATCTGTTCTATTGTCCAAACATCTGAAAGAAATATGATAAGCAGAAGATGTAAAGCAAATATGTTAGCAAGCCAGTAGAGAAATTACGCAATCTTCTGATGACCAGAAGCTAATCTTCCCTCAAAGTATTTATGAGTATCTGCAGCATAATAATCAGACAAACTTTTATAATTTATTTCACTAATCACACCCATTATTACCAGCAATGTCCTTGAAGTCTGTGCAGAATGGCTTGACTTTTGCAGTTTTTCTAGGAATTTACTGAAGAGTGCAAATAGTCCTTTTTGTGGGTGTAAAGTGCACACTTTAACTTGTCAGCATTGTAACTTGAATCTGCTTAGATGGCTGCAATGCTCTTGGTGGTCAATAGGCTACTGATGTGATAACACTCAAAATAAAGAATGACCACGAGTGAAATACCAGAAACCGTCAATCTTATTTCCCTTTTATCCTCTTCTGAGTATCACCGCATCTAAGGTAAAAAAAAAACACAATATTTTGTTGACAGGATAAAAAAACTTGCTATTTTTGAGTTTAGAAGAATGAGAGGTGACTTTATTGAAACATCCAAGATTCTTAGAGGACTTGACCAGATAGATGTGGAAGGGCTGTTTTTTTTCTTCTAAGAGAGTCTACGACCAGAGACCAAAATCTCAGAAGAAAGGTTTGCCCATTTAAAGCAGAGATGAGTAGCAGTTTTTTCAGAGGGTAGTGAATCTGTGGCATTCTTTCCTGCAGAGGGCTGTCAAAGCTGGGTCATTAAGTACACTCAGGGCTGAGATAGATTTTCAACCAATAGGGAATCAAGGGGTGTGAGGAAAAGGCAGTAAAACAGAGCTGAGGATGATCATGTCTGTGATCTCATTGAATGTCAGGACAGATTCAATGGGCTGACAGGCCTACTTCTGCTGTTGCGTCAATGACATTGAAATAAATCACTTGATAGCCCTGTCCAGCCAGGCAGAGTATGCAGAAGGTGAAAGAGGGGAGAAGTTATAGTTGCCTTAACATTACAGGAAAAAATATGAAGACCACGGGTAAGATGAGAGAGAGGGATGTCCAACTGAAATTTGGCAGTAGAATGTGGGCCTGTCACATGTTTGTGACTGAAGGTGTATTATTTCTGAAAAGTGAAATGGTTAAACTTTGATGTGCAAACTAAGATACTGTGCAGATGATGTGTGAGATTGGAATCTTTGGTACTGCGGATGGGAAGTGAGATTCAAAGTAACGGTATTGCAGCAATGAAAGAGTTTACAGGCTGAAAAATTGCTTTACCTTTCAAAAATTGATGTTCCCTAATTGATACCCATGCTACCAAAGCTTTGAGGTGGCACAGTAGCTGTGGTTAGCATTGTTGCCTATAGCGCCAAGGACCTAGGTTCGATTCCAGCTTGGGTTGACTGTGTGGAGTTTGCACATTCCGTATCTGTGTGGCTTTCCTCTGGATGCTTCCGTTTCCTCCCACAGTCCAAAGATGTGCAGGTGAGGTGAATTGGCCATGCTAAATTGCCCACAGTATCCAGGGGTGTGCGAGCTGGGTGGATTAGCCATGGGAAATGCAGAGTTACAAGGATAGGATAAGGAAGTGGTCTGAGTGGATGCTGTTCAGAGGATTGGTGTGGACTGGATCAGCAGAACAGTCTGTGTCCACACGATTCTATGATTCAATGAAATACTTTAATCTTGCTAGAATTTCTTCAGGATGATAAGCCATGTGACAAAGTAGTATGATTCTAGATATCACACTGAAAACCATATGGATTGTTCTCATTTGAATAATCATTAGACATTTAGAAACTTCATCACTGTAATGAACTTTTGCGTTCTTCTTGCACAGCATCCTGGCTTTGACTTTAGTGGAGCTGACATTTCTGGAAACTATGGTGGTGGCGGTCCAGATTTCTCAAATTTGGGAAAGTGAAGACAATTCAAAGACGCAATTGTCTAATACTAGACTTTGAGAAGAAAAGTGCAGAATACGAGCTGTTGAAAATGCCTCTGAAGGACTCAGTGACCCAAAACTTGCTGGGAAAATAAAGATGAATTGGCAGAGCACACTGTTATTAGTTGTAACCGATCCAGGAATTTGCATTTTTGAGGAAAAAATACGCCGAGTTGTGAATCATTGCAAATTGCTGGACGATTTGAAATGCACCACCATTGACCCTGCAAAACAGATCTTGCTGTTACTGACCCTGTGATTTTCAAGGAGTTGCTGAATTTACATCATTAATATAATGAAACAAGTCACTTAAAGTTAGGACAGCTGTTGCATATTGTAAGCACACTTTAAGTGGAGTGACTAATAGTCTTGACATGCCACTCAACTTTGGAAATTCAGAAAGAGAACAATTAAAACTGGAGTTTCTGGAGGCTTTTCAAGTGAATGTCTCATGCTTTTCCTTTGTATTCTCACTCTCAATTTAATCTTTATTCCTGATGTTGTTTCCTGCCTTTAATTTGACTCAATTTCGTCCTATTCTCTATCAATCTTTTTTTCTCTTCATTAGAACAGTAAGATCAACTGAATAGTTCTAACAAAAATGCCCACTTTTTTAAATAAAGATATCCAAAAAAAATCCTCCTTATAAAAAGGAAACTTAAATTAATTCTGAATATTATCTGCAGTCTGGAGAAAGCGGTCTTTGTAGAGTGCAACACTTAAGAGAGGTCTCAAGTGTATTGCTGGACACTGCTTCTTCCCTGGCCTCAGATGAGAGACAGAGAGTGTGACCACCTAGCACTGTTCATACCTGTTTCATTCACAATAAACTGTTAGTCCTGCAATTTACCACATTGCTGCTGTTGCATTGTTCTTGATTTTAGTCATTTCTAGCACTAAAATAATTGGTACCTAAAGCCGAGAAGGAAGTTACAACTTGGATGTTTGACAAAAAATGTTTGCCTCCAGCAAATTCTGGGCCACAGATATGTGCATTTTAAGATGCATATTTCTGCTTTAAAAATAAAATTCTGCATAACCATTCATATGCTGAAGGCAGTTCCTTGCTTATGGTATTTACAATTTTGAAGCACACACTGGAATTGAAAGTGAGACTCTTGTTAAAATTGCAGTGATAATTTGATTGTTTCATTTGGCTTCAATGCCTCAGATTCTTATTTCAGATCAAATAGCAAAGTTTGAGTCATTGGAGAGTTTTATGAAAGTAAGATATATCTTTGGTAAGTATATTAAAATTGGAATTAATTGTTCTTATATAATTAACATTTGAGTACAGGTGATGAAAAATGCAGTGATGCAGAGTTAAACGTTTTGGCTTTTCATCTAGGGTTCCAAATTTGAGTCCAACCCAGACTAATAGACTGAAAACCTTTTCTGTCCATTGGCTTCAGGTTGTCTATGTCAAACAAGTCTGGAAATCGACAAGTTAATTTGCAAACAACGTAAGTCCATAGTAATAGATTTTTTAAAAAAAAATCATTTGTGGATGTGAGTCATTCATAAGGCCAATCTTTCATTGTTCACACTGAATTACCTTTGATAATCTTATGGAGCTCATAGGAGTGCAGGTGTTTGAAAATATTTAAAATTACATTGGTGTTTGGCGGTTCAGATTGAAACGTGGGCTTAGGTAGCATTCAACTTGAATTATTGGGCACTCCTTCTAAAAAGCAGTTAAAATGAAACTGGAGGCGGACATCTATAAATTCCTGCTGTCACCCATTGCGACTGTTGACTAGCAGGTTGTGCTTCTGGGCCCTTTATTTTGGAAAATGCCAGTTTGGTGAGAGTTATGGGGAGACAGTTACCTGCCCAAAAGCAGTAAAGCAACTGCGAAGGCATCAGTTAGAACTTATTCAGGGTACTCTCCTAATATCATCTGGAAGTGCCTTCCCTTTTCATATACATTTGCAGCACCCATCCTTTCTGGTGGAGATGCTCACCACTCAAGGCTGTTTGGCTCGGTAAGCACAGCGTGCTGTGCTGTGCTGCGCTGCACAGACAGCATTACAGTCTTCACTGTAGGGCATTGTTACAACGTTTAAAAGACATTTGGATAAGTACATGAATAGGCAAGCAGGTGGGACTAATTTGACCGAAGGGTATGTTTCCAAGTTGTATGACTTTACGGCACAGGGAGCCTGAGGCGCCGCGTTGTACGGCGCTCATTTCCGCCGGCCTTTGCCATACGGTGACGTTTAGAGGACGTGACGCATTTCACCGGAAGCCAGGTGCCGGCGAGGAGGAGGGACGGCGGCGAAATGTCGGATCTGTTCGTGAAACCCGGTGAGAACCGAGAGGGAGGCAAGGGGCTTCACGTGGGAAACGGCAGTCAGAGTTCAAAGTAACCCTCCCCTCAGAAGGGTATGAAGGGAGGAGGGTGGTAGAGCTGTCTGGGGAAACAGGACTCGGATTGATACCCTGGTTTACGTGGCACTAAGGCTGGAGTCAGCAGTCAGCAGTGGGCGGATCATTTTGATCACGTCAGTACATTCAGACCTGCTTTACAGAATAAGCGGCACTTTGACCGTATTGTAAAGGTGATTAATACATTTAATGGAAAGAAAATTCTATTCCCTTCGCTGCTAAACATACCATGTTTAAAGTGCAAAATGCTGGGGAGGAAATAGTCTTGGTCTTTCCTTGAAATGACATCTCCTGGTCAGGAGAGATGATGCTGATTGTCTTTTGCATCAGACGCGTTTTATGTGGCTGTCAGTCAAGTTCACAGTACAGAATTGCAACTTCCCTGGTACATATTTACATAACACTTTAAAAGGTGTGTCAGATGGATACGTTGAAAGGGAAGCTAGGTAAACGCGTAACAGAGATAGGAATGTCAGGGTGTGGTACATTAACGTCAACGTAAACCACTGGCTAAACGCTGTTGCTGTCTTAAAGTTCTCTGACTCAAAGTTTGCAATGGAAAGATTGACAGTGGTCTAATAGTGTTGCTGTGGCTTTTGAGCAGAGTAAGGTGAACTTTACTTGATACTGTCATGTGACCATTGGAGAGATGCATTTCAATGATCACTGATATTCTTACTTTGAAATACATAAGCTGGGACGAAATTGATTTGATCATTTGTCTTTCAAAAAAGGAATATTCCACCACTTGACAAGGGGCTATGTGCCCTTGCAATGAGAGTCATGTTAGAGGATGAGTGTTTCTTATTTGAGGATTTGATATCAAGTGCGTTGCAGCAGGTGAAAAATGTTTTCTATAAATTAAGAGAGTGATTTAAAGACAATAGTAAATAACTCGAGTGTTGCTATGATGGAGTTCTTTTATCTTGGAAGTAGTGGAGTAAATGAAAGTTGTCCAAGTATTCTGCTTGCTCGTTGGTAGGAGCTGTCAATAACTGTCTGTATCCTATTATCCACAACTGATAATTACTTCAAGCTACACTCATTTGTAGTTTAAAATTTAAATAAAGAAGATTGTTTCCCTTGCTCGTTAAGGAAATGCTAATAAAATCACACTAACAGTTGGCTTTGGCGAATAATTGTACTTGATCATTGCTTATGGATAAATTCAGTTTCTTATGAAAAGAAATATTTGGAAAGATATTCCAAGCATTCTCTATATACTACATACATTTCAGGCTTGAAGTGTTTGGGATGTTTAATTTTGGTATCATCACTTATGTGGAATTACTTAAGCATTTTTTTTTAAATCAGGAAATCAGGAGCGAGGCTGGAATGACCCTCCCCAGTTTTCATATGGTTTGCAGACACAAGCTCAGATAGGTCCCAGGAAACATTTTCTCACTAAGCGGGTACCGGCACCTCAGCTGGATAAACCAAAAGGTGAGCATTAATTACCACATTACGCATTCAACCAAAGGCAGAATATTAGTTTGGTATTGGTAATCATAAATATTTGAATTATAGTTACATCAGAATTGTGAGTGTCAGTTTTTTTGTGATCAAACTTCCCTTTTTGAGACGCTATCTGCCTACCTATTGACAAAATGAGGGGCAAGTAAGAATTGCTGTTTACTCAAATCTGCACTTCCTGTTTCATTGGGGCTGCCCAATAATATGGCAATGTTAAAATACTTTTAACACTTACGCGCTCGTGTTTTTTAATCTCATTTTCTAATGTGAATTTCCTGAAGTGTTTTACTGTTTGTTCTAAGGAGATGGGCAGGCAACCCCTTTTCAGGGTGATCCCTTGTCTGTCATTAGGACTTCTACAGTAGTAAACTGGATCATTTCCTCAACATCCTATTCTCCCTCTCCTGAGACCTGCCATCTGTTCTTTGCTCTGCACTTCCTCCTAAGCACAAATGGGAATTGACCACATGGGAAAATGAGCTTGGGAAGCTACCTCCTACCATTCTGCCCATGATGTATATATCTGGAAAAACGTTAATTTTGCAGTATTGATTTAATTCTGAAATTACTCCATTCCTTTCTGAAAATCTAGTACAAGATGTTATTCTTCTGTGAAGCACTATCAATTGCATTTACTGCCAGTTGCATAGAGAGAGATTTTTTCCCCAATGGCTTGATTCTACCAATATGTTGTATATTTTCTCCTGTAGATTGTAGACTAGCTGGAATTCCGTCTGCAATTATACCATCATGTCCTTCTGTAACCTGTGAGAAGAAGCCACTGCCACCACCTCCGAAGCACTCTAGTCTGTCGAATAATTGTAAGCCAGTGCAAAACACTACAGCCATGTCTGATTATGAAGTAAATTTAGAAGATGTTTTAACTCCATTAAATAAAGCACTGGAGACTTGTAGGAAACATATAAAGGTAAGTGGAGAATGAATGAAATTGCTTCAGGCTTAAGAAATCTCATCTGAATAGGTTATAAAAATGCTACAGATACAATGCTTAGTGACGAGAAGTGATCAACATAAGACTATATAGATATGCACTTGCTCAAATCAGTCACCTATGCAACGTTAAACACTTCGCACAACTAAACAATTATGTACTATAATAGAGGTAAAATGTTGATTCGGGTAACTATTTAATTGCAACTGAGTTTTGTGCCTCCGGAACACTGAACATTAGTCAAGAACTTCTTCATAAAATGAGAAGATCACCCCAGCATGGGATGGTGATAGGTGAGTGCAGATAGGCAGCAGTGGGGATTGGTCAGTCGGTGGGAGAGGAGACGGACAGGCCAAGGAGGCGGAGATGAGAGGAAGAGTTGGTCATGTGATTAGGTCAGGCATGGGGAGATTTTGAAGCTAGCAAAGTCCACATGGAGACCATTGAAACCCTTCCTATTCATATACCCATCCAGATGCCCAAAGATGTTGTAATTGTACAGGCTCCACCACTTCCTCTGGCAGTTCATTCCATATATGCACCACCCTCTGCATGAAAATCTTGTCCCTTAGGACCCTTTTACATCTTCCCACCCACCCCCCCCCCCCACCTTAAACCAATGCCCTCTAGTTTTGGACTCCCCCCACTTCGTGTAAAAATCCTTATGTCTTCACCGTATTCATACTCCTCATGATTTTATAAACTTCTCTAAGGTCACCCTCTCAGCCTCTGATGTTCTAGAGAAGATAGCCTCAGTCTATTCAGCCTCTCCCTATAGCTTAAACCCTCCAATCCTGGCAAAACCTTTATAAATCTTTTCTGAACCCTTAACTTTCACAATATCCTTCCTATAGCAGGGAGACCAGAAGTACATGCAGTATTCCAAAGTGGCCTAGCCAATGTCCTGTACAGCTACAACATGACCTTCCAACTCCTATACTCAATGCACTGACTAATAAAGGCAAGCGTACCGAACTCTGACTTCACGATCAAATCTACCAGTGACTGCACTTTCAAGGAACTGTGAACATGCACTCCAAGGTCTCTTTGTTCAGCAACACTCCCCAGGACCTTACCATTACGTGTATAAGTCCCGTCCTGATTTGTCTTTCCAAAATGCAGCACCTCACATTTATCGAAATTAAACTCCATCTGTCACTCCTCGGCCCATTGGCCCATCTGATCGAGATCCTGTTGTACTCTGAGGTAGCCTTCCTCGCTGTGTACTACACCTCCAATTTTAGTGTCATCTGAAAACTTACTAACCGTACTTATGTTCACATCCAAATCATTCATATTAATGACAAAAAGCGGTGAACCCAGCACTGATACTTGTGGCACACCACTTGTCACAGGCCGCCAGTCTGAAAAGCAATCCTCCTCCTCCACCACCACCACCCTCTGTCTTCTACCTTCAAGCCAATTCTTAATCTAAATAGCTAGTTCTCTCTCTATTTCGTGTGAGCTAACTTTGCTAATCAGTCTACCACGATGAACCTTGTTGAATGCCTTACTGAAGTCCATATAGATCCCATCCACCACTCTGCCCTCGTCAATCCTCTTTGTGATTGATTAATTAAGTTTTTTTGAAGAAGTAACAATGAGTCAGTGATCACAGCTCTTCGTATCCTAAATGTTTAAATTTAGTCTGTTGCAAAAGCTATTGTCAATGGATTGACTGATCATGCATAGGAATTAGAGTAGTGCAGATAGATATTAACAAATTAACTGGTAATATAATGGTGGAAACAGTTTTACACAAGTATGTCAAATTTTTATTTTAAATCAATATTTTGATGTTCAGTGTCAAGCTGCATGAAGAATATTGCATCATTTTGAATACTGCAAAAGTTTCAACATTCAGTGGCAGTAACAGCTATTAATTGAATTTCTTCTCAAATTTTGTATGTAGAAACAAGTTTGTGATGATATTGCCAGAAGGCTACTAATGCTTCAGGACATGTGGCAATCAGGAAGGCTTTCTGTATCAGTCCAGAATAGGATGCATCTGCTCACGCAAGGTAATCTTTCATGGTGTCCTGTGCTTTGTTCAGGTTCTTGTAGAGATGCCAGAATGGAATGTGCTGA
This sequence comes from Ginglymostoma cirratum, assembly GCA_024137785.1. Lineage (NCBI taxonomy): Eukaryota > Metazoa > Chordata > Chondrichthyes > Orectolobiformes > Ginglymostomatidae > Ginglymostoma > Ginglymostoma cirratum. The sequence goes on along the minus strand of JAHRHZ010000289.1, from coordinate 34,910,565 downwards.
GAGAGTTCATAACATGCTATACAAATAAGTTGTGCTTGTAAAGACTTCAAAGTCTCAATTAAAAGTATGAGTGAGTGTAACTGTGAAAGCTGTGGGTATAAGGACAAACTTGTAATTTTCTAACTAGAACGTGACATGAGCAGAAGTAGATCTTGCCCCACGGTACAGTGCAGTTATGACCTGCCTTCCAATTCAAATTCACTTTGCTAACAGATGCCATTTACTTTGGTTCCCTGAGAGATCAAAGATATGTCTACGTCATCCTTAAATATGTTCAATGGTGGAGCCTCTACACACTTCTGGGTAGATAATTCCAAAAATTCACAACCTGAAGTCTGAACAGTAAAGAAATTTCTTCTCATCTCAGTTCAAATGATCTGTTAATAAAGGCACTGATCAGAGAACAGATGCTTTATTCCCCACTAAAGAAGGTAAAATCAGTAAGTAATTAATTCAGCCCTAGTTCTATTAATTTCTGAGCAACTGAAATAGAATTTATGTTTCAGACTGATGAAATTTCTTCAGAACTGGGCTGAGTTAGGAATAGAATAGGTGTTAAGTAGGGCAAATGTGGGGGATGGTAGCAAAAGATTTGTTGGAATTTCGAAATATATTTGTCAAGAAAAGCCATTGTAAAATGAGAGCCCTTTACAAAGTCTCTGATGATGAAAATGCTTATTTTAGTCAACGTTTTAGATTAAGTCCTCCATCATGTAATACAGAAACATCTGCCATATAACTCATGGGGTGTTCATAGTCATTGATCCTGGCAGTGGAATGCAAGCAATCCTGTTTATTTTATGCATTTCTTTTTATTGCTCACTTGTTCTTTTCGCTTCACACTGACATCTAATTCCTCTTCGCCTATACCGCTCTTTGAACCACCAAGAAGTGGTTTGTGCAACATTCCTCCGTCTCCTTTCCCTGTCATCTTCAGCATAACTGTGTACTGTTGTAAGTAGCATTTGGTTAATGACACATTTAAGTTCTAAGAACATGTTGTATATCTTTATTTGTTGACAGAAATTGAGCACCACAATTGGGATTCTGCCGATGAAATCCACAGATCTTTGATGGTAGACCATGTGAATGAAGTGGGACCATGGATGGTTGGAGTGAAACGCCTCATTGCTGAAACCAAAAATCTACCATCTGACCTTACTGACTGTGCAAATTAAAATTGAGACACAGAGAACTGAGGCGCTGTGTTCAAAATGTTGATGATGGTCCAGTGAGAGTACTGTTCTTCAGTGAAAATGCAGCAATGGATCAAAATTAGAAAATGTTGACAGAAGGAATAACAATAACACTTGTTAATGATTCCTGTATTCAGCAGGAAAGAAAGCATGTATTCAGGCTGTACTCTATTTTAATACTGTTCAAGAGTTTACAAAAGCACTTTAGCCTTAAAGAAATGGACTGAGCTTCTCAATGACTTGATCATTCTTAAGCTGCCAGGAAGCTGCTGCAATTGTCAAATCTTTTCTGTGTGCTCTGTTTGGAAGGCAAGTGTCAGATGTTGACTATATAAGTTTCCTCTGCCACAGGGAATACAGTGAAGCCTCATTGCTCCAAGCACGTAGGGCTCTTTCAGAGAAGAGTTTCATCTTTTACTTGGCTTGTCTTACTGACATCTATAGAAATGAGCTTTCGATTTAATTTTGCTCCAAGTAATTCAGAACTTGTGGCTTTCCTGCTGCATTTTATATTTTTAAAATGATTATTAAAGATTCAAGGTGGAGAGTCATCTTGAAAATTTTGGGTTGCTGTATGTGTTTAAAGTGTTTCACTTTATAGGAGAAAACCTTTTACTTTCTTTCACATGCATCTGTGCATGCCATTTTTCCTTATTTGGAAGGTGTGATTGGCCTAACCAGAGCTCCATTAAGGTGAAGGTCGTTTTCCTTCCCTTTTCCTAATCAAACTTAGACTTGGATGTACTGTGGAAAAGATAGGAGCAAAATATTGCCCTCTTTTTCTGAAAAATCTGTCCAGATATTTTCTTACAATTAATTGTTAGTATAAAACTGCATTTTTTAACCTTTTAATTGTTTTCCTAATTACTCAATTTATGAAGTCACTTGTAATGTAGAATGCTGCTACTTTATAGCCAATTTCCCACCATTCCTGGCCTTGGATGTAGAAGGAGGACTTGTCTCCTTGCTGTCCATCCCTGGCCAAGAATAATGTCACTGCCTTCCAAATGTCCTGAATTGCCTTTTCAGTTAATAAAAGAAGAATGGTGGTCAGTATTTTATGCTTCCTATGAAAGAGAGGCTTTGCAAAATGCAACCAGAATCCTCATTACAATTAAGTGCTCTTTGAATTTTTGTTCATATCATTGTGATTATGTTTCTAATTTTGCCAGATAGCAAAAGAACAAAATGGGTGTGGGTTGAATGTATGAGCAAATGTGCTGTATCTGGGTATCCTGGATACATGGATAGGCAAAGGGAAAGAGAGCTGGCAATAAGAGTAAGTCTATCTTCATTTTGTACTGAAATTGTGAATGTAATATCGAGTGTATTTTAACACGTCAAAGGGGTATTTCTTTCATTCTCTTCTTACATGAAGTTGAGGAAGGCAAATCTCTGCAGGTCCACACAAACATTTATGGTACACTGTTAGTCTGCAATTCCATCAGAAGTCTGACTCTTTATAGAAAGGATGAAGAAAACCTGGCCTTATTGCAGTCATTAACTACAGATCTACATCCAGATTGCTGAACAGTGAGTAGTTTTAAAGAAATGCAATGGATTCTGGCCTTTGGACTTCTTTAAAGCATTTTTTAATGATTTGATCAGCATAAAAGCTGTGCTCATGCATGTCAGTTATTGAGAGATTCTAATGAGCTTAAGTGACCAATGGAGAATCCTATTTAGTTTAAATTGATCACTTTTTAGGGTTTGATTTAGCTTAGTGTGTTTTTGTCAGATTGAATTTAAACATTGAACAGAAATCAACTAATAAAATTTATTGTTAACTGGAACATTTGAAATTTCAAGAATTATGTTTTATCCAGTGACCATAATACATTGTAAGAATTTTGTCATCTTGATTACTTTTCAGCAGCAATTGTGACCTGATCTGTTGAGCCTTGCTCATATCTGGTGCCATTCATTTTCACTTACGCTTCTAACTTGAGGCATTGCCTTAGTTTTTCTCCCAGCAGAAACACAAACAGCTGCACATGTTTGGATTTTTTAATCTGTGGTTTGCTACTTTTGCTGCTGACGTCTCACTTTTTTGTGAGGAAGGGTCACTGGACCTGAAATGTTTTTTTCACTTCACAGATGCTGCCAGACCTGCTAAGCTGTTCCAACAATTTCTGGTTTTTGTTTCTGGTTTACAGCAACTGCAGTTCTTTTGGTTTTTATCTCCCTTTTCTTTCGCTGGATGTTGATAGTTAAACTTCATAGAATGCATCCCCATCCAGAAATGAATGCTGTCAGTGGGTCATGGTTAGGTTTTAGATTAAATTAAGGAGCAAACTTTCTCATAGAAAGCTGTATGCCGTGTTTTTCTTTATGGGGGGGGAGCGGCGGGAGTGATGGGAATCTGAGGCGTGTTGAAATGTTGGGCTGTGTGATCTCATTTTATGAAGAAGTATTTGGTTGATGCTCAGCCTTTCTGAGGCACAAAAGTCTGTGCAACGAAAGAGACACCTGAAGGAGACTCCTGCCTCTATTATAGTAAGTCATTGGCCAGTTGATGTTGAATGGGAAGTCTGGTGCAAGACAAAAGCCCATACAGGAAGGGAAAGGGGTGTGGTTAAAGAAGGGACTGGGAACCTTTCTGCCGAGTTGCAGCGAGTGGGCCGGACTATTTTGTGCGTTGGGGGGGACAGCCGGATGTATGTCTTAGATGATGATGATGCTGCTGCTGGTGCGGGGAAGATGAACAGTTTGACGTCGCGGTTTAACTCGCTGTTGGCTTTCACAGTGATGGTGATGGCGGCGCTGACCTTTCTGGTGTTCCTGAGTACAGTGTTCCAGCAATCCCGGGTACCAGTTAGCATCCGTGTGAGCGGCATCTCTCTGTGAGTGTGCTACCCAGCAACCAGGGGCTGCTGGCTTAGCTCCTCATCCACACACCATTACCCGGGAGGGGTGGGGATGTGTGGACTCATCTCCTCTGGACCACAGTGCAAACCGGGCCGTGGACCTTACCTTGTACCATTTTCATCCCGGTCACAATTGTGGGCAGAGGCTGAAGGGCTTTTCTTCCTTTCAGAATGAAGGCTGGCCTAAAACAGGCAGGTTTTCGGACTTGGAGTTGTACAGCACGAAAACAGACCCTTCGGTCCAACTCGTCCATGTGGATCAGATATCCTAAATTAATCTAGTCCCATTTGGCCCATAACCCTCTTAAACCCTTTGCATTCATATACTCGTCCAGATGTCTTTTCAATGTTGTAATTGCACCAGCCTCTACCACTTCCTCTGGCAGCTCATTCCATACACGCACCACCCTCTGCGTGACAAAGTTGCCCCTCAGGTTCCTTTTTTAAAAATCTATCCCCTCTCACCTTAAACCTATGCCCTCCTCTACCATGGGCAAAAGGCCTTGGCTATTCACCCTATTGATGCCCCTCACCATTTTATAAACCTCTATGAGGTCATGCCACAGCCTTTGATACTCAAGGGAAAAAAGGCCCAGCCTATTCAGCCTCACCCTATAGCTCAAATCCTGTAATCCTACTTGGAGTCATACCTGTAAATCACTTCTGCCCCCTCTCTCTCCAATGTATTCACATCCTTCCTGAAATGTGGTGTCCACAACAATAGACAGTATTCCAGCTGAGTTCTAATAAGGGTCCTCTACAAATATGCTTCTAAGACTTTGCTGATTTACAGTTACAAAGCATTAGAATTCTTTTACTGCACAGAGACAGGCTATTCCATTGAGACTAACAGATTCAACACAAAATAATTTTTTTTGTATCCCCTCCGCATATCTCTGTATTCCCTCGCACTTTTCTCTTGCTTCCCCCGAACACACACGATTTGTCTCAACCACTCTATTTTGGAGCGAGTTCCACATCCAAACCACTTGTCTGAGTAAAGAGGTTTCTTCTATGTTTCTCATTGGATTTATTTGTGAATATCTCATGTTTACGACCTCATCCACAAGTGGAAAAAGCTTCTAATGTATCAATCTCCAACAAAACCTTGAGGAGTTCTCTCAGGACTCCTTCAGTTAGCTCCTTTCTGGAAAATACAGCGTCAGTGTGTTCTGTTTTTCCTGTGACGGTCTCAGAATAGTTACAAAACAGAATGAGGCCATTTAGTTCTAAATCTGTGCTGACCCACTCGAGCAACTCCATAAGACCATAAGATACAGAAACTGAATTAGGCCATTTGGTCAATCACATCAGACATGATCAAATGGTGGTTCAGACATGTTCCCCACCCTATTCTTCTGTCTTCTCCCCAAAACCCTTATTCCCCTTAATAATCAAGAGCCTATCTATCTCTTTCTTAAAGACACTCAATGACTTCAACTCCACAACCATCTGTGGCAATGAGTTCCACAGATTTGCCACCGTCTGGCTGAAGAAATTCCTCCTCATCTCTGTTCTAGAGCCCTTTAGTCCTAGTATTTCCTGCTTGGGAAACATCTTCTCTACATTCACTGTATCATTCACTGTGTCCAGGCCTCTTAGTATTCTGCAAGTTTCAATCAGACACTGCCCCCCCACCCCATCCTTCTAAACTGCATCAAGTACAGGCCTCGAGTACTCAACCTCTCCTCATTTGACAAGCCCTTCATCCCGGGATCGTTCTTGTAAACCTACTCTGGAACCCTTTTAATTCCAGCACATCCTTCCTTAGAAACAGGGCCCAAAACTGCTCACTGTATTTCAAATGCAATCTGACCAGACCCTTCTACAGCCTCGGCAGTACATCTCTGCTCTTGTGTTCTAGTCCTCTTGAAATGAATGATAACATTACATTGGCTTTCCAAAATGCAAACTGAACCTGCCTGTGAACCTTAAGTGAATCCTGAACTTTGACTCCCGAGTCCCTTTATGCTTCAGATTTCTGAACTGCCTCATTGTCCTGCAATTTCTTTCTCTCTCATTCCCTTTTAGAAGCCTCAGTTGAACCTGGCTCCACCACACTCCCATGCACTACATTCAGGATCCCAACTGCTCGCTGGATAATAAGTTTTTTATCCTCACCTTACCTTTGATTCTTTTGTCATTCACCTTAAACTGATATCTTCTGCTTCTCAACCCTTCCATCAATGGGAATCATTTCTTTCTATTTTATCCAGGCCCTGCAGGATTTTCAGCTCATTGTTTGATCAAATTTCCTCTTGATGGAGGACAGTCCCATCTTCCCCAGTCAACCAGTACACGTTAAGTGGATGCTTTATAATTTGGATTACTTAGCATCAAGGCAGGTGTCTCCTCCACATAACGGTGGAGCAGGGACCTGATAGCGAAGTTGTACAGCATGGAAACAGACCCTTTGGTTCAACTTGTCCAGGTTGACCAGATATCCTATATAAATCTAGTCCCGCTTGCCCACATTTGACCCCTATCCCTCTAAACCCTTCCTATTCATATACCCGTTCAGATGCCTTTCAAATGTTGTAATCATACTAGCTTTCGCCATTTCCTCTGGCAGCTCATTCCATACATGCACAACCCTCTGCATGAAAAACGTTGCCCCCTTAGGTCCCTTTTATATCTCTATTTCCCCATCACCTTAAACCAATGCCCTCTAGTTTTGCATTCCCCTAAACCCGGGGAAAAGACCTTGCCTTTTTACCCTATCCATGCACCTCATGATTTTATAAGCCTCTGTAAAGTTACTCCTCAGCTTCTGACGCTCCAGGGAAGATAGCCCCAGCCTGTTCAACCTCTCCCCATAGCTCAAGCCCTCCTAAATAGATTAGGTGAATAGAAGATGTTTCTATTTGTGCAGAGTCCAAACTCAGAACCCACAAATACATCTTCAATAATTAACTCAGGAGTAATATCAAAGAATGGTAGACTAAATACTTGCTACTGCAAGAAATAAGACCATAAGGCATAGGAGTAGAAGTAGACCAGTCAGAGTCTAAAGTGCTGTTCAATGAGATTGATAAACCTCAACTCCAATTTCCTGTCTTTTCCCCATAACCTGTTATTCTCTTGCTGATTAATAACCTATCTCAGCCTTGAATGGACTCAATGACCCTGCCTTTACAGCCTTCTGCGGTAAAGAATTCCATAGATTCAGTACCATCTCAAAGAAGAAATTCATTCCCATTTCTATTAAATGGGCGACACCTTACTCTGAGATTATGCCTTTTGGACCTAGACTTTCCCAGAAGGGGAAACGACGTTGCAACAACTACCCTGTCAATTCCCCTAAAAATTATGAATCTTTCAATAAGGTCGCTTCTCATTTTTCAAACCCTGATGAGTACAGGCTCAGCTCACTTAACCTCGCAAGATAGTCCCTTCACATCCAGGGGCAAACTACTGAAGCTTCTCTGGATTGCCTTCAGTACCAGTTTGTTTTAATCAAAATTGATTTCTTTATTAAATCAAAAGATGAGGCGAGGATGAACATCTTGATGAATGTGTTTCTAAAGCTGTTAACTGTGTTGCGATTGGGGACTAGGTGTCAATCCATCATTTTGCACAAATTTCAGAACTCACCCAGACTAAACTTCAACCATTAGCAGTCTGCCAAAAGTTACTGCTGAAACATCCAATGCCAGTATATCTTTCCTTAGATAAGGGGAACAGAACTGTTCGCAGTATTCCAGCTGTGATCTAATTAATGTACTGCATAGTTTTAGCAAGGCTTCCCTATTTTTATAGAGATAGCGAGAGCTGCAAATGCTGGAGTCAGCGTCGATACAGTGCGGAGCTGGAGGACCACAGGAGATCAGGCAGCATCAAACGAGCAGGAAGGTCAACATATCAGATTTACACCCTTCATCAGCCTAGCCCTGATGAAGGGTGTAAACCTGAAACGTTGACGTTACTGCTGCTCTGATGCTGCCTGACCTCCTGTGTTCCCCCAACTCCACACTATTCCCTATTTTTGTACACTATTCCCTTTGAAATAAAAGCAAACATTCCATTTGCCTTACCTATTAACTACTGAACTTGTCTGCTGGCTTTTTGTGAAGCATACCCAAGAACCCCCAAATTTCTGCGTTGCAGATTTCTGTAGTTTTTCCACATTTAAATAACATTCATCTCTTATTAAATAACATTCTTCCTGTCAAAGTGCATAATCTCATATTTCCCCCTGTTTTATCCATCTCCCTTTTTTTGTCCACAGTTGAGATGCAACCAGCTTAGATGCCTTTTAAGGGGAAACTAAGTAAGGAGATGACACCAAGTGTGAAGTCAAGGTGGAATGTGAAGATTTTGAAACCAAAGTGCTGGTGCATGTGGAGCCAGCAAAGGTGTAAAATGTTGGTGTTGGTTGTGTTGGAAAACAAGGAGCCGACAAAGCTGTAGATTATTTAGCCATTTGTGGGTCAGAAAAAAAAGAAAATCAGTGTGCGTGGTGTTGATGGTACAATTAAGAGGTTTGACCATGGAGAATTTGGGCAAATGATGTTTCGTAAAGTGGGTTTGTTGTTGGAGCAACTTAAGGTTTGAGGTGATGATGGTACTGAGGAGGATGCTGGTCTTTTTCCTCAGAGACAGTGTAGAATTTTTATTGAATAATATTGTCCTACTGGCCTCAGCTTAATGTCATTTTAGTTATTTACTGTAACGAAGATTAATTTTCATATTTGGAATTTAGTTCTGCCATTAAGATCGAAGTTCTTTTTAGTAAAATTCCATTCCTTAATTTAAATTTTCTTTTAAATAAACATGTTGTTAAATAACTTGCAGTGTTATGTAGTTTGGGAAATCCAAGCCATTTTTTCAAATCCTTTCCTGGTTTTCTGTACTGAATCTTCCAGCTCTGATGCCTTTTGAGCAGTATCCTATTGTGAAAGATATCAATCATTGCTGGAGTATTTGGAGCAGGCTAAGGCAAAGCTTTTGATTATTATTCACCAAAGACTCCCTCCTTGGTCTGTTGACTTTGTGGAATGGTACAAAGGAGGTTTAAGAAATGAGTTTTGTTTTCGATCTCAAAAAGTAATACTTGCAAGGATCTCCCTCTGAACTTCTCTCCTTTAATATGTTTCAGACTCGTTATGTTTTATTCATCAGAATTTTTATTTTTATTGTAATTAACTGACAGTGTTCCTCATTGTCATCTGATCCTATGATCCTCTCATTTTACAACATATTCTACTCATCTGGTTCACTAATATCCTTTAGGGAAGAAACTGCCATCCTTACCTGGTCTGACCTACATGTGACTCCAGACGGACAACAATGTGGTTGACTCTTAACTGCCCTCTAGGCAATTCGGGTTGGGCAATAAATGCTAGCCCAGCCAGTGATGCCCTCATCACGTGAATGAATAAAATGTCCATAATCACAAATATTGTGAAAGATTATATAGAGACCGACGCATTGTGTATAAAACCTGTTTTCTTTATTTGTTTGTTGAATGTGGCCATCACTGATTAGGCCAGCAATTATTAAACATTCATTGAAAAGCTGCCTGATGTAACCACTGTAGTCCTTGGGGTGTAGGTACACTCATGGTGTTTTTTGGTAGGAAGTTCCAAATTTTGACCTAGTAACAGTGAAGGAGAACTGATTTTGTTCAAGAATGGAGTTATACAGCATGGAAACAGATCTTTCAGTCCAACTCGTCTGCACCAACCAGATATTCTAAACTGATTTAGTCCCATTTGCCAGCATGTGACCCATATCCCTCTAAACTCTTCCTATTCATGTGCCCATCCTTTTAATTGTTGTAATTGCACCACTCTCCACTTCCTCTGGCAGCTCATTCCATACACGCACTACTCTCTGCATGGAACAGTTGTCCCTCAAGTCCTTTTTAAATCTCGTCCCCTCACCTTAAACCTATGCTATGTAGTTTTGGACTCTCTACCCTAAGAAAAAGACCTAGGCTATTCACCCTATCCATGCCTGTCATGATTTTATAAAGCTTAATAAGGTCACCCCTCAGCCTCCGATGCCAGGGAATAAAAGCCCCAGCTTATTCAGCCTCTTCTGGTAGCTCAAACCCTCCAATTGCAGCAACATCCTTGTAGATCTTCTCTGAACCCTTTCCAAGTTTAACAACATCTTTGTTATAGCAGGGAGACCAGAACTGAATGCAGTATTCTAAAAGTGGCCTCACCAATGTCATGTGCAGCTACAACAGTGACGTCCCAACTCTTATAATCACTACACTGTCCAATAAAGGCGAGCGTGCCAAATGCCTTCTTCACCACCCTGTCTACCTGCGATTCCACTTTTGGCAACATTCCCCAGAGACCTACTATTAACAATATAAGGCCTGCCTTGGTTTGCGTTATCAACAAGCACATTTATCTGAATGAAACACCATCTGCCACTCCTAAGCTCATTGGCCCATCTGATCAAGGTCTAGTGCTGAGATATCCTACTTCACTGTCCACTGCACCAATTCTGGAGTCATCTGCAAACTTATTAATCATGTCTTCTATATTCACATCCAAACCATTTATATGAATGACAAAAAGCACTGAACCCAGCACCGATCCTTGTGGTACACTGCTGGTCACAGGTCTCCAGTCTGAAAAGCAACCCTCTACCATCACCTTCCGTCTCCTACCTTCAAGCCAATTTTGTATCCAGTTGGCTAGTTTCCCCCTGTATTCCATGTGATCTAACTTTGCTAACCAGTTTACTATGTGGAACCTTGTCGAACATCTGTGGCTTGGATAGGAACTTGCAGGTGGTAATATTCCTACTCTGTTCTTTATGTAGTAGAGACCATTGTTTGGGAAGGTGCTGTCAAAAGAGACTGGGTGATTTGCTGCAGTGCAAAGGTAGTGAAGAGAATGAATGTTGAAATTGATGGTTGCAATAAGATTTTTGTTGGATAATCATAATGATTTTGTTCTACAAACAGAGAATTTTTGATAGATTTGATATACTAAATAGTTTAGTCATGAATGTCCTGTAATTTACTATAACAATATGTGCAATAATAATGGTAAAACAAATATAAACTTGCTTTAAATATACATCCATTACTTTTACATCCTATGAGCAGTAGATTGCCTGCACTAATTATGTCATCATCAATACTTTTTCAGTGTGGATGTCATCATGCATGAATGATACTACTGCATGGATTTGATTGTTGGGCCTGGATTACAGCACTAAGTGTCAATTTAAAGACAAGAATTATGTGGGCTTTGCTCTCACACTTTATAATATTGGAATAGATTAAATTACTACCCAGTTGCTATCTACCAGTTAACATGTATTCACACTGTCTAGACTGACAGTATTTCAAAAATTATCTAAACGAAGACACGAGTATATGGTGTGCAAGGACAAAGACAAAGCTGTTTGTCTTTGCAAGATTGCCAGCACAAATCTTAAAGCCTGTTCAGGTCTAGCAAATATTTCAAAATGCTGAAAGGTTTCTATTTTGAAAGAGAAATCCTCTAGCCTTTTGCTTATGTAAATTGTAATGGGTGTATACTAGAACGTTGCCAAAGTGATTGACTACCTATTTTGTTACCTATACAATAAGCCTTTTTGATTTCTGTATTTTTCATTCTAAACTTAAAAAAAGAAACTTGAAGTATATGAAATAATGAAGTAAAGCCTCATCTGCTGTACATATAGAGGATATAAGTGCATAGTACAGTGTGAGAGGAAGAGTGCTACCTGTGTTTTGAAGCTTTTTTGCATCTATTTCAGAAAACTATATGAAGACTACACTGGAAAGTATGATTTAGGATCTATAAATTTTAGCATTTTTGTTGATATCCTTTTTTTTATAAGTGATTCACTCTTTATGCTCATCAAACTGAGAACTTGGACATCAACAGTCCTAAGTTAGGTAAAGGAATGTTGGAATTGCTAAATGGTAAAAGACCAAACTCCATCTGGATTACCTTCTACCATAATAGTATAGCATGTTATAAATAAAATGTGTGTCTTGTTATGGGAAGTAGTTTACAGTTGGCACCTACACTGAAACATAAAAAATCCCTGGTTTGTTGAGTTCCTCACACAACCTGAAACATGAGAGGCATCAGTACCCACTCGCGTTTCATCATAGAACAAATATTTGAGGCTAACTCGGACAAATAAAAAACACAATACCAAAAAAATTACAAAAATATCAATAACTTGAGGAAACAATGGGGGGACAAAGTAATCCAGGGGAGAAATGAGGAAACATTTTGTTCTGCAGCAAGTTGTTAGAAACTAGAATGCAATGGCCCATCGAGTATTCTCTGCTATTCAATTACATTAGGGCGATCTGATTATCCTCAACTCCACATTCCAGTCTTTTCCTTGTATCCATTGAATCCCTTAATCATTAGAAATCTGTGTCTCAGCCTTAAATTTACTAAACAACCCAGCCTCTACAACCTCTACGGTAAAGAATTCTACAAATTCACCACTATCCAAGAGAAATAAATCCTCCATTACACTGTGTTGAATGAGTGATTCCTTATTCTGTGATTACGCCATCTGATCCTCGATTTTCCCACAAGGCGAAACAACCTTTCTATATCTACCCTGTCAAGCCCCCTAAGAATCTTACATGTTTCAATAGGTCTCCTTCTACTAAATTCCAACAGAGTACAAGCGTAACTTGCCAATCTCTCCTCACAAGAAATTCCTTCCATACACAGGAGTAATCTAGCATGCAGTACTTGAAAAAATCTGAACCAATTTGAGGGAAGCGATGGTCTAGTGATATTTTCACCGTACTTTTATCCAGTTATGAGGACCTAGGTTCAAATCCCGCTATGGCAGATCATGGAATTTGATTCCAACAAAAATCTGGAATTAAGTATCCGATGAGGACCATGAATCCATTGTCCATTAAATGTCAGGAAAAACCCATTTGGTTCACTAATGTTCTTTTGGGAAGGAAACTGCCATCCTTACCTGGTCTGGACTATATGTGACTCCAGACCCACAGCAATGTGGTTGATTCTTAACTGACCTCTTAACAATAAAAGATGCCCTACCTAGTGAAACACTCATCCTGCAAATGATTTAAAGAAAAAATAGATTGAGTAGAATCTTTCAAAGGTAGCCAAATAGAGAAAATTGTAGAACTAATATAAAAGAGCAGGGAGATGGTAAATTTTGTAGCTCTTTCAAAGAGTCAATATAGACACAATTGACAATGTGTGTTTTTGATCCAAGATGTGAAGCAACAAAGCAAGGTGTGAAAATGATTGGGAATCATAGACCCAAAGTTTCTTGTTCTTTCCAAGCATTTTATATTTACCATGTAATATATTGCTCATACTTCTTTTAGAAACTAGTTTATGAGACAACTTTTAGTATGGATTTTCTATGGTTGGTTGATGTAATATGATCTTCTTCCACCATCTCCTTATGGAGCCTGTTCTGTGAATTTACCGCTCGCTTGAGTGGAAAAGACATTATAACATAGTTAGATGCACAGTGAAGCTAGCTATACTCTCCATGTAACATGATCCAAACTCAAAGGCAGTACTTAGTGAGTAATGTTTTTTCCTTTCACACTCCAGACATTCCATGCTATTTGGATTGAAAATGCATATACAGTGGTATTAAAGCTGAATCATGATCAGTTTTGAGAATTCCCACATTGGCTTCATGCAATACTCCTGCAGCCTGCAACAAAAGGGAGGTCCATCTCCTCACTCTGAAATATATTTGAACCAACTTACTTTATATGGAAAAAGCAGAGTCTACATCTCACCACTGAATTCTGTTAACCATTTAAAGCATTATCCCATTTTATTAGTTCTCTTGAAAGTAGATTGCAGGAACACTTATGCTTGTCTGCTGCTTTGAATAGCTGCTTTGAAGAAATATGAATAGGGCTAAGAAAATGAAATTCAGAGTACAACCTAGAAAGAAGCTATTGTGAACTTTCATTTGGCAGATCATGATTGTATCCAAGCAGTTGCAGTAGAGGACTTCTATTGTGAGTTTATTCTGAACCCATATTTTCTTTAACCATTTATTTACATCTGGGACCAATATTCAACTGGAATGTTAAGCAGCTTTTCCTATATCTAACTGCAGAATATGCAACAGCGAAGAATGTAAGTTGAATTTGTGTAGATATTATGCTGTGCAAATGGTCTAAAATACATCTACTTGGATGTGCTGTTTCCATATTCTTTCCTTTAAGCATTATCCATTTACATATGATCCATTTTTTCAGTAACCCGATTCCTTTTTAGTATTGCACAACAGTATATTCCTGTTTAATTGTGCCTTACAATAATACTTACGTTGATAGTATAGTGCAGTCATGGAATTCCTTCCTGCACCTATTTTTATTAGTTTCTTGAAATCTGATAATTCCTTTGTATTTTTGTTCTGTGCTAACTTACAACGTAGAAATTAAATCAAGTGGTTCTATGGGATAAAATTCTTCAGCGAGGAGAGAACACTAGACTTAATCTTCAGAATATCAGCCCTAAATATTTATTCTTGGATGATGGAAACGGCCTGACGTAAGTGAAAAATGTTTCTTATATACAAGAAGAGAGAAGTGAAAGGTTATTGGTGAACTATACAAGCTTTCTCATTATTAAGTGCATTTTGCTGCTATAGGATTCAACATATTGAAGGGTTGACATTTTGCATCAATTATTGTCTGAATTATAATCAGACTTTAAAGTAGGTTAAATAAGATTGGAATAAAAGATTGTATTTCTCAGCTTTAGTGTTTCTAAATTATTCTAAAATTGATTTTTAAGAAGCCTAAACTACTAACTATATATCAGTTTGTTGAATAACACTCATGAATAATGTCTTAAAATTTGTAATCCAGGTTAAGTTACTCAGCACTTAGAAATGCTTAGAATTATCCAGCATGAATTTGCTAAGGTTGAGTAACAGGGCAACTTTACAGCTTTTGCAAATTAAATAAATGAGAGTTTTGAGAAGCCACAAGATAATATATCTCTTGGGTGGCTTGATTGAACAAAAAATGAAACTTTTAGGATAGGAAAAATGTGGTAGCAATTTTGGAATGTAGGATTGATAGATCAGAAACAAGGGATGACAGTTCACCTATGTTGCTGAAATTGCAAAAATTACATATTCCAAGAGTCAGTGGGGAAAAAAAGCATATCAAAATTTGCTAGTAACATAAATGTATGAGATTAGTAAAACAATTTAGGACAATGTAAATAGGTAAAATGGGAATTTGAGTGACATAAGGTAGCTTAATGAAGGGAAATGTAATAAATCCACTGATCCAACTTTTTTTTTTTCCTGACCCATTACTAGTTGACATTTTAAATTGTGTTCTCTCAGGTGCACCTTCAAAATTCACCCTTTGAATGCAATGTCAGTAACCAGGTTTTACCATGAACTCTGCATTTGATTCTCTCCAAATAACTCTGTCCTACAATAAATAACCCTCGTCCAAGTCCCATCTAGGATTGGTGCAGTCTGTCATAATTATTCTGCAGCTTTTGGGACAATTAGCCACATAATCTGCTCCAGCACGTCTTGTCTATTGTTCAGCTTGGTGACACTGTTCATGCTTGGTTCCATTCTTACCTCTAACAATGACTTTCCTTGCTATGTTTCAATGGATGATGGGCAAACAAACGAGAGAGTGGAATTAACACCACAACCATAGCAGCACTGATCTTATTGAATCAGAAATAGGTCTGAGGGCAAGATGGCCTACTCCTGCATCATATGTTCCTGCACCATTAACTCTGAAAACTCCCTCCTTGTGTCATGTTCATCATTTACATGCTGTCCTTTGGTGACAAGATCCAGAAACTTACTACATGAATACTGACGATGCCCACACTTTCTCCACTACTTCTTTCAACACTCTACTCTGTCATCCATCCTGGATAAGGCATAATACCCACCAATTCAACATCAGTAATCTTCCTCTCCCACCAAAATCTGGATTGAACCGTTCTGGCAACACTTAAAAATCCTTTTTTGACTTGGAGCTGGGCTTCTGATTCCATATCCTCTCCATTGTGAGAAGCACCAACTTTACCTTCCAAACAGCTCATTAGCACTTCTGGGTCAGCTAACGTATTAACAACACCTTTGTTCACGTTGTTTCACCTTAAGACCCAACTAATCCATTGCTTCTTGGCTTCTTCACATTGTCCTTCAACTTCAGCTCATTGAAACTCTGCTACCCTAGCCTGCATTAAGTCTACTTCCCCCATAACCCCATGCTCAAATGTTTCAAAAAATGATTCTAACTGTTGTCATCAAATTTCTTTGAGCCATCACCCCCTATTTCTGTACCTTTGTCCAACTTTCAGAAATCTGCATTCCTTCTGTCTTAGCCTCCTGTGCTCCTTGAAATCCCCTCGTAATTGGGAGCCTTCCTACAGCTATCTTGGCCCCAAGCTCTGGAATTTCCTTCCTAAACTTCTCCATTCACCTCTCTTAAGATTCAGCTTGAAAGCTGTGTTTGTAAATCTATTTTGCATCATCGTTCCCTTCCTCACCTTACGTAGTCTTTGGCTCAGTTTCGACTTTCATGTTAAAGGAGCGATACGACTGCAAATTATACTTGGGGAGGAACAAGAATGAAAGAATATGTTCAATGAGTGTAAATTCACTGACGTGAATGTTTAGATATCTAGCTTCAAGTACAGTTTTCAACCTTTCCACAATATTGCTTATTTGTTTGTTTTCACTGCTTCTGCAAGATATTCTTAGGTCTGCTTTTCTGCCTATTGAAGTGATCAGGAATCTGTGTTAAACATCCAGTGCAGGATAATTAGCTTGAGCGTAACAATTAATCCTGTGGCACACTGACAGATTAAGTTAGTTTGGGCCTGTTTTATGCAGTCTACTTTGTTTTTGTGCAGGTGAATGAAAAGTGTAGTGGGAAGTGCTAAACTGTAGTAGCTTCAGAGGAAATAATTAAGCTCCTATACAGTAAGAAGGTGCATTTTACTGTGCCTTTAACATTAAATTGTATGAGTTGCTTCACAGAAGGGTTATCAAAATAATTTGGCACTAAGCCAAATAAGGAGACCAAAAGGTTTGTAAAAATGCAAGTTTTGAGGAGCATTATAAAGATGGGTGGAGGTGGAGAGAGTTTCAGGGAAAAATACAGAGTTCAGAATTTAAATAATGAATGCATGACCATTTGTGGTGTTTAATTTCAGAATTGCAATAAGTGCCTAAGTAGTGTTGGTATTTTTCTGACATTGTGATGATTTTTCTGTATCCCTTCTTCTCCACTGGTGTCATACTTTTTGAAAAGATAATGATAATCTGCTATTAACTATAACTGTCACTCCATGGTGCAGGAACAGTACTTAAGTGATGTAGCTCAGAACAAATGAGAACAATTTTCAACATGTTCTAAAATGAATCTAAAGATCCAGCATTGACAAGACCATACTCCTGGAATGTTTATACAATTGTGCTTTGAGCAGTGTACAGCTATTGTTGACCTTTTTCACTTTCTTTCTGTTCTTCCTCCCCCTAGAGGAAATAACATCTCCTTGTCTCTTTCATGGAATATTGTTCCAAATGCTGGAATCTTGTATCTGATACCTGCTTCTGGTCACAAAGTAATACCATTACCTGAAAAATATGAAAATGTCAGAAGTTGTTGATAACAAAAAGGGTGGTTACAGGTCTGAACTATGAGACTCAACAAAATTTGGAAAACTACTTTAATTGCAATGTCTAAAACTTTTGTAATTTAACTAAACAATGCACAATGTTTTTAATAAAAGACTGCTGAAGAAAATGCACCACCATCTTTGGTTAGATTATTTTTAATAGTTGTTTATCTGCGGTTTGGTTCTTTTCATGCACAGTGATGATTCTACTATTGCAGATAGGGCATTAAATATACATGAAACAAATACCTGCAGATGCTGGAAACCTGAAACAAAAACAGAAATTGTTGGAAACTGAGAACAGCAGCATCTGTGGAGAGAAAGCAGAGTTAATCTTTTGAGTCCAATGACCATTCTTCAGAACAGAAGTATCAATAGACTCAAAACATTTATTCTGCTTTCTCCCCACAGATGCTGTCAGACCTGCTGAGTTTCTGCAGCAATTTTGAGTAAATGTACATGTTCAGGATAACATTTTGGTGCAGTGCAAGACTCACTTTCATAATCCAATTAGGGCATACAACCTTAATTATTATTTTGGCCACGGGTTATTTTATTAATTGAGGAAGGTAAAATACAGTAGGTTGCATTCCTGAAAATTGAAACTTTAAGTAATATACAAATTACCAGAGGAATCAACAATAAAACTGGAGTTAACATCTGTAGAGCCTTCCTTATTAGAAACAAACATTAAAGCATTACATTCTGAAAGGTGAAATGCTTTACACTGCTAAATTTCTATATTGACTGTGCTGATAAATGAATTAGCTAGCTTTACTTTTTAAAAATTATTATTGCAGTGTCTCTGCTCCCTTTGGTTGCTGCTGATTCCTTCCCATGATCATCTGATTTGGAGTCTCTTCCCTTACATAACCATCTGCCCCTCCAGATTCTTTCCCCAGTTTTATCTGATTTATGGCGTCAGCCCATATAAGACCATAAGACCATAAGACATAGGAGCAGAAATTAGGCCATTTGGCCCATTGAGTCTGCTCCACCATTCAATCATGGCTGATAAGTTCCTCAACCCCATTCTCCTGCTTTCTCCCCGTAACCCTTGATAATCAAGAACCTATCTATCTCAGTCTTAAATGTACTCAATGACCTGGCCTTCACAGCCTTCTGTGGCAGTGAATTCCATAGATTCACCACTCTCTGGCTGAAGAAGTTTCTCCTTATCGCCATTCTAAAAGATCTTCCCTTTACTCTAAGGCTGTGTCCTCGGGTCCTAGACTCTCCTACCAATGGAAGCATCTTCCCAACATCCATTTTGTCCAGGCCATTCAGTATTCTGAAAGTTTCGATTAGATCCCCCTTCATCCTTCTAAACTCCAATATGTACAGTCCCAGAGTCCTCAAACGTTCCTCATATGTTGAGCTTTATGGTATGTCCAGCTGACAGAGTCTCAATTTCATAATTCAATTGAAAGGTGACATCTTCATCCACATCCACTGGTATCAGCTTTAGATTTTTGTCCTCAAGTCCTGGAGCTTGACTTAAAAACCCAATTTAATACATCTCAGACAGAATGCTGGAGAAACTCAGCAAGTCTGAGGACATCTGTGGAGAGAGAAACAGAGTTAGTGTTTTGAGTCTGGTATGTCTCTTCTTCAGACCTGGAGAATCTGGGAATTTGATTCAAAGTGAAAATTCAACAAATATATTTTTCCTAATTTTAGAGTTGAAGTCAGATGCAGACTTAAGGCAGAAAGTTTAAAGGGGATTAAAGGAGAAATTGTTTCACCTAGAGTCTGGTGGATTTTTGGAACTTCCTGTCTAAAATAGTGGGGAAGCAGGAACCATCATAACATTGAAGTATATTGATGACTACTTTAAGTGCCATTGTCTTCAAGGCTTTGGGCCAACTGCTGGAAAATGGGATTAGAGTAGATTGATGCTTGATGATCAGCATAGACATGATAGGCCAAAGGGCCTCTTTCTATGCTGTAGTACTTTATGCCTATGAAACACTGTCTCCTATGCTGTGCAGGATGAGTGTCCAATACAATACATCAAAACAGAGTGCCAGATGCAATCCCAAAACCTTCCCATCCAAGAGCCACATCAATCATTCAGCTTCTCACTGCTTTCAGTACAACATTATTAGAAATTACTGCCGGTGATAGTGTTGAACTTATGTACCTCAGAAAACGAATATTTCTGAGTGTATTAATGGCACAATTGTTATTTAAATGTTCTTTATTAAATATTTCAGAAGTCCTGTACCTTTAAATTCATAATTTGTATTATTATTTAGCTGGGAATTCATTCATCGCTAAACCTTTTGAAAATGTGTACCTCAGAGTTCAACACGACAATGATCAGATGGGCCAATGGGCTGAGGAATGATAGATGGAGTTTAATTTAGATAAGTGTGAGGTGCTGCATTTTGGACAGGCATATCAAGGCAGGACTTATACACTTAATGATAAGGTCCTGGGGAGTGTTACTGAACAGAGAGACCGTGGAGTACAGTTTCATAGTTCCTTGAAAGTAGAAACAGAGGTAGACAATATAGTAAAGAAGGCATTTGGTGTGCTTGCCTTTATTGGTCAGTGCATTGAGTATAAGAGTTGGGAGGTCATGTCGCAGCTGTATAGGACATGGGTCGGGTCACTTCTGGAATACTGCATTCGTTTCTGGTCGCCCTGCTATTGGAAAGATGTTGTGAAATGTGAAAGGGTTCAGAAAAGATTTACAAGGATGTTGCCAAGGTTGGGGGGTTTGACCTATAGGGAGAGGCTGAATAGGCTGGGGCTATTTTCTTTGGAGTGTCAGAGGCTGAAGGGTGACCTTAAAGAGGTTTATAAAATTGTGGGGGGCATTGATAGGGTCAGTAGCCACGTCTTTTCCCCAGGGTGGGGGAGTCCAGAAGTAGAGCGCATAGGTTTAAGGTGAGAAGGGAAAGATTTAAAAGGGGCAACTTTCTCACACAGAGGGTGGTGAGCGTATGGAATGAGCTGAAAGGAAGTGGTGGAGCCTGGTACAATTACAACATTTAAAAGGCATCTGAGTGGATATATGAATGGAAAGGGTTTAGAGGGATGTGGGCCAAATGCTGGCAAATGGCGCTAGGTTAATTTAAGATATCTGGCTGGCATGGATGAGTTGGACCGAAACATCTGTTTCCATACTGTTCAGCTCCATGACTCTGTATGTCTTTGAATCAAAAAATTGTTCTGGATTACTCTGCTAGCAATGGCTGACAGACTGTTGTCTACAGAAATCTCCTAGAGCATTTGTCAAATAATCTTAACAGTGAACAAAATAGAGGTAGGCAAAGGGAAGGGGAAAGAAACTGACAAGCTACCTGCTTTATACAAATTAGCAAAATTTATACTCTTAAGGTTTTGGTTACAGATGTCTCAATTAAAATAGAAAATGCTGCACAAACTAGCTGCATTTACCAACTTCACAAACCAGAGATTCTACATTGGTGCCTGTGACTTTTGCCTGATTAGACAGAATGCCAACTGATAACAGGTCAGTTTTCTAAACTATTTCAGCTACATTTTTAAAATTCATTCATGGGATGAGGGTGTCACTGTCTAGACCAGTATTTCCAGGAACACAGCAGGCCAGGTAGCATCAGAGGAGCAGGAACTTTGATGTTTCAGATCAGGACCCTTCTTCAGAAAGAAAGAAGAGTCCTGATCCAAAATGTCAACTTTCCTGATCCTATGATGCTGCCCAGCCTGCTGTGTTCCTCCAGCTCCACACTGTGTTGTCCCTGACTCCAGCATCTGCAGTTCTTGTTATCTCCTAGACCAGTATTTATTGCCCATCGGACAGTTAATAGTCAACCACATTGCTGTGGGTCTGGAGTCACATGTAAGCCAGACCAGATAAGGG
This sequence comes from Ginglymostoma cirratum, assembly GCA_024137785.1. Lineage (NCBI taxonomy): Eukaryota > Metazoa > Chordata > Chondrichthyes > Orectolobiformes > Ginglymostomatidae > Ginglymostoma > Ginglymostoma cirratum. Next base: position 34,889,018 of record JAHRHZ010000289.1, on the reverse strand, counting down.
CAGCAGATCTCCTTCCCTGAAGGACATTAGCAAACCAGATTTTGTTTTCCTGACAATCAACTGGTGCAGACAGAATGGTCATCATTAGACTCTAAGTTCCAGATTATTATTGAATTCAAATTCCACCATGGCAGGATTCAAACTCAGTTCCCCAGAACATTATCTGCATTTCTGGATAAGACCACTAGGTTATCACCTACCCTATATTAATACCATATAGTTTTTAGAAAGTCCTTTCACCTATTGGAGACTGAGTTTTATAAACCAACTGTCAATCTAAAGAACAAAGAGAACAAAGAACAAAGAAAATTACAGCGCAGGAACAGGCCCTTCGGCCCTCCAAGCCTGCACCGATCGAGATCCTCTGTCTAAACCTGTCATCTATTTTCTAAGGGTCTGTATCCCTTTGCTCCCTGTCCATCCATGTACCTGTCTAGATACATCTTAAAAGACACTAACGTGGCTGCGTCTACCACCTCCGCTGGCAACGTGTTCCAGGCACCCACCACCCTCTGCGTAAAGAACTTTCCACGCAAATCTCCTGTAAACTTTCCTCCTCTCACTTTGAACTCATGACCCAAATTAATTGCGTCACCCACTCTGGGAAAAAGCTTCTTGCTATCCACCTTGTCTATACCCCTCATGATTCTGTAGACCTCAATCAGATCCCCCCTCAATTTCCGTCTTTCTAATGAAAATAATCCTTGTCTACTCAACCGTTCTTCATAGCCAGCGCCGTCCATACCACGCAACATCCTGGTGAACCTCCTCTGCACCCTCTCCAAAGCATCCACATCCTTTTGGTAATGTGGCAACCAGAACTGTACACAGTATTCCAAATGTGGTCGAACCAAAGTCCTATACAACTGTAACATGACCTGCCAACTCTTGTACTCAATACCCCGTCCGATGAATGAAAGCATGCCGTATGCCTTCTTGACCACTCTATTGACCTGCGTTGCCACCTTCAAGGAACAATGGACCTGAACACCCAGATATCTCTGTACATCAATTTCCCCAGGACTTTTCCATTTACTGTAAGGTTTGCTCTTGAATTAGATCTACCAAAATGCATTACCTCGCATTTGCTCAGATTGAACTCCATTTGCCATTTATCTGCCCAACTCTCCAATCTATCTATATTCTGCTGTAATCTCTGACAGTCCCCTTCACTATCTGCTACTCCACCAATCTTTGTGTCATCTGCAAACTTGCTAATCAGACCACCTATACCTTCCTCCAAATCATTTACGTATGTTACAAACAACAGTGGTCCCAGCACAGATCCCTGTGGCACACCACTGGTCACAGGTCTCCAATTTGAGAAACCACCCTTCCACTACTCTCTGTGTCCTGTTGCCTGGCCAGTTTTTTATCCATCTAGCTAGCACACCCTGGACTCCATGTGACTTCAGTCATGTGACTCTCCATAAACTACTTCTTTAAAACCACATTAATACTAAACCTTTTGATTTTTTGATTGGTTGTTTGCCTTCATTGCTATTGCTGAATTTTTTCCTACTGCAGTGTTTATCTGATGCTCAGTCACTAACTGAGCTCAAATAGATATAAGACAATTTTTTCTTACATTTAAAAAGGGGCAGTGTGGGTCAGAAAGGAGAATTAGCGGGATACGCACAAACACTTGTGCTTTCATCACTAATTTGCAGATGAGGAGAGAGAGAGATTTGTGTATCAAATTGCACAGGCTGTGCCCTAAGAAGGTGTTGCTTTGTTCTGGCTTGGATGCTACTTTCACCTGCCTCTTTGTGTTATTGTTGCTGCTACCAAATCAGCAGTAGCTGGTACAGCCGGAAATGTGGGGCCTTTCTCTGCTGCGCTGGGAAATAAGGTGGAAGGAACCAATAGTACAGAGAATGAACTAAATTGGGGTTGGTGTTGCTGATGCCCAGGAAGAGACTGGATTATAATTAGAGTCATACAGCACAGAAACAGACCCTTCAGTCCAACTTGTCGGTGTCAACCTGACATCCCAATCTGACCTAGCCCCATATGCCAGCATTTGGCCCACACCACTCTAAGTCCTTTATATTTATATACCATTTAAATGTACTTGTACCCACCTCCACCACTTCCTTTGGCAGCTTATTCACCACCCTCTGCGTGAAAAAGTTACCCCTCAGGTCCTTTTTAAATCTTTCCCCTCTAAACTTAAACCTACACCTTTTAGTTTTGGACATTCCCCCATCCTTGGGGAACGACATTACAAGTTCACCTTATCCGTGTCCCACATGATTTTATAAACCGCTATAAAATCAACCTTCAGCCTCTGATGCTCCAGGGATTTGGAGCAGGAACTGAAGCATTACAAGACAGTGGTCACTCCCAAAGCTTCCTTGGGCTGCTATCACTGCTGGAGACCTGTTAGGTGCTATTTAGTGCAGACCCACTCCTCCTGTGGATGTACGATCACTGTAATAAACATAGTACAAGTAGAGAAACAGGTCCATTCGTCTTTTGGAAACGGGGGTTGGGGGTGTTTTTTAAAAAAAATACCAGTTAGGACCAGAGCATCTGAAAATCAGACTGTCTGACATAAAAGTGGATGAGGAGCCGCCACAATCACGTTTTGAAGGGGGTGGGTGCGAGAGAAGAAATTCACTTTAAAAGCAGGCCAAAATGAGGCTTTGCAGATCAATCCACACAGTCTCCAAGAAGAAGCCCGGAGACTTACTGTCCGCTAACAAAAACAGAAATCGCCAGAGACACTTATTGAGCGTGGGGGACACTGTAGAGTGAAAGAAGAACAGGGTTAATGTTCCGAGTCCAGTGACTGCCCTCCTTCAGAACTCGGGCCTTATTTCTGTCTCTGCAGGTGCTCCCAGACCTGCTGAATTTCTCCATCGCCTTGTTTTAGATTTTCAGCATTCTCGGTACTTTGTTTTGATTTGAATTATTGTTTGGTGTCCTGGCCAACATACCAAAAGGGTTGGAGCGAAGGAAAAGTGATTCGGCCCACAGTGTCCGCACCAGCTCTTCAAACGAGCGCTATATGACTCGGTGGCAACCTCCGACTCGCCCGCCCCCCCGCAGACTGGATGACTCATTGCCTCGTCCAGGCAGTGCAGCGCAGCACAACGCTCCAGACCCGAACGACTCGCTGTTTGAATACTCCTTCCATGCCCCGCACGTATTTATCCGCCGTCGATCGCGTTGTTGTGTGTAGGATGTTGGCTGCCGCCGTCCTTTACCAAGATGGCGTCGTTCGTCTAGCACCTAGCCAGGGTTGCGCTTGCGCATACCGGAAGGCTTCCGGCCGCCGTTACGTCGCGTCTCCACGTGCCTAATACGGTTGCTGGGATTGGCTGACCCGCGGCAGGGGCCTATTGACGACCTGATCGGATTGGAGAAATTCAACGTAGCAACGGCGCCATTTTGCCTGAGGAAGGTGACGAACTGGAATTGATAAAATCGCCCGGTTCGTCCCGGTAAGAGAAAATAAAACACCGTAGCGGCGGAATTAGAGTGCGCGAGGGGCGCCGGTGGCGGCGGCTTTTTGGGTTTGGGGTGGGGTGGCAGCTTGCCGCGGCGGGTGGTTTGAGGGTCTTCCCCCTCCCCCATCGTGTGGGCAGCGTTGGCAGAGACACAGGACAATAAGACTGCAGCTCATTGGCCGTGAGTATGTGAGCAGCAGAGAGCCCGAACCTGCTGGGATCAGTGCGGAGGTGGAGGTGGGGGCAGGGAGGAGTGTCTGTAAGGGGGAGGTGGGTGTAGAGGGTCTAGGAGGAGGAGAAGGACGGTTGGGGAGAGCAGACGGAGTATGGGGGGGGCGGGGTTTGAAGTGAAGTGAAGGGGAGGGGATGGTGTGGTAGGTGAGAAGGTGGAGGGACAGAGGGATGGGGGAGTAGGCGTGGGGGGAGGGGTTAGGTGAGGTAGCATGGGATGGGGGAGTGGGGTAAATAGGGGTAGGGGAGGGGGTAAATAGGGGTAGGGGAGGGGGTAAACGGGTAGGCGTGGGTGGGGGAGGGGAGGGTGTAAACGGGTAGGTGTGGGTGGGGTAGGGGGAGGGGGTAAACAGGGGTAGGTGTGGGTGTGGGTAAACAGGGGTAGGCGTGGGTGGGAGGGGGTAAACGGGTAGGCAAGGGGAGAACAAGCAAGGAGGGCTGTGTGCTGGAGGACAGAGAGGGAGAAGACAAGGAATTGCGGAGCAGAGGATTTGAGGGAGCTAGTAAAGTGGGAAGAGAAAGGTAAAAGGAGAGTAGTTGGGGGGGGACAGAAGAGGTGGAGAGCAGGCAAAGAGAAGTGACAGCAGGATTGGGGAAGGGCAGACAAAGCAGAAGAGCAGAGGGGGTGATGGGGGAAGTGGAGGGAATAAGTGGGATGGGAGATGAGAAGACAGGAAGGGAGTGAGTGAAAGAAGATTGTTCTCAGGTGCCAATGTTTAGGCAGTCTGGACTGAAGAGAGTTGTATCCAGAAATGGTTGGTATGTCAAAGACTTTTACTAAACGAAATCTTCATTATTAATGAAAATTTATTATTTATAACTAGCTGTGTCCCTGGTCAAGTTGTTACAATGTATCAAGGTGACTGGAAAATTGATCACGTATTTCCTGTCATCAAACACCTGGATAAATTCAGTCTACTCAATTACTACATCATCAGTTTACAATTTCTTGCAACTCACTGGATAGTGCACTGAAAATGCAGCCTCTACATTGTCCATCCCCCAACGGGGTAGTTTGAGGGGTCTCAGCTATTTCTTGAAAGAAACCCTGAACTGTAGCCATCCACCACCCTGCTCTGCCTAGTTGAGGTCATGCTCACTTTGAACAACTTCTCCTTTAACTCTGCCTCGCTTTCTTCAGGTTAAAGGTGTGGCTATGGGTACCCAGTTAGGCCCATCTCTTTGTGGATCTCTTTGTTCCAGCCCTATTCTGGTCTGTCACCACAATTCTTTCACTGGTGCACTGATGACATCATCAGTGCTGCTTCTCTCTCTTGTCCAGAATTGGAAAAAATTATCAATTTTGCTTCCAATTTTCATTCTGCTCCCAACTTCACTAGGTCCATCTCAGACTCCTCCCTTTCCTTCCCTGACATCTCTGCTTGGGACAGACTGGCATTGATTTTCAATGCAAACTCACTGACTCCACAGTTAGCTTGACTATACTGCTTCACACCTTGCTTCCTGTAGGGACTCCATTCTATTCTCCCACTTACTGTTCTTTCAAAACTGTCCTGATAATGCCAGCTTTCTCGGAAGCCTCAGAAATGTCCACCTTTTTCCTCATTCGAAGATTTCCTGCCGCTGTGGTTGACACAGCCCTCGGCTGTGTCCAACCCATTTCCTGCACTTCTGTCCTCACCCCTTTCCTTCCTTTCTATTCCACAACAGTGATAGAATCCCTCTGGCCCTCACTTTCTACTGCGCCAGCATCTGCATTCAAAAGATCATAAACTGCCATTTCTGCCACATTCAGCAAGACTCTACCACCAGATACACAAACCTCTCCCCTCCCTTGTCAGCATTCCATAGGGACAATTCACTCTGGGGTATCCTGGTCCACTCCTGCAGTCTCAGACATCCTCACACCCAATGACACCTCCATGTGCAATCAAAGAAGGTGTAAAACTGGTCCGTTTAATTTCTCCCTCCTCACTATGCAAGACCCAGACACACCTTCCATATGAAGTAGCAATTTGCCCTCACTTTACTCAATCTAGTCTACTATATTTGCTGTCATAATGTGATCTCCTGTACATCAGGGGGACAGAACGCAGACTGACTGATGACTTTGCTCAACACCTGCACTACCTGATTTTTGGGATTTCCTACCACTTCAGTACATTACCATATTTCCATACAACATTTCTATCTCAGGCCTGCTGCAATGCATTGGAGGAGCACCTCATCTTTTGCCTAGGTACGTTATAGCTTCAGTTTATTAGTAAACATTGAGTTTAAACATTTGAGAATGTGAACAACTCCTTCATTTTCATTACCTACCCCACAGCCCTGGGTCCAGTTTTGTATGGGAATGCTGGCAGCGCAGCCACCCATTTTCAACCATTTGCACTTCTATAAGCACCTACTCGCTATTATCTCCTTCTTGGCTTATCGTCAATAATCCATTTTCTTGTCTCTTTCTTTTCTCTTGCCTTTTTCTCCACATATTGTATTCACTCCTCTTCTATGCTGCTAGAGATACTGAGTTCTCTAGCGCTTTCTATTTTTATTTCAGTGTCTGGATTTTTTTTATTTGATTATGATGGAAAGTTGTCCACACTGCTATCAAGTAGCTCTCATTTGGCAATAATGCACTTTCTGATTCTCATTCTGGATTCCGTCAGAGTCACCATACTCCTTGCCTCATTACAACTTTGGTCCAAGAATTGAAAACGCTGAGTTCTGGTGGTGAAGTGAGAGTGACTGCTTGAGAACAAGACAGTTACCTGTGTGATTATGGCACAAAGACAACATTTAATTTAGTGGAAATTGGTGGATAAAATCTCCCAGTTGGGTGCCATCTAGCACAAAATATTATTGTTGTGGAGACCAAGAAACTTAGCAGTGGGATATTTTTATGGGCACTGTACTAGGCTGAACTGTCACATTACTTCATGAATGACCACCACTTACTCCCCACGATAAAATCAGAATGGAGAGTGTTCACTGATTATAAAGCGTTCAGTACCGTTCACGGTGTCACAGCCACTGAGCTGGTCTGTCCCTATATGTAGAAAAACCTGTACAATATTCATGCTTGCACTGGTTAGTGGCAAGTACCATTTGTGCCACACAACTGCCAGGCAGTAGCTATGTCCCTTTGACATTTAATAACATTATCATCAATGCATTCTCTACATCAATCTCCGAGGAGTTATCTTTGTCCAGGAATTGATCTGGAGCATTCATATAAATATTGTGATTACAAGAGCAGGTAAGTATCTGGAGATTCTGTGGCAAGTTACTCATTTCCTGACTTCCTAAAGCCTTTACCCGTCCTACCAACAAAGCGTAAGTTGGGGGTGTGATGGACTACTCTCCACTTAGTGAATATACCTCCAGCAATACTCCAGTTTCTACATCATCCAAAACAAATCTGCTCTCTTGATTGATACCTCATCCATAACCAGTGGTGCAAAACCCCAGTTATGTGTATCATCTACGAGACATACTGCAATAGTTTACTTTGACAGCACATTCTAGATCCACAAGCTCTTAAACAAGAGCTGCAAATGTATGGAGACATTCCCATCATCCAAGTTCCTCTCTACGCCACAGGCCACTTAACTTGGAAATATGCCATTATTCTTTTGATGTCACTAGATCAAAATGCTGAATTGCCTGTCTAACAGAACTGTGGGTGCAATTATTCCACATGGGCTGCAGCAGTTCAAGAAGACATTATCACACCCTTCTTTCTAGAGGGCATTTAAGGATGAGCAATCAGCCAGTGACCACCCCAATCCTGTGAAAGAATAAAAAGTAACAAAAATAGCTTTTCAATTAGGGATTGCGTGGAAAAAGGCATGAGCTTTGAAGATGCAGATTCCATTATACAACCACCTCTCTCTGAATCCTATCTTTCATGTTCTGAGGACTTTGCAGATAGGGCATTAATTTGAGCAATGTAAATTAATACATAGTTTATATCCGTGTCCTGTTTTACTGGTCATAATTAACTAAAGAGTATCTGCATAAATCACAGCTTAGAATGGCAACTGCTTTATCCAAGATCGCAAGAAATTACAGAGGATTGTGAACGCAGCCCAGTCCATCGTAAAAACCAACCTTCCTTCCATTGACTGTCTACTCTTCCTGCTACTTCGGGAAAGCAGCCAACATAATCAACCTTTTCCCACCTTGATTATGTTCTCTTCCACCCTCTTCCATTGGCAGAAGATACAAAAGTTCGAAAGCATGTACCAACAGATTCAAGAACAGCTTCTTCCCCGCTGTTGTCAGATTTTTGAACAGACCTGTCATATTACTAGAGTTGATCTTTCTCTGCACCTTCTCCAGTTTGAGACACTAGTTCCTATCTCGCAAACTGAATGTGAAATTCCACTATTTCATGATCACTGCCCCCCAGAGGATCCTTAATTGTGAGACTACTTATTAATCCTACCTCATGGCATATTACGAGATCTAAAATAGCCCATTACTGAGTAATCATTGATGCATTCCACAAATTCTTCCATGTTCTCATATCCATTTCAATTGTCCAATCAAAATGCAGATTAAAATCACCCATGACAATTGCACTGCCCTTCTTACATGTGCCATTATTTCTTGATTTATATTTTGTGCTGTAGTCAGGCAACTCTTCAGGTGCCAATAGACAACTTCCGTATGTGACTTCTTTTCCTTGCTATCTTTATTTCCACCCAAATTGATTCCACATCACAACCTATTTGACACTCACCAGCACACTAAAACCCTCCTTTATTATCACAGCTTGCCTACTTCCTTTTCCATTTTGCCTATTGTTCTGAATGTTGAGTTCTCGTTCTTGAGTTTGCTGTGACTACTTCTGTCTAATAGCTATCAAGCCATGTTATTTATTGCTATCTGTGCTATAAACTCATCTGACCTTTGCAAAAAATGTCTCATCTATTCAGATAAAGATCCTTAAGATTTGATATTTTACCATTATGTATTCGAATTGAGACTCTCAAGCTGTCCAAAACTCCAGGCCAAGGACTTTAAGATCTAGCCTTTTCCTTTCTTTAGGATCTGGATTTTTTTTTTGTTTCCCTTTGGCACTTTTTCTTTTATTTCTGCTGTTGTTTTGTTTTAATTATGGTTTTGTAACCAGGATGGCGCTAATGAATGGTGACTTTGTACACTTTTCACTGTACTCCTGTATCCCTAAACTTTGAGTACATATAACAATAATTCTAATTCTATTGCATTTTCTTGCATATATTCCACTCACACGACCTCCCCACCACTTTCTATGATACTTTGATTATCGATGGCCTCTTCACTAGAGCAAACTCACTAATCACCTTACCGTACATCAAGGACATTTCAGAGACGGCCACAAAACTACTCAGACCTCTAGTATCAGGGTAGCCCACAAACCAACAACTACCCTACAACAGCTACGTTGAAAGTAAAGGATCCCATACCCAAAACCAGCAAAACCGGTGTAATGTACAAAATACCATACAAGGACAGTGAGAAACACTACATAGGCCAAACTGGAGAAAATTGACAGTATGGATACACAAACACCAACTAGCCACCAAGAGACATGACCGATTCTCACTTGTCTCACTACGCATGCACAACAAGGGACACAAATTCGACTGGGACAACACAGCCATAATCGCACAAGCCAAACAGAGACATGCCAGGGAATTCCTGGAGGCCTGGTATTCTAGCCAGAACTCCATCAACAAACACATTGAATTAGACCCTGTGTACAAACCGCTGAGAAACAGAACCAGAAGTGGTACCAAACACCCCAACAAACTGACACATATAAATAACAAGCGGGACACAACACCAACACTTCACTGGAGGTGCACTGACGATGTCACCGAGCAGGGTAATGAAATGTTTGCAATCAAACCGACCAGCTCAGTGAGTACGTCGACACCCTCAGCCTCTTCACTACCCTCCACATCCCTCTTCCCCATTAATTAGTTCAACGCTGTATCTACAACCCGAACAATGTGATTCACCAGGACACTAGTCTCACATAGTCTCACTACGGTTCATATAATGGAAAGCCTCTCTCCTTTTCCATGACTGATGCCAGAGCCTCATGAATTAAAATGCATTTCTCTCACACAACTCTTTGAGCCATGCAATTATCCCCTTAAGTTTATCTATCCTATGCCAATTTGCATGTGCCTTTGTAGTAATCTGGTCTGCTTTCAAACTTAATACCGAACTGTTCATAATACCTGAGTACAACCTCTTTCCTGATCCTACCTCTGCCTTTAGAGCTTAACCAGATCAGCTGCTATTATTGAATGACAGAACAGCCTCAAAGGACCAAGATGCCTATTTCTTCTAATTCAAATGTACGTATGTATGTACTTTAGAAGTAACAATTTTGCATCCGAGTCACAAAATCAAAAACCAAAACAACTGCAGATGCTGTAAATCAACAACAAAAACAGAAGATGCTGGAAAAGCTCTGCAGGTCTGACCGCACACATGAAGAAAATATCAGTGTTAACGTTTCAGGTCTGGTGACCCTTCTTCAGAAGTGTTGGTGTTCTGTCCCGCTTGTTATTTATAAGCCTCAGCAGTTCTGAGGAAGGGTCACTGAAGCCGAAACAATAACTCTGATTTTTTTCTTAACGGATGCTGCCAAACCTGCTGATCTGAGTTACAAAGTTGTCCATGCAGATCTAGATGCAGAGGCTTGATCAGGCAGTCTAGGTTAATACTTTAATATTCTTTCAGTACTGTACTATCCTGCCAAAGATGATGTATTTTTAATGAAATCTTAAAGTTGATCTCCTTCAGATGTGTATACGAAGATTCCATGCCACTATATCAAGAGAATTAATAGCATTTTCAATAATGTCCTGACTGGTACTTATAACTTAATGATATTTTCAGGAAGCAGATTGTCTGGTAGATTATGTTGTCATCTGAAATGCCAGATAAGTGAGGATCTCTGTTGATTACAGTGCTTCAGTATTTTAATGTGTTACCTTGCTTCAGAAGATTAGGCGTGTGCTTCAAGTCCTGGCTCAATTAGATTTCTTGTTAGCATAAATCCATTTGTCTGCTTCACTCTCGCTCTCATTTCACAATCAGTGTAGAAGCCTACGTGTTCACGTGTTGTTACCCCATTCATAGTACTCAATTTTAGATGAACCTTTTGGATTGTTGCATTATCTGTGACAGTTTTCCTGCAAATGTAAAAATTTGGAAGAAAAGAGAGCACAAAAGTCCTGTTTTACCTTTTCCTTGTGTGTGTCTGGTAGGATAGCTTAAATGATTGGCTTGTTCTGCTGTGTGTGTGTGTGTGTCTGTGTGTGTTGACACAGAACAGAGAGGAAGAAATGGTCAGATATGGAAATGTTGTCTTTATTTATTAAGATGACCCACAAGCTTGTCAAAAGTATCATTACATCTAAATGTTGCATCTTCAGATGCTACTTTGCTGGATTCCCTGAACCTGTGTCTTAATGCAACACAAACTCCTGCAGTTCTCCACCAATGTGTAACCTCCTGAAATCATACTTAAATTAAACATTTGAAAAAGTGTTACATCACATCTTCTGTTAATTTTATCTGTGCATCAGTGTGTAATATTCAATCAATTTTACCCCTCATTTGTTGAGTAACAAAATAAATCTACCGCCACTCTGTGCGATTTAGCTTTGAGGCTTTCATATGCTGAAGCCCTGATCGGCAAGTGTCGATCTTACTGGATGCTTGAGAATTCATTGAAATCAGTTTGAAACTAATCAACAATTAATGGATTGTGGACTACATTTTTAAGACTATAGGAAATAGGATCAGGAGTAGGCTGTTCAGCCCCCTGAGCCTGTTCTGCCGTTCTAAAGACTGTCAGAAGTCACACAACACCAGGATATGGTCCAATAGGTTTATTTAAAATCATAAGCTTTCGGAACACTGCTCCTTCATCAAGTGACCTCACCACTTCAGCTGATGAAGGAGCAATGCTATGAAAGCTTGTGATTTAAAATAAACCTGTTGAACTATAACTTGGTGTCATGTGACTTCTGGCTGTCCGTCCCAGTCCAACACCAGCACCTCCATATCATACGATTCAGTAGGATTGTAGCTGATCTGATATTCCTCATGTCCACTTCCTTTTCCCTTTCCCCATAACCCTTGATTCCCGTCCTGATTAAGAATCTATCTATCACAGCCTTAAATATATACGAGTACTCTGCCCTCTATTTGGCTCTTTGGCAACGAGTTCCAAAGACTGTCAGCACTCAGAAGAAATTCCTCCTGTTCTGTTAAATTGGTGTGCCTTAATTCTGAGACAGTTACCCACTGGCCGTAGGCTTTCCCATGAGGGGAAACATCCTCTCACATTTACCCTGTCAAGCCCGTTAAGAATCCCATGTTTCAATGAGTGTAGACCAGCACTGAATAAGTCACAAAGTTTCAATGTCTCATTCCTTCTATTTAAAAAACTGCAAGAAGCTGTACTATTTATACAGTCTCTCATTTGTTCTCTTAATTGCCCATCGATTATTCTGACTTGATTTAGAGCCTGAAAACACATAAAGGTTCATATCCAAATTGTTTGGCTTTGCATTGCATCTATTAAGTAGTGGTATACAATTTTCAAATGGTTGCATTTCAGTTTAATTTTTTGTGTCCTCTTTAGCATAAGGAATGGACGCCCCATATGATGGAGCAGAGATAACATTGGTAACTGAAGAAATTGAAGGCTGTTACAGCTGCACAAAAAACTTTCCACCTAAAAAGAAAAAGAAATGGAAAGATCAAAGTGAGGATGGAGGTAAAAAAAGCAAGAAGCCCAGGTAAAGACCAACTCTTTATCATCCAGAAGATGCTATTCATCTGAAATCTCAAGCGGGCTCAAATGGTCAAGTTTAACCTAGAGGTCATGCCTCAGTCATCCCATTTGTGTAATTATTGGATTGATTGTAGTGATTGGAAGTAATGTAGCAGCAGATTTTCTGTGCAGCGCACCAGCATCTGCACCTGTAATTCTGATGATATGCTTAGCTAGATGATTAGGATTGCTTGCAAGTGTGTAAAACACACTACTTTGCTAAACGTCATTATGTGGAAGATTTTTCAATTATAATATTGCCATATGACAGCACCTGCGTTAAAGCTTTGCTCTGGTTCATTTGTAGGCTGGTTCTATGTCTGATTGGCTTCAGTTTGATCCAATTAGGAATTAATATCACTCCTACTGGATATATTTGTAACATTGAAGTGTTCTATCACTGTCTGTGCATTTAACATTGAGACTTAAACACCGAACATATGTTGAAACTTAAACTGATATAGAAATTATTCTAATTAGAGAATACAAAACCTAAACAGAATTACTTATTGGGCTCCAACAAACATGGTGTCCAGGTTTTAAAGCCCTACCTTCAGAATGATGTCACTGCCATTAGAGAGGCCAATTAAAAGATATGTTAAGATTGTATTAGGGATGAGATTTTAGAGTTATCAAGGGAGGCCGCATGATATGATCCTTGCAATGTTAGCCCCAACTAGGGTTCAGGACCTGACAAGTTTTGGAAAATTAAGAAGGATTTTGATGAGCTAAATGAGAGATTATTAAAAACAAAAATAGAGTACTTTAGCAGATAATAGAGGGTGTAGCATCGGTGATATTGGCTTATAAAAATTAAATTATTTGTAAGTCGAAAGGTTATTGGTAAGGACAAAAGAACAGAAGTCATTGAATCGCTGTTCTAGAGGTTTTGCACAGATGTGATGAACTGATTGGTGTCAGCTCCATTCTAAAACTATCCTTCTCCAAAATTCCCAAAATCTGATTTGTTGTAATGATACTGCAGAGAATGTGTTGACAGATGGAGTCAGTCTTGAATGTGTTCTGTAGCATTGAATATAGATATTTCATCCAATTTACAAACAGAAATGAGGTACTCTCACCACTTTAAAAACATGCTCTTTAGTTGTATAGTGGATTGATTATTTTTTAAATAGTAATGCCTGACTTTATTGAAATTAATCATTTGTACAGTTCCTAGCCTCAAAACTGTCTTGATTTAGAAATATGAACTGATACATTTCTTCCAAAAAATGTAAGGGAAGGAAATATAAGACAAAATTTTAAAATTAGTAGAGGAGCCAGGAGACTTAGTGATTTTGATGTGCACGTTTTAAAATTGGAATGACGGCTTGATGGTATCCAAGCACAACAATGGAGGTACGATCTTCAAGGTGTAAAATATAGCAGCAGTGTGCATTGCTCAGTCTTTGACATAACTCGGTTATTAATTTAATGACTCAACTCCAACCAAACTCAATCTTTGACTGCTGCTGACTGGAAGATCTGGGCTAATTTTTCAGTTTATGAATCAATAAATAAACTGAACAAGCATGCCACTTCTGTCACAGACTTCATCAGTAAGTGTGTAGAGGACTGCATGCTTAAGAAGTTAATCCAAGCGTTTGCTAGCCAGGAGCCGTAGATGAACTGGAAGATCTACTCCCTGCTGAAGTCCATGTCGGTGGTATTCGAGTCGGGTGACTGTGACATATATGAGAAATTGAGGTACGATCTTTGCAAAGCCATCAGGAACACCAAGAGACAATTCCAGACCAAATTGGAGTTCCAGATTACCCTCACAAACACAGGTCGACTGTGACAAGGCTTGCACAGGGCTGCAAAGCAAAGTCGAGTAGAATTGCTGACAACAATGTATCCGTCCCCAGTGAGCTCAATACATTCTATGCCCGCTTTGAACAGAAGGTCAGTGAAATGATGTCACCTGCCTGACGGCCTCAGGTGCACCTGTACCCACAGCCACTGCTGTAGACATCAGATAGGCCTTCTGGAGAGTGGACCCATGGGGAGTGCCTGGCCATGCACTCAGATCCTGCGCGGACCAACCGGTGAGAGTATTTGCAAACATCTTTTAGCCTCTCCTTACTAAAATGTGAGGTTCCCACCTGCTTCAAGAGACCACTGTCATTCCGGTGCCAAAAAAAACAGACACAGTGCCTTAATAACTGCCACCTGGCGGCTGTGACATCCATCGTTTATAAAGTGCTTTGAGAGGTTAGTAATGGCACACTTCAGATCTAGCATCCCAGATTTCCTTGATCCGCTACAATTTGCCTACCATTGCAATAGATCTGCAGTAGACTGCCATCTTCTTAGCCCTGCACTCAACCCTGGAACATATAGATAACAAGGACACCTGCATCAGACTCCTATTTATTGACTTCAGGTCTGCCTTCAACATCATAATTTCAACCAAACTCTGATACATAGGACTATGCTCCCCCCACTCCTACTGGATCCTCCACTTCTGACCTTTTCTTTTATTCATTCGCGGGATGAGGGGTGTTGCTGGCTAGGCAGTGTTTATGGCCCATCCCTAATTGCCCAGAGGACAGTTAAGAGTCACCACGTTGCTGTGGCTCTGGGTCGCATGTAGGCCAGATCAGGTAAGGATGGCAGTTTCCTTCCCTAAAGGACATTAGTGAACCAGATGGGGTTTTCCGACAATCAACCATAGATACACAGTCGTTGTTGGATTCTTAATTCCAGATATTTATTGAATTCAAATTCCACCATCTGCCATGGCGGGATTCGAACCCAGATCCCCAGAACATTATTTGGGTCTCTGGATTAACAGTCCAGCGATAATACCACCAGGCCATCGCCTGCAGTCTGCAATCATTAAGGATAGGCGACAACAACGTCTCCACAATAGCACTCAACCCTGGTGCCCTGCAAGGCTTCATACTCAGTCCCTTACTATACTCCTTACATGCTTATGACTGTGTGACCAAATTCAGCTTCAGCTCCAGCTCCATTTACAAATTTGCTAATGGCGCCACCGTAGTGAGTCAGATCTCAAACAGCGATGAGAAAGAGTACAGGAAAGAGATAGAGAGCTTAGTGGCATGGTGTAAAGACAACAATCTCTCAATCCTTGTCAGCAAAACAAAGGAACTGGTCACCGACTTCAGGAAATGGGGTGGAGGATAGGTCCCTGTCTGTATCACTGGTGCTGAGGTGGAGGTGATCGAGACCTTCATGTTCCTAAGAATATCTATCACCAACTCTCTATCCTGGTCCATCCATGTCGATTCTACAGTCAAGAAAGCACATTGAAAGCCTCTACTTCTCAAGGCTAAAGAAATTCGGCATGCCCACAATGACTCTTATTAATTTTTATGGATGCGCGGTAGAAAGTATAAAATCCAGATGCATCACAGCTTGCATTGGCAACTGCTCTGCCCAAGACCACAACAAGTTACAGAGAGTTGTGAATGTAGCCCAGTCCATCACAGAAACCAGCCTTCCTTTCACTGACTCCATCTACACTTCCCGCAGCCTCAGGGAAGTAGCCGACATAATCAAAGACCCCTCCCACCCCTGTTATACTCTTTTCCATCCTCTTCAGTCGGGCAGAAGATACAATAATATGAAAAGATATACCAATGGATCTAAGAACTGCTTCTTCCCTGCTGTTATCAGACTTGAGTTAAACTTTCTCTGTACCTTCTCTGTACGTATAAGACTATGTTCTGCATTCTGTTCTGTTACACTGATGTACTTACGTAAGGTATGATTTGTCTGGATAGCACGTGAAACAGTACTCTTCACTATCTCAGTACATATAACAATAATAAATCAAATCGGTAGCTAGATGGCACAAGTTTAAGATAATCGTATAAACAAAACAACGTTAAAGGTTTTTTTTATTTAATCTATCAACCTGTTTAGTGATGTTATTCCACACCTCTGGAGCAGGTGGAACTTGAACCCAGGCCTCTTGGGTCAGGGGTAGGCAAATTACCACTACGCTATGTTTACCAAAAGCATTATTAGGCTACTCTATTTTGGATCAGAACTATCCAAAGGAGAACCATCCTAGCTTTTAGAGGGAAATAGATGAGGTGGGTAGAAATTAGGGAAATGGGCCTGAGTGGACAAATCTTTCCAAAAGCTAGTATAGGAATGACGGACTGAACAGGGGATTCATTCTATGATATCAAGTCCTGTGACTCATAGACTTGTTTTGAATATATCAGTATTCTGCTAAACAAAATAGAAGTACATTAAGAACTATATGGTACTTCTTGGTAGTCATATGGCTTGCTTTTGAAGTTTCATTTGCAATGTATTTGGATAAAACCCTCATTAAATCTTTTCATTAACCTGACACGAAAGCTTCATCTTTATTTTTAAGTCCTGTGGGTCTTATCACTTTCCAAGTTTATCCGGTTAGAAGCTATGCCATAGATACCAGTAAAGTGCCGAGGTCAATCCCTAGTTTGCTGATTAAGTGAATTCTGACTGAGGCAGTGATAAGTTTGTTGCAATTAGGAGAGAAAGCCAAGATGCTCAAAAATCAAGATAAGACAGAAACGTTTTGGTTCATGAAAGCAGATCTTTAACAATATGTCTGTATTTTTGATGAATGTACATTATTTTAAAAAGCATTTTAAAATTTGATTTAGTGTCGAAATCTTTTCACTTGTAAGATATCTTCCAATATTTAATCTGGCTCCCTTTCAACAACCACAGCAACCTCTGTTTATATAATGCCTTTAATGAAATGAAATGCCCCGAAGTACCTCACAGGAAGGTTTAAAAGACTGTCTTAAAGGTGGGAAATCAAGATAGAGAGGGGCATGGACAGTATCCTTGAACTTGGAGACTCGACAGCTGAAGATACAGCCGCCAGTGGTAGAGCTATTAAAATCAGTCATGTTTCAGTCACTGGCTTTGAGCAACACTGGTGTCTTGTAGAATATTTCAGGAATGACAAATTTCACTAGGTTTCTGTTCTTTTTGTTCATGCCAGTGACCCGCATGAAAACACTATTTTGAACTGTTGTTTCTTTATTTCAGGCCGGCATATTTATTGTACTATTATGACACTCACTTAAAAGTGCAGCAAGATTTTCCAAATTTGCCTCGGTCTGAGATAAACAAGAAAATCAGCGAAAGCTGGAGGCGACTCAGTGTTGCTGAAAAGGGTATTTACCTTGAAAAGGCAAAGCTGGAAAAAGAAGGAATAGATCCGGTAAAAGTTTTCTCTTGTAGCTGCAATAATAGCAACAAAATACTGTGAATGCTGGAAATCTGAAATCAATAATAGAAATGCTGGAGAAACCCGGCAGGTCTAACACCACCTGTGGAGACCGAGTCAGAGTGAAAGGTTTGAATCTGATATGACTCTTTAGAACTGAATGGGGCCGGAAAATGGTATTTTTTTATGCTGTAGATGGGTATGGTGTAAATTGAACAGATGATAAGGGTGCCTAAAACAAATGATGAAAACTGTGCTAATGGTGGTAAAGGAGCGACTCAGATATAAAATAGGGGTAAATGAAAAAGAGGAAATATGTTGATCAAATCAACAAGACAGGAGTCCTGAAGGCTAAAGGACGTATGAGTGGAAAATGAGGTGGTGTTCCTCCAGTTGACACTGAGCTTCGTTGGAAAATTGCAGCAGACCAAGGATGGAAATGTTGGAATGGAAGCAAGATGGTTTGTTGAAATTTCAAATGGCTGGAAGGTTGGGCATATTATGACAGACTGATCAAAGGTGTTCTGGAAAGTGGTCATCCAGCCTGTGTTTGGTCTCACCAAAGTAAAAGTGACCATATTTGACCAGGAAGTACAATGGACTATACTTAAAGATGTTCAAATAAGCGACTGCTCCACTGCTTCATCTGGAATGTGTTCTTTGGGTCTTTGGCAGTGAGGAGGGCAGAAGTGAAATTGTAAATGTTACATCATCTTTGATTGCATGAGAAAGTGCCATGGGTTGGGGTGAAGAAATCTTAGGAGTGATGGGGGAGTAGATCAGTCTGTTGCGGGAGCGAACAGTCCCTGCAGATTGGTGATAGTGGAGGGAGCGGAGGGAAGATGCGTGTGATGGTTGTATCCTGCTGGAGATGGCAGAAACAGCAGTGGATCATCCTTTTGAATGTGGAGTCTAATGGGTTGGAGAATAACAATAAGGGGAACCTGTTGTTTTCTGACGAAGGGGAATGGGCAAAGGTAGAAGAACTGGAAATGGGACTGGACAAGGCTTGGGGCCCTGACAACCATGAGATCAAATCCTCATTCGAGGAAAAAGAAGGCACCTGTGCAAAAAACGGCATGATTGGACAGAGAAATTGGAAAAATGGAACGATGTCCTTGTGGGAAGCAGGGTGTAAGGAAGTGCAGTCGAGGTAACTGGGAGTTGATGGGTTACTGGTGGATAGCTTATCCCCAGTAAAGAAAGTTAAGCCAAGGAAGGGAAGGGAAGAATCAGAAGGACCAGGCGACTGTGAGGGAAAGAGATAGTAGGAACTGCCGATGCTGGTGAATCTGAGACAACAAGGTGTAGAGCTGGATGAACACAGCAGGCCAAGCAGCATCAGGGGATCAGGAAAGCTGACGTTTTGGGCCTAGACCCTTCATCAGAAATGGAGGAGGTGGATAGAAGATGGATAAAGGAGAAGATAGGTGGAGAGAAGATAGTCAGGTCAAGGAGGCAGGGTTGGAGCCAGTAAAGGTGAGTGTAGGTGTGGAGTTAGGGAGGGGATATGTCGGTCCAGGGAGGATGGACAGGTCAAGGAGGCGGGATGAGGCTAGTAGGTAGGAGATGGGGGTGGGGCTTGAGGTGGGAGGAGTGGATAGGTGGGAGGACAAGTTAGGGAGGCGGGTACGAGCTAGGCTGGTTTTGGGATGCGGTCAGGGAAGGGGAGATTTTGAAGCTTGTGAAGTCCACATTGATACCATTGGGCTGCAGGGTTCCCAAGCGAAATGTGAGATGCTGTTCCTGCAACCTTCGGGTGGCATCGTTGTGGCAGTGCAGGAGGCCCAGGATGGACATGTCGTCCAAGGAGTGGGAGACCCATGTGATAACAAGGCCTGGTGTGTGGTATGGAACATTCCTTGTTCAAGTCCTACTCAGGGCATTGCCAACAACAACTTCTCCTGAATATCAATAATGTCATCGGTGCTGCTTCCTGCTCGTCTAGAATTGGAAAAAAATTAGTTTTGCTTTCGATTTCCATCTTTCCCTCAGTCAACAAGACGTAGAGCTGGATGAACACAGCAGGCCAAGCAGCATCAGAGGAGCAGGAAAGCTGACGTTTCAGGTCTGGACCCTTCTTCAGAAATGGGGGAGGAGAAGGGGATTCTGAAATAAATAGGGAGAAAGCGGGAGGAGGATAGAAGATGGATAAAGGAGAAGATAGGTGGAGAGGAGACAGACAGGTCAAGGACGTGGGGTTGGAGCCAGTAAAGGTGAGTGCATAATATGAGATGCTGCTCCTGCAACCTTCGGGTGGCATCGTTGTGGCAGTGCAGGAGGCCCAGTATGGACATGCCGTCCAAGGAGTGGGAGGGGGAGTTGAAATGGTTCGCGACTGGGAGGTGCAGTTGTTTGGTGCAAACCAAGCATAGGTGTTCCGCAAAGCAGTCCCCAAGCCTCTGCTTGGTTTCCCTGAGGTAGAAGAGGCCGCATCTGGAACAGCGGATACAGTATACCATATTAGCAGATGTGCAGGTGAACATCTGTTTGATGCAGAAGGTCTTCTTAGGACCTGGGATGGGGCTGAGGGGATGGTGTAGGGGCAGGTGTAGCACTTCCTGCGGTTGCAGGGAAAGTGCCAGGGTGGTGGAGCTGGTGGGAAGTGTGGAGCGGACAAGGGAGTCACGGAGAGATTCGGGGAAACCAAGTAGAGACTTGGGGACCGCTTTGCGGAACACCTATGCTCGGTTTGCACCAAACAACTGCACCTCCCAGTCGCGAACCATTTCAACTCCCCCTCCCACTCCTTGGACAACATGTCCATCCTGGGCCTCCTGCACTGCCACAACGATGCCACCCGAAGGTTGCAGGAACAGCATCTCACATTTTGCTTGGGAACCCTGCAGCCCAATGGTATCAATGTGGACTTCACAAGCTTCAAAATCTCCCCTTCCCCGACCACGTCCCAAAACCAGCCCAGCTCATACCTGCCTCCGTAACCTGTCCTCCCACCTATCCACTCCTCCCACCTCAAGCCCCACCCCCATCTCCTACCTACTAACCTCATCCCGCCCCCTTGACCTGTCCATCCTCCCTGGACCGACCTATCCCCTCCCTAACTCCCCACCTACACTTACCTTTACTGGATCCAACCCCACGTCCTTGACCTGTCTGTCTCCTCTCCACCTGTCTTCTCCTTTATCCATCTTCTATCCTCCTCCCCCTTTCTCCCTATTTATTTCAGAATCCCCTTCTCCTCCCCCATTTCTGAAGAAGGGTCCAGACCTGAAACGTCAGCTTTCCTGCTCCTCTGATGCTGCTTGGCTTGCTGTGTTCATCCAGCTCTACGTCTTGTTGACTGAGGGAAAGATGGAAATCGAAAGCAAAACTAATTTTTTTCCAATTCTAAATGAGCAGGAAGCAGCACCGATGACATTATTGATATTCAGGAGAAGAAGTTGTTGGCAATGCCCTGAGTAGGACTTGAACAAGGAATGTTCCATACCACACACCAGGCCTTGATATCACATGGCCTGCTGATACAACTAACCCGTTGTCAGTCATTTACGATATTCGTTAACATTATTCCTCCTCCCTGGCTGACCTTTACCCACTCTTTTGCCAGCACAACTGTTCTTTTCTCTCTCTGGCCTCCATTTCTACCTATCATTTACTTGTTCCCACATTCCCCACCCCTTCTTCAGCATATACCAACCTTTTCCTAGCTACTGTCAGTTCTAAAGAAGTGTTACTGGAACCAAAACATTAACTCTGGTTTCTCTCCCTAGATGCTATCACAACTGCTGAGTTTTTCCATCAATTTCTGATTTTTGTTTCTGATTTCCAGCATCCGCAGTTCGTTTTTGTTTGTTTAATATTAAATGATACTTGGCTGAAAACTAGTAACATTAGAGACTGTAGCGTTGCTGGATCACATTTGTCTGTCATTGAAAACTATTTCTGGATTACATTTGCAGTGATTTAGTTTAATCATGTGTCTTTTTGCTAATGTCATCATTCCTCAACAATAAAATATTTGATGTTTCCATCTGTAGTTTAGAAAAAGTACTGTCAACAAAAAGATGAATCTGAATATGGCCATCTTGTATGAAAACAAGCTGTATCTGATTAAAGAACAATAACACTAGGATTCTCTCAAGGCTGTAATCTTGCATTGAAATATCAACCTATTATTTATCCTTCGCTCTGATTGTGATGTCATTTGGGCCCCTAAATTTGATGTTTACTTTGCAAGCAATTGCTCTCAAATAACATTTATCTCTTGCACTCAAACATGATATTGGTGTTAAAATAATAATCGTTTCCAGCAAAAGTGAAAACTTTGCCTCTTTATTTTTATATCTTAAATTTAATCAAATGCTACACAAAAATGAGTTGTGCTCATGTGTGCTCTTTTTTGCACTCTACAGAGCGATAAGCTAATCAATGCATCAGCTGGTGCCCCTCCAACTGATATTCCAGGATTCCGTAAAATTCTTCCTCGTTCCAGTTATATTATAATTCCCACTTCTAATCTACCTGGTGATGGAAATGGTCAGCAGCTGGCTCAATCTCCTACACAGAGGGAAGGTGAAGGCAATCCAACATGGCAGACTCTTACCCACGACACTATACAGAGCCTTTTTACAGGCCCTATTGACAGTAATGAGGAGAGCATTGCTATTGATGGAATTACCGATGAAGCTTTCATTCACACTGAAACAATGCAGGAGATTGTTACATCGGAGATGCTTTCTCAATTTTCTAATTCTGGAGATGATAAAGTGGCAGGAGAACTGACCACCAATGAGACTTCTTTAGAGTTGACCCATCCTTATGATTCTCCTTGTGTTGTTATTGAAGGAACATTGATAGGTGCAGGAAGTGATGCTTCAGAAAGTGTTGCTAGCTGCACAAACCAGCAAACTGTGGAAGTTAATCCTGTGATGGCAGTATTATCGGATCAGAGCAAACCAAGTGGGAATCTCACTTCTCATAAAACTCTCGGACAGGCTGTTTGTATTAGTAACAAACAGGTAAGAAACTCCATTTGCTTTTTCAATCCCTACAAAGTATTGAGATTGGTTACCCATGTGATCTCTACAGTTCAAATGATTGAGAGGTGACATCACTAAGGTATATAATATTCTCACAGGGCTTGACGGGGTAGATGCAGAATGGCTGGGGAGACTCTGGAAATAAGGACCACTGTCTCAGGATAAGGGATGGGCAGTTTAGGACTAAGGAATTTCTTCACTCAGCGTGAACCTTTGGAAATTTCTTTTGCAGAGGATTGTCAGGAATCTGTAAATGAATACGTTCAGGATCGTGATTGAGAGATTTCTAGATAGTGAAGGGACATGGAGAAAATAGAATTGAGGTAGATGATCAGCCATGATCTCTCGTGGAGGAGCAGGCTCAAGTGGTTGAATCATCTAGTCATGCTCCAATTTCCTATGTTCCCATATTTTTCTCTTGAACAAATGTAATAGAAGGACCAAGCATAATTCATGTTTTTAATAAGCAAGAGCAACAAGTTACATTTATATAGCATCTTTTTTAATGTAAGACCAAGTCTGCTGCCACCATATGTATATGCACTGTTTAAATTAAATTAATTAACGCACATTCAAATGATTTTGGGTTAACGGGGAAGAGAGTGGCCGTGCGGAAGATTGAAGGATGGGGGTGTGGTGTGGAGGGATGGCGTCCTACTGACCACCATACCTTCCCCCACCCACGTCCTATGCACCTGACCTCCTGTTTGCAGACCATCCCCCTTGAAGCAGGTGGGGACTTCAGATCATAGTAAGAAGAGGTTAAAGATGTCTGAGAATACTGTCACCAGCTGGTCCACAAAGGATCTGAGTGCACGGCCAGTGACTCCACCTAGGCCGATCACTTTCCATGGACTCACCTTAAGAAGGCTGATCTAATGTCTGCGGCAGTGATTGAGGGTATAGGTGCATCTGAGGCTAATGGGGCAGGTGATATTGTTTCACTGTCTTCAGTTCAAAGCAAGCGTAGAATGTGTTGAGCTCATCGAGTAGGGGTATACTGTTGCCTGCAATTCTGTTTGTCTTCACTTTGTAGCCCGTTATATTGTGTCAGCCTTGCCACATACAGCAGGTGTCCATGTGGTTAGTATGGGTCTTAAGCTTAGTTTGGTATTGCCACTTGGAGTCCCTGATGTCCTTATGAAGGTTGTACTTGCATTTCCTGTATAAGTTGGGGTCGCCCAACTTGAATGTTTCAGACCTGGACTTCAGGAGGCAGTGGATTTCCTGATTATCCATGGTTTTCCGTTGGGAAGTGTTTGGATTGCCTTCTTCAGCACGCAGTCATCTACGCACTTACTAGTCTGTAATGCTAACGCTATACTCGTTTAGGTTCGCCGCTGAGTTGTTAAATATGGACCAGTTGACTGATTCTAAGCAGTCCCATAAAAGTGCAATTAGGCATGAGTAATGAATGCTGGCCTAACTGGTGGTACCTACATGCCATGAATTAAAAAAAAATCTTGGCATGTCCTGAGTCCACAAAAGGCCCGATGCAAATGCAGGTGTGTTCAAATTAATTGTCTACAAGCACCTTACTTTTAGTCTAACTCCCCTCTATATCAATCATTGTAACTGGATCAAAATCCTGGAACTCCTTTTCTAACAATACAATATTCCCACATTCATGGACTACAATGGT
This sequence comes from Ginglymostoma cirratum, assembly GCA_024137785.1. Lineage (NCBI taxonomy): Eukaryota > Metazoa > Chordata > Chondrichthyes > Orectolobiformes > Ginglymostomatidae > Ginglymostoma > Ginglymostoma cirratum. The sequence continues at coordinate 34,864,672 of JAHRHZ010000289.1, read as the reverse complement.
TCAGGAAGGCACTAATAAGCCAAGGGCAGTTGAAGACGGTACTATTTATTGGCCTTGTCAGTGATGCTTTCATCCCATGAATATGTAAAAAAAAATTGGAAGCTGGAGGGAAATTGTGCAAACTCCTTCCATGTGTCCAGCACTACTGACTTCATTCTTTATCAAAGTTAGAGCAATCAGGATTTTTTTGTCACAAATCAAAATCCTGCGCAGCAGATTGGCCATCATTTGGATATGAACCAGAGGGATTTCTGTAAGTTGTTTTTACCCTTCATGTTATTGAACCTGCCAGACTAGAATTTATTTATCTGTGCTGAAATTTGAGCCTTGTTGTTACAACATAGAAATTGTAAGCCAAACCAAAACAGTCTCAATATCGCTGGACTCACAACATAGTGAAATTAAAACATTCAATGACCCTCAAATTTGTTTAATTGTTCTTAACCAAATTTTACAAGTAACAGATCTTGGGGACTAAGTTCATAACTTAAACAAAATTAACAATTTTTTTATTAATAATGTCACTTTAGTGAACACAGACAACAAAGGCAATTAATATCTAGGATCTCAGCCAAACCTCCTTGGATCATAAGCTCCTGATAGACAAACAGAGTCGAGAGATAAATTGAAACAAAGTTTTTAGAAAAAAGCCGCAGTTTGCCGGTTTATTACCATTACGAAAAAGAATACCAGGTCTTCATGAAATTCTTGGATGAGGGAGTGGCATTACAGGCATGTACAACTCAATATCTTGTTTGAATTCTGAAGTGACTAGTTAACGTAAACAATTACAGTCGTCTTCTAGAGACTTTTACTAATTTCTTATAGACTGAGATTCTTTTCTCAGAACATTCAAAGAGTTGATAACTGGAGAGAAATTAGAGAGCGTGAAACCCAAAAAAAAAGACAGAAGTCTGGAGCTTCCATGGCTAAATTGCGTCCTGATCAAAACCCCGTCTGCAACAGTTCACGCATTGTTTTCGCTTTCATTTTCAACATTCTCTATGGTAGGCTAGCCAGCACTGGTCGTCCCTTGATTAATTTAACATCTAACCAGCTGTCAGCTTGGAGTATGGCAGCATTGCGGTGCCAAATCATCTGCATTGTCCTGCGATCAGTAGTTGACTGCATTATCATTCCAGGCCAGCACTCAACAGCAAACAGTGGTCTTTTGTTTCTCTTTTTAAAACAAACTGCTGTTCGAAGTTCAATTTTCAACTTCAACTCTCAGTTCCAAACAAAAATTGAGAAAAATAGTGATGGCCTCAACATTTTTTTTTGAATGTAGTAAGTACGTGTGACATATGCAGCCACATATTTTGCATTGCCCATGTACTACTCACACCTTGCTGGAACAGACAGTAGGTAGGAAAATAGTGAAGATTTTTAAGCTGTTTGAGGTAAATGCAGGACCTATTTATTAATTGATCCACTTCACAAAATGCTTGAATTTATGATGAAAATGAGTAGTTTTATTTTAATGGTCATTGTTTACATGCTATTTACAATGAAGTGACAATATAAATTAATTTTCTTTATTAGGATTTAGGGGAAAATGTTCCAGCATCGACTACCCAATTCTTAATGTTACCATTGACAAGCAAACAATCATCAACAGCTCCAACAAAAAAGGTCAGAACTTGAATTCTACCACAGCTTGGTTATACTATATTTGAATAGGAGTATAGAGCAAAATTTGCCAGGTAATCCTATTATGTTTTCAGCTTTTTAAAAATACATTTTCTATCTTGGGAGTGGTCTCTGTAAATGCGTGTTGTTGATTTTCTGACATGACAACTGAAAAACTGTATTTGAATAATCTACCCTTGCAGTTTGCATGACCTGAAAGTTTGATAAATACGGTATTTAGAATCACGTGTTTACTGGATTAAAAGTCCATTTTATGACTAGCTATCATAGTCATTTAGTTGAGCTTACCCTTATAAAATAAATATTAGTTCATTTTATATTTAGCAGGAATATTTATATGCAGTAATAACTAGAAGGCTCTAATGAGCTTGTTTTCCTTGTTGGTTATAAACAATTACATTGGAATATGGAGCACAAAAATGGGCCAACTTTTCTGTCAAGTGTTTGTACTAGTTGCAAATCTACTTGAATTTCATTTCCCTTAGCCTTCACCCTCCCCAATTCCCCAGCATATCCTTTCTTATTCTTATCTAATATGCATAAGTCTAGTTTACTTTTGATCATATCTAATCTATTTGCTTTCATTACTTCATGTGGTAGCTAGTTGTATGTTTTGAAGAAATGTCTGTGCTGAACTACACTCAGTTCTGTTCTTAGTATTTCGGTGTCATCATATTCCTTAAGTTGTAAAGTGAAGTCTACAATATGCATCTCACATTTAATATCCCCCGTTTAAATCAATACTTGAATAAAACAAAGCAATTGAAGTGAAACAATTTAGTTTTTCTTCCAATCTGTTGTCATTAGCCATTGTAAGAAATCACAGTCACTTTTGTAGTTCTCTATGAAAAGTTTTCACTTTCTATTCATTGGATGTGGGTGCCACTAGCTAGACCATGTATCCTTTAGACATGTGTGGTGTTGGTAAGCTGCCTTCTTGAATCACTACAGTTCATGTGCTGTAGATAGACACATAATGCTGTCAAGGAGTGCTTACAACTTGATTCAAAATCCCCTTAGTCAAAAGTTTGTATTTCCTTTATTCCAAGGAAACTCTCACCTTCAATTTGTGTGATTAAAAGAAGTTTATATTTTGACAATGATTTTTAGTGTTTATAATTTAAATGGCTCTTTTGTAACACCTGTTTCAGTGCCCTTCATATTCTTGAGCCATACTTACTGTAAGCAACTTCCCTTTGGGGAGTGTACCAAGTGATTATTCTAAAATAAAATCATATTTCCAACAAATGTTGCATCCTTGAAAGGTTAACATGTCTCTTCTTGCTTCAAGTATTGAATGACATGCCAAGTGCTTCAGGATTTTCTGTTTTCCCAGTTTCTGGTACCTTTCCTACTATGTGCATCTTGTTTGAAAAACGAAATATTATGAAAAACATAGTATTTGAGTTGTGCGTAGCATCACAGAATGAGGCCATTTGGTCTGATGTTTCTGCTGCCTCACCAAAGGAACAATTCATCATTCCCTGCGTAGAATTATACTAGAAGAACTGGCTATCTTGAATTTTCAACTTTTATGAATCTCACAATTCAAGTTCATTTTTACATTTTTGTTTGCAATACTAGAATCACCATTGTCACTGGATGGGTTTAACTCATTGGTTCAACAAGCTGTAGAGGGGGGAGAAAAAGAACATGTTTAAGATTCTAAGTTCATGTCCCAAAACTACACAACAACTTGGTTTTTAAAAAAATTAACAGGGAGCAAGGCTGAGACATCCAGTCACACTGTGGTACTGCATATTTGTATTAAATTGTTACTTTGAATTTTTATATGTCCAAAAAAAATTGCTATGAATGTTGTGAAACTGCTAACTGTGTTCGAAATCTGTTTTGTTTTCTACAGCCCATCTTTGCCCAAAAAACAACCTATACACGAAGAGGTCGTGGCAGTTGTCCAAATCCAAACTGTTTGTTTACATATGTCACAAGACACAAACCTCCACAATGTCCAAATTGTGGCAAGTGGCTGGGAGGGAAATGGATTCCAAAGGTAATTTAGTAACACATTTGATGATAATTAAATCTAGTTTTAGTCCCAATAGAATAATTAGGAACATCTGGAAGTAAAAGCCAATTTCAATTATAATGGCCATCCTTGAAACTGGAGCTCGGATGATATTGTCATAAACCATTTGATGAACTTATAATTTACAGTTTGACTGAAGATGAGATGGTTTTCTGACTCATTTGTTTCCTTCAGCAAAGACATTTTGTGGCCACATTAGGAATTTCTGTTTACTCCAAAATATTCAACAACTTTAGATGAATACAAAGTCTTTATGGACTACTTCCTTTTGAGAAAGAACTATATTTTGGTTCCTATCTCTGATAGTTACTGGACTAAACATGGTAACACTGGAGAACCCTGATACATTAATCATTTCGTACTTCTTCCACACTATCTTTGTAAGTAGAGCTTTGAGATGAAGCTGATGCCTTGTTTAAGTAAATTGTATTTTTAAGAAATCCTTTTTCCATGCATATTGATTTTGACCATGATTTGTTTATAACAGGGTAAGGAATTGCAAGTATTAAATGTACATGTGGAATGTAATCAAGAGAAGCAAAACAAGGTATGTTGTTAAATGCATAGCAAACTTTGTTTTAATTGGCATTCTCGATAAACCTGCAAAAATTATGTACCTCCAAATACTGCAAAGTTTACTGTGTTATTCTATCCAATTATTATAGTTGTTTAGTTTATTTACCTTGATGTAAATATGCTTGTTGTTTAATTGAATGATCACACAAAGTATCAACAGTTGATTCAATTTTGAGTCAATTTCTCCTGAAATATTGCGATCTACCACAAGGTCTGAATCGTCAGTTGAGCGTGGGAAGGTTCTCTGCCAGTAAGCTTCACTTAAGGCAAAGTTGCATTATTATTTAAGTGATTTATGCTGTAAATAAAGTATAAAAGTAATGTGTGTACCCCCTACCTTACATTCCTATTACTTAGTGTCTGTTTTTACATTGATTTTGTGGACCTCTTGATTATCCGGAATATTTGATCAACGAGCACACTCCTGGTCCCATAGGTGCTAGTTAATAAAAGAATTGCTGTACTTTTCCTGTTTATCATGGTTTTTTAATCCTCAACCAATATTGTCTGTATGAAGTAGGATTATTTTGCATTCATGAATTTGTAACTAGCAATTGAAACTTTTCCACTTAAGAAAATGCAAATTTTAACATTGCTGAAACTGCTTTAATATTGATCACGTGTGTCTCTGGAAGGATTATAAGATTGAATGATATAAGCCCTGTCCTTCATTTAAAGTATCTAGGAATTGAATTTTGTCAAACCTCCAAATGAAGGGACAGTTTTTAATTTTGCATTCTTTTAAAATGAAAATATGTCCTCTTAGAAACTTTGTTCTTAAAAGTAAATATTTTAAAATAATCGGTTTTACTTTTCTTTAGTGTTCCAGTGCCAGACGAAGAATGGCTCACAAATTAACTTCTTTCTTTTTTTAAAAGTGAAGTGGCTTTGTTTAGAAGTCTCATCATTCCTATTGTTAAATGGAAACATACTGTAGTAGGTTAAAGATAATGTAAGTTACTACAATTAAAGGACTAGCACTATGGTCTATTCTATAATTTCTTAGTATTTTAGTTCATATAGTTATATTTTAGGTCATCGCAACTGCCCAGGTACAATGATTAGTTGAACTTCATACAGAATTTATAGACTGAACTCTCATGTTGGCTTTGCAATATTCCATTCTAAACAAATTGAACAGAATGTTGTAGCTTATTTCTGTATGCTCTGTTGCAAAATCTTTGTTAAGAAGAAGCAAGAATGTATACATAATACTGAATAGATTTTGCTTAGCAAGCTCGCAAAGCATTTTTTTTCTGTAAATGGACAGGAAACAACAGATGTGTCTATTGGCACAAAGGACGCAGCTCAATCCAGTTTGGAAAGTTCACAGGCAGTGACCCAGCTTCTCAGTGTAGCTTCAGAAGATCAAGGGGAAGAGGAACAGCAACAAATGCAAACTAACTGGCAACAAACTATACACGTTGAACCCAATGAATCAACTACAGCAGTGTCCACTGTACAGACAGAGGAACAGGTTCTTCCACTACAGCTTTGCAGTGCAGCATCGACTGATGAGCATACAGTGGAAGCACGGTCTGAAGTTATCGTAAAGGAGCTGGAGGTTCTAACAGACCAAACTTCAGGTGTCAGCGACACTACAATCAGTGGCTCCCAAGGAGTTAATAGTATGAGACCTGGATCGAGGTTAGTTGTTTTTTTTGCCGCAAAAATTTGATACTTAACTTTGTAGCTGCCAGTGGTAGAAGATTACATCATATCAAGACTGACAGTTTTAGGAGAGTTCTGTAATTTGCAAAAAGAAGCAATACATAGAGCCAGGTTGAATGTTGATGCTAATTGCCAAATCCCAAACAATCCAGCAAACCAGCAGAAAGCAAATACCATAACAGGGCATGCACTGTAGAGTAATGATTCCCTACAAAGCAGTGAGTGGATTGGCATTATGGCATATTTACAGATGACAGTACAGTGAATAATGTCAGCTTATCCATTCATGATCCCTGAGTTGTATTTGTGAACATGTGCTGCAATATGTAGTGGACTTTGGCTTTTTTGGGGGTTGGGGGGAAGCAGGAAAGAAAAGTAAGTAAAGGTCACTTTAAGAAGATGAAAACACAAGTGGGAGTATTAATATATTATGAATACCTGGTTATTGTTCTTCATATTTTAATCCACTTTCCACATGTGATCCTAGACAGAAAGTGTTAATAAAGTCCGCTGTAGAGAAAGTACTGTAGCAATGCGTAACCTTTTTTTTTGCTGAGTAATTGCATGTTTGCTAACTTGAGTACGTGGGCGAAGGTGACTAAAGAAACATCACCATCCCTAATTTGTCCACGGTATACTTTAAGGATGTTAAAACTTCAAAGAATTTGATACATTTTTTTGGTTCGTTTGTCACCCGCTTCTCAAAAATAGTTAATAACTCAATAACACACAGGAGTTCATGCAGGTATTAACTGATGCCCAAAAAAAAGCACGTAGAAGAAAATAAATCTGTTAATAAGGTTGTCCTGATGTCCAGTGAGGAACGTAAAGAACTTGACAGAGAATATATTTTATCAAGCATATGTTATCTTTTTTCTCCCCTGCAGTATTAGTAGACAAAGTTTACAAGTGCGACGAAGAAACAAAACCAAAGGACGAGCAAAATGCAGCTTAATGACTGGTGCTGCCCGGTCACGTCCACGTGTTATCCTGCCAGCAACCCCATCTAATACAGGTAAGTATCAATGTGGTGATATAAAAATACTGGTCTTATAACACTTTTAAAAAATACGTACTGAGGTTATTGCAAACAGTGAGCTGTGTATGAAGCTATCTGGGTGGGTGCCAAATCCTTAGTCAAATTTAGCTTCTAGAGATTGAAAATATTTAGGGGGATTATTCCAGAAATTAGGGTCACGGCAGTGAAAGGCTACGGAGTGAGGAGGCACGTTTGATCTTGGATTAGACAAGGCTACAGAAATAGAGAAAGGGTGACGCCAAAAGGTAATTTGAAAATTAGAAGAATTTTAAATGTGAGACTAATAAAGGCAATTATCCCATATGCCGCCTTAAATACCTTATGTACCTGCCCTGCTATATTCAAGGATGTGTGGATGTACTGATCTTCAGTACTCTCCAGGACCGTACTATTCATAATGTAATCTCTTGCTTTGAGAACCCTCTCCAAGTACATTTTCCTCACCTGACCAGTCTGTCTAAAACCTACAGCATTTTACTGCTATCGTCGTCATCATTCCACCCCCCACCCCCCACCAGTTTTCCTGTCATCTGTGTGCTGCTTGATCGTTTACTCCTGCATTTACGTCCAAATAATTCATGTACACTACAGACAGCCTCAGTACTGAGCCCTGTGGAACCCACTGGAAACAAATGTCCAGTCACAGAAACGTTCCTCCACCATCCCCCTCGACTTCCTGTCTCGCAGCCAGTTTTAGATCCAGTGTGCCACTTTGCTTTGGATGTCATCGGCTCTTTCTTTCTGAATCAGTGCGCACGAGTGACCATATCAAAGCCTTGCTAAAGTCCGTGTAAACTACATGAAATGAATTCCCCTTGTCAGCACTACTGGTTGCTTCTTTTTAAAGCTTGACTAAATTTGTCAAACACAACGTTCCCCAAATCCAAGATAACAAGGTGTAGAGCTGGATGAACACAGTAGGCCAAGCAGCATCAGAGGAGCAGGAAAGCTGACGTTTCGGGACTGGACCTTTCTTCAGGGTCCAGACCCGAAATGTCAGCT
>JAHRHZ010000289.1:34836761-34856287 GCA_024137785.1 Ginglymostoma cirratum | reverse complement strand
CAGGGTCCAGACCCGAAATGTCAGCTTTCCTGCTCCTCTGATGCTGCTTGGCCTGCTGTGTTCATCCAGCTCTACACCTTGTTATCTCAGATTCTCCAGCATCGGCTGTTCCTACTACCTCAGAATCGATTCCTTCCCCAAATCCATACTGACTGTCCTTAATCTATATCTGTTCAAGTTCAGTTTTATTCTGCTCGTCAAAATTCTTTCTAATAATGCCCCCACCACAAAGATTAAACTGGCTTGTACTTCCCAATTCTATCCCTTTCTGACTTTTTAAAAAGTGGGCAACATTACCATGCCTCCAGACCTCAGGACCTCACCTGTTGTTGGAGAGGATTTTAAAATTACTTCCAAGGATCCTAATGTGTCCTTCCTTGTCTCCTTCAACATCCAGGAGTGCATCTCATTTGGGCCTACAGATTTGATCTCTTTAAGACAGCTTAACCAACTCGTACCTATTTTCTATATTTGTTAATTTTCTTATAATATTTTGCAGTCTTCTGTCTTGACGTCCATACCAGAGTTGTCTGTACCTTTTGCATTGTGAAGACCTTGCAAAGTTTTACTGAGGGCTGTGTCCACGTCAACTGAGACCATCCAGTATCATCTCTAATAGGCGTTGCTCATTCTCTTTATTTCTGCTCTTTACATCTTTAAAAAAAGACTTTGTATTTTCCTTTATTCTACCTGCCAGTGCTTTCTTAAGCTGTCTTTCAGCTTTTCTAATTTCCTTTTTAAGTTCTTTGCATTTTTTGTACTCTTCAAGGGCCTCTGCCACATTGAACCCTGACCATTTACCATAAACTTTTCTCTGAATCCTATCCTTTATTTCCCTTGACATCCATGGTTCTCCAGTCTTGGCCCCCTTTGTTTCTAAGGAACATATTTGCTCTGAATACTTGCTATTTCCCCTTTGAACGCCTTTCACTGTTGTGACACCATTTTATCTGCATGCAGCAGGTCCAAGTCCACTTTGGCTAAGTCATATCTTGGTAAAATTAGCCTTTCCCCAATTTAGAATGTTTATTCTCAGCCCATTTTTATCCAAAATGCTCCCTGACTGATACAGTTTTGACCTGCCTGGGTTCATTTTTGAATATTAGCTCTAGAACTGCCCCCTTCCTTGTTGGGCTTCCTATGTTGCTAGCCAAAAAAAATTCTCCTCACTGTTGTGTAAGAATTTTGTTCTCTACCTACCTTGAGGACTAAAATGTATCCCAGTTAATATTTGGATAATTAAAATCCTGTACTGTATTACTGCCATAGTATTCTTGCACTTCTCTGAAATTTGATTGCATGTTTATTCCTCTATGCCCCTGACTGTGTGGGGCCGATAGTACGCATCCAGCAATGTGTTTGCCCCTTTCATGTTTTTTTTTTACTTCTACTCATAGGTTTTTAGAATGGAATCCCTACAGTGTGGAAACAGGCCATTCGGCCCAACAAATCCACATGGACACTGAAGAGCATCTCACCCAAACCCATCCCTGTAACCCTGCATTTCCCAAGGCAAATCACCTAACCTACCCATCCCTGAACACTGAGTAATTTAGCATGGATAATCCACCTAACTTGCACATCTTTGTACTGTGGGAAGAAACCGGAGCACCCAGTAGCAACCCAAGCTGACACAGGGAGAATGTGCAAACTCCAAACAGGCAATCGCCCAAGGGTGGAATTGAACCCAGGTCCCTGGCGCTGTGAGGCAGCAGTGCTAACCGCGAGCCACCATGCCACCCCCATTTGATGATCCTTCCAAGATGTCATCTCTCCTCACTGCTGTAATTGATTCTTTGATCAATATTGTTTTTTTAGAAATCAGGTTTTAGATTTGCAACCAAAATAATGCATTCTAGTAGTAATATAACAAAAATATTTTCCAGCTGGCTGCCAGGTTAAAGTATGTGTGAGTGTCAAACAATTTTATTTTAAGTACCTTTCAATCTATCTCCACAAAGGGATTGATTATTACAGAGGGAGGCAAAGAGGTATAAATCATTCAAATGAAGTTGGTGAGAAAATTCACCCACAAGAATTTGCGATGTAGGGAGATACCGCCTTCTTTGTATTAACTCCAAAACAGTTTTTATTTTATTTTCTGTCTGAATAATTATTCTCACAATTGTCTGCTCTTCCTGTACCAGCCACCAGATGTTTTCTGTATAACTATTAATCTAATTCCCCTTGAAAAGTTACTATAGAAGTGCATTCTGGATCAAATTTACCTGTGTAGAACATCATCCTCTAGTTTTCTTTGCCAAATATCTTAGATCTGTTATTGGTTGCAGATATTTTGCTAATGGAAATTTGCTTTCCCTCATTTTGCTAGTTTCAAAGCAGGTCATCATTTTTAATTCTTGTCTTCAGTTCCCCTATATTCTTCTCTGCTGAGGAGCAACAGTCCTGGTTTCTGTGGGATCTCCCCACCAGTAAACACATTTATCCCTGGTATTGTTCTAATAGATCTGCACTAAGTTCTCTCCACATCTTGGCGTTCTTCCTAAATTGTGCTAGTCAAAAGTTGACATTAGTAGAGGCCTAGTCTTTAATATTCTCATATACTGTGCTTTCTTTAGCTTCACAGTCGGGGGTCACCTATATTCGAGTGGTTACAATGCCTGTCAATCAAGCAGATCCAGCAGAATGTAATGTGTCTTCAGCAAGCCAGAAAGCTACAGGTATACAAATTTTTAGGCAATGGTATGAAAGATTTCCCATGTTATTTCCCTGTAACTTAGGAATTCTTGACCAAATATTTATTCCATGTTACCATGTACTAAATTTTGCTCTGAAAGCAGGAAACCAGTAGCTGAATCCAATTTTGTTGCCAACAGTCTACCTCTAGTTGGGAAATTTTCCAAATTTAGATTTTGGCACAGGCAAACCATTGTTTTATAGGAGACAGTCTTCCTGTCCATTTGAATTAACTGCATATGATTAAACTAGGATTAAAATGAGATTGATGGTTTCAGACGCCTAAAACAGTCATCACTGAGTTGCTGGTTTTCCTGCGGGAATGAGTTTGGGCAGAACGCCTGCGTTTCACCACAGAGGGGTTTGGTACTTGGCTAAAATCCAAAACATTTTGCCCACTGCCCTGATGCCTAAATGATGCCACGAGGGTTAGAACACCTTGGTCTGACAAAGTTCGTAATAGTCACTTCTCTCCCGGCTGCTGTGACTTAGCTTCAAGGAGTTAAATCCTTTAACCTAGCAAAACACTGACTTTTTTAAACATCTCCTAATTTCCATGACGAGCCCCAGCATGGTCTTCGCCTGCTTTCAGTTGGTTTGATTCAGACAGCTGCTGACTGCCACCCACCCCTGAGACAGGCTTTTAACAAGCACTTATCTGTTTTAGTTGGCATGTTTAGGAGCACAGGCATGTTTGGAAACTCACGCACCCTCCACTCTCCTGATTGTTGCTAAAGTCGGAGACAAAGTTGGGATGTCGCATGACACTGCTGCTGGGTTTGTTTTTGAACTGTATGTCTCCTTTGCATTCCAGATTAGACTCTGAAACTCTGCTGTGTCTCTCAAGTTTGAATATCACCTCTTTTTACTCGCATGTTACTTTTCCTGGTCTGTTCTATTTCAATGCATGTCTTTATTTTTAATCGTTATAACAAATTTCTAAAATTTGAGGCAGCAGTTCAAAATCTGAAGACTATTTATGTACTCTTCTAGGGATTCAGTTGATCCCCGCTGTCTATACCTGACAGATGCTTCTTTCTTTTTCCTTGACCAAAACCTCAAATTCTCAAGTTATTTAGCATTCTCTACATCTACCAGCCTTGCCCTTCATACTAACAGGAACATAATGTCTCTGAACTCTTGTTATCTCATTTTTGAAGGCTTCCCATTTTCCAGCCAAGTCGGTTGGCATGGATGAGTTGGATCAAAGAGTCTGTTTCTGTGCCGTATATCCCTATGACTCTGTTATTGGAATCTATTCATCGGATTATAGTCTCAGAACTCATTTATAGCCATGTATAAATTCTTATGCTTTTTTTTTGTACATAGCTAATAGTGTTCGGTTTGAAATTAACTGTCAGTTTTGTAACTAGAACAGTAAGACAATGTACAGTAAAGTCCATATTATCTGGATCTCAAGCAGCCAGAATTCTTAAGTGACCAGCATCAAAGATTCAAGACGAGAATTCTGGATACTTGGGATTCAGATAAAGGGGACTTTACTAGTATTAGCAATTAGAAGGGAATTATAGTTTAGATGCTTTATTAAAACTAGTTCAAGATTTAACTTATCGATAAAGACAAAATCACCTGTAATGGCCAAGATGCGGGTATTTATGAGTGGTTACGGTGCTTGTTGTTAAGACACATTCACCTTGTGGTAGCAATGAGCTGAGTTTTCCCAGCCACCACTAGTATTTCTCAGGCAACTAGCACATTCGGGTAACCTGGCACTCCATTCCCGATGCACAGCGGTTACTAAGAGATTACAGTAACATCTGTTTAAAATTAGAGTGAATACTGAACCTTTAGCAAGCTGAGAATTATTCTTGAAAATTATCACATTGTTACTAAAAGATAACACGCTAGCAGTTTGTATCGTGGAATTTAACATGTGGCCTCGGATTAAGATGAAAAAATAAATTTAAACCAACTGATGGTTATGCAAAAATCTTGGAGTTTGTTGTCAGAAACTGTTATATCAAAAGATAATGTAACAACAAAACTTCTTAATGCAAAAGGAGGAAACTAAAAATTGTTCTTCCTTTTTAGCAAGGGGTTCCTCGGCAAAGAGCTTATTGAGTTCTCCTCCTCCATCAGGTCTAAAACCCAGCACCTTAAAGCAACTGGGGCATTCTATTTTGCATCCAAATTATGAAGAGACAGAAGAGCAGGTAAGTTTGCATATTTATCAAATTGGGTGATTTTAATCTTTTGTGATGTCAAAAAGTAACTTGGATAGGCATTCCAGTTAAAGAATGTTAAATCATTTTACTTAAAAATTCGTACGTTATTCCTGATTTTAGTTTCATCTCAGCTAAACTGACAGTTCAGGTTGAAGGGAAGAAGAAAGAATGTGGTTCCCAACGATCCAAATGTGATTCCTGCACTTTTACTTATCAGGAAGCATGTTTGACAGGGCAGCATCCCTCAGGAAAGAAGGGGCTCCTTGGTTTCAAAGGTTAGCCCAGAATAATGTCTTCAGTGTTATACTGCAGTTGTAAATGTCAACCCATAATTAACTATAGTCCATGAGGGGCTGTATGTATCTCGTTTTCTTCATTGCACTTCCACGTGTTGCTATCAGTCCTCCTTCTGTTTGCTTTCTGATGTTCATGCATCTATTCCTTGTCTGACCTAGCCTGGTGTTTCCTGATGGTTTTTATTGTTGCCAATACTAAACTGTCTACTGGTCATAATTTCTCAGTTTCCACTTACTCACCTTGAGGTTTAATGACACAAATCCACATAAATCACAAAATCTGACAGGAGAATAGCCGAAAAGGGTCTCTGGTGAAGTTCCTTTTTTGGATTCTTTTAAGAGCCAGGAGAAGTAAAGGTATTTTACCAGGTTCCACCAGGATTTCCTAGGCCCCTCTAGCCCAGGCACTCCTCATAATCGCCATATGCCTCTGGCAAGATCATTTGAAGGATGAATTTTCCACTTCCACCCCAACCAGTGACATTTTTCATTGAATTCGGACATATTGTAGTCCATTATTTCAGTAAAACACTAATATCGTTTAGATCTTGCACAAACTCTCTAAGAGTGGTTTTCCTCTTTCATCTGCACAATCCAAATTAAAATCAAACTTTGTTGCACAATACAAATGATTAAAATGTTGTTACAACTCAAAATGAACTCTTCTAAAAGTAGCATTCAAGCTAACTATCTTTTTTAAACTAAACCATATAATTTTTTTTTATTTTTTTAACTATGATTTACAGGCCTTTTCTTATTCCTTCCTACCTACCAGTTCATTGCTAATTTCGAAAGAGTTTCAACCTGTTGCTTCTCCATGCTTTGTTTTTAATGGCAAATTGCTGCTTTATACTCTTCATGCTGTCATGTCCGTCCTCCCTGGACTGACCTATCTCCTCCCTACCTCCCCACCTACACTCACCTTTACTGGCTCCATCCCCGCCTCTTTGACTTGTCCGTCTCCTCTCCACCTATCCTCTCCTCTATCTATCTTCTATCCGCCTCCCCCTCGCTCCCTATTTATTTCAGAACCCTCTTCCCCTCCCCCATTTCTGATGAAGGGTCTAGGCCCGAAACGTCAAGCTTTCCTGCTCCTATGATGCTGCTTGGCCTGCTGTGTTCATCCAGCTCCACACCTTGTTATCTCGGATTCTCCAGCATCTGCAATACCTATTATCTCATCCTCCAAAGTGTGTTTTTTTTAAAAAAAGTCATTTGTTACTTTAAAGGATATCTGCCGAGGTGATAGATTTGCTTTCCAATTGGTTAGAACCGCGCCCCTCGTAGTGTATTTTTATTTTCTTGAGTTTATACCTTCATGCGATGGATAATCTAATCAAAGGCTATAATAATATAAAGTTAAATTGATAATTGCATCAAGACATATGAAGCAAAAGCAAGTGAATGGAGTCAAGAGAAATGTATATCAGTTTTGATCTTGATGAAGCCTGTACTGTCATTTTAAGGGCCTGTTGTTCTTTGTACGTTCAACATTAACCAGTTTTTCTAATTATCAGGCAGGTGGTGCAGTACTGTCGTGCTCTGTGCCCAAATTAGAATGTTTCATGATCATAGCATCATTATTGACAGTTGCCTTGAGAAATTGTTTAACAATGAGATCAACTGACTTCAAATAAAAGTTATAGTAATATTTTAATTTGAGGGGCTCAACTTCTGCAAAATCTGAAAGTCATCTGTTTGTAACTTTGTTATAAAGAATGTTTGGTTTTTTTTGTTTATAGACAGGATTAAAAGTTGCCACAGAGAATGGGTCACCTCAAACTAGTGCAGTTTCAGTCAAAACCGTGTGCCTGACTCTTCCAAAAACAAACAAAGCCAGCGCTTTTGTAAGTACGGTATAGTAAATGAAACTTGGAATTTTGTTTGCAACATTTTTTAGACTAGTTTTATTTAGATAGTCTAAAAACTATCATTACAGTTTCCACAATGAGAGCATCAGTCACCCTGCAAAGTGTGGTTCTTTTGCCATTTGTTACTTTAATGGATTCTAGCCCGGATGACAGATTTGACTTGCCATTGGGTGGAAATGCTGCTCCAGATGAGAAGCTGCAAATCATAGAGGGGTCAATCCCTGCACTGAGAGAGCTTTGAATTAATCCTAGCATAGCGTAGGATATCAGCTCTTAGAAGGTGCTTAGGGACAACACTGTTGTGTCTAGTTTCTCTTCTTCCCAAAGTTCAGCTCCCTCAAGCTGCAGGTTTTCCTAGAAAATTTGGCTTGCTTTGTTTAGATTTACAAAATGACCTGGTTTTAACATAAAACTATTAATCTTATTAAAATATAAAATTCCACCAATCTGCTAGAAGTGGGTTGGTTTGCCTTTGCTGTGTCCCGCGAACATTAAACCTGGAAGTGGAAGTTTTGGGGTTGGAGTTGAGTTGTATCAAATTTTAGCATCTTGTGTGCCCTAAGCCTCCATTTTTGGGAGTTTAAAATAGTCTGTATGTTTCTGCCAAGTGGAATTACAGTAAGTCTTTCCTAATAAGACAGGAGCATGAGTAGAAGTAAGAGGTGAGAAAATGAAAAAGAGCTTTGTTCCTCTCTGTGGGAAAATACCTATCTACTCAGAAATTGCTTTTGATGGCACTGCAGGCATCAGTAGAATATGGAAGAATGAGGAAGAAACCACGTGTGGTCCTGTATCCTGTGTATATGGTCATTTACCAAAGGTCCCAATGTTGCTGTGTTTCCAATCATGTAAAGTGTTCATTGTTTTATGAGCCATGAGTGTATTACATGATTCTTTATGAAGTCTTGTGTATTTACATTTCTAGCACTGTTGTGTGTGTCAATAATCAGCTAAGTGTATTTATTGTGTTCTTAAGGACCTTGGTTTGGCAACTTGCAGAGGTAAAGGTCGTTGCAAGAATCCCAAATGTACATATGTCTACATGAACCGGTACAAACCAGGAGTCTGTCCAAAGTGTGGTTATGACTTCACAAGGGATAAACAGGATGTAAAGCCATCAAAACCTGTTGTGAGTATTTTATCTAAAATGGACAGTGTACAGTAACAAAGTTCATAAAGGAACAAAGTAGACCATTAAGCACCTGAGTTTGTTTCATAATTTAGTACACTTCCTCCAAGGCCTATACCTTCCTTCAAAGGTTTGTTGTCTAGAACCATACTGTAAACGTCTATGGCTAACTGTACTTAGTACTCCAGATGCGGTTTAACCAGAGCTTTGTATGACAGAAGGATGACTTCTGCACTATTAACAGTGTGACCTGTTTTTGTGTCATTGTAAATCATAGGGTTTCCCATCCCATCAAATTCATTGGTACATACAGTGATTAACTGGGACGTCTATGCAAATCTTTGTGAGGTACAACTATTCACAAATATCAGTTATCTCCTTTCAATTCCACTGGTTTCTAGCAGTGCAAATAAATCGTATCGTTGACATTCCTCAGTTTACCAATTCAAGCAACTCTGATTTTTTTTTTAAATCAGGTTTGCCAGGCATGGATCTAACTTTCACCAACTCTTGCTATCCTTGCCTGATCAACTGAAAATTTTCAAATATTCAGTCATCCATCTTTAATCATCGACCCTAGAAATTTCCTGAAACAGATTATACTAATTGGTCTATAATCCCCTTTATTGTACCTTTGTCAGCTCTCTTAAATAGTTAAATATATGCAGATTTCCAGTCTGAACGAATGATTACTGAACTGGGAGAAATTCAAAAACTTACGCATGGGGCATCTGCAATATTGAATGGAAACTGTTGATAGGGATTTGTCATTCGTTTTTGTGTTTATTCTGTTAATTTGCTTGAGCCCCTGATTCCATATTAGTTTTCTCTAGATCTCTGACATTTCTGACCTCATCCAATCCTGTAAATACTGATACACACAATTAAGTCAGCATGTCTTCTGTTCCCTTATTTCGAAAGGTAATGATACTGTCATCAGTTTTCAAGGATCCACATTGTTCCTGACAGCTTCTTTTTTCATATATTTGAATGTAATTTTATTTTGATATTTTGATAAACTTAATCTGTTTGTCGTGCATTTTGCAGTGCTTACTATCTGTTTTATCACCCTTTGCATTTCTATACATCTTCCCGATTTTCCAGGGCCACAATTTTTGTTTTACATTTTTATGTTTTTCCTTTAAGTTTCATGTTGCTGCTTATGTGTTGATGTTTATGGCTGTCACTTGGCAAGTAGAGATCTTGTCCTTTAAGGATATAACCAGATTCTGTATCTCTAATTCTTTTTCAAGCATCACAAATCTTCAATCCTTTTTAAACCCATTAACAGATCTACCCAGTTTGCTGCAGACAGTCCTGTTGGTTTAACATTGGCTGTACCTAAATCTTATCGCTCTTCCAAATAACAAATTTAACTCATTCATATTATGATGACTATTTGACAAATGTTCTCATGCCATTGAACTGTAAACTGCATTAATTAACAATTCCAGTAAAGCAGGCCCATTGTTTGTTCTAAAGCATACCATGTATATTCATGTGATAGTTTAGTTTCTAAGACTAAATTTTTCAGGAATAAATAAAGAATCTATGTTGACACAAGTTGGTAATTTGTCCTGATGAGTGCAATATTAAAAACTTTTCCAATGTGTCCGTTTTGCATTAGTACTCAGGTTCGGTACTACTAAGCCACCAGATGTTCAAGGTATTGCAGAAAGCTTCAGGTTCCTCTTGTTTATATTTTTAAAAATATGGAGTTTTAAATTTTAATTTCAGATAAACAACGCACTTTCTTTGGGTCTGTTGAATCCGGAGGAGGGGCTAACCCAGGCCTCAAAGGACTTACAACGCCAGACTACATTACTGCTGCTCAGGAGAACAGTTCAGATCCCTGAGAACGAGGCTGAACTTCATGAAGTTTTTAGTCTAATTCAGGAAATGAACAGCTCAAGGTTGATCTTGTCAACAGTAAATGAGACCATAACACTTGAACAAAATTCGTGGCCGAATTACTTTGAATCTTCAGCCACTATCTGTGGCTTATGTGACAGCCAGTTATTCAAGGGTGGACAGAAGTAAGGATCTTTTTCTACTCCGCTGTTGTTACCTACTTGAGTACTGCATTGTTATACAAGGCATGCCTTGGAATTGTGAAACAAATGTGTATATATTTTACTATTCCCTTGCCAATCTGTGGGGAACTAGATGTTTCCCCACAAGATTCAAAGCTTACTCTTGTGAAATTGTGTAAAATGATTTAAAGTTTAAACAATTAGGAAGTTGAATTCCAGATTATTTATTTATCTGCTGCTGTCTGGGCTCGTGGGCTGTGGACACATCTGGCTAGGCCAGCACTTTTTGCTCACCCCGATTGCTTTAGGTGGTTGTGGGTGATGATGAGCTATCTTCTTGAACTGCTGTCATCCTTAGGGGCAGGGATACCCACAATGCTGTTAGGAAGTTCCCGAATTCCAACCAGTTCCAAGTCGGATGACGTATGGCTTGAAGGGAACCTTGCAAATGGTGATTGCCCCTTGCATTTGCTGTCCTTGAACTTTGAGATAGTAGAGATCATGGGTCTGGAAGTTGTTGCCAGGCGAGCCCTGGTGAGGGGCTCCTGCATCATGCATCTTATGGATGTTGCACACTGATGCCACACTGCATCAGTGATGAAGGAGTGAATATTGAAGGTGATGGATGTGGTGCTAATCACGAGGGCTGCTTTATCCTTGAGCTTCTTGAGAGCTATTGAAACTATACTCATTCAGAAAAGCAGAGAGTGTCCCTTGACTGTTCTGACTTATGTCATGTAGATGGCCGACAGACATTGAGGAGACAGGAGATGAATTTGTTACCACGGCATTCCTAGCCTCAGCTTGCATTTGTAGCCACAGTATTTATAAAGCTTGTCCAGTTCAGTTTCTGGTCAATGGTAACTCCCAGTATGTTAATAGTGGGAGATACAGGCATTGAAATGCCATTGACCTTCAAGGGGTAATGGTTAGATTCTCTGTTATTGGAGGTGGCCATTGCCTGGAACTCGTGTGCGTGCGCGTGTGTGTTACTTACCCACTTATCACCCCAAACCTGAATACTCACCAGATCTTGCTGCATAAGCTCAAAGACTGCTTCCATTTGTGAGGAGTTGCAAATTGTGCAGTCATCAGTAAACATACTCACTTTTGATCTTAAAATGAAGTTCATTGAATATATTGCAATGCATTAGTGTGAGATGTATTGGGTACGAACGTATTGTAAAATTATGCATATAATGTGAATTTCCAAAAAGCATCGGACTTGTTTGATGGCATGTTTTAGTTACCATTCTTAGAGACCTTTTTTGTTATTATTGCTTGTGCAGCATCATCTTTTGTTGTCTGTGATATGGGCTTCATTTCCATTATGCGTTGCCCATTCTTAATTGTTCTTGAATTGGGTGGTTTGCTAGATCATTTGTAAGTGCAGTTAAGTTTGCAGTGGATTTGTAGATCAAGCTAGGTAAGAATGAGTAGATTTCTATCCCTATAGACATCCATGAAACAGATGAATTTTTAAGGTTTTGGAGTAGATTTGTAGCTTGGGTTGTGGGTGTTGAGGTTGGTTGGCTCGCCGAGATGGTTCATTGTTTCGCAAAAGTTTTGTTACCGTGCTGGGTAACATCCTCAGTGCAGCCTCCGATGAAGCATTGGTGTGTTTTCCCACCTGGTTTTTAAACTCTGAGGTCCGTTGAGGCGGATTGCCTCACTTCCGGTTTTCCTTCGTAGTGGAGTGTATATGGGGTTGAGTTCAATATGTTTATTAATAGCATGCTTCGTGGAGCGCCAGGCTTCTAGGAATTTTCGTGCCTGTCTCTGCCTAGCTTGTCCCAGGATTTTGGTGTTGTCCCAGTCGAAATGGTGGTTCTCCTTTCCATGTGGATTGAGATGTGAGAGTATTGGTCATGTCTTTTTGTAGCCAGTTGGTTTTCATGTACTCTTGTTGTTAGTTTCCTTCCTGTTTGTCCGATATCGTGTTTCTCACAGTCTCTGCAGTGGATTTTTGCAGTAATCAGTGGTAAGCGGTCACAGTCATCAACACTAATGTGCCAGATGGATTCATCTCACATCTGGGTTTGAACCTGTGACCCTTAAGCATTCGCCTGCACCTCCAGTGACACATGACCACTGTGCCTCTCTGTTCCTCAAAATTGAACAATAAGAGCGGTATATGTTTGTAATGCTAAATGAAAATGAAAACTAAAACTGGTTTACATAACGTTCCTTCTAAGCTTCACATGCATGCAGCCACTCTGATGTTCTACACACAACAATTGGCTTGCGAATGTGACCATGTCAGTGACTTGAAGTTCTGAAAGTACTTGGTCCTTGGAGGTCCATGCAGAAGAAGAATAATTAGAGCGAATGCTGGTTTTAAAATGTATATGACATTATTGAGCTGCAGAGAGACTGGTTCAACTTACTATATTTCAGTGCTGAAAATAGATCGCTGACAAAGTGGAGGTTAAAGCATTTTTGCTGCTGAGATACAGTTCTATATCAATTTTAACAGCAAGTGATTAATATGTCCACTTGACACAACTGCAATCTGTTGCCCGTATGCAAGCCTAAAAAAGTTCATCTCTCAACTACCTTGCAGACAACTTTTGCATATGGATAGCAGACAGCCTTTTACTCTTTTAAAACAAAATTTTAATTAGGTTTGACAACCCTTGGTGGGGCACTGTAACAGAGAAACAGGTAAGTTCTTAATGGAAACTTATAAAAAGTGAACATTCTCCAGGATGATGATGCACTCCAGCCCCTGTGGTGCTAACTGGTCTTTAAAGGCCTCTATTGTGCCAGTGGATACTGCATGTTACCTGTCAATGGACAGCTGAGTGTAGATGTAACCATGAAACAGGGATAGACAGTAAGGCTCTCTCCGCAGTTTACTGACTGACCTATTAATGGAGACTTTGGCCAGGCCTAAGAGCAGGTCCACAAGAAGGTCCTCTGACCACCCCCCCAAAGCATAGGGTGGCTGCAGATTTGGGGTGTGGTGCTGAAGTGCAACCCAACATTTAAAAGTAACTGGTTCAAAAAAGAATTAAAGATGGCCTGCAAGTGAAATCATTCAGCATAAGTATGGATTACCATTTTCCCACAGCCTACATAAACTATAGCGGCTTAGCAGCCGGTAAACTTGGGCCCTGCAACAGCAGGTTGACTTAGAGGCCTAGTGCATGCAGCACTCTCCACCCAAGATCTCTGTTGGAAGCAGAAGAATTCTTTGGAGAGGGTCATCCACTGGGGATCTCTGCCACCAGATGGTACGAATTACACCAGGCTGTGTCCAAGCGGTGGACAAAGGTGAGGAATTGGAGAATGTGCAGCAGCCTTTATAGGAATTGCGTCTGTACTATTATGAAGGGTGAGGAAGCAATTTCCCTCAGATGGCTCAGGCTGTGGGGAGTCACGTACCGGGGAGGGTTCGGTGCAGGGGCCAGTGTCAACTTCCAGATGAACAGGAGTCAGTTCACCTGGAAGTCCACTGTGCATCTGAGCCAACTGATTTTTTTTTTTTTTTTTTTTTTTTTTTGTTTGTTTTTCTCTTCTCCATGCAGGCTCATAGGTGAGTACCTCTGTCAGGAGGCTTAGGATGGCTCGGGCTTCATACTCGATGTTCCATTAGTTCTTTTTTGTGAGCGTTCACTGTGTCGCCGGAGGGAAGTTTCGCACTCAGGTTCTATTTACTTGCCTTCTAATCTGTAACCAGCCTTTGTATCTGCTCAGTTGCTTCTGCAGAAAGACTTAGTAAAATGGAAAACTGATGGTGTAATGAATCTGGGACATAAACCCATGTCCTACCAGTCCACAGCTCATTGCTGAACGTGGCACCGTCAAGTTGCTCAGAACATGTAATAAGTCGGACAAAAAGAACCTGGGCAGCTTAAGACAAACAAAATTGGCTCCTGATCATTGAGGAAGATGAAAATTAACATATAGCTGCTGATGTTAGAACAGTATGTACTTGGAGCACCCTTGGAGTGGTTCAGGTTTTGGCTGGTGAGCATGCAGTATGTATCTATGCAAAAGTGTGTTGCAATTAAATATTAACCAGTTGCTGAACTATACTGAACCAAGAAAGTTTGACATGCTGTGATTTCAGGGAAACTGAGCAGAACAGCAACCATAAACAAAGAGCATGTCCATTTGTTTGAGGAGAATTGCAATGATTAAATACTTGAATAAGCCTTTCATATAAAAATGAAAAGATTTGATTGTGTCTGAGTTGAAATGAAAGAATTATAATGTAGGAAATGTGTGTTTATCTACTTCAGGAGGAGGAAAAGACAAAGGGGAATATTATGTAAAAAGTGATAACAGCACGTTATGCTACATGACGATTTGGGTGACCTTGTACCTGAAGTGGACAATTATGTTGGTAGTACTCTGAAAGTAACTAGGAAATCATGGAATGTTGGTCTTATTGCAACAGAATTGACATTTATAAAACATACCTAGAGTACTATGCACATTTGTGGTCTACTTGTTGAAGGATGAATATTTGGACATTGTAAAACTTTAATTGCTAAAATCAATATAATTCAAATACTAATTCACAGGGAAAGAACGTTTCACCTAAAAGGTGAATTCTGTCTTAGATATTCTGTATAACAAGGATAGGCTTCACATTGTTACAAGCGCACTAGTCACTTTCCACGCAAATGTGGTAGGCAGATGTTCAATCTCTGTCTTTCCAACTTGACCGCCAGCACAGAATCTCACTTCCTGCTAAATGGATTTGGTTCTCGAGTCACCTTTACTGAAAGTGATCTTCTAATTGATAGAGGTTGCAAGTTTGGAAGCTCTTTAAGTTTTTGCAGTGCATCTTGAAAAACGTACACACTGCTGCTGCCGCATTGGTGATGGAGGGAGTGAATGTCTGATAGGATGACAGATGAGCTAACTGTTTTGTCCTGGATGGTATTGAGTTTTAGTCTTTGAGCTTTGCACTACTGACTTGTGCCTTGTAGATGGTGGGCAGGCTTTGAGGGCTTGGGAAGTTAGTGATTGCAGAATTCCTGATCCTGTACGGTATTTATGTGGCTGATCCAGTTCAGTTTCTGGTCGCTGATAACCCCAGGATTTTTAGAGTTGGCATTTCAGCAATGATATTGCTATACGAAGGAGCAGTGCTTAGGTTCTCCCTTGTTGAAGATGGTCATTGTCCGGCACACGTGTGACACAAATTTTGCTTGTCACTTGTCACTTGTCAGACCAAGCCTGAACGTTGTCCAGGTCTTGTTGTGTTTCAACATGGACTGCTTCAGTATCTGAGTCATGAATAGCATTGCACATTGTGAATTCATCAGTGAAAATCTCCAAATCTGAAATGCTCTCACACTAACCCAGTCCTTGCTTTATTCTCTGAATCTTCTTCCATTTTTTCTCACCAGAATTTTCTTGAATTGCAGCTTCTATTCTTAACGCAGATATCTATTATTGTGGATTTTTAGACCAGATGTAATTGAATAACCTATTAGCTGTCTATTTACTTTCCGTTCCAGCTCTGTAGAAACGTAGATTGACAACACTTCCCAGAAATTCGATATATTGTCAGAATTAGCTTGGTTTCAATGTGGTCTTTAAAGGACACCGCAAGCAGAAGATACAGGCTTTTCCCAAAGTACAGGGTAATTACAGAAGTTAGTTCAGACAAGGTTCATCACAATGATTCCTAAGTTAAGAAGGTTGTCTTATCAGGAAAGTCTCAGCAAGTTGTGCGTTTACTGCATGGAGTTTAGAACAGTGAGACGTAATCTATCTGAGCGGTATGAAATTATTAGGGATTTCACAGGTGGTGAGAGGGCATTTCCCCTCATGACAGAATCTAGAACTGTGGATGGATTTTGAATTAAGATTCATCTGTTTAAAATGGAAACAGACAGTATTTCTTCTCGCTGAGGGTTGGGAATTCTCTACCTCCGAAAACTCTGTGAAGGCTGAGTCATTAAATATTTCCAATCTGTTGACCAGAATCTCAACGGCACGATGGCTCAGTGGTTAGCACTGCTGCCTACTGCGTCAGGAACCTGAGTTTGATTCCAGCATGTGGAATTTACACGTTCTCCCCTTGTGTGTGTGTGTTTCTGCCAGGTCTTCCGGTTTCCTCCCACAATTCAAAGATGTGCAGATTGGGTGGATTGGCTATGCTAAATTGCCCATTGTGTCCAAGGATGTGCAGGCCATATGCATTAGCTGTAACAGAGTTACGGGGATGGGGTGGGAGCTGTGACTGGGTGGGATGCTGTACGGAGGGTTAAAGCAAACTCGATGGACCAAATGGCCTCTTTCTGCATTGTAGGGATTCTCTAATTCTACAAGAGGTGGAACAGTCAGAAAAGTGGAATTGAGGCCAAATAAATTCACTAGTGATCTTCATGATGGAGCAGGCTCAAAAGGTGTTATGCGTTTTTTGTGGTCTGATATTTCTTTCAGTGAGAGGTCAGCCCGTCCTACAAGATTATTTATTTATTTTTTGTCTCAGTACTATGCTTGCTGCCAACGCACGGAACATAGAACATTACAGTGCAGTACAGGCCCTTCGGCCCTCGATGTTGCGCCGACCTGTGAAACCAACCTGAAGCCTATCTAACCTACACTATTCCCTTATCATCCATATGTTTATCCAATGACCATTTAAATGCCCTTAAAGTTGGCGAGTCTACTACTGTTGCAGGCAGGGCATTCCACACCTTTACTACTCTCTGAGTAAAGAACCTACCTCTGACATCTGTCCTATATCTATCACCCCTCAATTTAAAGCTATGTCCCCTCGTGCTAGCCGTCACCATCCACTGTCCACCCTTCCTAATCCTCTGATCATCTTGCATGTCTCTATTAAGTCACCTTTTAACCAGCTTCTCTCTAATGAAAACAGCCTCAAGTACCTCAACCTTTCCTCATAAGACCTTCCCTCCATACCAGGCAACATCCTAGTAAATCTCCTCTGCACCCTTTCCAATGCTTCCACATCCTTCCTATAATGCGGCGACCAGAACTGTATGCAATACTCCAAGTGTGGCCGCACCAGAGTTTTGCACAGCTGCAACATGACCTCACTGCTCCGATACTCAATCCCCCTATCAATAAAACCTAACACACCGTATGCCTTCCTAACAACCCTATCAACCTGGGTGGCAACTTTCAGGGATCTATGCACATGGACACCGAGATCTCTCTGCTCATCCACACTACCAAGAATCTTACCATCAGCTCTGTATTCCTGTTACTTGGAGTATTGCGTGCAGTTCTGGTCGCCGCATTATAGGAAGGATGTGAAAGCATTGGAAAGGGTGCAGAGGAGATTTACCAGGATGTTGCCTGTTATAGAGGGAAGGTCTTATGAGGAAAGGCTGAGGGACTTGAGGCTGTTTTCGTTACTCCTTCCAAAGTGAATCACCTCACACTTTTCTGCATTAAACTCCATTTGCCACCTCTCAGCCCAGCTCTGCAGCTTATCTATGTCCCTCTGTAACCTGCAACATCCTTCCGCACTATCCACAACTCCACCGACTTTAGTGTCATCCGCAAATTTACTAACCCATCCTTCTACGCTCTCATCCAGGTCATTTATAAAAATGACAAACAGCAGTGGCCCCAAAACAGATCCTTGCGGTACACCACTAGTAAATGAACTCCAGGATGAACATTTCCCATCAACCACCACCCTCTGTCTTCTTCCAGCTAGCCAATTTCTGATCCAAACCGCTAAATCACCCTCAATCCCATGCCTCCGTATTTTCTGCAACAGCCTACCGTGGGGAACCTTATCAAAACCTTTACTGAAATCTATATACACCACATCAACCGCTTTACCCTGATCCACCAGTTTGGTCACCTTCTCAAAGAACTGAATAAGGTTTGTGAGGCACGACCTACCCTTCACAAAACCGTGTTGACTATCCCTAATCAAATTATTCCTTTCTAGATGATTATAAATCCTATCTCTTATAATCCTTTCCAACACTTTACCCACAACCGAAGTAAGGCTCACTGGTCTATAATTACCAGGGTTGTCTCTACTCCCCTTCTTGAACAAGGGGGACAACATTTGCTATCCTCCAGTCTTCTGGAACTATTCCTGTAGACAATGACGATTTAAAGATCAAAGCCAAAGTCTCTGCAATCTCCTCCCTAGCTTCCCAGAGAATCCTAGGATAAATCCCATCCGGCCCAGGGGACTTATCTATTTTCACACATTCCTCCTTGTGAACCTCAATCCTGTCTAGTCTAATAGCCTGTATCTCAGAATTCTCCTTGACAACATTGTCTTTTTCATGCATGAATACTGACGAAAAATATTCATTTAGCCCAGGGCTGAATGTTTGTTCCTTTCTCCAGCAATTTCCTTTCATTTTGCTTGCAGTTGTGCAGATTTGGTGCAACACTTGCTATTTTTCAAATCTAGATCATATACTTGATATTGTGATGTATTATAACCAAATAATGACCAACTGAATGTGTCCATGCATATTAATCTTCAGATTATCAAAGTATTTATCAGTTTGGTGTTTCGCAACCTGTAAGGATTTTTATTGGTAAATTTGTAATAGGGAGCACTTGCAAATTTGTAACTTTTTGAATGAAAATGAAACCAAGAGCTTCTGTGTCAGGAAGACAGAGCTTATAACAGTCATATTAATCTATATCAAAGTGATATTAGTAGAAGCCTGTCGTGACCCCAACCCTGAGAGCCTTTTGATTAAGACATGGAGAAAACAAAAGGAAGACTTAATTTTTAATATTATGAGGTTGCACACATGCCACATCCTGGGAAAGAAAGTCTTGAAAGTGTTTTTATTCAGCATTTTTAATATAATAAAGAAAGATGCATCGTAAAAGATGTTAGCATTCTGAGCAAGAGAGCATACCCATTCATGACTTTCATCCCTGTACACCTTCCTCCCTAAGTGCCCCTCCTGCAGACTCATTGATGTTTAGTATTCCCCATGCAAGCCAGGATGACTTCATAATAGAGATAAAAGGTACTGCAGATGCTGGAGAATCCGAGATAACAAGCATGGGGCTGGATGAACACAGCAGGTCAAGCAGCATCATAGGAGCAGGAAAACTTGACGTTTCGGGCCTAAACCCTTCATCAGAAATGGGGGAGGGGAAGAGGGTTCTGAAATAAATAGGGAGAGAGGGGAAGGCGGATAGAGGATGGATAGAGGAGAGGATAGGTGGAGAGGAGGCAGACAAGTCGAAGAGGCGGGGATGGAGCCAGTAAGGGTGAGTGTAGGTCAGGGGGTAGGGAGGAGATAGGTCAGTCCAGGGAGGACGGACAGGTCAAGGGGGCGGGATGATGTTAGCAGATAGGAGATGGGGGTGTGGCTTGAGGT
>JAHRHZ010000289.1:34819171-34836361 GCA_024137785.1 Ginglymostoma cirratum | reverse complement strand
AGGAGCAGGAAAGCTGACGTTTGGGGCCTAGACCCTTCTTCAGAAAGAAGTAGGGTCTAGGCCCGAAACATCAGCTTTTCTGCTCCTCTGATGCTGCTTGGCCTGCTGTGTTCATTCAGCTCTGCACCTTGTTATCTCAGATCCTCCAGCATCTGCAGTTCCTGCAATCTCTGAAACGGACTTAAATTAGATAATGATGACGATTATATTTAATATGGAGTGTTTGCTTTGTGAACTGTTCTCTAAAGTAGCATTTTGCTCTCAGAACTGTCTTACTATGTCCTAAAGATTGTATGGAGAGGTTAGCTCAGTTGGTTTGATGGCCAGTTTGAGATATAGAGTGATGCCGGTAGTCTAAGTTCAGTTCCTGTACTGCCTGAGATCACCATGAAGGACTCTCCTTCTCAACCTCTACCCCTCCCTGAAGTGTGGCATCCCTCAGGTTAAACCACCACCAGTCGTTTCTCTGTAATGTAAAGCAGCCCTATGGTCCGGTAGGATCAAGGCAACTTTACCTTTTTAGGATTGGATAGGCACTGTTACAATCTGCTTGAATTTATAGATGACATGTAAAAATAGAATCTAATCTTTATTTAGTTTATAAACTGTCAAAATTAATGTGTGTTGTATTTATTTAAAATATTTGCAATAAAAACGAACACAAGAAATGGATTGCATTTAGGTATTATTTCTTATTCTGAAATATCAAACATACACCAATAGATGGCAGTATGCTTTCTATTCAGTGTATATACTGGTTTTGAGGCTATTGCTGGTCATTCCTGTGCTTCAGTTTCAACTATGCGATAAGTCTGGATGTCTGCCGTATTGTATAACTAAATGCACTTTTACTGAACCATGTCCAGTGAGAGCATTTTGTTTTTGCTGAGTATATTTGAATACGATCTTTGCTCAAATTAACTGCTAGTTTATGCTGCATTTTTCATTTAACTGTACTGTAATGATTCAAGAAGAATTCAGGAAGTTAATTTGGAGTTCAAGAATGCAATTGTGTATGATGTATACCAAAGACTTAAGTAATGCTCCCCTCCACTTCCTATAAAATGTACATCAACTTCTCTCTTTCTATCTTTTGCATTTTACTCAGAAAAAAATTTCTTCAGGTGTCCTTGATTTCCAATCACTGAATCAGCAAGTGGCTGACCTCTGCATGAGAGAGAATGTACCCAGACTGGTTTTGAAAATTTTCCCATGTTGATGATAGTGTGAAGAAAACAGAACAACGTTCTGCCCACTTTCCATTAGTTAGTGCTTCAGAGATATGGAGAGAAGGTGGCCCACATAGCTTCTGATGTAGAGTACTGAGCAATCAAGATCTGAGTTGGAGAGGCCATGTCTACAAGCTGCTATTGTCGTTGATATGTGCCTAGAACTGGAAGCTGGTGCTGACTCTGTCTGTATTTGCACCTGTGGTGCCACTAATGACCACTCTTGCTACTGTCCCTCCACTTGTGGCTTTCCTTGGCAGCTGCTTTCCTGCGTCCCACTCAGCTTTATACCCAACTCCCTGAGTAAAAGCCAAGTACTGCAGATGCTAGAAGTCTGAAACAAACACAATCCTGGAGAAACGCAGGAGGTCTGGCAGCATCTGACAGAGAGAAACAGAGGTAGCGTTTTGAATCCAGTATGACTTTGTCAGAACTGGACCCCAACTCCCCTGCTCACCACCTTACCCCCACTCAGCAGCCTCATGTGCCTTTCTACCACTTGCTGCCTTGCTTCCTAAGTCCCAGAGACAATGAACAGCAAAGCAGCATAGTGAGAGTGGGACATAGTGGGGAGTGAGCAAATCTTGAGTCCAGGATTTGAATTAATTCAAAACATTTGAAAAGCATTCATTTTATTGCTCCAATTTCTTATGCAAACCATCTTACTGTGGTGTCACAGCACCTCAGCTGAATAGGTGGTGAGTGCACTCCAGTGCAGTGGTAACCTATTTTGGGGTAGCAAATTTTTAACTTAAGCTATTTCTATGATACCTGAAGCTAAATCACACTGCACTTTTTTTATTGGAGTGAATTGCAATGTAAATTCAGCTTTGCTAGCGTACCCAAGCAGCTTGTATCTAGCTTTCTCACTGTAACTTCAAGTCATGTTGTTATAAATGCAACAAGGAAATGGGCATATCTTCCTAACAGAGGAAGGAAAAGTCCATGGGATAATTGTCTAGTTTTAACAATCAATTGAGAAATGTGCAGAAATGAATGGACTTCTAGTAGGGTAACAGCCCATAATCAAACTAAGAGTAAGTGCAGAGTGGTCAACATCTCCTGAGCTCCAAAAGCATACAGAAAGCAATTCTTTTCTGTCATTCTGTTCAAATTGAATGCCCCAGAAGCAAATATAACACCTGTGCCTTTCTTGTCAATTTCTTTATGTAAAGTTGATATCAGGCCTATTGGTACAATAATACATTATACATGCTTTGAGGTGTTGGGAATACTAGAAGAAGAAAAAAAAATCTCAGCATTCCATGTCCAACCACTAAACTTAATCCTGATAGTTTAATGATTAGTCTAGTTCCTGCAAGTCCATTTTTTTTTTGAGCATTGCAAGAGCTAGTACAGTTGAGTATCAAATTCTGATGAGGTATATTTCACTTTTGTTCCAGTTCAGTAGCTGGTCCTGAGGAATGCTGGCTGTTGACAGAAAGCCAGTTCCAAGTGGTTATAGTTCAGGCGAAAATCTGCTTGAATCCCCACTGTCTTGCACTTCATAACTTCACGGACATCAGCTCAGGTAAGGGATGTACTTTTTTTGTTGCACCAATCTCCTGATCCCTTGCAATTGACCAAGGTTCCAAACAATCTCCTATGAGCCACCAACCTGTGGAGTTTCTCCAGCTCAATACGCTTTATCGTGATAATCTCAGCTGATGGCATTAATGGACAAGTCCAATGCCAAAATCAAATCTAGCTTGATTGATTTTCTTTCTTGTTTGTTTAATTAGCTAACTTTTGATTAGCCACTAAAACATATTCATATGAGGCTACAGAATTTTCTTTAACAGCAGAAGTTTTTTGCA
The DNA here is from genome assembly GCA_024137785.1 of Ginglymostoma cirratum. Taxonomy (NCBI): domain Eukaryota; kingdom Metazoa; phylum Chordata; class Chondrichthyes; order Orectolobiformes; family Ginglymostomatidae; genus Ginglymostoma; species Ginglymostoma cirratum. The sequence continues at coordinate 34,833,315 of JAHRHZ010000289.1, read as the reverse complement.
CAAACAGTTTTTAAAGTCAGAAGTCACACGACACTAGATTATAGTCCTACAGGTTTACTTGAAATCCAGCTTTTGGAGCGCTGCTCCCTCACGTGATGAAGTGACTTCAACTGACGAAGGAGTAGTGTTCTGAAAGCTTGAGGTTTCAAATAAACCTTTTGGACTTTAACCTGGTGTCGTGTGACTTCTGACTTTGTCCACCTCAGTCCAACACCAGCACCTCCACATCTCAATTTTTAAAGCAAGCTCTCAAAATAAAGTGATGGTTAGCAAGATCTCAAAACGCATAGGAAAAAGATTGAAACTTTGTTTTGCTGACACTAATCTATAACGGCCACCTGAATCTTAGCTACTTAAATCTGAGCTTTTCCTGCTGAGCTTTTCCAGCAACTTTCTTTTTGTTCTTGATTTACAGCATCTGCAGTTCTTTTGGTTTCTACTTAAATCATACTTCACTGACTTTCCTCAGTTTCATTGAGCTGTTTACATGTTTGCTGGCATGAACTTCTTCACGAATCTGAGACACTAATCTTATTCTGTTCTATTAACCTGTATATTTCTAACCAAATACCCCGGTTTGGATGTTTAACTAACTGAACCATTCTGCGAAGTGACTGGTTCCCTGAACTCCAACCACAGCAACTAACCTTGCTTCTGAACTCAACTCGTGTGTTTTCTGAATTTAGTTTAAAAGCTTGCTCAACCCTAGATTGCTGTGATGTGAAAGTACAGCTGGTGGCCTGAAGCGTAACATCACAGGGATCGCCAGTCACACGCTTCCTAACACATCCTGGATTTAGTCACTGAACTGGAAGGACACTCTGACATTATTTCTTCCAAAGAAAACACTTGAAATTAATAACCAACAACAATCTACCTCTAATTTGAAATCGAAAAATGATATGTATATATAGAAATTATATACCATTCGTCATAGTGGTTTATGTTGTGGAATAGAACTGTGAGTGACTTGCTGCTGATCATCTCCTGTTCGTATGCAAGTATAACTCTTAATTTACTTTGTCTTCAGGTTTGAACACCTGGGTTCAGATTGCAATGGGTGGAAATTCTATGTTGGGCTATATCTCAATACTATGATCCCACCTCTTGCTCAGCAGTGTCTGTCCATCCTATTTTCACCATGTGGTAGCAGTGGTAGACTGGATTCACTGAAGAAAAGCATTGCTAAACCTGTGTCGTTATCTATATTCTACAGTCTATATTTCATTTCTTTTGTTGCTGTCTTTAGTTGCTATTTCTAGATTAGTCAGTTGCACAATTGCAAAAATTTTCAAAATCTAGTAATTTTTAGGAATAAATACCTGTGCTGTTTCTCAATAAATTTTAGAAAATACAGTTGTTCTATTAATTGATGATTTCTGTTCCAGGCTTATTTAACATCGGAAACAAGCTTTTGGTCAGTTTGGATTTACTGTTCAAAATAAGAAACCATATCAAGCTTGGAGAAGATCCAAGGGATGTGACCACTCCCATATTGAACTCTGTGCAAAAATTCACAGGTGGGTTACATTTTTCTTGTTTTATCTAGTGACTTGTTGAGAGATGTTATCTCACACCTCTGGAGTAGATGGGACTTGAACGTGGGCCTCTTGGCTCAGAGGCAAACACCCTACCACTGCACCAGAATATCCATCACAGGCAAGTTTAATAATTTTTGAGTGAGTTGGTTTTAGGTGGCCTTAATTCTGTTAATATGTAGCCAGGAAGTTCTGGATAATCTGTCTTGAAGTTACACCATTGCACTCCTATGGTACACTCTCTTTGCTATGAGATATTTTGTGAGCAATAGCAGTAATTAGTTTAGTAGTAGCTGTTTTAATTAGTTACTTTCTCTTGGAGCTTCACTTAACTGTTCTGAACGCTTGGTCTATGCAATAAATTTTGTTTGCAGTTTCTGAACGAAATTTGTTTTGAAATATTCTTGAACTAAAAGCATGATGGTGTTTATAATGTTTGTGTGTCCTGTGTAACTGGATGGGGATGTGCCATAACATGGGTATTGAAAGGTTAAAATAATGTTGACTAGCTATGAAAACAAAATCTTTTTTTTTTTGCAAAAGTCCCTTAAACTTTTGTGATTGATGGTGCTCTTTACAAAAGGATTAATAATCACCGATTATTGCCATCTCAGTCATAATCATATGAAGGTGCTGGTATATTTTAATAATTTTTTTCATAAAACAAATACTTTTTACAAGCTATTACGTGCAGTGGGTGTACCTGTTTCACACCAGAGTCTGTGCATTGACAGGAGAGTGGAAAGATGGAGAGAGCACTATGCTGCAGAGTAAGGACAGTGGAATGAAATGAGAACAAGGGGACGTGGAGGGACTGGAAAATGCTTCTTTGCTTTCACTCTTGATCCATGGTATCCTGGTCAGGCAATAACCATCTTCAACAATAGACGATCTAATGATTGCCCCTTGACATTCAATGGCATCACCATCATTACATACCCCTCTGTCAATATCCACGGGATTGCTATTCATATTGAACCGGACTAGCCATGTAACTGTTACAAGGGCAGGAGAGAAAATGGGTCTATGGCTTTGAGATAGAGGTTTAGCCATAATTATACTGAATTGTGGACCAAGCTTGAAGGGTTAAATGGCCTGCTCCTATTCCTCCCAGTTTCAATGTTTTCTATGCTTTAAGAGACTAGGAGTCCTGCAGCAAGGAAGTCAACTCCAGACTCTCTAAAGCCTTAGCACCATCTATAAGGCGAGTGCCCAGGGTTCCAACACACTCCTAACTTGTGCCTTGTAGATGGTGGACAGGCTTTGTGGTGTCAGGAGGTGAGTAACATTCTGCAATATTCTTAGCCCCTGACCTGCACTTGTAGCCCCTGCATTTATTCGGTAAATACAATTGAGTTTCTGGTCAATGGTAACCTCCCAGGATATTGATATTGGGAGATTTGGTGATGGTAACACCATTGAATGTCAAGGGGTGATTAGATTGTCTCTTATTGGAGATGGTCATTGCCTGGCATTTGTGTGGTATGAATGTTGCTTTCCACTTACCATCCCAAGCCTGGATATTGTCCAGATCTTGTTGAATTTGAACATGAACTGCTTCAGCACCTGAAAAGTCATAAATGGTGCTGAACGTTGTACAATCATCGATGAGCATCCCCACATCTGGCCTAATGATGGTGGGAAGGTCTTTGAAGCAGCTGACAATGGTTGGGCCTAGAACACCACCCTGAGGAACTCCTGCAGAGAAGTCCAGAAGCTAAGATGACCGACCTCCAGCAATCACAACCTTCTTCCTTTGTGCCAGGTATGACTCCAACTGGCAGAGAGTTTGCCCTCGATGGCTGTTGATTCCAGTTTTGCTAGTTTTTAATGCCATACTCAGTCAAATGCAGCCTAGATGTCAAGGCCAGTCACTCCCGCCTCACCTCTGGAATTCGGCACTTCTGTCACTGTTTGAGTAAAGGTTGTTATGAGGTCAGGAGCTGAGTAGTCCTGGTAAGCAAACTGCTTGTCAGTGAGCAGGCTGTTGCTATCCAGATGCTACTCGATAGCGTTGTTGATGACATCTTCCGTCACCTTTCTGATAATAGAGAGTGGACTGATGCGCCAGTTGTTGGCTGGATTGGATTTGTCCTCCTTTTTGTGTATAGGATATACTGAGCAATTTTCCACGTCGTTGGGTAGATACCATTGTTGTAACTGTACCAGAAAAGGTTGGTAGGGAATCACCAAATTCTGGAACATAAGTCTTCACTATTGTTGCGGCATGTTGTTGGGGCCCACAGCCTTTGCACTATCTAGTGCCTTCCTCCATTTCTTGATATCACGTGAAGTGACTTGCAGCTGAAGACAGGGTCCTATGATGTTGGGGACCATGGGAGTCATTTTGTCCACTTGGCGCTTCTGGTTGAACATTACAGCAAATGTTTCAGCCCGATCTTTTGGACTGATGTGTTAATGCTCTTTCATCATTGAGGATGGGGACATTTATGGAGCCGTCACCTCCAGTCAGTTCACTTATCCACCACCATTTACAATTGGATGGGCAGGACTGCAGAATTTAGATCTGATCCATTGGTTATAGGATTGTTTAGCTCTATCAGTCACTTGCTGCTTCTACTGTTTGGCAGCTTTACTAGGTTGATAGCTCATTTTTAGGTATAACTTGTGCTGCTCCTGGCATGCCCTCCTGCACACTCCATTGAACCAAGGTACATCCTCTGGCTTGACGGTAATGGTCAAGTGGGGCATGTGCCCAGCTATGAGGTTGCAGATTATGCGAAGTACAGTTCAGCTGCTGTTGATGGATGCAGTCTTAAGTTGCTAAATCTGTTCAAAGTCTGCATTATTTTGCACAGTAATAATACCACACAACACGATGGGAGATATTTTCAATGTGAACTGGGACTTCGTCTCCACAAGGATTGTAGAATGGTCACTCTTACCAATACTGTCATGGGACTGTCATGCAACCAGCAGATTGGTAAGGACGAGGTCAAGTATGCTTTCCCTCTTGTTCATTCCCTTACTACCTATTGCAAATTCAGTCTAGCAGCTATGTTCTTTAGGACGCCACCAGCTTGATCAGTAGTGCTGCTGCCAAGACATGTTCTTGGTGGTGGACATGGACGTTTCTTACCCAGAGTGCATTTTGCGCCCTTGCCATCCTCAGTCCTTCCTCCAAGTGTTGTTCAATGTGGAGGAGTACTGATCCATTAGCCAAGGGAAGATGGAATGTGGTGGTTATCAGGAGATTTTATTTGCCTATGTTTAACCTGAAGCCACGAGACTTCATGGGTCTGAAGTCAATTGTGAGGACTCCCAGGCATCTCCCTCTCAACTGTATACCACTGTGCCGTCACCTCTGTTGGGTCTCTCCTGCCGGTGGGACAGGACATAGCCAGCGATGGTGGCACCTGCAACATAGTCATATTCATGGAATCATACCTACAGAGCTTTTGGTCATTTAACACAGCGTCCTGCTCGCATGCCCACTTGCCTGTACTCAACATGCTGCAGTGCACCAGTGAATCACAATGCAAACTGGAGGAACAACATCTCATCTTCAGACGAGGCACTTTACAACAGATTTAATGTTGAGTTCAACACCATCAAACTGTGAACCACTCCCACTCCTTCCTTCTCTTTTAGCTTTACTTGTTACATTCTCTGTCATCATGTCCTCTCTCCCATTCGCCCACCCTAGTGGGACTGTCTATTCTTTCTAGTCTAGCAGTCAGTTGCGCCATTGTTCTACCATTCTCACATTCTGATCAATTAATCTGAACTATGAACATCTTTTCTCCCCCAGCACTCTGCATTCCACCCCACCCCCAATTATAGCATAAATGCTGCCTCATCCACACTTCACTTAAGCTCTGATGAAAAATCATCCAGATTCTAAACATTACCTTGTGCACTCTCCATGGATGCTGCCTGACCCACTGTGATTGGCAGCATTTGTTGCTTTCAGTTTGGGCTGTTGCTCGACTGGCCTTTCAGATTGCTTTCCCAATTTTGGCAGTAGCCTCTAGATGTTAGTACGGAAGACCACGCAGGGTCAACAGACCTGTTTTTCGGTCATTGTTTCTAGGTGAGTAGGTAAATGCTAGGTGGTCCATCCAGTTTCATTTCTTTGTTGAGACTTCATAGCGAATGTTACAACTGGGCCATTTCAGAGGGCAGTTGAGTGTCAACCACCTTGCTGTGGCTCTGGAATCGCATGTATATCAGACCAGATAAGGATGGAAGCTTTCCAGCCTTGAAGATATTAGTGAGCTAGCTGGGTTTTTCTGACAATGAGCAATGGTTTCGCAGTCATCAGTAGGTTCTCAATTCTAGATATCTTCTGGCAGATTCAAATCCTGTCATCTGCAATGGCAAGATTTGTAACCAGGACGATAATACCACTAGGCCATCGCCTAATTAGCTATTCTAACAAGAGACAGTTGTTTTGATATGGTAAAACAGCATTTCAGCACTGAAAAGGTGACTTGCAAACATGTTTGGTTACAGAATTGCAATGAACAGTTTAATTCTTGAAAGAATCAGGGAATTTCAATAGCATTTACAAAGAATCATGCAATGGATAAGGCAGCATAGTGGCTCAGTGGTTAGCACATGGAGCCAAGTTCAATTCCAGGCTTGGGTGACTTTCTGAATGGAGTTTGCAAGTTCTTGCTGTGGCTGCGTGAGTTTCCTCTGAGTGCTCTAGATTCCTCCCACAGTCCAAAGATGTGCAGGTTAGGTGGATTGACCATGGGAAATTACCCCATATTGTGCAGGCTAGATGGGTTAACTCTGGTAAATGTGAAGTTATGGGGATAGGGTGGAAGGCTCTTCAGAAGATCAGTGTGGACCTGATAGGCCAAATGGCCTATATCAGCACTGTAGGCATTCTGTAATAACCTTCAGTTAGTCACATCCTAAAAGAGTGTTTTAACATGTTTTTACTTTTTTCAAAAGGTTATCATCTTTACTGTAGTTTAGAGATACTACATGTAGGAGAAGAAAGAAACCAAGAAAACATCATGGGATTGCTTCCTTGTAGCCATTGCTGTCTTCTGTAGAGCTTCTGTTCACTGACGATCTTATAGCCAAGGTTAATGAAGATTGATCTGGTCTGATGCTGCCTTGTCCAGGGCTTCTTTGTCCATCTTTCATCTCTCTGTCCTCCATGTCTCCAAAAAAAGTAAACAGACAGAAAATACTACCAGTCCACAATGGTATCCTTCTACCTTTTTCCTTCTCTTCTGCCTGCTGACCACCAGGTTATTCCTGTCAGATTTTGGCAGATGTTGAGACTTGTGATGATTATGAGGCTTGGGTCCCACCCCAGTGTGTCAGGGCAAACAGCTTACTGGGCCCCGTGCTAACCTTTTGCCCCAACTGAAAATTGGTGCAATTAACTAATGTGTGGACTGATTTATTTTCCAGAGAAAATCTTGTCTGATGAGCAGCTGAATCAGCTTCAAGAGCTTCTATGGAATGGTTATTGGGCATTCGAATCCCTCACCATTCGTGACTATAATGACATGATTTGTGGGATCTGTGGAGTAGCACCCAAGCTCGAGGTAGCGCAGAGAAGCCCTGAGAATATTCTTGCACTGAAAAATGTTGAGGTATATTTAAACATTAGTGACTTGATCATTCAGATTTTATGAATTTTCTGGATACTCATGTAGCCGACTTAATTGGAAGAGCCAGTTTGTCTTCATGTTCCACTGCCTCTGATTATTTCAGTCATTTAAAACTTATGTCCAGATTATTGTCTTGCAGTTATCTCTCGATGCCTGATTTGTACAAATTATTGATTTGGATGAGATTTTGCTGAACGATTGATGACCTGAATATATTTTTCTCCTAATGTCTGTTGATTTGACTGTAAATCACTTTTCGTTTTCTCAAAGTAATATGAACCTATCAGAAATAGCATAACTATCTACATTCTGGTCATTCAATGTATTTGGTATCTGTCCATCCAATTTGACAAGCTTCAGAGGCCAGAGGTAAGGAAATGAGCTGCATTGACAAAATAATTGGATATCATTGAAGGAAGGAGATGCTATTAATTTCAACAGGAGTCATTTAATTAAAGCCATAAATATTGGTCCTGACATTGCTATCAATTTATTCTTGATTGTACATGCTCTTCTCAAAACAGCACTCAATTTCTCATTTTACTTCTGCCATCGAAGGTGAGAGAAGGTAATGTTTTCACCCTTGTTGGTCTGTTCATCAACAATATGTCTAAAAAAACTGATGAACAAATTTCAGTGAAACTTGGTTTGCAGGTGGGTTATGGACCAAGCGAGAACTGATAAGTTTTTGTCCAAGATGCAGGTCTGGATCCTGGAATTTTTTGTAAAGGGTCCATTAACATTGGAAGCTGAGATGAATTGACTCTCTTATTAAGAGTGCTGTTTGTTTTAGAATGTGTTATATTGACTCAGCTGTTGTGTAGAATTTCTGTCAGCTGCCCAGATGTGAGTAAAATTTCCAGAGTAGTTTGTGGATTAGTCTGACATCTCAGTGAGATGGAAACTCTCATAAAAAACTTTTTTTCCAGTTTTGTAGTGATAGAGGAGCAACCATGTAGGGAACATTCCTGGGAAAGAGCTGTTTAAAAGTTGTAATCATTCAGGGGATACGGACACCACTGGCTGGGCTGGCATTTTTTGCTCTGTCCCTAGTTACCCTTGAGAAAGTGGTAGTGGGCTGCTATCTTTAAATGCTGCAGTCCATTTGATGTAGGTAGTCCCACAATGCCATTTAGGAGGATGATCTAGGATTTTGATCCAGTGACACTGAAGAAACAGCGATATATTTCTAAGTCAGGATGGTGAGTGGCTTGGAGGGGATCTTGCAGGTAGTATAATTCCCATGTATCTGCTGCCCTTGTCCTTCAAGATGGTAGTGATCATGCAAGAACATTATTAACACAGTGTGAAAAGACCATAAAACATTGGAGCAGAAATAGGCCATTCGGCCCATTGCATATATTCTGCCATTCAGAGAGAGTGTGGCAGAATTTATAATCCTTTTCCCATAACCTATGATTCCTTTACTCATTAAAAAATCTGTCTGTCTCAGCCTTCACTATACCTACCTGCCCAACCCCTACGGCTGTCTACGGTAAATAATTCCACAGATTCACTGCTCTCAAAAGTAATTCCTTCTCATGTCTGCCCTAACTGGTGACCCCCTAATGGAGGCATGCACTATATTGCGTGCCCTCTCACTTGTTAACCATGGTTTTGCCTTTCCTAAAGTGTTTTTTAATCTTGTACAAAGTCAAACCTAAATATGTAGGTAAGGAGTCAATGTCTTAACATTGGTCTGGTCACAACTAAGATGGATCCTCTAACCATCCAATATCCACAGGTAGGATTGATGTTCTGCAATGGTGACTCTAGCTGCTATTTTGTATACCCTATAACTTCCTAGCCATGATCTGAAATCAGTTGTCTTGCTAGCAAATTGTCTAGTCTGATAGCAGTCAAGAGAAGACACATTGAACCAAATACCTGCACGCATCAGTAGCAGTGGATTGCACTTATGTGCTAAATCATAGTGTAATCCCTCTTGTGGATCTCATTCAACTTTTATATTCTGCACCCCACCCCACTGGTGATGGATGTTAAGTCGACATGTTTAGAATGCACAGCAGGTGGCATTAACCAATTGTGTACCTTTTTGTCTTTTCATTTATATTTCTCATTTGCCTTTTCTAACATCTTTTCTAGTTTACATGGCCTGACTTTCCTACCTCAGATGAAGTAAACATGGAGGATTTTTGGTCCACAATGGAGAATGAAGCCATAGAGCAAGCAGTATTTCCATCCAGTATCCCTATCACAAAATTTGATGCATCCATAATTGCTCCATTTATACCACCACTCCTGAGGGCACCTGTTGTAGTTAATAGTGAGAAAGATAAAATCCCTCAACCACAACCAGTTGCTGGTAAGACACACTTGCCTTGTAGATTTAAATTTGGCCTTTCTTCACAGGTCTCCAGCCTTGATGAAGGACAAGATGAAGGCACTGACCAAAGGCACAAGGATTTCCTGATACCTTTTCTGAATTGTACCAAAGCAAAAACTACGAATTAGTCATAATTAGTCAAAAAATTAGTCATAATATATTCCAGACATTTCATTTTGGTTAATACTTTGTATACTGACTAACTAACAATGAATTATTGCTAGATAGTTGATATTTGATTATGCTGTAATATTATGTATTAGCTGTAAGGCATTCAGAGGACTTCATTATTCATTGGATACTTTGCAGCATTAATATGGTTTCAGCAAGGATGCTAATAACGATTTATCCTTGAGAAAAGTACTAAAAGTGGAAATGTTATTTTAAATATAGATCTTTAATTTCATTTACATCATTTTGAGACCTTCTTAATTGATCTGCCATAAATCATACGCCCGTTCTTCTTCTTTTCAACAGGAAATCCAAGAATGCTGGTAAGATTGTTGCACGATGGAGTTTTCAAACCAGAGGAGCTCAACTCCTACAATGAAGATGAAATAAAAAACTTGCTAGTGTCATGTGATATCCCATTTCACCCCACTGACTCCAAGGTAAGTTATCTGTACACAAAAAAAAGTGAACCTAGAAAATTCAGCATATGAGGCTCAATTCTACCTACCAATCGCATTCCCTGCAATTCATATGCTTCACACTGTAGTCTTTTTATTAACTCAAATTAGTGTCTTTGTTATCCATGCAGTTAAGGGAATCTGTACAATTTAATGTAGAATATTTTAGCTGATTGATTAATTAGTGCACTCAAGGTGAATCCCTTAAGTAGGATCAATCCCTTTTGAGAGGGCACAATCGTATTACAGGCATTTTTCAACCAAACTACTTATGCTGACACTGTGCTGTACCAGAGGAATAACCACTGAGAACTGACATTTTGACTAATTGCCTGACTTATTCTTTAAACTTCAGCATATCATCCTTACCATATTTATCATATGGCTGGGTGATGGCATAGTGGCATTTTCGTTAGACTATTAATCCAGAGACCCAGATTATGGAATTGTAATTCAATAATAATCTGAAAATAAGATTTTAATGATGACCATGAAACAGTTGTCAGGGGAAAACCCACCTGGTTCACTAATCCTCTTTAGGGGAGGAAACCTACCATCCTTACCTGGCCCACATGTGAATCCAGACCCAGAGCAATGTGAATGATTCTTCCCTGCCCTCTGGGCAATTAGGGATGTGCAATAAATACTGGTCTGGCCAGTGACACTGACATCCATGAATGGGAAAAAAAAATTGGGCAGTGGGAGGAATATTTCTCCTTTTGGAATAATAGTGCTGCAAAACTTGATGTAGTCATTTTTGTAAATTTATTTAAAATATATGTGAAGATCTTGAAAGATAGTTTTATTGCTGGGTAAAATCCCAGGTATTTTAGGGGAAATTTTTCCATTCTTTCTTTCAGTTTCAAAAGATGAACATTGAAATGAAAATTAGAAGATGAAAAATCAAGATAAATTTAGGGAAGAGACTCTTTCAATCAGATTTTTAGTTTAATCATAAACCTCAAAAAAAAAAACGCAAGAGACTAACTGGATAAAGTTGCTAACCCATAGTTTTTGATTCTACAGCTACCACTTAGCAGACCTGAATAGTATTCTGAAAGCCGTGTAATTTCCCATAACCTTGTAATATTCTGATGCTATTTTAACAGCAAAATATAAGGTTAGCTTTTGTGGGTGGATTTTATGCTGGAATACATTGACTACTTAAAATTAACGTTGAATGAAAGTTCACCACCAATGTATTTTGAAGCACAATTTTTCTTTTAAAGCTTGACTGAGATCTAAAAGCATTTGTGCTAAAATCTAATATAGTAGAAATAAAACAAAAACCACAAGAGACAGTCCACAGGTCTGGCAGCATCTGTGGATAGTGAAACAGTTAATCATTCTTCTTCAGAACTGATGCTGCCAGAACTGCAAAGTTACCCCAGCACTTTGTTCTTATGTCACAGTTTGAGATCCACAGTGTTTTGCTTCCGTTTAATTTAGAAGTTGTACATGAATGATATATTGTATGCAATGTATCCATTTTGTTACTAAGACTTTGTTTTTTAACTTGTTAGTGGGGTGTAGGTGTCACTGGCTAGGTCAGACTTTTCTTGTCCAAACCTAATTGACAACTGGAGAAGTGGTAGTGAGCTTCCTTTTGAACTGCTAAATTCTGTGAGGTGTAGGAGTACCCTGAGCACTGTTAGAACAGGATTCCCAAAGTTTTGATCCAGCAACAGTGAAGAAATGGAGATTTTGTTCCAAATCAGGATAGTGTGAGAGCATTAGTATAATGTTTCCTATGCATTTGCTGCTCTAGTTCTTCTAGATAGTAAGAGATCACAGGTTTGGGAGGTGCTGTAGAAAGAACCTCAATGAGATATTTGTGTAGTTTGTAGATTGTACACACTGTGGTTGCTGTACTTTTTATGTTTAAGGGCATGATGGATGGGGGACCAATGAAACAGGCTGCTTTGCTTTGTCCTGGATAGTGTCAAACTTACTGTGTGTGTTGTTGGAGCTGCTTCTCTAGGCAACTGAGAAGTATTCCATCATATTTCTGACCTTGGAAGTTACTGATTAAGAACTCGTGGCCTCTGATCTTCTCTAGTAGGCACAGTATTTGTCTGGCTGGGTTAATTCAGTTTCTTATTGGCAGTCAAAAGATTTTGTTATTCATCACATAATCATGGGATGTTTCAGTTTACTTCTCTAATTTAACAAAAATTAGTTTTCACCAATTAACCACCTGAAACCTGAATGTTACTTTAAACTTATTTCGAAGGAAACCCAACTTTCAGCGACCTCCATAAAATCTGTAAATGACATCGAAAACAGTATTGCAGTCAAACATATTAGTTTTGAATGTTCGAAGTACCCACATGGACTGCATGTATTCAAGAAGGCAATTCCCCAACAGCTGCTTTAGGAGATTTGGGAATGGACAGTAAATATTTACCTTGCCATTTTGCCCATATCGTGTGAACAAATGAAAAACTGTACTCCTTGCCGTTTTATAGTACTCAAATCTTTTTCACATCTAAAGAATTTATGCTTTAATTTCTGGTCTTCCCTATCTGATGACCTCTCCTTTGAGTCTTTGTACATGTAAACTTCACCTTTCTCTGCTTCAGATAACTCTTTGTGGTTTCAACTGAACAATTCTGGCATGAAACTTAAGGGGAAACTCCTTACGCTGTCGTAACCTATTTCTTAACTGGTTTAAACTGTCTTAGTTCTTCAGCCCAAATTACATTACACATGAAGTTTCAACCATGACTTCTGCAAACCAATGCCAAAAGGGCTTTCCAAACCAGAGCTTATGGGTGTTGTCCTGAGACAAAAAAAATCTTCTAATTGAAACCTAATCCAAAGAGTTTTCTGTGCTGCTTGTAAAATTCTCTCAATGTAAACAAAGTTCTCTTTGGACTTCAAGAATTACCTCTCTCATTATTGTTTTACAAAAGAAACCACCTTGGCTGTAAGAGAGAAAAGGTACTGCAGATTCTGGAGAATCCGAGATAACAAGCATGGGGCTGGATGAACACAGCAGGTCAAGCAGCATCATAGGAGCAGGAAAACTTGACGTTTCGGGCCTAAACCCTTCATCAGAAATGGGGGAGGGGAAGAGGGTTCTGAAATAAATAGGGAGAGAGGGGGAGGCGGATAGAGGATGGATAGAGGAGAGGATAGGTGGAGAGGAGGCAGACAAGTCGAAGAGGCGGGGATGGAGCCAGTGAAGGTGAGTGTAGGTAGGGGGGTAGGGAGGAGATAGGTCAGTCCAGGGAGGACGGACAGGTCAAGGGGGCGGGATGATGTTAGTAGATAGGAGATGGGGGTGTGGCTTGGGGTGAGAGGAAAAACAGGTTAGGGAGGTGGAGATGAGCTGGGCTGGTTTTGGGATGCGGTTGGGGGAGGGGAGATTTTGAAGCTTGTGAAATCCACATTGATGCCATTGGGCTGCAGGGTTCCCAGGCTGAATATGATTTGCTGTTCCTGCAGCCTTCGGGTGGCATCACTGTGGCATTGCAGGAGGCCAAGGATGGACATGTCATCTGAGGAATGGGAGGGGGAGTTGAAATGGTTCGCAACTGGGAGGTGCAGTTGTTTGTTGCGAACTGAGCGCAGGTGTTCTGCAAAGCGGTTCCCAAGCCTCCGCTTGGTTTCCCCGATGTAGAGGAAGCCACAACGGGTACAGCGGATGCAGTATACCACATTGGCAGATGTGCAGGTGAACCTCTGCCTGATGTGGAAAGTCTTCTTGGGGCCTGGGATTGGGGTGAGGGAGGAGGTGTGGGGGCAGGTGTAGCACTTCCTGCGGTTACAAGGAAAAGTGCCTGGTGTGATGGGGCTGGAGGGGTGTGTGGAGCGGACAAGGGAGTCGCGGAGGGAGTGGTCCCTCCGGAAGGCAAATAAGGGTGGGGAGGGAAAAATGTCTTTGGTGGTGGGGTCTGATTGCAGATGGCAGATCCCCCTCGTCCTCACATACCACCCCACCAACCTCCGGATCCAACGCATCATCCTCCGACACTTCAGCCATCTGCAATCAGACCCCACCACCAAAGACATTTTTCCCTCCCCA
>JAHRHZ010000289.1:34789948-34814171 GCA_024137785.1 Ginglymostoma cirratum | reverse complement strand
CTCCCTATTTATTTCAGAACCCTCTTCCCCTCCCCCCCCATTTCTGATGAAGGGTTTAGGCCCGAAACGTCAAGTTTTCCTGCTCCTATGATGCTGCTTGACCTGCTGTGTTCATCCAGCCCCATGCTTGTTACCTTGGCTGTAAGAATGCTTATAAGATAATAATTAAACACCTAGACCCTCAGATGAAAACCTCCATGCCAGTCATTAAAGGCCAAACTCTGAAATAAACGATACTTATATTTATATGAATCTAACATCTTGTATCACACTATCTGCCTTGTCTCTTTCCCCCTTGAATATCTTGTAATCTTCAATCAAATCACGCAGTGACCTTCTGAATTCTGGGTTGTTCATCCCTAGTTTGTGATATCTCCTCTCATAATGCAACTTTTGGAGTCCAGGTATTATTCTAGTAAAACTACTGTGTGTTCTGGTTGAGATCAGATAGAGAAGGAAATTCATTAAGCCAATTTTTGTTCAATATTTCTTATTCTGAAGCATAATATGCATGCCTAACTAAGTAAAATTAATCGTGGCACTATCCCAGTATATTGAAAAAGGGCTCTATGAGCAATTTAGTTTTGCTTTAATTTCTGCACAGAGCAAGGTTTACAGATTGTTCTGTTCATATGAACCTGATGAGAATTAGTTTCCTTGCCAAATCTTCATATGTGAAATAAAAACTGCAATAAAGCAAAGCTTATAGACTGTGATATATATAATTGCTATTATACCATTTAATTATAATCCAAATTTTAACTTTTTCATTTCAGAATCATCTATGAGTGAGGTTATTACCTGAGATTCAATAAGAGAATTTGCTAAAATTGCTGAGAAGCAATAGATTAGAATAAAGTAACATTTCTGTCCAAAAAAATTGCTTTTAGTTCACAATTAACCAGGATGATTTTCTAACTAATTAATATTCTCAAGTATGATCAGAGGTTGAATGGAATAATTAATTAAATACTATTATTTGGCATTTGAATTTTACTATCAGACTAAAAACTTCCTTGTTTATGTCCATTTCAAATTGTCCGATTTGGCATCCAAACAACTGAAAAGAGTTTTGTATGGTTTTTCTAGTATGAAGAAGAGATTTAAGCTGGACTGTTGCCTCCCCAAACTGTTCCACTGTGTTGTGAACTTCAACTCTGACTCTTGTAATCTCGCAAGCACTTCACATCTGTGTGATGAAGATTGCCAAAAGCTTCAAGTTGTTAACCAGTGTTAGATTTCACATTAGCAATCTACAATGTATTCTGCAAGGAAAACATCATTCTCAAAAAAGCAGTGACAAATGTAGAACCTCCATCTGTCTGCCCAATAGTTATCTACCGAAAGGCCACTATAGATTTAGATGTAGTGTTGAGGGTTAACATATGCCTTGTTATCACCACCTATTTCCTACATCCTATTCTCTTTGATGTCTTTATGCAAACGACAACGCAGTGGCTCGGTGGCTAACACTGTTGTCTTATAGCACCAGGGAGTCTGGTTCAGTTCCATTCTCGGGTGATTGTCTATGTGGAGTTTGTATTTACTCCCCATGTCTGCTTGGGTTTCCTTTAAGTACTCCAGTTTCCTCCCATAATACCAAGATGTGCAGGGTAGGTGGATTGGCCATGGTAAATGTGGAGTCGTAGGGATAGGGTAGGGCGTAGGTCTGTGCGGGATGCTCTTCAGTGGGTTAGTGTGGACTCAATGGGCCGAGTAAGCTGCTTCCACGCTGTAGGGATTCTATTCTATTCTATTCTAACCAGACCCATGTAGCTTGAGCTCTTGCTCTCCCTGTTCGCGTGTGCATTTGTTTGCCACTCAGGATCTGATTCCATCAGTCTATTTCAACTTCTGATCTTTAATTTTAAATTATTTTCTCCTTACTTCTCCTAAACCCACTCCTATTCTCATTCCTCCTTTCACTACTCCACTCTTATGTACTCTGACATTCCAGTTGTCCTCCCTTGGCACTGACTCATCACAAGCAGCAACTCAGTTGCCCTGTCCTATACCCATTGTCATTTCTTCAGCCCAGTGCTCCAATTGTGGCTTAACTTTGTTAGCCTTCTTCCCGTCTAACTCACTTTTTCCAACTGTTGACTCTGTGGACTTTATCAGCAGGTAAGCTGTCAACATCCAACCATACGTTTCACTCAAGTTTATCTATTCATTTGTGAACAAGGCCCGTGCCATTCGTTAACTTGTTGTGGATGAATGCATTGACATTAGTAAAAATTTGACTGAGTTGTGATGATACATCTGCCCTAATTGAAGCTTTCCCGCCTAGCTATATCGTCCACTCCTTTCCCAATCAAGACCATTACAGTGCCCATAACGTCGTCACCAGAGGAAAAACTTCTTACCCATGTATTTGTGGCCAGAGAATCACCTGCAGTGCCTTGTCTTCCTGCTCCCACACCATTGGCATTGATGTCTCCCAAGGAAATATCTTTAAACTCCCCTTGTTTTTCATTCAAATGCTGCATCTCAGTAATGTTACCTGAAAGCACACTGTTAGTTTTCACATGTACGTTAATGGTCCCAGCTGTACCTCATGATAATTTCTCTTGACTCCTGTTCTATTGATAAATTATCAGAATTTCCAAAATATTGGAAATACTATTTTCAGTATTGTTTTAAATTCTGTTCCCTGGCTACTGACTCCATCCCTCTCCCTGCCATTACTCTTCAGAATAAAATTATCTGTTCACAATATTTGGTCCAGAAATTAACATTGGACTTTCAATTCAAGCCATCACTACAACTGTTTATTGGCACCATTGCAACTTCAAATTCTATCAGTTTATCTGCAATTGAAATCCTTCTTTGTACCTTTGTTACCTCTGGACTCGATTAATGCAACACACGTATAGCAGGTCTCCCATATTCTACCTTCTGTAAACTTGATGTCTTCCAAAACATTGCTGCTTGTGCCTTGCAGCAAGGCATGATTCCAGTTTACCCCAAAGATCACTGACCTATTTTGACTCCCAGTCAAATAATGCCTTCTTCATTAAATAATTTGTCCTTGCTTTCAAGTTGCTTCATGGCCTCATCACTTCCTTTTTCTGTAAACACCTCCAGCCCCACAATCCTCAGGTATTTGCACTTCTAGATTTCTGGTTTTCTGTAGATCCTTAGTTTTAATTGCTCCTGCACTTGTGTTTGTACCTTAAGTTACTAATGTTCTGAGCTCTGGACTAAAGGTAGTCTTCACATATTCTGCAAACTGAACACCACAACTTTTAAGTAGAGTATTCAGAATGTTAAGAATTGAGTGGGTCTTTACAGCCTTTCCCGAGCAGAGAGGAAAAAAAAATTACTTGTACCAGTACCTTGTAAGTTGAAATACAGTATTTTTCATGGCCACATTATCCCTACACTGGTAGATGAAGAAGACTGTTAAAATAGAGGAGTACATATAGTTAAAAAGTGGAGCCTCCAGAAGTGGACCCCCACAGCAATGCTATCCCTGGTCTCTACTGGGTCACCTTTGGTCATCAGGCTCCAGGTCACTTGATGTTCCATTGCACTGGATGGTGGCATCTTTTTGATGATCTGCAGCACCCTGTCTTGCTTGCAGTTGACATCCCTGTGGTCCACTTGGGCTGCCAGCCCTTGGCGCGCGCTCTCTCTCTTTCTCAATGGTGATCAGGACCATGGGATTGAGCAGCAGAGCACGGCTCTCAGCCCAAGGGGTAACAATGGGTTTTATCTGGGTTGGGGAGCAGAGAGTCATGGTTGCCCTGATCTAACAGAATTTACTGACTGCCTGCATTTTCTGATCACCTATAGGATGCAGTCTGCCACCAAGGCACTGCAGTTCCACCAGCAGTCTCTGAGGAGGAGGGGAGTGCTGCCAAGTTAGGTCATGCCCAGCCTCCTCCTGGCTGTGGGGAAAGGCAGCATTCACAGACAGCCCAGGTGAGCAGGCCTGTCATTTCCAAAAGGATTCTTGGAGGGATGGAGGTCACTTTGAGTTGCTGTCTTAGTGGGTGAGGGTGGGGGAGTGGTTGCTTGGATGGCCTTGGACTAGCAGGTGGTGGCTTCCTTGGCAGACCTGGAGCAGTGATGTTGAATAAGGAGAGGCTGCAAGTCAGGAGACTGGGCATTGGTAGTAGCCTCAAGTCTGGGGGAGAGTACGGATATGACAAAATTATACCAATTGTGTTAGTTACTGTACTACAGGTGTTAACATTAAAACTAACCTAATGACATTTGATAAGGTTTTCAGTTACAATAACTAACGGCCTTTAAAGTGAAATAATACAAAACGAGGCAATACCAAGGAGCGTGGACAGGGTGTTTAGAAAGCAGCTATTTCCCTTAGTTGAAAGGTCAATAACAAGGGGGATAATTTTAAGGTGAAAGGCAGGAAGTGTCGAGGAGATTTGAGAAAAAAGCTTTGCACCCAGATGGTGGTGGAAATCTGGAATTTACTGCCTGAGACCATAGTTGAGGCAGGAAATCTGGCAACCTTTTTTAAAAAAGTACGTAGATGAGCACTTAAAACATCATAACATTCAAGACCACATGCTCGAATGTGGGGCGAGTTTTGTTTTTGGGTTAAACTTAATTGGACAAAGTGCCTCTTCTGCACTGTATGATGCTCTGAAACGTTGACTTTCTGTACCCTCCTCATACCTTTCTACCACACTTTCCTCATTTAAAAGGCTTTGTGTAACCTACTAATCATCTAACCTCCTATCTCCAATGTAGAATAGTGCCGTACTTTTTATAATACGCCATTGAGGTGCTTTGAACCATTTATGTTAAAGGTGCTATAAAAATATGAGCATATATTAATGCTGTTCTGTATTCTACAGGAATGGCGAGGTGGAGATTGAGTACAGTGTGTTATATAGAGCATATGTTGTAGGTCTTGGTGTACAATTACCTGTTTTGTGTTAGTGAAACCTTCCGTGAAGCGTAACTGCAAGCATGTTGTATCTTACCCAAATTCTAGGTTTGTATAATTGGCACATTGCATTGGAAGTTGTGTGGTCATTTGAATTTTCTGTTTGTGGCAGATTTTGTTTTAGGCTCCTGACAAGCATTTTTCTATCAATAGCAGTAGCAGTTCTGTAGTTTCATTCACTGCTCCCCATTACCTGATGTGTAAATGTTCTGTCCTTTGTAAAAGTGAAGCCATACAGAGCTGACGATGCTGCAAAATTAATAGCATTTTTGCTTCATAAGCTTGATTTGGCTAGGCCAGACACTTAGTCATACAGCACGGAAACAGACCCTTCCGTCCAACTTGTCCGTGCCAACCAGCTGTCCTAAACTGAACTAGTCCCATTTGCTTGCGTTTGGTCCATATTCTCTCTAAAACTTTCGTATTCATGTACTGTCTAAATGTCTTTTAAATGTTGTAATTGTACTTATTTCTACCACTTCCTCTGGCAGCTCATTCATTTAGCTATAATCGTTGTAGTTAATTAAGACATTAACGATCAAGGTCCTAGCTATCAAGCGATCTGCTGAGTGGTGTGTCAGTGGGGATTGATCTTAATTTTTACAATTTCAATGGAAACAAATTCCAGCAAGAATCAAACTGATCAAGAGACAATGGAGAAAATTTTGGAAAAGAAAAAATAAACACATTCACTCTGTTCCTATTGACAACACACTTTTTCCGTCATGCTCACTATTAACAAACAGCTTTGATTTAAAAGTACACCAGAAAAGAGCCTCAAAAATTGATGTTTTCTGACTGCTTGCCAAAATGTTTTCAAAATATAGCTTGAATCATTGCCAAAGCAAACAACTAATAAATATTCTTTGACTACTCTTTGTCATATTTGCCTGATACATATTTTGCAGGAACATCTGTGTTCTTCATTATTCGCTTTATATTCCTATGTGCTAGATGGATCAACTGCACAGGTCCAACCTCCATGTGATGTCACAGGAGGAAAAGTTTATAAGTTGTGTCTGCATCAGGTAAGGAAGATGTAGAAAAAGGTAAATATTCCTGTGTAATTGAAATATAGTTAGTAAAATAGCTTCTAGGTGCTGTCTTTTATTTAACTCTCACTCGTCCATTTTAAACCTGTCAGCTTTGAACGTTACAACCATCATCTCCTCCATTTAAGACTGTCCCAGTTAACAGTTATGCTTGTCTGTGTCACAGGTAATGAGCTATCTTTATGTAGAATGGAAGATGGTCCTTTCAGTTGTGGAGGAGAGACACTGTTGCACTGTGATAGGAACTTTAAACGTGTTGATGTGTCATATGCTTTTGACAAATTATGAAAGCTAGGTGTTGTAAAAAAAATCAAAGGCATCAGTGGATTCTGTTTTAGTGGATATTACTGTCTTGTTGCATTCACAAATTCATTCCAAAAAAATGTATGTGTTCCAGGTTTTGTAGTGTTAGATGTACAAGTCAAGAGCTAATGTGTATATTTAACATCTTAATAAACCTTTAGATGGAGTATTGTGTGTGATATTATGCACACTCTCTTGTGAGGAGGATCTAATTATTAAGAGCAATGTAGGAATTGAAGGCATAGTTTGAATTGGGAATGAGGTTCTGCCGAAGGAATTTGAGATGCTGCAATCCAAATTAACAAACACAATTTTAAATGTAATTTCTGGATTATTACCTAAATCATACAAACATTGACAGTCTCAAACAGATCAAAATGTTTGATGTGCAGCTTGGAAAGTTGAGTAGAAACAAGGGTTTCAACTGATAGGGAAGTGACATTAATACTGGGAAAAGAAAGCTTGTTGTTCTGGTTGGGTTTCATTTAAACTGGACTAGGGGTAGTAGTTCTAATTTGCAACTTTTTTTTAAAAGAAGACTTACTTTACATGAGCAAGAATAAGCCATATAGTCCCTCAAACCTATTTCATCATTCAGTGAAATCATGGCTCAGTTTAGCTTAATTTCACATAATCTCCTTTGCTCTACATCCCTTCAGGGAAATTTATAAATCTAAAGAGAAAAGTTAACATAGTAGGGCAATATAACAATTTGAGTAAAGGTGGGTAGGCTGTGATAGCATCGATCATGCCTCAACAGTGAATAAAGTCAAATAAAGGGAAAAGTGATATAAGAAATAAAATTAATGTTGCATAAAGCATTCAAACTAGATAGAGAAAGTCTTCATCCAAGTAAAGACAAATAGTATTGAACTAATAGCCACAATGGATTGGTGCGTGGTACCAAGGCTAGGAATTGATTATTCCAGAGTAATGGATGTTCAGAAAAGACAGATAAGGCATATTCTTGTTAATAAAGTGTGGAAAAAAGACAGTAGCTTGCAGAATCAGGACGTAGCATCAATCTGGGTTGAGTTAAAGAATAGGGGCAAAAAACACTGGTGGTAATCATTTATTGAATCCTAACAGTTATTGTAGACTGTAAAGCGGGAAATTCCAGGTGTGAGTAACCGAGATAATGAAGTGATCATAGGGAACTTTAATTTTTATAAAGATTGAAATTGGCAAATAACTTGGAAGAAGAGAACATGGAAAGCAGTTGAGACAGTTTCCTTGTGGCAATTCATTGTCAAACCAACTAAGGAACAGGCAATTTTATGTCTTGTCTTGTATGAAGCAGGGTTAATTAGTAAAGGATCCATTGGGAAGTCATGAGCAATTTTAATAAGTTAGTATTTCACACTAAATTTAAAAGTGACATTCTTAAGTCTGAAAATGAAGTATCAAACTTTAAAAATGCCATTACATAGGTATGAGGGAAGAGTTAGGTGAAGTTCTTTAAATCTATAATGAACGAGTCACACTTTGAGGGCGGGATGTTTACAATATTTTCTTCAACTGTTTTAAAGTTTAATTCCAATTTTCAACACACAAAATTCCAAGTAATCTCCTTTCATGCCTGTACCAGTCCTGCTCTTGGACTTATTCCCAAAGGTGTGTCCATGTGGATTGATTTTTGTTTTCTCTTTGCCCCTCTTCCCAGCTGGAGAAATGAGTCAACTTCACCTAATTGCACCAAGATCTGGAATAAGCCTGAATCCATGGCACAGTATGAAACAATTTCCTGCGGATCTAGAAATAAGAGTAGGCCATTCAGCCCTTTAACCTGTTCCACTATTCAGTGAGATGATGGCTGATCTGTGGCCTAATTCCATATACCTGCTTTGGTCCAAACCCCTTCAGACCTTAACAGAGCTAAAAGAAGCTACTGATTTTGCATCCATTGCCATTTGTAGAAGTGAGCTCCAAGCATCTACCACCCTTTATGTCGAGAAACTGGCGATGAGATACAGGTCTCTGTCCACAGGTGCTACCCTACGAACTGATTATTTCCAACATCTTCTATTTTTATTTCAAGTTTTCAGCCGCTGCAGTATTTTGCTTTCCCACAAGATTTGCATGTTGTCTGAACACTCCCTTTTCTTGGTTAGTCCAAATGCCATTGCCTGAACACAGTACTGAGTTTCTTTGGTGAGGTAAATGGGAGTGGTACTGGATGGGTATCACACAATTTCTTCTCATTTGGCCTTTGCCTTAATGAAGTATATAGTTGGTAAAGAGCATCTCTGAGACAGCTGCGACTTGGAAAATCATTTTACATTGCATTCTCAGATTATTGCTTTGTTGTTTGCCTTGATGCATCAGCAACATCTAAGTATGTATACTGCAGTGTGTAAAAGATTTTTGAGCTGTGATCTAAATTTCAGGCCAACTTTAGCTCAGCAACTCAGCGTTCCAACATTCCAGGTCTGCTCTATTTAAACTGTTTACTGTGGGGTATTAATGAAAAGCTATGTGACTGCCTTCTGCGGGAATTTGCTTTAATTAAAAAGGCTTTTTTTCTTCTATGATTAATAATTATAATTCTAGCACTTAAAATGCAAATGCAAAAGTTTGTGCAGTACGATTGAATTTAAGTGAAATCACAATGGCTTCTTTGACAGTATGTGTACACCATTTAGGTCAACGGAAGTGCGTGGTTAATGAAGTCTAAATTCACCCTGTTTCACAGTAGTGATCAATTGAAGGCTAATTGCCTTGGCTACTTTTACAGAAAAGTTTAGAAATTGTAATTCGGCAGCCGAGGATTATTGTGGGCTCTTTTGTGTCTTAAAATTTACTAAAATAAAAATGACAAAATCCCAGAAGTGTACATTGGGAAATAGAACAGAAGGAAGGTTCTAAATGTTTTTAAACAAACCAAACTGATTGATCATCAGTGTTAAGGACTGAGTGTGCTTTAAGGGGCTCCTTGCATATGTCACTTTGGCGCTATCATATTCTTTAGAAAAATCAGGATATTTTTAGAGACTTAAAGCTGGGTAAGCAAAGAAACTTAAGTTTTGTTTGTATCAATTACTAAAAAACGTTTCAACATTTTTCAAAATTCTAATGAACTGATGGCTATTATCTGCTGGAAGATGGAATTCAAAAGTGAAGACAATTGCAACAAATGCTGCTCCAATTGAAAATTCTGAGACAATATTTTATTTGGTTAAAAACATCAAATGGTACGGATAAAAGGCACATAAATGAATTTGAGGTACAGCCATGATTGGCTTGAATGATAGGTTAAACTTGAGAGCAGTATGGCCCTTATACTTTTGATCCTACTGGATGCGACAGCAGCAGAGGCTACGTCAATGAAGACCAGTTTCTCCCCTGAGCCTCCCTGTTATATCCCCATCTTGCAGAAGTTAGTAAGATTTGTAAGTCTGCCTCAGCCTTATAGAAACCTAATTTAATTGTATGTATTTTAAAAAGCCCATTCAAGTTTTTTTAGGTTTTAGATTTTTATTCTGATGTGTACAGGGGTACAGTGAAAAGTGTATGATTTTTGCCGCACAGTGCCACCTTGGGTACCAAAGTGCCTAGGTATAGAAAAAGCAAGGTACAAAGTAATAAGAGAAATTAGAGTTTAAAAGTTAAGCATTATTTCATAGAATTGTAGAAAAACAAAGAAATAGGTTATAGTTTACATTAAAGTCTTTCGTAGTTTAATCTAGGAAAATAAAGGAATAAGCTAAAAGTGCAACAATCTTTGAGTCCTCTGCTTATCTTGCTGTCTGGAAGACCTCAGCTGTCTGTTCTCAAAACAACCGCCACAGATACTGTTGCTGCTGAAACTGCCATCTCTCCATTCTTGCCCCGGTGCCTCAGGAACATGCCCGGGCAGGATCCACTCACACCGAGCCAAGACACCACCATAAGCAGCCAAGAGACCAACTGACATACTGCTGAGAAACCAGGCCTGGGACCTGCCATGAGACGCCCCTGAGAGGCCAGGCTGACAGCCAGCACGAGCTGTCAAAAGACCAGGTCTGGAACCCACCTCAAGCCGCTGGGAGACTGGGCCCGGAGCCACTGAAAGACCAAAGGGGGCAAAAGAGGGAAAGAAACACAAGGAGCGGAGGAGCTCCAGTTGGAGCATCCCACTCCGCTGCCATCTCGACTGGAAATGTGGCTTCGTAAGATCACTTTCTTGATTCCTGAGCTATTTTCTTTAAAGCATCTTCCAGTACGTGAGCTTCTTTGGGATAAGTACCTCAGGGAGTTCACAATTTAGTCCTGTAACAACAAAATGATAATTAAAAGTTCTCTCATTTTGGCCTTTGAGTGATTTCTTTCAATAAAATTTATATTAAATCTTCCTTTTAAAACACAGTGGAAATCTGTCCTATTTATCTTGTAGAAATAGAATTGGGTTCAAGCACCTACAGTAAGGGAGTACTAAAGCCTGTTCTTCAAATTCAAACCTAGTTGTATGAATGCTATATAGAAGTATTTTTCTGTATTGTAATACCTGTAACTTTTAACCTACATTGCTTTGTTTCGTTTTATGAAAGTTAAAGAGATTAACATACTTGCATTTATGTAGAGCCTTTCATATCTACAGGATGTTTTCATACCCTTCACAGCCAACGCTTTAAAATTACTTACAAGCACAGGTGGCAGCCAATTTGCAAATAGCAAGCTGTCAAAAACAGCAAAATTTGGGTCACTGTTTTTATGGTTTGCTTTGAGGGGTAAATGTTGAATCATAGAATCCTTACAGTGTGGAAACAGGCTCTTCGGCCCAACAAGTCCAAACCAACCCTGAGAGCTTCCCCCTATAACCCACCTAATCTACACATCCCTGAACACTACGGGCAGTTTAGCATGGCCAATCCACCTAGCCTGCACATCTTTGGGAGGAAACCAGAGCACCTGGAGGAAAGCAGACACACGCAGACACAGGGAGAATGTGCAAACTCCACACAGGCAAGTCACCTGAGAATGGAATCAAACCCGGGTCCCTGGCACTGTGAGGCAGCAGTGCTAACCATTGAGTCATATTTTTGAGTTTGCACGCTGACAAGGAAATTTAGCGAACTTCCTAGTGGTGTTCAGATAGAGCGAGGAGATGTTTTTAACACCATCTTTTTACATCACTGGCATTTGGTTTAACACCTCACACATTGAAGGCAATTTCAAATTACTACAGCTGTGCTTCAGTTTAAATTTTGTGCTGTAGTCCTGTTTAGGACCTTCTGAGTCTTCTGGTATACTGGTGTACATTTGACTGCTCGCAAACATTATTAAAACAGATAATAGAAGTCAGCATTTAGTTGTTTCTCATCCCTAACTGCCTTTTAAATTAGTGACCTTCTGTGCCATTGAAGGAAGCAGTGAAGAGAGAACCACATTCCTTTGGGTCTGAAATCATATGTAGGCCGTACCTGCTACAGATGGCAGATTTTCTTCCTGAGAGGACATTAGCGAACCTGTGTGTTTTTACAGTAATTAATTGCCACCATCACTGATACGAGCTTTATGATGTAGATCTATTAATTAAAGTCAGATTTCATCAGCTGCTATGGAGAGATTTGAATCTGTTTCTCTACAGCATTGACCTGGGCCTTTGATTACAAGCCCAGTGACATTATTAAGCTGCTACTTCCCATTTATTAATGTTTAAAAATAGATGTTTTATTTCTGTACAACAGTGGCTGCAATTCAGTAGAATTTCCTTAGCTGTATGCTGCTTTGGGATACCTCGAGGTTGGAAAACATGCAGGTCCTTTTTTTTTTACTCCATCTTACAAATTGCTGAATCAAGCATCGCTGTCGATCACTTCATGTAAAATAAATTTTGTCAAATTTTGTGATTAGGTTGTTTGTGGATCCAAGTATCTTGTGAGAAGAGAATCTGCACGTGACCATGTTGACCTGCTGGTATCTTCGCGCTATTGGCCTCCAGTTTATGTGGTTGATATGGCTCCATATGTTGCATTAAATGCAGATGTGCGGTATCCTGAAATTGCTGAACAAATATGGGGACATAAGCAAGGCTGTTTTTCAGATCCACTGGAACCCCCAAAGGTTTGTATTGTATTTATGTACTACTAAAATCATTTACAAGTTAATGCATTTTATGTACACATTTCCTGAAAACTAGTGGATTATGTTTCTTTCATTTTTTGTTTATAATTTGCATTTAAGCAGTTTCTAAACCAAAAATACCACTGGTTTTGCTATGCATTCATTAGCCAGTTAGTATGAATTATGACTTATTTTTAACCATACATTGTTTTTAATTTTTTCCCATGGATTATTTTCCAATATCTAACTCAGTTCATCAATTTAATCTCTTTGGTCACGACCCACTCTTTAACTGGCCTCATGATTGTCTGCTTTCTTCATCCAACCACTATCAACTCTGCTTATGTTAGATACTCACACTAAACTCCTCTTTTAAATCCATTAAACACATCTTTGATCAAACTTTCAATAACTGCTTCAGGAATCAATTACAATCTTTTTACTGAAGAGGCTGTTGGAGCTCTGGTTTAACATTTGAAAGACATCCTCTCCAAACAGTGCAACATTCCCTCACCACCACATTGATGAGTCAGTATAGATCTTGTACTTGAATAGCTAGAATGTTAATTTGAACTGATTCAGAGGCCAAATTTGATACCACTGAACCAAGATTGGTTAACATATTTCCTACGTGACTCTATTTGAAAAATCTGTGTGCTTTGAAATCTCTAGAGGATGTGAGAGGCACAATGTACACATAAGCTTGTTTGAGTTTCTGTCTGTTCTCCCATTTTTGGCTGTGATTGTCTTGGACACTGAGAAGATTGCAGTACTAATGCATTTCCATATTTTTGTGTTCTTTGCACGAATAATACATTTCGTAGAAATATTGACATAGAAACAAGAATCATTAGAAGGCCACTCATTGAGCAATTCAGGTTTTGGAGCCACAAAGCATTTTTGCAAACTAAAGTTGCTTATCGTTTTCCAAATACCCACATGATTGATTCCATTTTTATTCTACTTGTATGTTTTCTTTCATTCTGCTTTTCAGAAGGTAATAGATAATGAAGTAGGCGTATTAGAGCCCATTGGTGAATATTCTGCTAGTGGATCTAATATTGGATTCCTTTTGCAGCATGTGTCCTGTCCGGAGCTACTTGATCAACACTATGCTATGGATGTATTGCTAACAGAGAATAACATTCAACATCCTATCACCAAGTCCAGTGCTCGCAGAATTGTATGCCATGATACAGACCAGAGCACAGGAAAGAACACAGCAGCCAGACACCATTCTATCAGTCTTTGTAGTGAACTAGAACCATACAGTGATGTACTTGAATCTATTCCAGACAGCAAGGTGCAAAATATGCGGCAAAAGTCCATCACTTTTGAAAATGCCACTTACTATTTTCTATATAATCGTTTGGTTGACTTCCTTACCAGCAGAGACATTGTAAACCAACAGATCAATGAAGTGTTGCAGAGCTGTCAACCTGGAGAGGTGGTGATACGGGATAGCTTGTACAGACTGGGAATAGCACACCTTAACACAGAGAGTGAAACTGAGGAGCTTGCATAACAACTGATCCTTAAAAACAGTTATGGGAAATAATTTGCCAAGTAATGTATTTATTCAGTGCTTCTATTTAATTAAAAATATTGTGTTTGTGATTTCTTAAACCGTTTTGTTTCAAATCCTGTCAGTGATCATGGGTTGGGAAGGGATGGTTAGCTTTGATTTGGGCTCTGCCTGAGACTAAGTTACCACAGAACATTTGCTATTGGTAAAAAGAAACGTGCTGCAGAATGTTTTTTTATGAATGTTTTCATATGTTTCTGCACGAAACATGTTTGTGATGGAGTGAACCCTAACCACCCATCACAGGCATATTTCCGAAATGTAAATGAAACATTTACAATAAACTGCAACTCAGAATTTCCTTTCATATTTTAATGCAGTCATCCCCTGCTCCAATTCAGTCTTGCAATGGAACATAAGCCCTACTTTCATGGGCCATCGTATGGATTGGGATTCGCACGATTTTATACGGTACAAAATTACCCTTATCAGCCATCCTGTAAATATGGCTGTGTAGCCATTTGCTCACCTTAAATGTTTGAAGCAGAAATAGAGCACGTGAAAGTTAACCTAGAATGTAATGATGAACATGGGATCAAATCATTTTCTGTTATTTATTGCACAAACTCGCAAGTGAGCCAAAGACTATTGGCTTCAGAACTGGAAAAAAAAGTCCAGTCTACCGTCAGTCACCATGGAAAGGCAATATATATAACTTTCACACCCTTGCTATGCAGTGACAATCTGAGTGGTATTTTTAACCCTGGAATCGCGTGAGTCCAAATAGAATTCCGTATTTACACAATTGAGCAGTGTTGTGTGTGAACTTGTGCCGATGAAATACTAGGTATGTAGGTCCTGTGTCCCAATCACTGGATGATTGAATCAAACATATTCCTACAGGCTGTACTGAACCACCCCAAAAGCCCAAAACAAAGTGTCTGCTTTTAGATGTAACTCTACAATTGTGTCACCCTCACTAGGCAAACCTGAATGCACTAACAGCTACAGTAACAATCAACTTAAGATAATCAGTTGAACTCATAATATGGCTCGTTTTATGTTTACTAGAAGCAAAATACATTCATACTCGGGTATCTGTTCCCTGCAAACAAAAGGGATATGTTCAAGCTTTGCACCTTGTTTGATTTGTCTCCAGAATGGAGAACCTATCGTTCCTGTTCATTTCTCCTCCGCAACACCTGAGAGTTGAATTTTGTATTTATCTTGAATGCCAGACAAAAGGTTTCATGGTGTCTCTTCCAGCGATAGTCAACATCTGTACTATGGGGTTTTTTTTTGTTATTTGTTATTGCTTGTGTACTCATTCATTTGAGCAGCGATGATTCTAGTAAATAGAAGTGTTTCCCTTTTTGAGTATTTAGAGTCAACATCAAGAATGAGAGATCCACAGGAATGCTGCCCCGTGTCTTGACGACTGTGCCCAAGTCTTTAAATGATTGTGCCCTTGATTTTCCATATGAGTACAATAGGCTTACTTCTGTGATTTACGAAGGATGATTTATTTGGTGAGTTATAGAAATCCCTAATAAACTATCAGTTTTCAACATATTGGTAGTTTTCCTTATTAAGGATTACTGATGGGTTGGATTGCAGAAAGTATTGCGTTAAGATGTTACATGCTTTCTTTCAATAAATGTAAAACCAAACCTGTAAATGAATGCACACACTAGTTAGATAATTTATCCTGCATTAGGTATCTTCAGTGTCTAGGATTCTGGGGGTCATCTGAAAAAATGTTTTAAAAGCACTTTCCCTTCCCAGCTATCCTTGAGCTGTTTGATTGCAATGTGAGATTATATGGCATTATCTTTACGTTGTAAATTAAAATTCGTTTTCAGACACATGAAGTCTCATTGGAGGTATCTGCATGATGTGTTCTTCTTGTGTGATGATAAGTTAACCAGTTGAGCACCTCAGTTGTGCCATCCAAAAATAAAGATCCAAAAAATAGGGTAGTGGTGTAATCTGTCTCTGAAATGTCTGATATTTATCATACCAAGAATTTGAAGCATTCAGCATATTAATTGGGGGAGGCAGTGGGGGCATGGTTGGTGGTGCTATGGATTTTGGTAGCTCATAGGGTTTGGTCATCAATTCCTGGGAGGGACATAGAGCGGAGAGTGTGGCAGTCACCTTGGGGGAGGAAGATTGAGAAGTCCATGAGCACCTTGAGTTGAAATAAAGAGTACAAACAAAATAATGACATCACAGGAAAGCGTAATTTGCTTGGTGGGTGAGTAGCCACTCTTCAGTAGTATGTGTAAAAAGCTAGGGGCAAATTAGTGGTTAGCACTGCTGCCTCACAATGCGAGGGACCCGGGTTCAATTCCACCCTTGGGCAACTATTTATGTGGAGTTTGCACGTTCTCCCTGTTTCTGCTGGGTGCTCCGGTTTCCTCCCACAGCCCAAAAATGTGTAGTTTAGGTGGATTGGCCAGGTTAAATTGCCCTGTAGAATCCAGGGATGTGTAAACTAGATAGATTAGCCATGTTTCATGTGGGGATGGGTTGGTGAAGTGGGTTTGGCTGGGATGTTCTTTGGAGGATTGGTGAGACTTAAGAATGGCCTCTGCATTGAGGGGATTCTGAGTTAGAAATAGCCCTCAAATAGTTATCTCATTCAATATTAAGGGTCACTAGCAGAAGGAAAGCAGCAAAGCATGAAGTTAAGTGGTAAAATTCTATTGTATTAAAGTTTAAATGCATATACTTAGTGGTAGTAAGGAAAAATATGCAACAAAATGTTTATCAATTATTTGGTTAATTCAAGCACAATAAGGATTGCAGATAGCTTGCGGCTGAAGTATGTGGGAGCTTGTGGGCGACATTCTCAAACCGTAACTACCATGGATGACAATCTTCATCTCGCCAGTAAGTTGGAGTTTGAGTTGCAGTCTGTGCAACACACAGGGCTGGGAATGTCGGGGGAGCAGTAAGTTATTTAGACAGTGGTTCCAGAATGCAGTCACACTCCTTTTGATTAAGGTTTGGGTTAGCATAGCAAGTCTGATTGGTTATTAGTCAGGGACAGGCGGGTGTGAATGAATGAGCTGTTAAGAGGTTGAAGAAGGTAGGGTTGCAGGGGACTCGGTGAATTGTTCAGCAGACTTAAGATTTTTAAAGCTTGCGTAGGTGAGAGCTGGAGCTGCAGGGTGGAGGAGCAAACTGTCACGTTCCACCATGGTACAGGAAGGAGGCCGGGGTAATAAAGGACAGTACAATCAAGTGGATAGAGTTCTCCGCAGCCAAGAATCAGACAGCTGTGTTGCCTACACAGTGCCAAGATTCTGGACATCTGCATGGGGGCTGGAGAGGAGCTTGCAGAGAGGGAGGGAGGATTCAGTCATGATCCACAAGGTAATAATGACATACTTTATCTCTATTATTACCTAAGCTAAAAGCAAGTTGACACAGGGTGAATAAGCAAGTGACATGAATTTGTGGCTTCCAGGTTGATGTGTAAGAGAAATGGGTTTCAATTCATGGGACACCAGCACCAATACCAGACAAAGTGGGAACTGCCCGATTGGAACATTCTTCACCTGTACTATGCAGGACCAACATTGTGATTAATTGGATAACTGGGGTAGTGGAGGGGACTTTAGATAAGTTGTGGCAGGGAGCAAATAATGTTAGCGAAGATTTGGTTGACCAAAGGGAAGCACTAAGGTAGTACCACAAAGTAGCAGCTTGGAAGAACCAGGTCATTCAGACCATTAATTATTCACATTCTGCTGATCATCAATGTTTATTGTGGATTTCCTTTCTTCTAA
This sequence comes from Ginglymostoma cirratum, assembly GCA_024137785.1. Taxonomy (NCBI): domain Eukaryota; kingdom Metazoa; phylum Chordata; class Chondrichthyes; order Orectolobiformes; family Ginglymostomatidae; genus Ginglymostoma; species Ginglymostoma cirratum. Next base: position 34,796,531 of record JAHRHZ010000289.1, on the reverse strand, counting down.
CTTATCCTGTCCAAACCTCTGGTGAAAGAAATGAGCAATTTTATATCACTGGTTTGGAAATGCAAAATAGTTTTCCATCTTATAGTTAAAATGTGAAGTACTGAACATGTAAAAACCAGATTACAAATATAATTTTTATTTTAAAAATGTTCCGTGGTTAAAAAAAATCTAATACATATCTTAAAACACAGTATAACATTGAGCCAGCAATAAATATACAATTATTTTGTCCTTGATAAAGTAAATTTGTGTTTAATACATATGTTCACAGCTTCTGTATTGAAAATTACCCATAGTGTAACCAAAAACATTTCATGGAAATTTAATTTTCCTGTGTGACTATGTATGGAGTGATATGGCTTGTACCTTGTGCTCGATTTTAATGTGGCATTAATGACATCAACCTAACTATAGGCAATGTTATTAATGATTACATATCCCTAGACTGAGATATCATTAAATTGGTTGAATAGTTGCATTATAAAATAATTTTAACGGTTGCTCAATAGTTTGAATTAGCACATCAGAATCTTCCTAGCGTGATGCTGGAAGATAATAGAATGCAGAATATTAACCACTGACCATCATGGTGTGCAGTCATTAAATAATTAAAAAAATCACCTTTCCCTCCTGTTATCCTTACCTCCTGATTTGTCTCTGCTGAATAACAGTTCCATGGGCCATGGTTGCCACCTCATATCTTCTGCTAAGTAATTGCTATTGATGCACAAGCTTTGGTGAGTATTGTCATATGATGGAACTGCTAAAGTGATCTGACAATGAGCAAGACCAATGTTATTGCCCCCCCAAATTCCAGCTTTGTGTCTATGCAGCAAAGTTGGCTGAATTTCACAATTTAAAAAAAAAGCCTATCCATATTCTGCCCTCCTATCCATAATATTAATGTTATCTAACCACCCCTAAGTAAGCATGAGCAACTATCCACTGACCCCTGTGTAATAATGTTACCAGAAGTTTGCAAAAGAGCTAAGTTAATCAAGCTCTTTAAAATACTGCCTGTGACAGAAAACATCACTGAAAAAATTATATCCAACATCACTTTTTCAGTCTCATTGGGATCCATTCATTTTTAAACACACAGTCCCACGCAGTGCATGATTTTAGAGCAGCAGTTCTTACTTTTTGGGTTCAGTCAGGCTGTGAGAAAAATGTCAAGATGAATAGCCTTCTCCTATGTGGGCATCTTGTGTTTTTCTAAGGTAGTTAACTGAAGAAGTGACCAATAAAGAAAAGAATACAATGGTAAACATACAAATTAACGATTGGAATTGCTTTAAATATACTGAATAGGTAGGAGGGTTAGTATTCAAATTTAAGACAATTAGCAGAAGAGCCACAAGACTTTTTTTTTTCTTTAAAAATCCTATAATCTGGCTCTACCTGAAAGGATGGTGGAAGCAGACACACAGTAGTGATTTTCAGAACAGAATCTAATCTATAAAGAACAGGAGAGATTTTGAGGACTGGGGAAAGCATTGAATTTAATCATATACTGTTGTTCTTTCAAGGGACTGGCACAGCTATCAAGGAAAATGATCTATTCTGTGGGATTGTGCACTAAAATAGATGAGTCAGCAGGTGAAGGGGAAGGTCACTTGTGGTGTCTGTGTTTTATCCCCGAACTGTGATTTCTGATCTTATGGTAAAGGCACTTGGAAAGTGGGCAGGCAGAGAGGTTGCTGAATTAACGAACACTTAAAGAATCTAACAAAGCAAGTCAAATTCATATCCCAGTTTTTTTTAATTTCCCAGCTGAAAAGAATGCCTTTAAAGTGGATGAGGAAAGCACATCACTTGGAATTCATTTAAATTATGGACTTTGAAATTTTAAAAGTGTGCAAAATAGTAATGACTTGTGTTATAATGCTGTGTCATTTAGTCAAAATTCAGGACTTTATTGCAGGCAATCCTGACCAAAAAAAAATGGCATTCAAGAGGAGGATATTATGACTGATTTCTCCAGATACACCTGATGTGAATGTTTGTCCTTGCTTTTCCGTACGTGGGGCTATTGCAGGGAGATGTGCACCAAATGCCAGGTAGTCCTCTGGTGGAAGAGAAGATCAATAAAAGTCAAGAGTGTGTCTGTTGTATATAAACTCAACCATTGTTTCATGGATATTGGATGAGATTTAATGCAGCTGAGAAATAAGAGGCTGAATTTTACCTTTGTTGATGGGAAACAGAAGACCAGACAGTGTCCAAGGCCAAACCCACGCATTGACAAGTCAGAGATCTTTCAGCTTGAGAGGAGCAGCAGGTTGTGATCGAAGGCAAGTCAGAGACAGTGTAGTTTAAAATGGAAGTGCCCCCTCTCTAATTTTTTAAAGTCATTAATTTAAAAATAGATTCAGCAGCTATACCAATACTGTAGGGTTATCTTCTTGTGCAATTCTGTCTCTAGGGCTGCCTCTGCCTACTTCAGATCACCCTTTCAAATAACCTCAATTAATGACCCTATGTGGGTAGGTAGCTCTGGTAGCCTCAATCCCACCTCTTCAGAAATAGCCCAGAAACAGAACTGAATTGGGGAACTTGCACACCAACTAGTAGAGCTCATTTTTGATACAACCTGCCTCCCATCCTAGAATAATTCGAAATGGAAAACAGGCAGACATCCTTCACAACAGCGACATCACCCTTCAAGAACTTTTTAAAAAATCTGATGGCTACAGACAGTATGCAAGTTTAAATGTCTGAGTATATTTGTAGAATGTAACATACTATTTAGCATAGCTTCTCTACTTTCATGCTAATAAAGTGATTGATTCCATGAATTGTTCCAAGTTAATGGAATCTCCAAATTAATTTAACAGAAACTGCCAGTGGCATTGAAGTATTTAGCAGCTGTACAAGCGCATGGTGCTGGAGGTAGTATATAAGCATGGTTAGCGGATTGGCTAACAAATAGCATTTTGGGATATTGGAAAAGGATTGGAATAAGGGGTCATTTTCAGACTGGCAATCTGTAACTCATAGAGTGCCAAAGCAGTTGGTGCTTGGGCCACAATTATGTACAACATATATTACTGACCTGGATGAGGAAAGTGGATGTACTAGAGCCAAGTTTGCAGATGGTAGAAAAATAGATGGCAAGGCAAGTGGCGAGGGTAGAGTATACAGAAGGATTATATACAGGTTATGTGAGTGGACAAAAACTTGGCAAGTGGAAAATAAACTGGCAAAATGTGAGGTTATGAGTTTTGGCAGGAAGGACAAAGTAGTTAAATAAAATGCAGAAAGCTACAGCATAAAGTGATTTGGAGTCATTTTGCATTAATCACAAAAAAGCTAGCTTGTAAGGTCAGCAGGTAATAGGGAAGGGAAATTGAACATTGTTTTTTATTTCAAAGGGAATGGAGTATAAAAGTAAAGAGATATTGCTTAAAGTCCAAGGTGCTAGTTAGACCTTAGCTATGATTTTATGTGCAGTTTGGCTCCCTTACCTAAGGAAAAATATGCTGGAATTGGAAATAGTCCATAAGAAGGCTTACTATGGTTTCTGATTTACAACATCTGCAGCTCTTTTGGTTTTTATTTATATGTTGATCTCAGGTATAGAAGGATTTTCTAATGAGAAAAGGTTGAGTAGGTTGGACTATACTGATTGGGTTTAGAAGGGTGAGAGGTGACCCAGTTTAGAAATATAATATTCTTTGGAGGCTTGATCATGTAGATGTTAAAAGGTTGTTTCCTGGGAGAGTCTAGAATCAGAGAGCATATCTCAGAGTAAGGGATCATCCATTTAAGACGGAAATAAAGAGGAATTTCTTCTGTCAGACAGTGGAATTCTTTGCCACAAAAGGCTATCGCGTAAATCCATGGCTGCAATAGATAGATTTTTAATCCATAAGGGAATCAAGAGTTACAGGGAAAAGACAGAAAAGTGGACCCTTCCTCAGAACTGGTGGTTGCTGGGAAAATATTGGTTTATGTGCAGAAAATAGGGAGGGGAATGGGGTAGGGAGTAAACGATAGGATAGAGCCAAAAGAAAGAGAAGAGCAGTTGGATAGACAAAGGAGTTGATAACAATCTGACTGGGAGGGTGAATAGTTGTTAATGACGACTGTTAGTGACTAACAGTATGTAGTGTGTAATGGCAGGCTATGTGATAACGAGATAATAGGAACTGCCGATGCTGGAGAATCTGAGATAAAACGTTGTGGAGCTGGGTGAACACAGCAGGCCGAGCAGCATCAGAGGAGCAGGAAAGCTGACGTTTCGGGTTGAGACCCTTCTTCAGAAATGGGGGAGGGGAAGGGGATTCTGAAATAAATAGGGAGAGAGGAGTAGGCGGATAGAAGATGGATAAAGGAGAAGATAGGTTGAGAGGAGACAGACAGGTCAAAGAGGCGGGGTTAGAACCAGTGAAGGTGAATGTAGGTGGGGATTTAGGTGGGGGATAGGTCAGTCCAGGGAGGACGGACAGGTCAAGGAGGCGTGATGAGGTTCGTGGGTAGGAGATGGGGGTGGGGTTTGAGGTGGGAGGAATGGGCAGGGAGGTGGGGACGAGCTGGGCTGGTTTTGGGATGTCGTCGGGGGAGGGGAGATTTTGAAGCTTGTGAAGTCCACATTGATACCCTTGGGCTGCAGGGTTCCCAAGCAAAATATGAGATGCTGTTCCTGCCGCTTTCGGGTGGCATCATTGTGGCAATGCAGGAGGCCCAGGATGGACATGTCGTCCGAGGAGTTGGGGGGCGAGTTGAAATGGTTCGCGACTGAGAGGTGTAGTTGTTTGTTGCGAACTGAGCGTAGGTGTTCCGCAAAGCGGTCCCCAAGTCTCCGCTTGGTTTCCCCGATGTTGAGGAGGCCACAACGGTAACAGCGGATACAATATACCACATTAGCAGATGTGCGGGTGAACATCTGTTTGATGTGGAAGGTCTTCTTGGGGCCTGGGTTGGGGGGGGGGGGGGGGGGGTGGGGGGGGAGGTGTAGGGGCAGGTGTAGCACTTCCTGTGGTTGCAGGGAAAAGTGGCAGGGGTGGTAGGACTGGAGGGGAGTGTGGAGCGGACAAGGGAATCATGGAGAGAGTGGTCCCTCCGGAAAGCAGATAAGGGTGGGGAGGGGAAAATGTCTTTAGTAGTGGGGTCAGATTGCAGATGGTGGAAATGTCGGAGGATGATCTGTTGGATTCGGAGGTTGGTGGGGTGGTACGTGAGGACGAGAGGGATTCTGTTTTGGTTATTATTACGGGTAGTGGGTGTGGGGGATGAGTTGCGGGAAATGCGGAAGACATGGTCAAGGGCATTTTCGATCACTGTGGAGGGGAAGTTGCGGTCCTTGAAAAATGAGGGCATCTGGGATGTTTGGGAGTGGAATGCCTCATCTCGGGAGCAAATGCGGCAGAGGCAAAGGAATTGGGAATAGGGGATGGCCTTTTTACAGGAGGGTGGGTGGGAGGTGTATTCTAGGTAGTTGTGGGAGTCGGTAGGCTTAAAATGGATATCGGTTTCCGGGTGGATGCCAGAGATGGAGACAGAGAGGACCAGGAAGGAGAGAGAGGTATTAGAGATGGTCTAGGTAAACTTAAGGTTGGGGTGGAAGGTGTTGGTGAAGTGGATGAACTGTTCGAGCTCCTCGTGGGAGCACAAGGCAGCGCCTAAACAGTCATCAATGTAACGAAGGAAGAGATGGGGGATAGGACCAGTGTAGCTTTGGAAGAGGGATTGTTCCACGTATCCTACAAAGAGGCAGGCATAGCTTGGGCCCATGCGGGTACCCATGGACACCCCCTTTGTCTGTAGGAAGTGCGAGGAATTGAAAGAGAAGTTGTTGAGGGTGAGGATGAGTTCAGCTAAGCTATTGTTTGATAACAAGGCTGGTGTGTGGGGTAGGGGGCTAGGACATGGGATAGTTAGGCCCTAAAATGATAAAACTCGATATTGAGTCCAGAGGGCTGCAGAATGTTCTATGTTCTGCTCAAAAAAAGACCCTGAGCTACCTGTTGCCTGCCACTTTAACACACCACCCTGTTCTCTGGCCAACATCTCTGTCTCAGGCTTACTGCGGTGTTCCAGCGAAGCTCAACACAAGCTGGAAGAACAACACCACCTCATTTTCCACTGGGGGACCCTGCAGCCCTCCAGACTAAATATCGAGTTCAGTAATTTTAGGGCCTAACTCTCCTATGTCCTAGCCACCTACCCCACACACCAGGCCTTGTTACCACATAGCCTGCCATTACACACCCCCTGTTGTTAGTCACTAACAGTCCCCATTAACAACTATTCATCCTCCTAGCCAGATCGTTATCACGTCCTTTGTCTATCCAACTGATCTTCATTCTCTTCGGGCTCTATCCTATTGCTTACTCCCTGCCCCAACCCCCTCCTTAAAATGAAACAAAAGACAAAAGAACTGTGGTGTTGGAAATCAGAAACAAAAACAGAAAATGCTGGAAAAACTCAGCAGGCCTGGCAGCATCGGAACTGATGTTTTGAAGGGTCACTGAATCCGAAACATTAACTCTGATTTCTCTTCACAGATCCTGCCGGACCTGCTGAGTTTTTCCAGAAATCAGAGTTAATGTTTCGGATTCAGTGACCCTTCAAAACATCA
>JAHRHZ010000289.1:34690605-34784948 GCA_024137785.1 Ginglymostoma cirratum | reverse complement strand
AACTGAGCGCAGGTGTTCTGCAAAGCGGTCCCCAAGCCTCCGCTTGGTTTCCCCGATGTAGAGGAAGCCACAACGGGTACAGCGGATGCAGTATACCACATTGGCAGATGTGCAGGTGAACCTCTGCCTGATGTGGAAAGTCTTCTTGGGGCCTGGGATTGGGGTGAGGGAGGAGGTGTGGGGACAGGTGTAGCACTTCCTGCGGTTACAGGGAAACGTGCCGGGTGTGGTGGGGCTGGAGGGGAGTGTGGAGCGGACAAGGGAGTCACGGAGGGAGTGGTCCCTCCGGAAGGCAGATAAGGGTGGGGAGGGAAAAATGTCTTTGGTGGTGGGATCTGATTGCAGATGGCGGAAGTGTCGGAGGATGATGCGTTGGATCCGGAGGTTGGTGGGGTGGTATGTGAGGATAAGGGGGATTCTTTTTTGGTTATTGTTGCGGGGACGGGGCGTGAGGGATGTGTTCCGGGAAATGCGGGAGACACGGTCGAGGGCGTTCTCGACCACTGTAGGGGGGAAGTTGCGGTCCTTGAAGAATGAGGACATTTGAGATGTGCGGGAGTGGAATGTCTCATCCTGGGAGCAGATACGGCGGAGGCAAAGGAATTGGGAATAGGGGATGGCATTTTATCTCTGATATAATATTTCCAAGTTTGCTTCTGACAAAAAAAAGTGTGAACGTGAGTAGTGAGGAGATCATAGAGAAGCTTCATGTCAATTTAGACAAGTGGAAAAAGTAAGCAAACATATGGCAGGTGCAGAATAATGTGGATCACTGGACTCAAAACGTGAACTCTACTTTGTTCCCATAGACACTGCCAGACCTGCCGAATTTCATCTGCAACTTCTGTTTTTGTTTCAGGTCTCCAGCATCCGCAGTGTATTGTTTTATTCATAGGTGCAGCAAGTAGTTGGGAAGGCAAATGGTATGTTGGGTTTCACTAGAGGAAAAGGGAAGACCTATGGTGACCGTATAGGGCCTTGATAAGAGTACTATGTGCAGTTTTGGTCTGGCTACCAACAAATTGGAAAAAACTTGCCACAGATGAAGTGCAGGGAAGGTTTAAAGACTGATTCCTGTGTTGGCAAGTTTGTTGTAAGAGGGAAAATTAGGCAAATCAGGCTTTTATTAACTGCATTTAGAAGAATGAGAGGGGTTGTTATTGAAATACATAAAATTCTGAGGGGGCTGGGCAGACTGAATGCAGAAATGATATTTCTCCTGACTGGGGTGGGATCCAAAATAAGGGTTCACAGTCTCAGGATATGGGGTAGGCCATTTCAGACTGAGATGAGGAAAGACTTCTTCACAAAGAAGGTGGTGAATCTTTGGAATTCCCGACCATTGACAGTTACGGAGGCCAAGTTAGTGAATATATTTAAGAAAGAAATAGACAGCTTTCTTGAAGCTAAAGGTATCATGTGGTATGGGATGGGAATGGAAATATGGCATTGAGATAGAGGATGAGCCATGATCACACTGAATGGCAGAGCAGGTTCAATAGGCCAAGTGATATATTCCTTCTCCTATTTTCTATGTTTGAATGTTTCTTTTATTGTTTTTTTCCTGGCTGTAACATGCTTCGAGATGTCCATTGTCATAGAGTCATAAAGATATACAGCATGGAAACAGACCCTTTGGTCCAGCATGACCATGCTGACCAGATATCCTAAATAAATCTAGTCCCATTTGCCAGCGTTTGGCCCATATCCCTCTTAAACCCTTCCTATTCGTACACCCATCCCGATGCCTTTTAAATATTGTAATTGTAACAGCCTCTACCACGTCCTCCAGCAGCTTATTCTATACATGCACCACCCTCTGCGTGAAGAAGTTGCTCCTTAGGTCCCTTTGAAATCTTTCCCCTCTCACTTTAAACCTATGCCCTCTACTTTTGGACTCGCCCACCCCGGGGAAAAGTCCTTGTCTCTTTACCATATTCATAGCCCTCATGATTTTATAAACCTCTATAAGGTCACCCCTCAACCTCCGACATTCCAGGGAATACAGCCCCAGTCTGTTCAGCCTGTCCCTGTTGCTCAAACCTTTCAACCGTGTGTATGTTGACTGGCCTATATTGTTTAAAACTACCAGTTTAGGCTATTTTATACCTAAATTTTGAGCAGTACTCATCAATTCTACAACGTAAGAGATGTGGGCTTCATTTATAATGGTGACTGGTGCTTCTGAATCCAAGAAGGTATCAGCACCACCTTTGAAATTTGTAAAACAGTGATACCCATAATGCATTCACTTAGCGAATTGTGAGGCCTGTAGTGGGGAAGCAAAATACATTTTTAAACTATGATGATTATTTCGGTAATTAAGTTGAAATGAAAAATTATCATTCAGCCTATTAAATTTGCTTCATTCAGCCTTCTCATGCACCACTAACTGTTGCTTTCTCCCTCACTATATTAAACACTATATAAACTAACATGCTCGTATCGATCAGGCTGAGAGACTCTGTGCTACACCCCCATCCCACCGCATTGATGCATCTTTGTTAGACAAATCCACTTAGCTCCTGCATAAATATGTCAGTTGACCTAAAATTCATTGCTTTCCTTGTTACGTAAATGTTACATTCCAACCATGTAATACAGATGAGAACCAATGTGATAATGAAGAAATTGTTTGTTAAAATTTGATTACCTGCATGTCTGGGGATCAAACTTCTTCCCTTTGCGAAAGCACGAATACACGGACTCTTTGCATTCACAGGTGCATTTGCTACTGTTCAACGGCTGATTCTTTGGGCAGTTCTTCCTACACGCACACTCACAGGTTTCTTCATCCCATTCCTTCGGGGGTTCACAAACGCCATGATGCTCTGTGTTACTGCATACACATTTGCAAGTACTCTCGTCAAATTCTTTGTTGGGACCACAACTCGATATGGAAAGTCTGTTTGTGCACATGCAGCTACATGTGTCTTCATCGAATACCATGTTGGGCCCGCAGAAATCATCCGCCTCACTTCCACTATCATCTGCTGAGTATGGAGAAGAAATGTCAGCAACATCCAATATTATGGCAGCCACTGGTATAAATAGTTATATTCCCTTTTTCCTCCAATTCAACGTTAGTTTTATTCTCTCTCAATTTCAGAACAATCTGGAGGGCTGACAATAGTCTACCCCCAGATTTCTACAAAGATCCTATTTCAACTGATAAGTGTGTGTACCCTAGTTATTTTCTTGTCCTCTAACTTCGGTTTAGTGATTCTGCCTTTTGGAATGTGCAAGTTTGACAACTGATAATAATGCAGTCACATTCACTCATCATTTACTCAATTAGACAACACTTCACACACAATTTTACATATTAAGCCTAATTAACAGGATTCAAGAGGAAAACATTCTGCTAGTTTCTTTCCTGTCCTCTTTTTGCACCAGGCCTACATAATGTCTCCTTCACTTAATCATATGAATTGTAGAAGTGTGAGGAAAATAGTGTAGATATTACAATGGATTTTCTTACTCATTGTTTAATTTTAAAATAACTCTAACCTTATCACTGTAGCTATATCAAGGCTGTAGCATAAATTGCAAAGATACTTGAAGCTTTTCAATATTCTGATTAAGAAATATTTTACAACTTAAAATAATAATAATTGTAATGACTGCCATAAACCATATTCTGCTGATATGAAGTTTTGATCTAATTATTGGTGTGGTTTTGCTAACCAGGTAATACTGCACTAATCCATTTATTTCATTGACGCTTATCTTCATTCAATTTTGGGACAGTAATGTCAATGTGTTGTTCTCCTGTTTTGACAAAACCTGCGCAATATGCAAACAGGTTACGGATGCTGCTTGGCCTGCTGTGTTCATCCAGCTCCACACCTTGTTATCTCGGATTCTCCAGCATCTGCAGTACCTATTATCTCTCTCCATTTTTTTACAACTGCTTAAACAGACACGGCTGACTCCATGGGTACAATAACTGTGAAAGGTCTGCAGAATAAGCATTTGCACACTAACACATTACCCACTTCTCCTTTCCTTAAAGTATACTTGGCTTATCGGTTAGCATCCCCACCTTTATATTAACAAAGCTTACACGCTCTTCTCTGAAGAACATTTCATCTCCCATTTTAATAGGTCGGTAATATAATGGACTTAACTATGCTGTGGAACACTATTAGCAGAGTGAGCTCAGATCTTGCTCTCTTGGCTACACCCTAACAGTCAAAAGTGTCCTTACAAATGTTTTCCAAGTAAAGGTTTACCAATAATTTGAAGAGTTGAAAAGCAAATTGATAACCTGGTTCTGAATTCTTGGCTTCTAAGCTGAAGTCTTCCTGTTCGGTGACACATCTGCAGTACTGGGGATTCCAGGTGAGACCAAGTGGACACGTTTTGTTCTCCATAATGCATCTATGGAGAGAAATGTTTGAAAACTAACTGTCAGGTCCATCTAATAAGCGTCTGAACTCAGCTATTTTTATCAGCTGTTGGAGCTTACATTTTGTCCCTCAGCTGCAGTATGGATTTCCTAGCACAGGCAGAGAACTTACTCAGTAAGCTCTAAGCATCTTCTGGCCACTTCATTTGCCCAGCTACCTTTTCAAGCATGCTTCAACTTCATTCTGAATAAATTTAGGTGCTAAATGCAGATTTTTAGTTAAAGCAAAGCCCTCCTTAGAACCAGAGTCATCTTCCAAGCTGCGACACTTCCTTTTTTCTTTGCTGAGGTTCTTCTCTGATGAAGACATGTTGTATAATTTCCCTACGTCTTTGGAGTTCAAGGGCTTTTTTAAAAAATTCCATCTCTGTTTCCATTACAATGCTTTTTATTTCTCTCCTTTCTTTCCAATTCAAATTGTCTTATTGGCAGGAGCAAAATCCCTGCAGATGTTGGAATCTATACTGAAAACAATGCTGGAAATCACATTGAGTCAGACAACATCCATGGAGAGACAGCAAGCTAATGTTCTGAGTTCTGATGAACTAGATCTAGACTCGAAATTTTAACTTGCTCTCTCTCCATGGATGCTGCCTGATCCACTGTGATTTCCAGCATGTTTTGATTTCAGTTTGACTTATTTGCAATTCTCTCTTCCCTTATTTCTCCTCCCTGTTCTTCTCTACGTTACTTCTAGTTTAAGTCTTTCCATTTTTATCTCCGAGTCAGTTTATTTTTCCTTACCACCTATCTTATCTAATTCCAGCTGTGACATGTCAATTTCAAGTTTCTCCTGTCCTGATTCTAAACGTTGGGAAATCACTTCAAGCATCTAATCCTTATGAGATCCTGCGTTTTTTGTCTACCTTCAATTTGTCTGCTAACTCTCTCGGTTTAGCCTCATTCAAAGTTTGCAAACAATTTACTGTCCTGACTTCAAATCCCAGAAAATCCTTAGCAACAATCAAAGCCATTTTTCAAAATCCAACCAATGACATAAAGTTCATTATACACTATTGTTCTATGCTTAGAATCCCCATGTACCAGTTTCTTTAAAAGCAAGACAAATCCTTCTTAAACTTAATGAATTCAAATTTCAGTGAAGAGCCCCACACTTGTTATGATCAGAGCTGATAGTACTCCTGAATCACTCAGTTCCCAGAATGAAACCTGGCTTGATTCATCATATTTCTGAAGAAGGGTCTGGACCGGAAATGTCAGCCTTCCTGCTCCTCCGATGCTGCTTGGCCTGCTGTGTTCATCCAGCTCTACACCTTGTTATCCCTTGATTCATCATATGTTGAGTTTTGTCCTTGTTTAGTAAGTTACTTAGTGGTTAATTGCCAAAACGTATTCATATATGGCTGTAGATATTCCTTAATAATGGAATGGAAGTCCATCACACAAAATATATGTGAAAGACAACTAGCAAGCTCTAAAACACATAGCAAAACAAAGTTTCAATGTGCTTCCTAAGACTATTACAGAGACTCAAGTCCAGAGAGATTGCACATATTATATGAACCCTTTAAGGTTCTGCTTAACTGAGTCCTGGCAATTTATTGGCCTTCAGCTGTGAAGCCAATTCAATGAGACCTTTTCAAATATGCCAACGTGATCTTTTCCACAAATGTAGGCACGTAAACTTTCTCACTTCTAACAACCTGCATACTTCTAACTGAAATATCTTGCTTTAGAAATCTCACAAATTAAATCCTTACGCTAAAGGAACAAAAACACAATTTAGTGGAGAAACTTAGAGGTCTAGCTCAGCTGTGTAGAGAGAAAGAGTTCATGTTTCAGGTCCAGTGACCCTTCTTCAGAACTGGGGGCTGAAGAAAGATCACTAGACCCAAAACATTAACTCTGTTTATTTCTCTACAGGGGCTGCCAGACCTGCTGAATTTCTCTGGAAAATTCTGTTTTGTTTCAGATTTCCAGCATTTGTAGTTCTTTGTTTTTTGCTTGTGCTAGGTACGATTCCCTGAAAAGCTGCTTCTAGGACAGAAACTCAACACTGGTGTTTTCTAAATTGATTTGTTTTGTTAAAAAGCTTACTCCACCTCAGATTCTTCTGAACTGGCCTTACATGTTTACCCTACCTGTCATGGACACAACTGGTGGAGTGCTTCAGAGCTTAATATTCATATCAATTTTTAACCCAAAGAAAAAAAAATGTAATAACTTGCTTTTAAACATACAAGTAATGAATCAAATCAGACACTTGAGCTGCACTGCTACAAATTGACGTTCACGCCTTTAAATTAAAAAAATAAATAAAGCCCAGCATTGCTATCTTGTAAAAACTGCTACAAAATCTGTTCGGGTAGGAGTATGTTTATCAATTAGGTGTAACCAAATGCTTCCATCATCAGTATTTCTCAGTTTTTTTACCCATGATATTTGAAGCCTGCACTGCAGCATGGAGCTTCACCTGGAAACCAGGATATCATGAGCCATCAGATTTATTGATGGTTTACTTGGCAGACTGGGAGCAAAAAGTCAAAGGACTCAAATGTACTTTTACAAGCGTTTAGTATTTGGTAGCACTTTGAACAAAACAAATCTAGTATGTAGGCGCAATACATAATCAAGAAGGCTAATGGGATGCCCTGCTTTATGATGAGAGGAATGGAACATGAAAAGAAAGATGCTACGCTTCAATTATACAGGGCATTGGTGAAACCGCAAACTGTGTGGAGCTTTGGCCTTCCTATTTAAGGAAGGTTTACGAGATTGATACTTGGAACAAGTATGTTGCCATATGAAGACAGTTGGGACAGCCTGAGCTTGATTCCACTGGAGATTAGAAGACTTGGGGTTGACGTGATCGATGTGTATGAGATCCTGAATAATTTTGACAAGGTGACACGGAAAGGAAGTTTCCTCTTGCATGTAAGACCCGGGCTAGGTGACATTGTTTTAGGACAGAGATAAGGACACATTCCCTCTCTCAAAGTTGTTCAGCTTTGGAACTGTCTACCTTGGAAGGTGATGGAGGCAGGGTCATTATGAAAGGAGATTAGAAGCAGGAACAGGAGCAGATTGTTCAACTCCTTGATCCTTGACTAACAAAATTCTTCCCAATCTCTATCGTGAAATGTTCAATTGATCTAATTTCAGAAGTTTATGAAGGAGAGTGTTTCAGAGTTTCACAGGTCCTTTAAGTGAAGACGTGTTATCTGATATCAGCCTTCAAGGACCTAGCTCTAATTATAGGTTGTACACTCTCCCATTACAGGAAACAGTTTCTCACTATTTACCCTACTAAATGTGCAATCATCTTAAATGTTCAATTAAATAACCCCCTTAATCTTTGATATTCAAACATTAGCCTAATCTATGCAACCTATTCTCATAATTTAACCTTTTACAGTTCCAGTACAGAAACTAGGCTTTTTGTCAGTGAAATAAAAAAAGTTTTAGAGGTGAGCTCATTGGTTCATGGCAATTCAGAAGTTTTAATGTATTAAATTTGGTAAGACTAACTGTTTATGAATCAGTCACTAAATAACCATGGTGAGAGGGGAAAGATTTAAATGGGATCTAAGGGGCAATATTTTCATGCAAAAAGTGGTACATGTACAGAATGAGCTGGTAGAGGGAGGTTTAGAAAAATAATTCCAGTCTCTTGGAAGAACTGAATTCAAAATCATGCTTAAAATGGAAGTCAACAGTTATTTTGAAGAAACAGATGGATGAAAAATAAGGGAAAAGCTTAAGTTAATAGTTCTATCAAGAGGCCAGGCTGAGTCACATATTCCAAGCAACTTTCTCAAAAGCTGCAGATCTTTATGGCTGAGAGACTTGGGCATGCGCCATTACCTGGATGCAATTTTGAAAGTTCAAGTTATTGGATCCATGTAATGTTGTATTTTGCACTTTTTTACTTCAAAATAACTTAGAGAATGTGTATAACAAATAAACAGCACTTTAGCAGGACCCATTTGTATCAGGAACAAAAACAAAGTTGCTGGAAAAGCTCAGCAGGTCTGGCAGCATCTGTGAAGGAAAAAAAAAAGTCTGGTGACCCTTCCTCAGAACTGACCTGAAACATTAACTCTGTTTTTTCCTTCACAGATGCTGCCAGACCTGCTAAGCTTTTCCAGAAACTTTGTTTTTGTTCCTGATTTACAGCATCTGCAGTTCTTTTGATTCCCATTTGTATCAGATTGGCTCAGAACCATAGCAGTTCTTGAGTCCCGACAGCATGGAAACAGGCCATTTGGCCCTGCACTGACTCTCTGAATAGCATATCACCCAGACTCACCCCCACCCATCACTGTAACCCTCATTTCCCATAGTTAATGCACCCAATCTACACATCCCTGGACACTATGGAATTTAGCATGGCTAATCCACCCAACCTGCATATATTTGGATGGTGGGAGAAAACCCATGCAGACATGGTGAGAAGGTGGAAGCACCACACAGACAGTTGTCTGAGGCTGGAATTGAACCTGGGTCCCTGGTACTGTGAGGCAGCTGTGCTAACCACTGAGCCACCATACCACTCAGTCTCTGACCATTACAGCATATTTATAACATATATATTCCAAAAGGGAAATGAGGATAAACAAATAGTGTAATTAAATATAAGCACAGAATCCCATGACAATTAAGATCACACATGGTTATCGTCAGAATAGAGAATTGGGACTGAACAGATATGTTTTAAATTGGCTCCCCTGGCTTCATATGCAGGGCTTAACCATTGAAATCATTGCTGTCTTCTTTGTAGGTTTCAGTATGGACCTTGTCTCTTTAGCAGGCAATAAAGACACCTGTTAGAAAGCGATATGATCCATTTGTGACTTGGAGGAGCACATCGGCTTCCTCCAGCCCACTAAGTGAAGCCACAGCCCTACCCCACTCCAGCAAACTCAGGTTAAAATGACAAATGGTTACCAAGTTGGTCATGATCTACATATTTAAAGAAGAAATCCACTGGCTGCAGGTGGAAGAGTGTGGCATCTGCAAAAGGAGCAGAAGGGCTGGTGGGTAATTCTCCCACTCACTTCTTAACTGCTCTCCCTCCCTCGTCTTTCGCAACAGAACCATAAGTGATGGAGTCTGCTGTTTTGTTACTGTGTCCAGTGTTGCTTGGTACCAAAAATTAAAAATTCCTAAGGATGAGATTTAGCATAATTTTCCTCCTCCTAACTTCTCACTCCCACCCCTCATAGCCTATTAACCTCCTTCACACACACAAGTTGATTTCCACGAAGGAATATCGTAATTCGAATTTCGCTCTGACCATCCTCGGCATAAAGATTTGCAGGTGTTGAGAGAGCTGCTTGGAATATGGGTCTCAGCCTGCTTCATGATAGAACTATTCATTTAAGTTTTTCCTTTAATTTCATCCATCTTTTTTCAAAGATTTGTTGACTTCCATTTTAAACACAGTTTTGTATTCAGTATTTTCTAAGAGACTGGAATTATTGTTCTAAACCCCTCCCCCTTTGTTCTTCCATCCACGATCTTAATTGTTATTTACTGACTGATTCATAAATAGTTGAAGTTAGTTTTACCCAATTTAGTTCATGAAAACTTCTGAATTGCCAGAAATTGAACTCGCTGAGCAGTTACTGCTGAAGTAAACTTCAGTCCAACAGTTATTGTCCCTTGAATGTGAAATTCTGCAACCTGACAGTGACAGGGTGTGAGCATATCAATCCTTACCCAGTCTGTGAAATGTGAAAAGAACGTCTGATAATCGAGTGGGACTGTCCGAAGGTGTCTCGCTTGGGCTGACATGTACAGGCAGTATGATTGATGAAGCTAATCATGACTAGCTTGGAGAATCCAACTCGTGGTAGTGTGATTTCGAACAACTAGAAGAATAAAACACAAACTGTTTCTATAATGATGAAACCAATTTTAATACAGAAAACAGCTGATAATGTAGTGCAAAGAATTTAGCAAAACAATTGCACTTGCACTGATAAAGGGAAGGCATTTGCTGTAAATTTCTCTGGACAAGTTCCATACAAACATGATCTTTGTATTGATCTGCAATTTTCTCTTTGTCCCTTGACCTTTCCCATGCTCCTGACATATCTTTCTTTGCCCACAGTTTTCTTTCTAACTCACAATTTGTATCAGTGAATTTTCATTTTAAAAAAAAATCAACTGAACATTTACAATGCACTTCTCATGATCATAGACAATTTGCAATTTTTAAGTGTAGTCGTTATTGTAATGTGGAAAAAATGTCTTCTTTTTGCATCTCTTTGCTTCAATCACCAACTCTTGTGTCTTTCTATGTTACTGTGCTTCCTTGATTACTTTCATTCGTTTACCTTATGTCTAGCTTTCTTTCAATTTTCTCACTGTATCCCTAATATTGATCCCTACCACAGTGTTAGACATGTGGAGGTGCCAGTGTTGGACTGGAGTGGACAAGGTCAGAAGTCACACGACACCAGAGTTAATGTTTCGGGTCTGATGACCCTTCCTCAGAACTGTTCTGAGTTCCGAGGAAGGGTCACCAGACCCAAAATGTTAACTCTGCTTTTTCCTTCACAGATGCTGCCAGACCTGCTGAGCTTTTCAAGCAACATTGTTTTTGTTCATGATTTACAGCATCCACATTTCTTTTGTTTTTTATTACTGTCCAACAGGTTCATTTGAAATCACAAGCTTTTGAAGGGCTGCTCCTTCATCAGGCCACCTGATGAACAAGCAGCACTCTGAAAGCTTGTGATTTCAAATAAACCTGTTGGACTGTAACCTGGTGTCGTGTAACTTCTGACCTTGTCTACCACAGTGTGACATGTGCATTGCTATTCAGCAATAAGTCTGAGTTACATCCGCCCCATATCTCTTTCATTCCTATAATTATGTGCATTTGTCTATTTCATATATATATTTAAGCCATGGCCATTGCTTCCTCTCTGTTTCAATGTTTAGGTTTTGAATATTTCACCAAGTTAAAAACGTCTGCTTCTCCTTCACAAACAGATCTCTCTCCTCCCTCATCTACCTTCCAATATCTCAATCTCTGTCCTGTCAAGAGCAACATTGTAAATGCAGGTTGAGCACATTGAGAAAGGCTGAAAACCACATCGTACATCCAGCATTGGTTGAGTGAGAAGGCCATCAGCAACTCATTCATGGAACCTGGATGTTGGTAGCCAGGCCAGCATTTATTGTCCATTCCGAATTCACCTGGAAAAGGTAATGGTGAGAGCCTTATTCAACCGCCACAAACCTTGAGGTGCAGGAACACCACAGTGCCGTTAGGCAGGGAGTTTGAAGATTTTGAACTAGCAACAGTGAAGAAATAGAATGCTGTTCCAATTCAGATGGTGTGTAGCTTGTGGGGGTGCTTGAACAAAAGAACCAGGAGCAGGAATAGGCCACCTGGCCCTTCGAGCCTGCTCTGCCATTCAATAAAATCATGGCCGAACTTTTGATGGCCTCAGTTTCACTTAGCCGCCCTTTAGCCACAACTCTTAGTTCCTTTACTGTTCAAACAATTATCTATCTTGACTTTAAAAACATTCAATGAGGAAGCCTCAACTACTTCACTGAGCAGGGAATTCCACAGATTCACAATCCTTTGGGTGACGAAGTTCCTCCTCAATTCAGCCGTAAATCTGCTCTCCCTTATTTTGAGGCTATGCCTTCTTGTCCTAGCTTCACCCACCAGAGGAAGCAACCTCCTTGCTTCTTTCATATCTATTCCCTTCAAAATTTTATATGTTTCTATAAGTTTCCTCCATCGCTCTTCTAAATTCCAATGAACATAGAACATAGAACACAGAAGATTACAGCACAGTGCAGGCCCTTCGGCCCATGATGTTGTGCCGAACTTTTACCCTAATCCTAAGGTCTACCTAACCTCCATCCCTACCTTATAATATCTATGCCTATCTAATAGCCATTTAAATACCCCTAATGAGGCCAACTCCACTACCCGCTCCGGCAATGCATTCCACGCCCCTACCACTCTCTGAGTAAAGAACCTACCTCTGATGTCTCCCCTATATCTACCTCCACTCACTTTAAAACTATGCCCCCTCGTAATAGCTACCTCCACTCTAGGAAAAAGTCTCTGGCTGTCCGCTCTATCAATACCTCTGATCATTTTGTACACCTCTATCAAGTCACCTCTCATCCTTCGTCGTTCTGAAGAGAAAAGCCCTAGCTCTCTCAACCTTTCCTCATAAGACCTTCCCCTCCATTCCAGTCAACATCCTGGTAAATCTCCTCTGCACCATTTCCAATGCTTCCACATCTTTCCTGTAATGAGGCGACCAGAACTGAACACAATACTCCAGGTGTGACCGAACCAGGCATTTGTATAGGTGGAGCATAACTTCATGGCTCTTGAACTCAATCCCTCTATTAATGAAAGCTAACACACCATACGCCTTCTCAACAACTCTATCCACCAGGATGGCAGCTTTCAGGGAACTGTGGACATGAACCCCAAGATCCCTCTGCTCCTCCACACTGCCAAGAATCTTTCCGTTAACCCTGTATTCTGCCTACAAGTCTTTCCTTCCAAAATGTATCACCTCACACTTTTCAGGGTTAAACTCTATCTGCCATTTATCAGCCCGCTCTGCATCCTATCAATGTCCCTTTGTAACCTAGAACAGCCCTCTGCACTAACCACAACACGACCCACCTTCGTATCGTCCGCGAACTTACTAATCCACCCTTCCACTCCTTCATCCAAATCATTTACAAAAATCACAAATAGAAGAGGACCCAGAACAGATCTTTGTGGCACACTATTCGTAACTGAGCACTATGTTGAATATTTTCCATCCACTACCACCCTTTGTCTTCTAAGGGTCAGCCAATTCTGAATCCAATCTGCCACATTTCCCCCATCCCATGCCTCCTTACTTTCTGCATGAGCCTACCACGGGGAACCCTATCAAATGCCTTACTTACATCCATGTATACCACATCCACTGCTCTACCTTCATCCACGTGTTTGATCACCTCTTCAAAGAGCTCAGTAAGGTTTGTGAGGCATGATCTACCCCTCACAAATCCACGCGGACTATCATGAATCAAACTGTGCCTTTCCAAGTGATCATAAATCCTATCTCTCAGACCCCTTTCCAATAATTTGCCCACCACTGACGTAAGACTAACTGGCCTGTAATTTCTGGCATTATCCTTATTCCCTTTATTGAGCAAGGGAATGACGTTTGCCTCTCTCCAATCTTCCGGCACTATACCCGTGGACAGTGAGGACGAAAAGATCATCGTCAAAGGCCCTGTGATCTCTTCCCTCACTTCCCATAGAATCCTTGGATAAATCCCATCGGGCCCAGGGGACTTATCCATCTTCAACTTCCTCAAAATTCTTAGCACATCTTCCTTACCAACAGTGACCTCCTCTCGCCTACCAGTCTGTTTCACAGTGTCCTCCTCTACAACTAGGTCCCTCTCAGTTGTGAATACTGAAGAAAAGTATCATTAAGGACCTCTCCTATCTCTTTAGGCTCCGTGCATAAATTCCCTTTATAATCCTTGATCGGCCCTACCTTTCTCTGGACATTCTCTTATTCCTCACGTATGTGTAAAAAGCCTTGGAGTTTTCCTTAATTCTATCTGCCAAGGTTTTCTCATGCCCCCTTATAGCTCTCCTCAGCCCTTTCTTCAGCCCCTTCCTGGCTAACTTGTATCCCTCTAGAGCCTTTTCTGTTCCTTGTTTCCTAACACTTATATAAGCCTCCTTCTTCCTCTTAACCAGTCATTTGACCTCTCTTGAGAACCAAGGCTCCCTCACTTGACCGCATCTTCCCTGCCTGCTAGGGACAAACATATCGAGCACGCGCAGTATGCATTCCTTAAACAATCTCTACATTTCAATAGTGCTCTTCCCTGACAGCATCTGTTCCCATTTTATGTTACCCAGTTCTTGCCTAACAGAATTGTTATTACCCTTGCACCCATTATAAAACATACCCTGCTGTATGTACCTATCCTTTTCCACGATTATTGTAAAAGTAACAGAGTTATGATCGCGACCACCAAAATGCTCTCCTACCAACAGGTCTAACACTTGGCCCGGTTCATTGCCAAGCACCAAATCCAAAGTGGCCTCTCCTCGTGTTGGTCTATCTACAGTCTGTGTCAGGAATCCTTCCTGAACACACTGGACAAAATCCACTTCATCTAAACTATTACAACTAAAATGTTTCCAATCAATATTTGTAAAGTTGAAGTCACCCATGACTACAACCCTGTGACTTCTGCACCTTTCCAGTATCTGCTTCCCAATCCGCTCCTCGACTTCTCTGCAACTATTAGGGGGTCTGTAAAAAAAACCCCAACAAAGTGACTGCTCCTTTCTTGTTCCTGACCTCAACCCAAACTGACTCTGTTGACGAACTGCCTTTCAGTAGCTGCTATACTAGCCCTGACTAGCAATGCCACTCCCCCGTCTCTTTTTCTGCCCTCTCTATTTCTTTTAAAAATCGAAATCCTGGAACTTCCAACAACCATTCCTGTCCCCGAGTTACCCAAGTTTCTGTGTTGGCCACAACATCGTAGTTCCAAGTACTGACCCATGCTCTAAGTTCATCCGCCTTATTTCTAATACTTCCAGCACTGAAGTATACACACCTCAAACCATCTGTGTGTCCATGATTATGCTCCATCGACCGCATTTCTTTATAAACCACCTCATTCCCTGTTGTGTCTGTTGGAAGATTGAATACCTCATCCTCTGAATTATAAATCCGGTTCCCCAACCCCGCCAATCTAGTTTAAACCATCCTGTATAGCTCGAGCTAACCTCCCTTCCAGGGTATTTGTGCCATTCCGTTTCAGGTGCAACCTGTCCTTACAGTACAGGTCCCACCTTCCCCAGAATGTGCTCCAATTATCCACATAATGGGAGCCTTCCCTCCTACACCAGCCCTGTAGCCACGTGTTTAGCTGCACTTTCTCCCTATTTCTTCCATCGTTATCATGTGGCACTGGTAGTAATCCCGAGATAACTACCCTGTTTGTCCTGGACTTCAGCTTCCAACCTTACTCCCTGTACTCGTTTTTCACATTCTCTATCCTTTTTCTAACAATGTCATTGGTACCAATGTGTACCATGACTGCTGGTTGCTCACCCTCCCCCTTAAGGATCCTGAAGACACACTCCAAGACATCACGGACCCTGGCACCCGGGAGGCAACATACCATCCGTTCATCTCGTTCGCGTCCACAGAACCACCTGTCTGTGCCTCTTACTATTGAATCCCCCACTACAATTGCTCTCCTGTTCTCTCCCCTTCCCTTTTGTGCCACAGGGCCAGGCTCAGTGCCAGAGACCTGTCCGCTATGGCCTTCCCCTGGTAGGTCATACCCCCCAACACTATCCAAAACAGTATACTTATTATTGAGGGGAACGGCCACAGGGGATCCCTGCACGGTCTGCCTATTCCCTTTTCACTTCCTGACAGTCATCCAGCTATCTTTTACCTGTACCATGGGTGTGACCACCTCCTTATAACTCCTCTCTATCACCCCCTCAGCCTCCCGGATGATCCAGAGTTCATCCAGCTCCAGTTCCCTAACGTGGTGTTTGAAGAGCTGGAGTTGGGTGCACTTCTCGCAGGTGAAGTCAGAAGGGACACCAGCAGTGACCCTTACCTCCCACATCCTGCAAAAGGAGCATGCAACTGCCCTAGCTTCCATTCCCTCTACTCTAGATTTCCATAAGAATTTAAAAAAAGCCTTACCTTACCGACCGTCGATACACATAACATAATCCCTGTCTTTTCAGCCTCTCCTCATAAGCCAAGCCTCACAACTCTGGAATCAACCTACCGACTCTCCTCTGCACCCCCTCCAGTGCCAGTACATCCTTTCTCAAGTAGGGAGACCAAAACTGTACACAGTACTCCCAGTGTGGCCTCACCAGCACCATATACAGCTGTAACATAACCTCCACGCTTTTAAACTCAATCCCTCTAGCAATGAAGGACAAAATTCCATTTGCCTTCTTAATACCTGCAAACCAGCTTTCTGTGATTCATGCACAAGGACACTCAGGTCTCTCTGCACAGCAGCAGGCTGCAATTTTTTACCGTTCAAGTAACAGTCCCTTTTACTGTTATTCCTATGAACGTGGGTGACTTACACATTTATCAACATAGAATTCTATCTGCCAGACCTTTGCCCACTCACTTAAACTATCTATACCCCTCTGCAAACTTTCAGAATCCTCTGCATACTTTGCTCTACCACTCATCTTAGTGCCATCCTCAAACTTTGACATATTACACACGGACAAGCAAAGCAGCGACAGGCACAGGAGTTCCTAGAAGCATGGTACTGCACGAAGAAAGCCATCAACAAACACACAGAACTCGACCCCATATACACTCCACTGCTAAGGAAAATCAGAAGTGAGATAATCCAGCTCAACGGACTCCAGAATTTAAAAACCAGGCAAGAAAACACAACGGCGCTTCATCAGAGACTGCACTGATGATGTTATCCAGCAGGGTAATGAAACGTCTGCGGAACAACAATGAACCAGCTCAGTGAGCCAACCAACCACAACGCCCACAACCCGAGCTACAAATCTACTCCAAAATATTACACATGGTCCCAAACTCCAAATCATCTATGTAAATTATAAACAACTGCAGTCCTAGCACTGATCCCTGAAGCACACCACTAGTCACTGCTTGCCAACCAGAAAAGCACTTATTTATCCCCACTTTTTGCTTCCTGTTGGTTAACCAATCCTCTATCCATACTAATACATTACCCGTAACACTAAGCATTTTTATCCTATACAGTGGCCTTTCGTATGGCACCTTGTCAAAAATCTTTTGGAAATCCAGATACACTACATCTACTGGGTCCTCATTGTCCATCGCACTCATAATGTCTTCAACTAACTGTTAATGACAAATGCTATGGGCCTGCCAATAATAATACTGAAGACTCTTGCTTCGGAAACAGCCATCCCGCTAGCCAAGTGGTACCTGTACAGTTATAACACTGGCATCTACTTCAAAATATGGAAAATCATCCAGCAAAACAAATACATTCTGACCAATTATTGCCCCATCGATCTATTTTCAAGCTATCGTCAATTCTGCTATTAAGTGGCAAGAGTTCAGCAATTCTACCCATTGATACTCAGTTTGGTTTCCGCAAGGCTACTTCACATTACAGCTTTGACCCAAACAAAGACAAAAGAGCTGAATTCCAGACGTGAAGTGGGAGTCATTACCTTTGACACCAAGGCAACATTTGCCAAGTGTGACATAAAGGAGCCCAAACAAAAATGAAGTCAATGGGAATCAAAGTGAAACCTCTCCACTGTTTGGGGTCATATCTAAAACAAAGGAAGATGGTTTTGATTGTTTGACACCATTTGTTTAAGTCCCAAGATTTTGCAGAGGAGGTCCTTGGGTTAGTGCCGTAGACACAACCATCTTCATCAATAATTTCCCTCCAACATAAAATTAGGTGTTGTGATATACACTGATAACTGCACAGTCTTCAGTACCATTTGCAATTTCTTGTATAGTGAAGCAGCCCATGTTTGCTATCAGCTGGGCAATATTTAAATTAGATTGAAAATTAGCAAGTATCAAAAAGGTACAGGTCGTGACTAACAGCGGAGAATTTAATTATCTCCCATTGACATCCAATGACATGACTGTCACCAAACCCTGCACCATCAACTTCTTAGGGTTTCTATTGAGCAGAAACTGAACAGGACCAGCCTTATAAAGAAAACGGCTATAAAAGCAGGTCAGAGGCCGGGAATTCTACTTCAGATAATTTATCTCCCGACACTCCCCAGAGTCTGTCGAGCACCTATAAGGCATAAATCAGGACGTTGGTGGTGGAATTCTCTGCACTTGGCTAGATGCATGCAACTTCAACAACACTCAAGATGCCTGGCTCTATTCAGGACAAGACAGCTCTTTTGATTGACACCCCATTCACTACCTTAACTATTCACTTGTTCTGCCACAGCTGAACATTAGCAGCGGTGTGTTCTGTGTACAAGTTGCACTGTAGCAACCTGTCACCAAACCCTGCACCATGCAAACCTAGGGTCTATGTCATCTGGAAGGAAAAGGTGCAAATGACATAGAAACACCATCTTCTGCAATTTCTCCACACCACACAGCATCCTGACTCGAAATAATGTCATCATTCCTTCACAGTCACTGGATTAAAATCCCCCAACCATCTTCTGAGCAGCAGTGCGGATGCACCCACATGGGTTGCAATATTCAAGAAGGTGGCTCAGCACCTCTTTCTCGAGGTCGATTAGGAATGGACAGGGACTACTGGCCTTGGCAGTGACAGTCATATTCTAAGAAATTGTATAAAACGTATGTGTGACTGGGAGTTGCCAACATCACTGATTTGATTGCTGTGCCTCTGACACACCAACAGCGAATAAAAATTTCAGACAGGCAAGTCAAGCTACACAACATTTCAAAGAATTACTTACTGTCTTACTCACGTACGAAGTACTGATGTTAACACACTGTAGTCCCTCGCTGTTGCAGCAGCCTCCACATCTGTGGATAGACACACAGGGAGGTTTGTAGAACTTGTTTGTGGCAGTCCCAAGCTCTTTCCCCACATCCAAGCACACTTCTCTAGGCTTACACTGAGTCTTTTCCCATTCAAGTTCAACATCTGTCAAATGATTTAGTTTAGTTATTAGTTGTTTGTTATGAAACATGTATTTAAATAAACTACTTAGAACAGCAGATAGTTTGCAGGATCTTTTACAGGGAAAGGCAAAAGTTATAAGTCAAGTCGTTAAGTCTCACCTCAAAATGGAGCTGCTTCTAAAGTATTGCCTTCCTACTGTTACAAGTTATTTCAGTTTTTGTATAAATCCTGATACCAGATACCGTTTCCTTCTAAAAGGAAGGAGAGATGCTTTGGAAGTACCTATTCTCATCATAGAGATATTAGGAACTGCTATCTGAAGAAGTTTCTGAAGAAAGGTCTAGACCCGAAACGTTAGCTTTCCTGTTCCTATGATGCTGCTTGGCCTGCTGTGTTCATCCAGCTCTACACCTTGTTATCTCCTATCCTCATCATCATCCTTTCATTAGAAATGCTCTAAATAATTACAGATTTAAGAGAAAGCAACTTGCATTATACAGTTCCTGCCAGCATGAGCTGCACATAACCTGCTATGTGAGGAACTGACAGCAGTGGGAAGGACATGAACCTGGCTAATGACATTTCCATGCTCTGTGAAGGTGCATATTAACATATTGTAGTATAGAAATAGGAACTGGCCGTTTCCCCTCTTGAGCTCTCTCAGCATTCATTAAGATCATAGCTGATTTGCAGACGAATTCCAAAATCTTTCCTACTTACACGTAGATTTGAACACTTAGAGTAGGATGCCAGATAAGTAAGGGGCCAGTTATGTAGGGTGACAAGTTGTAAGTGGGTAACTGTGCCAAGTGGTGTGGTGCCAGGGTGTAAGGTAAGCGGTGCAGTGTTTCAGGCAGTTTGGGGAGGGTGGCAGAAGTCGGGTCTACTGGAGTGTGGGTTAAATGCTGGGTGTTGGACCTGGTCATTTCAGGTCCGACATTAGTGGGAGGAGAAGCGGCTAGGGCGGGAAAAAATGTCGGGGCCTGGTCCGTGTGTTACATGTGTTTGGGTGGAGATGTAGCTGGGGGTGAGTGAAGTAAGTACAAGGTGTGTTGAGTATTTGGAGAGGCAATGACCTAGTGGTAGTATTGCTGGACTTACTTATCTGACATCCTACCCTAAGTGTTCAAATCTACGTGTAAGTAGGAAAGATTTTGGAATTCGTCTGCAAATCAGCTATGATCTTAATGAATGCTGAGAGAGCTCAAGAGGGAAAACGGCCAGTTCCTATTTCTATACTACAATATGTTAATCCAGAGACCTAAGTGATGTAATGGTTACCTGGGTTCAAATCCTGCTACAGCAGATGGTGGAATTTGAATTCAATAAAAATCCAAAATTAAGAGTCTAACGCTGACTATGAATCGATTGTCGGAAAAACCCACCTGCTTCACTAAGGTCTTTTGGGGAAGGAAACTGCCATCCTTACCTGGTCTGGCCTACATGTGACTCCAGACCCACAGCAATGTGGTTGGTCTTAACTGCCTTCTTGGAAATTAGGAATGGGCAATAAATGCTGCCTAGCCAGTTACACCCTCGTTCCATGAATGAATTTTAAAAATTTACTCAGGGGTTAGACTTTATACTTAATTGTCTAACTTTTCCCGAGTAACTGTTCTACTTCAGTTCATCCAAACTATCCAAAGTCTCCGATTTAAATGATGCCTTTTGTGGATGGAAGGCACAGGGCAATAGCCCAGCAGAAATTACAATTTGTTGGGTAATGCTTTTGGACTGTGCTACAAGGGGGATTCCGCAGGGTCCCGTGTGTAACTTCCATCAATGCTGGAATAGTGACTGTCTGGCCTTCGGAAACTTTGGGCTTTTCTCTTCATTACAACAGTGACAGTACTGCAGAAGTATTTTATTGGCAGCTTCTGGGTGATCCTGAGTTTGATATAGACCACACAAATTTGCAAAATATGCAACAAATTTGCTTAAATTTTTTTTTGTTCAGCACCCAATAACAAACGAAGCATTAGTGTTGCTCACTTTTTATATCTTCATCTTGCCACGACAGTGTAAATGCTGCTGCTTCCTTCCACTCCTTTTCTTCAGCCTCTGTCATTTCCCGCTGGACCACGTGAATTCTCCTTTGCAGACATTCGTGGATCTTCCTGTATTCTGGATAGAAAATGTCCATCAGCTCTGTGACACTGGACGCCGACCTCAGTTGGTCCTCCAGTTCGCTGCTGGCCTGGCCCTGGAAGGAGAAGCTTGCAGTGAATCTAACACAGCAAACACAGGAAGTACAGAGTGAGCAGCCTGCTCAGTTGGAGACTAACTGATTAACCCTGGGATAAAACTGTTGCTGTCAAAACAATCCTTCCTGCTCGACTGAGTCTTTTCAATCCCCAAGAAGTCAAACAAATTCACAACCCAGGGTACACAGGGAGCATTTTACTTCAAGCAAACAAAACCACAGTCAGCCTATTACCAGGGGACAGAACTCAGGCAAAGCTGAAAGGGAAATGTGAAATGAAACATCAAATTGTTAAGTGGAGAGTGCATGATGTTAAATGGCAGGAGCATATCAGAATGAAAGAGTCATGGCAAGATAAATATATAAGTATTAGACAAAAAGAGCGTATGAATACCTATCAGGGCATCAAGGGATACGGGGAGAAGACACGAGAATGGGGTTGTGAAACATATCGGCCATGATCAAATGGCAAAGCAAACTTGATGGGCTAAATAGCCTAATTCTGCTCCTATAGCTGATGGTCTTACCCGTAATGAACAAGGTATAGAATCATAGAATCCCTACTGTGTGGAAACAGGCCATTCGGGGTCCATCAAGTCCATACAGATCCTACAAAGAGCATCCCACCTAGACCCCATCCCCTACCCTATTCCTGTCACCCTGCATTTCCCATAGCTAATTCACCTAGCCTGCAAATCCCTGAAATGTGGGAGGAAACCGGAGCACCTGGAGAAGACCCGCACAGACACAGCCAGACTGTGCAAACTCCATACAGACAGTTGCCAAGGGTGGGATCAAACCCAGGTCCCTGGTGCTGTGAAGCAGCAGTGCTAACCACTGTGCCACCCGAGGGGTGGGAAGAATAACCGACACAGAGAGCTCATTGAAAAAAAATTGTAAACCTCCTGTGTTTTTGCACCATTTATCCTGTCTCAAAAAAAAAGTTCTTCTTTGATGTATCTCAAGTGGCAAATATAAGAGGAGTAAAGAGGAAGAAGAGGATTGGCACCAACTGGCCAGGTCTTCTGAAGAGCTGGCACAGGTAGAATGGACCAAAGACACTGATTTTTCGACTGCTGAACGGCAGAAATATATTTGATGTTGATCAGAGAACAAGATTTCCCTCAATGGTTTTGTAGTCTCTATGGAAGCACAGGCCTAATATGTGTTTCCCATGGTTATACAGCTCTGTTACTTTGTGACTAATTGTGCACATAATTATGTGTCTCACACCAGATTAGGGCATCTCTATTTGTGTCTGAATGGCTGCTACATGACAATGCATCCCTATTTGCAAAATTGACTTACCCTTGATAATTGTGCCCTGTGACTGTATAGCCGATTGTCCCCTTTTGATGCACCCTCCTAGTTTCTGTCTAATTCCTTCAATGCTACTGCAGCCTATGTAGCTAACTGACAGATGTGATGGTGCAGAGATAGTAGGAACTGCAGATGCTGGAGAATCTGAGATAACAAGGTGTGGAGCTGGATGAACACAGCAGGCCAGGCAGCATCAGAGGAGCAGGAAAGCTGACGTTTTGGGTCTGGATCCTTCTTCAGAAATGGGGGAGGGGAAGGGGAAGGGGGCTCTGAAATAAATAGAGAGAGGGCGAGGCTGTGATAGAAGGTGGATAGTGGAGCAGATAGGTGGAGAGAGGACGGACAGGTCAAGGAGGCAGTGTTGAGGATAGTAGAGGTGATGGAAGTGGGGGTGTGGGTTGGTCAGTGAGGTGGGAGGAGCGAATAGGTGGGAGAACAGACGGACAAGTCAAGGAGGTGGGGACGAGTAAGGGTGCTGGTTTTGGGATGAGATCGGGGTAGAGAGATTTTGAAGCTTGTAAAGTCCATATTGAGGCCATTGGGTTGTAGGGTTCCCAGGTGAAATATGAGGTGCTGTTCCTCCAGTTTTTGGGTGGCATCGTTGTGACACTGGAGGAGGCCCAGGATGGACATGTCGTCCAAGGTGTGGGAGGAGGAGTTGAAGTGGTGCACGACTGGGAGGTGCAGTCATTTGTCACAAATTGAGCTTTTTGAAGAAGTAACAAAGAAGATTCATGAAGGTTCAGCAGTAGATATTGTCTATATGGACTTCAGTAAGGCGTTCAATGAGCTTCCTCATAGTAAACTGGTTAGCAAGATTAGATCACATGGAATCCAGGGGGAGCTAGCCGATATAAAATAGCTTGAAGTTAGGTGACGGACGGTAGTGGTAGTGGGTTGCTTTTTGTTATTTAGATAAATGATATGGATGTGAATATAAGAGGTATGGTTAATAAACTTACAGATGACCCCAAAATTGGTGTAGTGAACAGTGAAGAAGGTTATCCCAGAGTTCTTTGGGACCTTGATCAGATGGGCTAATGGGCCAAGGAGAGGCAGATGCATTTTGGTAAGGCAAACCAGGGCAGGACTTGTACACTTTACGGTAGTGCCGTGGGAACTACTGTTGAACAAAGAGACTGAGGGTTGCAGGTGCACAGTTCTTTGAAATTGGAATCACAGGTAGACAGGGTGGCGCAGCTGGCATTTGGCATGCTTGCCTTCATTGATCACTGATGTGAGTATAGGAGTTGGGACGTCATGTTGTGGCTGTACAGGACATTGGTGATGTCACTTTTTGAATATGGCGTTCAATTCTGGTCTTCTTGCTATAGGAAGGATGTTAAAGTTGAAAGAGGTCAGAAAAGACTTATTAGGATGTTGCCAGGGTTGGAGGGTTTGAGCTATAGGGAGAGACTGAAGAGACTGGGGCTATTTTCCCTGGAGCATTGGAGGCTGAGGGGTCATCTTGTCGAGGTTTTCAAAATCATGAAAGGCATGGATTGGGTGAATAGCCAAGGTCTTTTTTTCAGGGTTGTGGAGTCCAAAACAAGAGGACATAGCTTTAAAGTGACAGGGCAAAGACTTAAAAGGGACCTGAGGGGTCACGCAGAGGGTGGTGCGTGTAGGGAACAAACTGTAAGAGGTGGTGGTGGAGGCTTGTAAGACTAGAACATTTAAAAGGCATCTGGATGGGTATATGAATAGGAAGGGGCTAGATGCATATGGGGCAAATGCTGGCAAATGGGACTAAATCAGTTCAGGATATCTGGTCCGCATCAACAAGTTGGACCAAAGGTTCTGTTTCTGTATTGTATAATTCAATGACTTTACAAATGAACTTCACTGGAATGTGAAGCATTTTGAGACATACTAAGAAAAGCATGAGACCAGCAGAAGTTTATTCTTTTTCTATCAAGCTGAAATCTTTTGATGAAGTCAATGATACCTTGTCAAGGTGATGAAAGGTGCAGTCAAGGCAATTTTAGTTTCAACTGAAAAGCTTAGTTGGCTGCAGATGAAATGCTGAACCAGTCCTGTCAACATAATCACCAGCCTAATTTCTTTAAAGTATTATTTTGTGTGCGTGGTGGTATGTGACGCCTCTCCTTTTTAATTGACTGAACTTAGACAAAGGCCTCTTCTGTCAGGCAGGCGATACAGAAGCTTGAACACACGCACCAACAGGTTCAAGGACAGCTTCTTCCCTGGTGTTATTAGACTGCTGAATGTTGATCTTGCTTTGGCAATCTGCTGTGCAGTGTAACCTGTATGCCTCTCTCCAAGCACCTTCTGATCTCTATGTCCTTGTTTGCTATGATCTGCCTGTACTGCTCACAAAACAAAGCTTGTCACTGTACTTAGGTACATGTAACTACAATAAATCAAATCAAATCAAATAAGGTGACCAAGAAGGTGAACAACAAAGGCAGCAGCGAGGTATCAGTCAGCTTGCCTTGAAACACGGAAAAAAAAAATTCAGTGCTGAAATGGAAATGAAATTAATGCCAAAGTCTCTCTACAGATTTATTTCATCGCAATGCTGCTCTAATGCCTTTGATTAAATTGCCCAACATCTCTGTGGAAAAAGAAAGAAGGAAGTGAAAATTAATCGTGGACTTCACAACCTCAGAATATCCCAAAACATCTTCCAAATAATGAAATACTTCTGAATGTAGTTCAATACAAGAAACACAATGAGCAAATATATTTAATTTAGTAACTATCATGAAATTCTGAGTTTTTTATTCACTTGTGGGATGTGAATG
Organism: Ginglymostoma cirratum; assembly: GCA_024137785.1. Classification (NCBI taxonomy): domain Eukaryota; kingdom Metazoa; phylum Chordata; class Chondrichthyes; order Orectolobiformes; family Ginglymostomatidae; genus Ginglymostoma; species Ginglymostoma cirratum. The sequence continues at coordinate 34,759,618 of JAHRHZ010000289.1, read as the reverse complement.
TCGCTGGCTGGCCAGCAGTTGTTGCCCCACCCTAGTTGCCCTTGAGAAGATGATGGTGAGCTGCCTTCTTGAGATGCCGCAGTCTACATCCTGTAGGTTGACCTGCAATATCCTTAGAGAGGGAATTCCAGGATTTTGATTCGGTGAAAGTTAAATATTTCTGGCAATATATTTCCAAGTCAGGATAGTGAGTGGCTTGGAGGGGAACTTGTAGGGGTGGGGTTCCCATCCTTGATGCTGCCCTTGTCCTTCTAGATAGAAGTGGTAGTGGGTTTGGAAGGTGCTGTCTGAGGATCCTTGGTGAATTTTTACAGTCCATCTTGTAGATAGTACACACTGCTGCCACTGAGCGTCGGTGGTAGAGGGAGTGGATGCTTGTGAATGTAGTGCCAATCAAGCGGGCCGCTTTGTCTTGGATGGTGTCCAGCTTCTTGAATGTTGTTGGGGCTGCACTCATTCAGGCAAATGGGGAGTATTCCATCACACTCCTGACCTGTACCTCGTAGATGGTGGACAGGCTTTAGGGAGTTAGGAGGGGAGTTACTTGCTGCTGTATTCCTAGCCTCTGACCTGTCCTTGTGGCCACAGTGTTTATGTGGCAAGTCTACTTCACTTTCTGCTCAATGGTAACCCCCAGGACATTGATAATGGGGGATTCGGAGACACCCTTGAGTGTCAAGGGATGGTGGTTTGATTGTCTACCATTGGAGATGGTCATTGCCTGGCATTATGTTGCATGAATGTTACTTGCCAGTTGTCAACCCAAGCCTGGATACTGTCCAGATCTTGTTGCATTTGGCCATGGACTGCTTCAGTATTTCAGGAGTTGCGAATGGTGCTGAACATTGTGCAATCATTGGTGAACATCCCCACTTCTGACCTTATGATGGAGAGAAGGTCGTTGATGAAGCAGCTGAAGATGGCTAGGCCTTACAGACTATGCTTAGGAACGCCTGCAGATCTATCCTGGAGCTGAGACGACTGAGCTCAAACAATCACAACCATCTTCCTATGTATCAGGTGTAACTCCAACCAGCAGAGAGTTTGTCCCCTGTTACCCATTGATTCCAGATTTGCTAGGGCTCCGTGATGCCACACTCAGTCAAATGTGGCCTTGATGTCATTCTCACCTCACCTCTCAAATCAGCTCTTTTGTCCATGTTTGAATCAAGGCTGCAATGTAGATCAGGAGCTGAGTGGCCCTGGAGGAACCCAAACTGGGTGTCACTGAGCAGGTTATTGCTCAGCAGGTGCTACTTGATAGCACTGATGATGATACCTTCCATCACTTTACTGATGCTCAAGAGTAAACTGATGGGGTGGTAATTGGTTTGGTCCTGCTTTTTGCCTACAGGACATACTCGGACAATTTTCCACATTGTTGGAAAGATGCCAGCATTGTAACTGTACTGGAAGAGCTTGGCTAGGAGAGCAGCACGCTCCGGAGCACAAGTCTTCAGTACTACTGTTGGAATATTGTCAGGGCCCATAGCCTCTGCAATATCCAATGCCTCCAACCGTTCTTGATATCACACGGTATGAATTGAATTGGCTGAAGATGTTATTTAACACCTCTGGAGCAGCGGGACTTGAACCCAAGCTTCCAGCTCTTGTGGTACAGTCCTTGATGTATTCAAAGCACAATGCACCATACTGAAGCTAATAATCTTATCGAATCTCCATTGATTCCATGAAGCCACAGCCATAACCAAATAGTTAATAATCAAGAACATAGCCACACCACAATTTATTACAGATTTTGAAAGGATTTCAGTGGTTAATAACAGTAGATTATATTTCACTGAAAATTATTTTTGGAAACATATATCGTGACCAACATCTGGTCTTGCTTTGTCACAGGAGTAAAGGAATGTGAGTGAATCAGCACGTGTGATTTAGCCCTCAGATTTAATTTAAAGCACGAGGCATGTTTGTGTCATTAACAGAACAAATTATTGCTGAACAGACCCACTTCCAATTCTAACTGCCAACAGATCCAGTAACATTAACTAGATACAGACTTTTCATTCATCGTGCTGCTCCTTTTGGTAATAATGCAGGAACAAAGCTCTTGCACACAAGGATAATAAATATAGGCAATAGAAATATCAGAAGAGCAATAGAAATTAGCGAACGCTGAAATTGAAGCAGTATGATCAGACCTGAGGGACATTTCACTCATGGTGTGTCTGATCTGGAAATGTCTGAAGGACAAATGAGTAACTAGGGAGAGAATTGGGCCTCTTAAAGATCAACATGGCCATCTACGTGTGGAACCACAGGAAATGAGTGGGATACCAAATGAATATATTGCATCAATATTTACCATGGAGAAGAACATGGAAGCTAGGGAGCTTGGGGAAATAAATAGTGATGTCTTGAAAAGAGTTCATATTACAGAAGAGGATGTGTTGGAGGTCTTAAAGCACGTAAAAGGTAGACAAATCCCCAGGATCTGATCAATAATTTCCCAGAAATTTGTGGGAAGCTAGGGAAGAGATTGCTGGGTCCCTTGTTGAAATATTTGTATCATCAACAGCCACAGGTGAGGTGCAGGAAGACTGGAGGTTGGCTATCATTGTGCCACTATTTAAGAAAGGCTGTAAGGAAAAGCCAGGGAACTATAGACCGGTGACCTTACATCAGTGGTGGGGAAGTTGTTGGAGGAAATACTGAGGGACAGGATTTACATGCATTTGAAAGGCAAGGAGTGATTAGAGATAGGAAACATGGCTTTGCACATGGGAAATCATGTCTCATTAACTTGACAGTTTTTTGAAGAGGTGACAAAGAATGATGAAGGCAACGTAGTTGACATTATCTACATGGACCTTTGCAAAGGTTCCACATGGGAGATCAGGTAGTAAGGTTAGATCACATGGAATCTGGGGGACCTAGCCAATTGGATACAAAATTAGCTTGAAGGTAGGAGACAGAGCATGACGGTAGAGGTCTGCTTTTTGGACTGGAGGCCTGTGACCAGCGGTGTGCCGCAAGGATCGGTGCTGGGTCCACTGCTTTTTACCATTTACATAATGATTTGGAAATGAATATAGGAGGAATGATTAGTAAGTTTGTACATGACACCAGAATAGGTGATGTTGTGGACAGTGAAGAAGGTTATCTCAGAGTACAACGGGACCTTGATCAGATAGGTCAATGGGCCGATGTGCGGCAGATGGTGTTTAATTTAGGTAAATGTGAGGTGCTGTACTTTAGGAAGGCAAACCAGGGCACGACTGATAAAAGTTAATTGGAGGGCCCTGCGATAGGGTTGCCAAACAAAGAGACCTAGGGGTGCAGGCGCACAGTTCTTTGAAAGTGGAGTCACAGGTAGACATTGTGGTTAAGAGGGCGTTTGGTACGCTTGCCTTCATTGGTCAGTACATTGGAGTATCGGAGTTGGGATGTCATGTTGCAGCTGTACAGGACATTGGCGAGACCAGTTTTACAACACTGTATACAATTCTGGTTGCCCTTCCATAGGAATGATGTTGTTAAACTTGACAGGGTGCAAAAAAAAAATTTACGAGGATGTTGCCAGATTGGGAGGATTTGAGTTATTGGGAGAGGCTGACTAGGCTGGAGCTTGTTGTTAACTGGAGCATGACGTTACAGAGGTTTAAAAAGTCATAAGGGGCATGGATAGGATGAACAGCCAAGGTCTTCTTCCTAGGGTGGCGGAGTCTAAAACGAGAGGGCCTAGGTTTAAGGTGAGAGGGGAAAGATTTAAAAAGGGCTTGAGGGGTAACTTTTTCACACAGGGGGTGGCACATGCATGGAATGAGCTGCCAAAGAAAGTGGTGGAGGCTGGTACAATTACAACATTTAAAAAAATATCTGGATGGATATATGAACAGGAAGAATTTAGCGGGACATCGGCCAAATGCTGGCAAATGGGCCTAGGTCAGATTGGGATGTCTGGTTGGCACGGACAAGTTGGACTGAAGGGTCTGTTTCCATGCTGTATGACTATGACTTTATGACGTGTAATCATCACCAATACTTGTTTGACAATGATAAGGTAGAAAATGCAAAGGAAAGAATTCTAGATGTCACTGAGTCTCATAATGACTGCACAGTCACCAGCTGCCCCCATGACGGCTCAGCACAGTTGTAATGACAAAGCTACAGCAGCTCCTGAGGGTCCGAGTTCTAGTGTCACTGATTGTCTTACAGCAGCTTCAGAGAACTCTAGGCTGACCCAGAGTAACCCCAAATAGTTGCTAGCTCTCTGGAGCCATCTGCTGCCTTTTGACCTCACTCCAGCTGACCATAATGCTCAGTCCTGTATCACATTTGAACTCATGTGTGCATTCCAGATGACTGCGTATTTGAAGCAAAGTGACAGAAATGCAAACTGCCATTCTGGAGCCAAAAGTAAATAGTTGTATTGAGATTTGGGATTTAATAGGGATATTTAAATAAGATATAAAATCTCTGTTAATTGATTGTGTGACTACATCTATGTAAAACACAAGATAGACAATCTAAGTAGCATAATACCAATAGGTTTAATAATACAAATAAAAAACATCAAGTATTACACAGAAAACTGAGGGAGAGAAACTCTGTATCACCCCTTAGACCGTATGTATTTAAATGATTATCCTTTTGCAGTAGACATGTCAGCTACACCCAGATGGCTGAAGGTCAATTATTATAAATTCTACATCAAGTTTGCTAAAGAAAACTTAGTTTGGAGCCAACGTGGCATGTGCACAATTTTGGCAATGATTCATGTTGAGTATTACCATCCTATTGGACCCATGGATGTTCATTGCACGTTGGTCAAACCAGCACAGTGTGATCCAATTTCTAAGCCAAGTTGTACCTCTCCAACCAGCCAGTAACTGGATCCATAGGAAAACCCAGACTTTCTGATAAAGAATCACATGTTCATTTATCCCTCAGGATAATGTATCATTGCAAAGATTGTGTCAAGTATGAAAATAAAGGCAAACACATCGGATAGTTTTTGAAAATTAATCTGAACTTCATGTGAGTGAGTGTTATTCTTGGCTATAGGCCTTTTAGAGATTGAGAAAGATTGAGCTATATTCTATTTGAGCTCCGGACAGTGGAAGTGAATGAGGAACAATTAATCGAGTAGATGCATTGTTCAGCACTCTGTTTAGGTCTGGTACACATTTGATCTTTTCAGTGAAACATAATCATTGACTTCCATTAGCTAGCTGGAAAGAACGACTAATTAGCAAAGTTTAGTCTGTACACTTTTTATGGTTCATTATCCATTTGGAGATAATAAAGCCTTATAAACATTTTACAATAACTTTTACCATCATAGAATCGCTGCAGTGCAGAGAGAGGCCTTTCGGCTTGTCGAGTCTGCACTGACTCTCTGAACAGCATTCTACCCAGATCAACTCCCCTAACCCATAAGCCCATATTTCCCACGGTTAATCTGCCTCGCCTGCACATCCCTGGATACTACAGGCAATTTAGTGTGGTCAATCCATCTAACCTGCACATCTTTGGACTGCGGGAGGAAACCAGAGCACCCAGCAGACACAGGGAGAAAATGTAAACTCCACACAGGCAGTCACCCAAGACTGGAATCAAACCTGGATCCCTGGCATGGTAAGGCAGCAGTGCTAACCACTGAGCCACAGTACCACCCAGTTCAGACTTTCTACATTTTCTACCATGCAAGTTACCTGGTGCCTGACCCTGGCTGTCTTGACAGACCAGTAACTCTTGAAAAAGCCAAAAAAACAGCAGATGCTGTGAATCAGAAATTGCTGGAAAAGCTCAGCAGGTCTGGCAGCTTCTGCGGAGAGACATTAGAGTTAACGTTTCGGGTTGAGTGATTCTTCCTCACTCGAACCAAAACATTAACTCTGATTTCTCTCCAAAGATACTGCCAGACCTGCTGAGCTTTTCCAGTAACTCTTGTATCACCTTTCAAAGAGATTAACTTCCATTCCCTTTATATCTCCCACTATTTGGGGAAGTGGTTAGGTAATCTCTGCCTGACATCTAGTCTCCTCAAAAATATGGCCAAGACTAGAAATTCCTAGTGAAGGGAGTCTCTCATTTCTGTAGAGTGAGCAGTACCTTAGTACAAAGACATCACTGCCCAGTAATTTTGCAGAACAATTATTTTAAGTGTGTCTTTATGTTTAATGTATTTAATTAATTCTCAGGGTTGGTGTCAGCTTTGAATTCATTTTTTAAAGTAAAATCCTTTAAATAATTGGCAAAGCAAGCAGTGGAGAAAGGAGATTTTCTTTAAACTACTGAGTTATGATGATCTATGTAGTGCTTGAAAAGGTGATACAGCAAGAATTGAATAGTAATTGACAATGGATATAATAGAGTAATACAGCCAGGAAACAGGCCCTTCGGCCCAAACTGGTCCATGCTGACCATGGTACCCACTCAGATAGTTCCAACTGCCTGCATTTGATCCATATCCCTCTAAATCCTTCCCATCCATGTACCTATCCAAATGTTTTTTTAAATGTTGCTATTGTACCTGCCTCAACCACTTTCTCTGGCAGCCCATTCCATATATGGACCACTCTCTGCGTGAAGAAGTTGTCCCTCAAGTCCTTCTTAAATCTATCCTCTCTAGTTTTCAATTCCCCATCCCTGTAAAAAAGACTACATGCATTCATCCTATCTATGCCCCTCATGATTTTATATACCTCAATAAAGGTCACCCTCATTCTCCCACATTGCAAGGAATAAAGCCCTATCCTGGCCATCCTCTCCCTATAACTCAGGCCTACTAGTCCTGGCAACATCCTCGTAAATCTTCTTGGCACACTTTCCAGTTTAACTATGTCTTTCCTATACAGGGTGACAAAAACTGTACACAATACTCCAAGTGCGGCCTCACCAATGACTTATATAGCGGTAACATAACGTCCCAACTCCTATATCCAATGCCTTGATCGATTAAGGCCAGCAATATTCTTGAAAGAGAGATATTTACAGGGATTTATGATTAGAATAGATGAGTGAGACTAATTGCAATGGTCTTTCAGAAAGCCAGTACAGAAACAACAGACTTAAATACTGAGGAATTCTGAGTTCTGAGGAAGAGTCGAGCCAAGACGTTATCTCTGATTTCTCTCCACAGATGCTGCCAGATCCGTTGAGCTTTTCCAGCAACTTCTGTTTTTGTTTCTGATTTACAGAATCCGCAGTTGTTTTGCTTTTTAGACTTAAATAGTTCATTGATTCTGAATTTACAACTTTGTGCAAGGTGCTCCTACTCCGAGGGTGCCATGAGAAAATATTTTACAGATATTTTGCAAATTATAACACTGTACATTCTTTAAAACAGATAGGAATTTATGATTTGCACAGCAAATTTTAAAAGGTATTCATACATATGTGTAACATATTTTCAGCTAACGTACATCACTTGTTTCATCTCTGTTCTTTGTGCTCTATATTGTATTGTTTTGATGGTTTATTCACTCCTGTAATTTATTCCCATCACCAGCTGACAGCTAAATAACCACTCCTCTGGAGACAGGACCTCACTCCACACACTCATCCTAAATCCCTCAGCATCTAGTGGAATTGGTTTCACAGCCTACAGTTCTTCCCTAACTTCATGTGCAGAATCCTTTGGGATCCTTCAATCCACCAAAGACAGAACATGGTGCTGCAATTTAACTTCTCATATAATAGGGCAACATTTCCCGTGGTACTGCACTGAAACCTTCTTTAGGAAGAATGTAAAAGAAAAACTTATGACTGCAGAATGAGGATCAGTTTTGGTTTTAGTGATGCACCCAATTACAGAATCAACTATAATAATCAGGGAAATGTTATGTTGCAGCAGGAGCCCAATAGCCCATCATGTTCAAACCAACATCATAATGCCACACACCTGACATTTGCTCCATACGTTTCGCGCATTATTTCTATTCAAATAGTCATCCAATGCCCTCTTGAATTAAACCTACCTCCATCACACCTCCAGACCCAAACCACTCACTGTGTGAAGATTTTGTTTTTCTCTCATGTCACTTTTGCTTCTTTTTCAAGCCAGCTTAAATCTGTGCCCTCTCATTTTTAATACTTTTATAAGTGGGAACATTTTCTCCACATCTACTTAATCCATGCCCCACTGATTTTGAAAGCCTCTATTGAAACCTTCTCTAAGCAGAACAGTCCCACCCTCTCCAATCTGTTCTCATGAAACTACCATAAATTTCTCAACCTGAAATCATTCTTGTAAATCGCTTCTGCACTCTCTCTAATGCATTCACATCTTTCGTATAAAAGGTGTTGCCCAGAACTGTACATAGTATTCCAATAGAGGTCTAACAAGTGTCTTACATAATTTCAGCATCACCTCTTTGTTCTTGTACACTCTGCTCCTATTCATAAAGCTTGTCCACCCACTCTGTCAATGTCTTTTTGCTGTTGTAAGTTGCCATCCTCACAGTTTGCAATGCTACCAAGAATTGTGTTATCTCAAGCATTGAAACTATCTCCTGCACACCGAGATATGGATCATTTATATATCAGGAAAAGCAAAGGGTCACAATGCTAGGGAACTCCAAAACAAACCATCCTCCAGCCCAAAAAATATCCATGGGCCATAAACACAGAATGCTGGAGAATCTCAGCAGGTTATAGCAGACTCGAAATGTTAAGTCTGTTTCTCTCTCCATATATGCGACTAGACCTGCTGTGTTTCTTCAGCTGTTTGCTTCAGATTTCCAGCATCCACAGCATTTTGCTTTTATCCATGACACATGACTATTTTCCTATGACTCAGTCAATTCTATATCGACATTGCTACAAAGTCTTTTATTCCAGGAGCTATAATTTTCCTTACAAATCTATTGTGTGACACTGTATTGGACACCTTCTGAAAGTCCTTGTTAACATCATCATTAGCATTACCCCTCATCGAAAACAATCTCCAAAAATCTCCAGCAAGTTACATTAACACAGCTTCCCTTTAGAAATCTACGTTGGCTCTTCATCATCACTCCACTTTTTATCATGTGACTACTAATTCTATCCTGAACAAAGAACAAAAAAAGGTCAGGAAAGCTCATTAAATCAAGCAGCATCTGTCTCTCTCCACACAGTCTGTGATTTGGTTGATCAACTTGGTCATCAGGACTGAAGAGAAACAGAAGTATGGAAGATTTTTTTTCCAGTAGAAGGGGATGGGGGCAGGAAGAACAAAGAAGATCTGTGTACAGTCCAGAGGACATTAAATACCAAAAGAATTAATGATTCCACAGCTTAAAAAAAGTGGTAATAAATACAGTGAAACAACTTAGTCTGTGCCCAAATGAAATGCAAATTGCTACATAGAAAGCAAGTAAGAAAAGAATCATCTCTTCAGAACTGAATCCAGAATAGTCTCAGTGGCATGCAGTTTGCAGAAACAATAAACCTTGGGTCCTTTGCCAACTTTTATTTCAATTCTTATATTCTTAAACTATGGACAAGTCTCAATGAGATTGTGCATTGTATTGACCACTAAGAATGCCTTTCCTATATTTAAATCAGTTGAATGCCTCAATTAGATTCCATTCCTTTAATTATTCATGGATATCCATGATTATGTAAACTATGTGAATATTACTTGAGGCAATTGGATGGAGTAGTTGTGAATCAGATATTGTGAGACCTGAGGATAATGCAGTTGATGTAACTATCTGTATCAATAGCTGTATTGAATTCCATTCCGTCCTCATGTGGTCAGCCTCAGAAACGGTTCCAAGTAAATTTATCCTAGTGATATAAATTACCACTTTACTAGTTAAAGAAAAATAACACGTAACTATGATTTGAGAATCATTCTTTTTAAGTTTCTACTTTTCCTTATTCCAGCACTATCCTAAATCACTGACAGCTTCTGACTTTCCCTTGTGTTGATCTGTGGTCAGATATTTGGAAAGGCACAAATACTGGAATAACTTTCCTTTGACTTGTTTTCTGCCTGGTCACCCTTCAATGGGGTCAATTTTCAGGTGGAGCATTTAGGAAGAGTGTTGTAGTTAGAAAGTTTGCTCCAAATGCCCGATGATATGACTGTAAGACCATACCAGGTTTTGTGCTTGTGCTCAATGTAAAGTCAATGCGTGCGCCAGTCACACAGGCTGTAGACAACTCACTGAATGATACAGTAGTAAATTGTTGGGTGGTTGCTAAAGGAATGAGGACAGAAGCTCCTTAAAGTTGTCAGCAAATGGTGAATCATGAACATTCAGACACTGTAATGTCATCTAGGCACCCCCCACAAAACCCCACTTCCCTGGCCTCCCCGACTTTTCTGGTACAGAACCATAGGGGTGCTCGTGCAGCAGGTGAAGAACAGGAAAGAAATGCTATTTCCCTCCAATTCTTGGCATCATCTACTCTGTTGCCTTGATTAGGTTGACACAGTAAATGGCACACTGGGGCTTCAGTCGCACGGTTAATGTCTCCCAGTCTCTTCCACCTGTCAGCGTAAGAGCTGAGCTAGAGCCCAGAAGCAGGCTCAGTTGTACAATAGGAATATGGCCCTTTTCCATGACAGTAGATCGAGATACTTACCACCCAGTCAATGAATGCCCTTCCTGAGGTCAGATTGTTGGCAGGTCCAGACTGCCCTGGCAACCGATGAGTTACTGCTGTTTATATCTCAAGAGATTCTGTCTGAGCTAAAGCAATCTGCCCATGGGGAACACCTCTTTTAGCGTGGGTTAACGAGCACCTAAGATTGATGCCATGGACAAGTTAAAAACGTCCACAGTACTTCTGGGTTCTGACCCATGGTTATGACACAGTTCATCAAAGTTCATCTGAACATGAGTTTCTGAAAGGAGTCATGAAGCAAGTGGGGAAAGGCCAGCCCTTGTCCTAAACAGTCAAACTCTCACATGTTGTGCAGGATTAAAGAGTAGGGAAATGAGGGGTACAGCAATCTAAAAGTATCATTTGCACTTTCTGTAATATTCAATTGGAATTGTTTTGCTCTCAGGCTATATGCCTGTCATGGAATATACATTGTAAACATTAAGATATTACAATTATATCGAGGTGTCTAAGCGTGGAACATTTTGCACGGGGACACGGTGAATTTTATTGCACTATGATTATAAACCATGGAGTTGACAATGTTTTTGCAGGCTTTATGAATAAAATATGTTTTGGAAAAACTAAGCAGAATTGTAAAGAGGAGCTCTTAGTATGACGTGTATGCAAACAACGAGGCCCTGGACTTGGAAAAGTCTGCGTTGCGCAAACACCAATACTCTACCCTATTCCACAAACATGGCATTTGTGACCTGCTTATTGCAAGCATGAACTGCTGAGTAACTGGGCGTTATTGATTTCCCTCCAACAGCATAGGGGAAGTCTAAAGGAACTGCAGTGCTACTTGATGCAGGTCTTAGTGTAGGTGACAAACTTCGGCTCATCCTCCTTATGCAGTGCTTTTCCAAGAACTACAGTTACAGCTGATGGCCTATACGCTCTGGTGGGAGGAAAAATATTGAGAGCGCATCTCAGTTTGCTTTTTTTTGTTCCAATGTCGCTTCTGTTCTTTATTGTTATATTGCCAAAAGCAGAACTTGCCGGAAAGATCGTTGAGTTGTGCCACCAGAGAAACATAATCGTTCAGAACACTTTATAGCCACAAGCATCATTTTGAAATTGACTAAAAAAAAATACAAGTAAAGCATCTCACAAAACATCATAGCAAGTTAGCTGAGAGCAGCACCTACTTATCCTGAAAAACGGTGCCTCCTGATCTGTACCAGCAGTCTGTGATGGGCTGAACATATACTGGGGAGAATTTGGGTAGAGATAAATGTACTGAAAACAGGGGCAAGTCAGTAATTCCTATGAGGTGTGTTTCTGGTGGCTGTTCAGACTGTCGAAACAGAGGTCTTTCTGAAAATTGTATTAACTAATTTTCTTCTGCAATTCTGGTCCCATGTCCACCTAATTTTTTCAATGTACATGATAAGCAAAAGTTAATTACATATAATCCAGTGTCCTTCAAAGTTATGGCCACGAATACCACAATTAAGGCCTGAAATTTCTACACCTTCGGCAGAATGAAACTCTCAATGCAAAAGTTCCTCTACTCTGAACCCAGCAGGTCCAACCTTCCCGGGGGTTGAAAGGAGATGGGATGCTTTGCACACATCCATTGTTCAAGGAGGCAGCTGCACACTTCAACAGAGCAGCTGCTTTCAAACAGAAGTAATTGTCAATCAGCCAGCTTCCTAAAACACAGTTTTTAAGCTTTAGATAATTGATGGGAATATCTATATCTAGTAGAGTATTTTGGATCAGTATGGCACTCTTTTAGAGAACTCAAGCACTCCTTTTGGGAGAAGTCGGCTCTCCCTTTGGGATGGGTCAGGTGGCTCTTGTTGTTTGTTAACAGTAGATGTGCACAAGAAGTGGATGACTTGTTCAGCTTTCAACTCATTTGAACACCCTGCCTTCACATTTTCTAATAAAAAACCCCTGCCAATCTGCTGTTGAGAAAAGAAAATCAGTGTTTGTAATTTTGACAATTACTGGCTGACATAAACCTGAAGGCTGTCATTATAGGATTAGTGTCTCTTGACTACTTCCACAACCTACTGATTATAGTGAGGAGCCAAAATGTTCACAGATTTATGGACATTTCAGAGAGTTTATATTGGATTAGTTCCTTTGTTGTGGGGCTATGAATACAATTTTTTTTTTCAATGAGGGATTGAGTAAGTGACTTAAATTTATTTAATGGGCCTTAATATATTGAAATATAGAATTGCTATTTAGAACTTTATTTGATTTCACTCAAAATGGGTAGTACTTGAGTTGGCATTAAGGATGTAAAGTCAAAAGGGGTGATAGGTTGGTATGAGTTGGCATCAAATTGGTATAGGTAATATATAAAGAGCTATGAGATGAGTCAGGGTGTCATTGTTTGCATGAGTGGAACTAAGTTGTCAAGGAAGGTGTGCAGGGCCATGCAGTTGAATAGGGATGCATTTATAAAATACACACAGGCTATTCAGCCCTCCATACCTGTGCTGCTCAACAAATTTCTGACCACATTAATCCATTTTCTAGTATTTGGCCCGTAGCCCTAGAAGCTATGGCAATGCAAGCGATTATCTAAATACTGCTTACACGTTATGAGAGCTTGACTCAATCACCCTTTCAGGAGGTGAGTTTCAGATTCCTACCACTCTGAGTGAAAAAAACATTCTCCTGAAATCTCCTCTTAGCCTTATAGGTCTTACCTTCAATCTATGACCCCTGGTAATTGATCCATCTAGTAATGGAAAAAGTGCCTTCCTACTCCCTCTGTCCATGCCCCTCATAATCTTACACAGTGTACAAATCTTCTCAAAAACCTTACGCAGCTCTATCAAATCCCCTCTCAACCATGTTGCTCCAAGAAAAACAAACCCAGTCAATCCCATCTTTTTCATAGCTAAGGCCCTCCAGTCCAGGCATTATCCTGATAAATCTCCTTAGCATCTTCTGCAATGCAATCACAGCCTTCCCATAATGTGGTGACCAGAGCTACATAAAGTACTCTAGTTGTGGCCTGACCTGCAATTTATGCATTATTTACCTTATGTTATTAACCTTGGCTAATAAAAACATATGTCCCATATGCCTTCCTAACCATCTCATCCAGCTGCCCTGCTATCTTCAGGAACTTGTGGATATACACACCAAGGTATCTCTGATCTTCAGTACTTTCCAGCATCTTACTATTTATAGTGTAATTCCTTATCTTGTTCACCCTTCCCAAGTGCATCACCTCACTTTTCTCGGTTGAATTCCATTGCCACTGCACTGTCCAGCTGAGCATTCTGCAGGTAAAGTTATTCTCCTCATTACACACCACCCTACTATTTCTCATGTCATCTGCATTCACACTTAAATTCAAATCATTAATGAACAATGAAAGGCGCTAGCAAGAGGTTCTGAGGAACCCCATTGGAATCAGACTTCCAATCACAGAAACATTCTTCTGACATCACCCGCTGCTTCCTGCATCTCTCCCAGCATTGGGTCCCATGTACCAATTTACCTTGGATCCTACGGACTCTTTCTTACCTGTTGACTCGTCTGCCATGAGGGACCTCATCAAAAGCCTTGCTAAAGTACATGTAGACCATATCAATTGCATTATCCTCATCAACATCTCAAAAAAGTTCAATCAAATTTGTAAATCATGACCTTTTACAAATCCATGCTGACTATGCCTGATTAATCCTTGTCCCTGCAGATACATTCTGTCCATCAAAATTCTTTCAAATAAACTTCCCCGCCATTGAGGTTATAGACTGGCCTGGAACTTCCTAGCCTATCCTTTCTCCTCTTTTTCTGAAGTTAGCAGTCCTTGATACAGTGATTGTAACGAGGTCAGCCAGGTGGACCTTATATAATATGACTTCCCTGATTGGACCAGATTAACAGTCCCAATCAGGGAGCCCTGGCTAACAGGTATAAACAGGAGTGTCAGAGGTTCTGTTCCCTCTGACAGCTGGCTCTGAGGTAATTGGATCAGTGTCGAGGACTCTCCATGTGTAAATAAAGGATGACTTTGTGATGGGATACTGGCGTCTGTGGAGTCACTTCACTTGGGAACTTCACCTGTCATCAAAGAGGATTGAAAATTACTGTTAGAACCTTAATATTGCAGTCCTTGCCTCCCTCATCAGCTTGGAATACATTTCACTTGGACCTGCAGCTTTATCCACTTATAAGGCTGTTAAACCCACAAGTACCTCCTGCCTCTCTCGATGTTAAACTCAACTAATATTTCACAGTCTTCAATCCTGATGTCTAAGCCTGTGTTATCATTTCCCATTCTGAAGACCAATACAAAGTATGCATTGAGGGCAGTGCCAACATATTTTGGGTCCACATACAGATTACGTCTTATAGTCTCCACTGGGGCCTACTTTTTTCAGTGACATTCAAGACTTTAATCTGTCAGGAAGAGTTTCGAGCCTGGTAATAATTAGAGTTCTCTCATTTTACAAAATAACATAATCCCTTTTCTGTGCACAGCAACAACAGAAGGATCAGTAACAATCCCAGTTTGCATATCAAAAGCATCAAGCAAAATCAAGGAATTAAATTTCAGTTTTGTCATTACCTTTTCAGCATGCCCCTCATTTATTGTCATTCAATCTCCCGGCAAGGCAGGAGTGAATTAAGTTAAGGATTAAACTGATCTAAAAATCACAAAAAGTTAATTTACAACAATAAGGACAATTCGTTCTGTACTTTGGAGGTCAGCTGTCCAGGCAGAAACCTGAAACAACTGCCTTTGTTATAGTTTAGAGCAGAAGATAGGGCTGTCAAGGGTTCAACTGGTTTTGGTCTCTCTCCTTAGCAACAAGTGAGCGTGGGTTGCAAGTCCTTTTGACCAGAAATAATCAGCATGTCAAAGGGACTGAATCAAAGCAGATGGTACTCATTGGGGTGGACATCAGTCTCAGCAAACTGGGAAAATCTGATGATAAATAAAACAAAGCATGTGCTCACTGGTGATTATTTAGTTAATCTCCAATTCCAGAAACCATGAAAGACAACTGCTCTCCTTTTGGATTTAGAGGGACCAAAGGGCAAAGGGAGATCAAGTTCTCATAAAATGCTTCTCTAATAGCAACAGTGGTAGAGGCATCCAGGAGCATCTTCTCCATCTCCTCTGCTAAGTGGAAAATGAAACGTGGCACACGGCAAACTAAAGGGTAATCCAAACAAAGTGAAATAATTTGAAACACATCCAGAGAGTGAATTGGCAGTTCCAATTACAACATCAGACAAATATCCAAGAAATGCTGAAAGCACAACCTTCTAGGTCTCTATGGGAGGCAGATGCTCAATATTTTTTTGGATTGCTTCTAAAGCTGTTTAAATGTAAGCAAATCTCTTGATTTGCTAAAGTTATAGTAACAGATACCTGCTCATCGCATTACTATGTTTAAAAAGGAAATATAAAAGAGGAAGTTCCTCTGACGGTTTTCTCTAACAGTTTTTGGATTACCTATAAAACACACTTTTCTTCTTTAAACACTAAAGTGATTTATTCTGAGATGGTGATCATAGAATTAAAGATACTGATCTAGATTATTCAGTTCACAATTTTTAAAAAATTCCTTTCTAACTTAGGTTGAATTTTATATTTTACAATTACAAAGCAATTTCGGCACTGAATATTTAATTGCTCGATTGTGCAGAACTTAAACATTGCCTAAAGGAGACATAACGTTCAAGTTTTTTTTTCATATTTCACTCATCAGGGCGAGGATAGAAGCATTAAAAACACAAACTAGAAACAGGAGTGTGCTATTCAGCCCTTTGAGCCCAAGCCTGAGGCCAGACACAGATTGGACCATAACAAAATTGTCCAAGTAGACCGGCTGGATTTCCTGCCTCTGATTTCACCCTCAGTTATTTTCACAAGGGCAGGGTAGGTAGGGTGAACCCAGATCCTTCATTATTAAGAAGGCAATTGACAAAGTCTTGTGGAATCATTCAGAGGTACCTCCAGGTAAGGCTTTTTAAAACATTTTCATGGAGATGGCTAGGTTTTAGTTGCATGGGGAAGTGAACCACGCACTGGAAGAGTTTGAAGAGTTTAGATGGTAAGTGAAATGTATTTTTATCCTTTATACAACTCATCACAAAATGCAATTGCATAAGTTGGATCTGTGTCCAATAAGGCGAACTATGACAGAATTTTCCTGTTATAAAATGTAACTATACTTTAAACAATGTTTTTGTCACGTTGTTACTTCATCTAATGGAAAGCTATCAAGTAAAATATCAACATCGTAAATTTGGAAAGATCTTAAGAATTCAAAAATTTCATATAATGGGTAAAAACTTAGAGTACAATTCACCCTATTAAAAGGGTAGCCTACTGTGATAACTGGTATGGTCCAAGCTAATGCTGTTATCGGATATGCCAGATACCAGACTGTAATCCATTTCACTGAAATAAAAATTAAATTAGTTTTAACAAGGTGCTCTTGCATACAATGCTGCAGATTTGGAACACATGATAAAATAGATGATTGTTATGCAAAAAAGAGTTGAAAGTAAATTAGAATAAACCAAGCTATTTACATATAATGCACGTCTAAAGAGTTTGAAATACACTGCAAACATAAATGGGCATGGGCCCATTTTACGATGATGTATTACCAAGGATTTCGCATGATGAGGCAACTGGAACCAGAATACGAGTAAGATGCTGAAAACTTCTCTTAAAAGGTGCTTACAGCGATGACATGAAAATTGTAAACATTGATTTTCCCATCTGGGAGACATAAGCCAACAACAGGAAAACAGTGCTATCACCTGTGGGTCATGACAATCAGTTGCTAAGATGGCCTGTAAGCAAGTGGGATGAATAATTACCAGTGGGGAAAAGTAATGCTTTTCTTATAAATCATCACTGGAGCGGATATATCCAGGAAAAGCCTAATAATGTCTTATCAGAATGATGGAACTCTGTCACTAACTCAGAACTCACGTGCCTATCTAGATTTTGTGCTCACACCATTGGAATGTGATTAAAACCAATGTAAATTTCCAAGACACAGGTAAGACTTCAATCACCGAGCCAAGATTGATACGTTGTGCATTCCAAAATCCAAATCGATGCAATGATACTGATGAAAGTATCAAAGACAGGATGCTTCTTCATTAGAGATAGCAAGAACTGCTGATGCTGGAGTCAGAGATAATACAGTGTGGAGCTAGAGGAACACAGCAGGCCAGGTAGCATCAGAGGAGCAGGAAAGTTGACGTTTTGTGTTGGGACCCTTCTTCAGAGAAGGGTGCTAATCTGAAACATCAGCTTTCCTGCTCCTCTGATGCTGCTTAGCCTGCTGTGTTCCTCCAGTTCCACACTGTGTTCTCTGCGACTTCATTACATCAGTGCATAGCATAATAGTGCTTAAGTTTTATATGTGATATACAGCAACTTTGCTTGATGAATGTCTGCAAATCAAACTGCAGGAGGTAGATTGTATCAGAGATAAAAGGTACTGCAGATGCTGGAGAATTTCTGATGAAGGGTTTAGGCCCGAAACGTCAAGTTTTCCTGCTCCTATGATGCTGCTTGACCTGCTGTGTTCATCCAGCCCCATGCTTGTTATGCAGGAGGTAGATTTTCATGTTGAAGGTGGGAGTAAATCTCCTGCCGTCATTCCACAGTCTTGAGACTTCCAACAGGCTGGATCTTTCATGAGGCTTGATATGGCCCTATCACCATGGAAATGAAGGCAGACTTGCAGCCTGAGTGAAGGAAGGCTGAATTCACCACAGAAAGGCTAAAAGTCCAACATACCCAGAAAACATTGGGTCGTTGCTCTCATGTCAAGCAGTGACTGAATTTGTGTACAATGGAAACATCTGACCATTTTAATTTCCCACGGCCACCATGAACTGAAGGGAATTTATATCAGGCAGGAAATGGTGTTGAACAGACTGTTAGGTCTGAAGGCTGATAAGTCCCCAGGACCTGATGGTCTGCATCCCAGGGTACTTAAGGAGGTGGCTCTAGAAATCGTGGACGCATTGGTAATCATTTTCCAATGTTCTATAGATTCAGGATCAGTTCCTGCGGATTAGAGGGTGACTAATGTTGTCCCACGTTTCAAGAAAGGAGGGAGAGAGAAAACGGGGAACTATAGACCGGTTAGCCTGACATCAGTTGTGGGAAAGATGCTGGAGTCAATTATAAAAGATGAAATTACGACTCATTTGGATAGCAGTAATAGGATAGGTCAGAGTCAGCATGGATTTACGAAGGGGAAATCGTGCTTGACTAATCTGCTGGAATTTTTTGAGGATTTAACTATGAAGATGGACAAGGGAGAGCCAGTGGATGTAGTGTACCTGGACTTTCAGAAAGCCTTTGATAAAGTCCCACATAGGAGATTAGTGAGCAAAATTAGGGCACATGGTATTGGGGGCAAAATACTGACTTGGATTGAACATTGGTTGGCTGAGAGGAAGCAAAGAGTAGTGATAAACGGGTCCCTTTCGGAATGGCAGGCAGTGGCCAGTGGGGTACCGCAAGGTTCGGTGCCGGGACCGCAGCTGTTTACAATATACATTAATGATATAGATGAAGGCATTAAAAGTAATATTAGCAAATTTGCTGATGACACAAAGCTGGGTGGCAGTGTGAAATGTGAGGAGGATGTTATGAGAATACAGGGTGACTTGGACAGGCTAGGTGAGCGGACGGATGCATGGCAGATGCAGTTTAATGTGGACACATGTGAGGTTATCCACTTTGGTGGCAAGAACAGGAAGGCAGATTACTACCTAAATGGAGCCAAGTTAGGTAAAGGGGAAGTACAACGAGATCTAGGTGTTCTTGTACGTCAGTCTATGAAAGCAAGCATACAGGTACAGCAGGCAGTGAAGAAAGCTAATGGCATGCTGGCCTTCATAACAAGAGGAATTGAGTATAGGAGCAAAGAGGTCCTTCTGCAGCTGTGCAGGGCCCTGGTGAGACCGCACCTGGAGTTTTGGTCTCCAAATTTGAGGAAGGACATTCTTGCTATTGAGGGAGTGCAGCGTAGGTTCACGAGGTTAATTCCCGGAATGGCGGGACTATCATATGTTGAAAGATTGGAGCGACTGGGCTTGTATACACTTGAGTTTAGAAGGATGAGAGAGGATCTGATTGAGACGTGTAAGATTATTAAGGGATTGGACACTCTGGAGGCAGGGAGCATGCTTCCGCTGATGGGCGAGTCTAGAACCAGAGGACACAGTTTAAAAATAAGGGGTAGGCCATTTAGAACAGAGTTGAGGAAAACCTTCTTCACCCAGAGAGTGATGGATATATGGAATGCTCTACCCCAGAAGGCAGTGGAGGCCAAGTTTCTGGATACTTTCAAGAAAGAGATGGATAGAGCTCTTATAGATAATGGAATCAAGGGTTATGGGGTTAAGGCAGGAACAGGATACTGATTGTGGATGATCAGCCATGATCATAATGAATGGTGGTGCTGGCTCGAAGGGCCGAATGGCCTACTCCTGCACCTATTGTCTATTGTATATTGTCTATTGTCACCACCAATCCCTCAGCCCCTCACTATTCACAACCTCACATCATCCCCTCTCACATTGTTGCTTCCTCTCTGACAACTCCACAATCTTCTCTTTCTGGAGTTCTTCTAAGTAACTCAGGACTTTCTCCCTAGCCCCATCTACTTGAGCAGCTCATAACATCACATGTACTGTTAAGGACCTCTTTGCTCAAATCTACCTTCTTCTGTCTGAATGAATCTACTTCTGGGTCAACTACTCCTTCATTCTCTTTCTCTCTCTCTGGGTTGTAATCCTCAAGTTAGCGAACTCACCAGCAAATGCCCCCCTCTGGCCTGCAGTTTGTTTATCTAAGGTCACATGATTTCTTGGAAATGCTTTTTTCTAAGCTCACTGTTCAAAGTGAGTTTCTGACCTCTAAGGAACTGAAAGCCAAAATCCATCTTTCTTCCACTTTAGAACAGAAGTTCCCGATGATAAGAATATATTAAGAACCTTCTGTACACAGCCAAACGCCATAAAACTCCATGAGTAAACAAGCAGACTAAGAAGTCTAAATAGAACGCTTTCGAGCAACTGGAAAGGATGAATCCTTACACATGGTTATGCAGCGTAAGGCGTGTGTTGTATCTGGTTTCAGTTCAGTTTTTAGAAATCCTATTTCAAGCTAGGTATGTAAATCAGTTTCTCCTGAAGAAGGTGGATTAACCTATTTCTTAACCGTTCTAATCTCTCTTGGTATAAGGTGCTGAGGATGAAAGTTTCAGACCAGAAGTGTTTGCTTAAAATTATTAAAGGATTATTTGAAGCTGAAAGAG
This sequence comes from Ginglymostoma cirratum, assembly GCA_024137785.1. NCBI lineage: Eukaryota > Metazoa > Chordata > Chondrichthyes > Orectolobiformes > Ginglymostomatidae > Ginglymostoma > Ginglymostoma cirratum. The sequence goes on along the minus strand of JAHRHZ010000289.1, from coordinate 34,738,760 downwards.
TCTAAGCTCAGTTATCTGACAACTCAAGAAAGAGGCTACTAGATTCTTAAAACCAGAATGGAAATTTAATTCAGAGATAGCAAGAATGACAGATGCTGGAGCCAGAGGCAATAAGTGTGGAGCTGAAGGAACACAGCAGGCCAGGCAGCATCAGAGGATCAGGAAAGTTGACATCAGCTTTCCTGGTCCTCTGATGCTGCCTGGCCTGCTGTGTTCCTCCAGTTCCACACTGTACTGAAATTTAATTCAGCTAATTTAAGCCCCATAGATGTGATAGAGAAGGGAATTATAGACAATAGACAATAGGTGCAGGAGTAGGCCATTCGGCCCTTCAAGCCAGCACCACCATTCATTATGATCATGGCTGATCATCCACAATCAGTATCCTGTCCCTGCCTTATCTCCATAACCCTTGATTCCATTATCTATAAGAGCACTATCCATCTCTTTCTTGAAAGTATCCAGAGACTTGGCCTCCACTGCCTTCTGGGGTAGAGCATTCCATATATCCACCACTCTCTGGGTGAAGAAGTTTTTCCTCAACTCTGTTCTAAATGGCCTACCCCTTATTTTTAATCTGTGTCCTCTGGATCTGGACTTACCCATCAGCGGAAACATGCTCCCTGCCTCCAGAGTGTCCAATCCCTCAATAATCTTATACGTCTCAATCAGATCCTCTCTCATCCTTCTAAACTCAAGTGTATGCAAGCCCAGTCTCTCCAATCTTTCAACATATGATAGTCCCGCCATTCCGGGAATTAACCTCATGAACCTACGCTGCACTCCCTCAATAGCAAGAATGTCCTTCCTCAAATTTGGAGACCAAAACTGCACACAATACTCCAGGTGCGGTCTCACCAGGGCCCTGTACAGCTGCAGAAGGACCTCTTTGCTCCTATACGCAATTCCTCTTGTTATGAAGGCCAGCATGCCATTAGTTTTCTTCACTGCCTGCTGTACCTGCATGCTTGCTTTCATTGACCGATGTACAAGAACACCTAGATCTCGTTGTACTTCTCTCTGTTCTGAAGGAACATTAGGTCAGCATTTATTGCTCCTTCCTAATTTCCCTGGAGAAGGTAATGACAAGCTGCCTTGGACATCCACAAGGAGGGAATTCTAGGACTTTGACCCAATGACAGTGAAGTGATCATGGCTCATGAGAGTAAAATCCAACCTACATGGGGAGGCAACAAAAACAGAAATTGTCAGAAAAGCTCAGCATGTCTGGCAGCATCTGTGGACAGAAAAACAGAGTTAACGTTTTGGATCCAGTGACCCTTTTTCAGAACTCTATGATTTCCAGCATCTGCAGTTCTTTGTGTTTTTCCCACATGGGGAAGCAACAGCCTGATGATATTATCACTCGACTGTTAATCCAGAGATCCAAGTAATGTTCTGGGGACTTGGCTTCAAATCCTTCCATGGCAGATGGTAGAGTTTGAATTCAATAAACAATCTGGAGTTGACAGTCTAATAATGACCATGAATCTATTGTCAATTGTCTCAAAACCCATCTGATTTACTAATGTCCTTTAGGGTCAGAAACCAACATCCTTGCCTGGTCTGGCCTACATGCGACTCCAGACCCACAGCAATGTGGTTGACTCTCAACTGCCCTCTGGGTAATTAGGGATGGAGAATAAATGCTGGCCTACCCAGCAGTGAATAAAAAATATTCCTACCTACCACTGATAACCTTTCACCCGTTTTTTTTAAAACCAAGAATCCATCCAGCTTCACCTTAAAAATATTCATAGAATTCTGCTCCCACTACCTTTTCAGGAAGAGTGTTCCAAAGACTCATAAACCATCACAGGAGAAAAAAAGAAATTCACCTCAGCTCTATTTTAAATGGGTTTACTTTTATACCTACCCCAAGTTCTACACATCCCTGTTCATACCAATCAGGATCTTAAATAATCCAATCAAGACATTTCTTACTTTTCTAAGCTCCAGCAGATACAAGCCAAACCAATCCAACATTTTCTCATAAGAAAGATGATGGGTTCCCCCATTTAATACAGAGATAAGGAGAAAGTTCTTCTCATAACGAGTAGTGAATCTGTAGAATTCTTTATTTCAGAGAGCTCTAAATGCTGGGTCATTAAGTATAATCAAGGCTGACATGGACAAAATTTTAAGCAGTAAAGGAATGAATGATTGTGGAGAAAAGGCAGGAAGTTGAAATTGAGATTTATCAGATCAATCATGATCTTATGAAGGGTGAAGCAGCCTCAATGGTTGACTTGTCTACTTTTACTCCTATGTCTTCTGGTTTTATAAACTGCTTCCAACACATTTGCATCCTTCCTTAAATAAGATAATCAATATTGTACACTGTATTTCAGACGTGGTCTCACAAATGCCCTGTATAACTAAAGCACAATCCTCTTTATTTTTGTATTCAGTTCTCCTCACCATGAACAATATATTCTATTACTTTTGGAGAGAAAAAAAAATCAAGATCTCAAGTCTGGTATAACTACTTCAGAAAAGTTCAAAATATAGAACTCTATTTCTCTTTCCACAGATGCTGCCAGACCTGCTGAGTTTCTCCATCACTCTCTGTGCTTGTTTCAGATTTCCAGGATCTGTAGTATTTTGCCTTTATTTTATTACCTTTTTCAATTACTTGCTGTACCTATAAATTAACTTATTTCTGATTCATACACTCGGACACACTGACTACTTTACATTTCAGAGCTCCGCAATTTGTCATCATTTTGTTACTATTCTTCTTTTACATTTCTCCTGTTAAAAGAAAAGTTTCACATTTCCCCCACAGTGCATTGCTTCTGCCAGATCCTTGCCCAGTCCCTTAAACTATCTCTATCTTTTTGTGGGCTCCTTATGTCCTCTTGACAACTTACTTTCCCAACTATCTTTGTTACATCAGCAAATTTGACAACCCATACCTTCCATCACTTCATCCAAGTCACTTAAATAAATTGTAAACAGTTGAAGTCCCAGCATTGATTCCTGTTGCACATCAAGTGCTACATCCTGCCAATCTGAAAACACTTATTGATGCCTACTTTGTCTTCTTTTGACCAGCAAACTTTCCATCCATGTCAATATATTACCTACTGTACCACAACCTTTTACTTTCCACCATAATCTTTGAGGCTTTTACTAACTCCTTCTGGAAATCATAAGTGCAATGCAGCCACTAGTTTCCCTTTACCCATAGCACATGTTACTTCTTCCAAGAAGTCCAAAAGATTAGGAGAACTCACGTTCACCATACAAAATCATCCTGATTCCCTCAAACTTATCCATGTATCTTTCTATTTCTTCTTTCACAATAGATTTTAATATTTTCCTGATGGCAAATGCCAAGCTAACTGGACCTTATTTTCATGCTTTCTGTCTCCCTCTCTTTTTGAATAAAAGGAATTAAAGTTGCTATTTTATAATTTAATGGGACATTTCCTGAATCGAGGGACTTTTAGATAATTGAAACCAATGTATCAACTAGCTCACTAGCCACTTCTTTTCATACGTTACCATTATATCCAACAGGACCCAGGCACCTGTCAGCCCATACCTCCAACAATTTACTCAGTACCACTTCTTAGGTGATTAAAATTTCCCACATTCTTCCATCTTTTTTATTTTCTGATTAAAAGCTGCTCTGGGTTTGTGACCTATATCATTTATAGTGAAGATTGATGTAAAATACTTGTTTAACTCTTCTCATTTTTAAAATTTCCATTATCAATTCCCCACACTCACATTTTGTAGGAACTTTGTAAATTCTTTTCTTTTTAAAATATTTATATACTCTCTTAGTGTTAATCTTTACATTTCCTGCTAGCTTTCCCTCATAATTTAATTTTTCCTTCCTTAAAATATATCGCTTTTTAATATATATTCTGTCCAAAACCTTTCTTAGCTGCCACCTGACTTTGCACTATCATATGCTTTCTCTATCAAATTTGATTCCAGCTTTCTTTAATGTTTCTTATTAACCACAGATGATGGGTCCTTCCCTTAGAATTTTTCTAACTCATTGGGTTGCATCTCTTCTGTGTAATCTAAAATATCCTCTTAGGTATTTGCCACTCTATTTTAATCTTGTCCTATCTTTTAACGCATTTGCCAATTCAATTTACCCAGCTCTACGTTCATGTTTGGAAAGTGATTTCATGCTTATACTTGAAGCATGCGTACAGAAGTTTTACTGCAACTGTACAAGGTGCTGGTGAGACCATGTCTGGAGTACTGTGAGCAGTTTTGGTCCCCTTATTTAAAGGAAAGACATTATTTCATTGGAGGCAATTCAAAGAAGGTTTGCTACGTTGATCCTCAGTACGCAAGGATTGTCCTATGAGCAAAGGCTAAATAGATTGGACTCTACTTACTGGAGTCTAGAAGAATGAGAGGTGATCTCATTGAAGCAAAGAGGATTCTCAAAGGGCTTGACAGGGTAAATGCTGAGTGGATGTTTCCTCTCATGGGAGAGTCCTGGATGACAGAGCATAGTCTCAGAATTAAGGGAGGTCAATCTAAGACTGAGATGAGGAGGAATTCCTTCCCTCAAAGGATTGAGAGTCTTTGGAACTCCTTGCCATAGACACCTATGGGGGCAGAGTCCCTATATATATTTAAGGCTGTTATAGATAGTGTCTTTGTCAAGGAGGGGGGGGGAAATCAAGGATTATGGGAAAGGGTAGGAATGTGGACGCAAGGAATGTCGGATCAGCCACGATCCTATTGAACAGTGGCGGAGGCATGAGGGGTCAAATGGCCTACTCCCGTTCTTATTTCTTATGGATTTACGCCCTCATAATTGCCCTCGTTGAAGTTTTAAAAAAGTAGTCTCAGACCCACCCTGCACTCTATCAAACTGAATGTAAAATTCAGTCATATTATGATTGCTGCTGTCGAAGGATGCCTTGAACTGAACTGAGATTTGAAGTCCTGGTTTTAACATGAAGTTGCCGCTCTCATCCTTCTACAGGGTAGAGATTATTGGATTGGAAGGTGCTGTCAAAAAGAGCCTGGGTGAGTTACCATGGTGTACCTAAAGATCCTAAAGACCCAGCATAAAGTCATAAAGTCTGAATGAATTTCTGGGAATCTGTAATGTATCAGCATTAGCAAAGTATGGATCGTGAAGCAACTTTAGTAATTTGTATATGAAGGAGTTGGGCTAGATTGGTTGAGTTCAAGACATTTAAAAGAAAATGGTTGTACAATTGACATTCAAGAAGCTCCATTCTTACAGACTAGAGATGGTAAATAATATCCCTATGTTCAAAAACACAGCTAGACATGAAATAGGGAATTACAGATAGCTTAGCCTAACAGGAATAACAGGAACACTTATCTGTACTTTTTTTGTATATCATTTGAATTATTATAGTTACATGTATCTAAGTACAGTGAAAAGTCTTGTTTTGCGAGCAGTGCAGGCAGATCATAGCAAACAAGGACATACAAAATAATTTCAACATTTGTTAAAAAAAATCGAATCACTGAAAAGTAAGCAATCAATCGCAATCACTATTTTATCAAATGGTTAGAACAGACAAATAAAATTACTGCTCAAGTATTGTACCTTGAACATAGTTTTCTAAAGATATATGATGACATTCTACATGTCAGACTTACAAATAAGAGTTTTGAAGAAATATTTGGATTGAAAATTAACTTGGAAATTGGGTACTAAAGGTACCAATTAATGGAAAAGCCTCCAGATCAGGACCCAGTCATGATCTCCAGGCGTCTTTTCTGACTTTTACACAATTCATATTATTCAAAATACTATAGTGGAATAATCTCCTGTACTCACATAAAAACTATGATTAGCAATCACAGGTTGATTTTAATGTATGTAATTAAAATTAATACAAGTTGAAATAGATAACATGATTTTAATGAGGCTGGTGGAATTGGGAGACCAGGTAAACGTAAACTGCTTGGAGTTTATGCAAGTGTCTTCCCTTAAAAGAACAACAGCTGATGTTTGAGTGGGGGCAGTATGACCTATTGAAATTGATTTACTTAAAAGTCCAAAGATAATAAAATAATTGTTATTATACACCCTTCCGAGAGTGCTTATTGACTATTCATTGAACATTTCAGGTCATTTTTAATGTAATTATCAAAATAAAAGGTAAAGAATCATAGAATCCCAAAATGCAGCAAGAGGCCATTTGGCCTATCAAGTCTGCACCGACCCTCTAAAGAGCATCCCAACAAGACCCAGAACCCTACCCTAATCCCATAATCCCACATTTACTACGGCTAATCCACTAAATTACACATCTTTGGACTGTGGGAAAAAACTAGAACACCCAGCCGAAACCCACACAGACACGGGAGGAACTTGCAAACTCCACAGAGACAGCCACCTGAGGCTGTCAAACCCGAGTCCTGGCGCTGTGAGACAGTGGTGCTAACCACTGATCTACAATGCCTTCCATAGGACTGCTCTCTTATTAGAAAGAGGCAACTGATATGAATTACTCCTGAAGGTCACTCTGCCTCAGATGAGGGGAGGGTTTGACAAAACAGGACCTCCATGAAAAGCTTAGCCAGTACAGCAACTGGACTCATGCTGTTGGCCTTACTTTGAATCACAAACCAACCATCTCGCCAGCCAAGATAACAAGGTGTGAAGCTGGATGAACACAGCAGGCCAAACAGCATCATACTGCTCCTATGATGCTGATTGGCCTGCTGTGTTCATCCAGCTTCACACCTTGTTATCTCAGATTCTCCAGCATCTGCAGTACCTGTTATCTTGCCAGCCAACTGACCTAACCAACGCCCATAACAATATACAGGGACACAGGCTCAAACACAGTGGCTACTAATCTGTGAAAGAACTTCCTGCAATGAAGTTCTTTTGAAGTGTAAATATTCGTCTAAAGGGAAAATGCAACAGGTTATCTGCACACGTTCAGCATTTGAAACGTCAATGAGTTAAACGAACATAAAATCCATTCTTGGTGATCACCTGGCAATATTTTCAAGCAACATCAGTAGAACTTCTCCCCACTCTGACTATAACTTCAAGTAGTGTCACATGATCTTTTGCATTCACCTCAGAGAACTGATGAGCAATTGGTGTAATATTTCACCAGAAAAGGCAGGAAAATGCAGCACTCCCTCAGTACTGCAATGTTTTGTCAGCCCAGTTTATGGATTCAAATCTCTGGATAAGGTATTGACTTTCTGACCCAGTAGACAGACCTACCTTCAGCCCAGGCTGTCAAAATAATTACTGGAGCTGCGTGTGAAATACTTTGTAGATGATGGTTCAATTATAAACAATTCTGAGAAGAAGGTTTATGACTTATGGGGTCATAGAATCACACAGCATTGAAACAGATCCTTCAGTCCAAATTGTTTGCGCCAACCAGACATCCCAATCTGATCTAGTCCTGTTTGCCAGCATTTGGCCCTCGGGTCCTTTTTAAACAATCCCCCTCTCACCTTAAACCTATTCCCTCCAGTTTGGGTTCCCCCAGTCTAGGAAAAAGACCTTGACTATTCACTCAATCCATGCCCCTCATAATTTTATAAACCTCTAATAAGGTCACCCCTCAACTTCCAAAGCTCCTGAGAAAAAAGCCCCAGTCTATTCAGCCTCTCCCTATAACTTAAACCCTCCAGTCCTGGCAACATCCTTGTAAATCTACTCTGCACCCTCTCAAGTTTAATAACACAGCTGTCAGTTGGAAATCAGGCTGTATATCAGGAGGAGAGGTGAATCTTTCTGAGAGGAAAACTGTTTTAAAGTATCTTGAGACCGAACCTGGTGACATAGATATGATGTGGACTGCCAAATCAATCTGTAAGGTCAGGCTTATTTTATACATGCTATTTAATATGTAACTTATAGTTTATAACCAATTGCAATTTGCCTCTAATGTTCAAGTTGTGGCAATTCTGGATATTACAGTATAGGTATTTTTCTTAGTGTTTACTTTGTTTGAAGCTTGTAAAGTAAAACTTCATGTTTTAAATGTGGAATCTTCATTGTTTTAGTAATAATTGGAATTTTGATTTTTTTCTTAAAAAAATAAGATGTTCTTGATCTATTGATCTCAGAGAGAAAAGAAAATCAGAGCACAGGATGCTGCACAGGCAGACAGCAGCTATAACAATATGCATTCATATATCATTTTTAACAAAGTGAAATATCTAAGGTTCTTCAGCAGACTATTATTAAGGAAAAATTGCCACTGAGCCCACGTGTGACCAGAAGCTTAGTCAAACAGCTAAGGTTTAAGAGAGATTTAAATGGAAATACCAGTGTGAAGTAGAGGGGCAAGGAGGTTTAGAAAGAGAATTCAAGAGCTTAGGATCCAGGCAACTAAAGACACAATTCGAGATCATTATAAGCAAAAGTATTCTTTGGAAGGAATGGGCTCGATTAGATGAACTGCCTATTTTTTGTTTTCCGCATTCTTCCGTTTTTAGTTTTAAAAACGTACTTAATAAAAAGGTGAATGAAGCCAGGAAATTTCTGGCTATTTGATCAACAATTTAAAAAAAAATCAAACAATATAACAAAAAAAAACAACTTTAAGCCCATGAAAGAAAATACAAGGTATGTCAAGAATATTCAAATAATCTGAATAGAAATGATAGTTTATATCAGGAGGCCAGTTTCCAACTGTTAGACGAAAATAGATATAAAATGATGATAAGCAATTAAAATTAATACATTTTAAAAATATCAAAGGAGATAAGTTTCAAAACTGAACCAAAATAAATGAGAAATTAAGTTGATAATTTGAAATGACAGAAAGATAAATACAAAAAAAATGAAGGAACGTTTGAAACAATAGAATTGTGGTTTACTATATTTTACTATAGGCGGAGTATTAAAAGGTGTAAGAGAAGGAAATAATAAGTTAAGAATTTTATGATTTTCTTCTCCGTAGTTTTCTCTGTAGAAAACGACTGGTGCTCTTTCTGGTAATTGAAAGAAACCAGATGCTTTGATTTCATGCAGGAAATGGAAGGCAGTAATGAAATGGTCACTCAAAAGTTAGCGTGCTGGAATATCAATAAGGCATATGAGCCAAGTAAAATGTATCCAAGAATACTTCAGAATATGAGAGGAAAAACATATTTGGCTGAAAATCTTTTGCAGCTTGTTAAATCCAGAGATAGTACTTCAAGACTGGATAGTAGCTAAAGTTATTCCAATTTAGTTTACAGAGAAAGGTCATGAGTGTATTCCAAGGAATGATGGGATGGTTAACTTGACATTAGAGCACTAAAGCAAACAATTCAGGTTCATTTGAAAGTACATACAGTATGGGTTCTACATCTAGCAGATTGATCTGGAGGGGAGGTGATGGCCTAGTGGTTAATTGCTGGACTGTTAATCCAGAGACCCAGACAATGTTCTGGGGACCTGGATTTGAATACCACCACAGCAGATGGTGGAATCTGAATTCAATAAAAAGAAATCTGGACTTAAAGAATCCAATGATGACCACGAATTGATTGTTGAGGAAAAATCCATCTGGTTCACTAATGCCCTTTAGGGAAGGAAACTGCCATCTTTACCTGGTTTGGCCTACATGTGACTCCAAACCCACACCAATGTGGTTGTCTCTGAACTGCTCTCTGCGCAATTAGGGATGGGCAATAAATGCTGCCTGGCCAGCGATGCCCTCATCCCATGAATGAATAAAAATAAATCAAATATTTATGATTACCAAAACCAAACAGAGATTCTGCCATTGGTTGAATGTGTAATGTGGTAATTAATGCTCAACTTTTGAATAAAGGAAAAAAAAAATCAGAATATTCTGAGAAGTGATAGAATTGAGGGGTGTTACATATCTGCCCCTGGAGAAGGCAATCAATTATGCAGGTGGTATATAGAATGAAACTTAACAGCAACTTAATACATAACAGGAAATAAAGGGTACTGACCATTAAATAACAATTATAACATTAGACAGGCATAACAAGCAAAGTAAGGAATAGACCAGTCAATGCAAGTATTTCGTGTCACTCCATGGGTAGAATTTTCTCCTCCCTGGAGGTGTGAGAAGGGGAAATAACTGGGAAAGTTGGCCCTGGAGAGATAACTGTCCGTTTCTCATCCCCAGCTTCCTGGTAGGTGGCAGAAGAGGTTAGTATCCTGACTGGGAAACCAATATCACCAGCCTGTTGGTTGGGCGTAATGGGGGCTCCATTTGCACAAAATTGCTGCTATCAGAGGCAAGCGCGGGAGACAAAGAGTGGTCCGTGAAAACCACAAACCCGCTCATACCTCCAATCTCCCCACACTCCACCCTCAACCCTATCTCCCCATGACCCTACCTCACAACAAGGAGAAGAAAAAATTACTTACCTTACCTTTGGGTCCCTAACAGAGATGGTCTCAGTTGATGGTCTTTAGGATCCAGAAGCTGCTGGCCTTTGATTGGTGGCTGCTTCCAGCAATCTGGGAGGCCAATACTGAGGTTTGAGAAATTGACTTGAGCTCTGCCTGGCTAATTGGTGAACAATAGGTCAAGGTATCTCAGCGGTGGGTGTGTCATATTTGTTGTCCCTGATACTTTGTCAATAAAAAAAGAAAATTGCAACCTATCATCACTGAGAAATATTTATTGAAAAATCTATGTGTGACACCTTGACATTGAAGATCTGAATTCTCGCAGACTTTCTCCTATTCTAGAGTAGTGATGATCTGCGACCCCTTCAATGCATTCAAAAGTAAGACAACTGAATAAACTGCATTTTGGTAGTCTGAGGGAGGAACGCCAGCTGGAGTGCCTAAAAAGCTATCGGTCTCTATTTGAAAAGTGCCATAAGATCTTTAATGTCCTCAAGCATAGGCACATAAGGCCTTATAATATGGGACCAGAATTAGGCTATTTGGCCCATCAAGTGTGCTCCACAGTTCAATCATGGCTGATATGTTTCTCAACCCCGTTCTCCTGCCTTCTTCCAGTAATGCTTGATCCCCTTACCAATGAAGAACCTATCTCTGACTTAAATACACTAAATGACTGGCCTCCACTGCTCTCTGCAGCAATGATTTCCATTGAATCACCACCCTCTGGCTGGAGAAATTCCTCCTCACCTCAGTTCTCAAGGATCGCCCCTTCACTCTGAGGCTGTGTTCTCAGGTCCTAGTCTCTCTGGCTTGTGGAAACATCTTCTCCACATCTACACTATCCATGGCTCACAGTATTCTATAAGTTTCAATAAGATCCCCCCTCGTCTTTCTAAACTCCATCAAGTACAGACCCAAAGTCCTCAACCATTCCTCATATGACCAGCCCTTCTTCCCTGGATTATTCTTGTGAAATCTCTAACCTGTCCAATACCAGTACGTTCTCCCTTCGATATGGGGCCCAAAACTGCTCACAATATTCCACATGCGGTCTGACCAGAGCCTTATACAGTCTTAAAATGAATGCTAACATTGCATTTGTCTTCCTAATTGCCAACTGAACCTACATGTTAACCTTAAGAGAATCCTGAACTAGGATTTTGAAGCCTTTTCCATTTAGAAAATAGTCTATGCCTCTATTCTTCCTACCAAAGTCCACAAGCTCACACTTTCCCATTTTGTATTCTATTTGCCACTTCTTTGCCCACTCTCATAGCCTGTTCAAGTCCATCTGTAACCTCCTCACTTTCTCAACACTACCTGTGCCACCAGTTGTCTATGTGTAATCTGCAAATTTAGCAACAATGCCCTCAGTTCCTTCATCCAGATTGTTAACGTATAATGTAAATAGTTATGGCGATGACACAGATCCCTGCAGAACTCCACTAGGCACTGGTTGCATCCTGAAAAAGAACATTTTTACCTATTCTTTGCTTTCTGCCAGTCAACCAATCCTCTATCCATGCCAGTACCCTGCCCCTAACAACATGGAATCATCTTATTTAGCTGCCTTCTGTGCAGCACCTTGTTAAAGGTCTTCTGGATGTCCAAATTGATCACGCCCACTGGGTCTCCTTTGTCTGACTTGCTCGTTACCTCCTCAAGAATTCTAACAAATTTGTCAGGCACGACCTCCCATTGACGAAGCTGTGCTGAGTTAGCCCCATTTCACCATGCACTTCCAAGTATTCCACAAATCTCATCCTTACTAATGGATTCTAAAATCTTACCCATGACCAAGGTCAGGCTAACTAGACCACAGTTTCTTATCTTCTGCCTCCTTTGGTTCTTAAATTTACATTTGTCATTTTCCAGACTCTCCCTGACTCCAGAGATTTGGTCCACCTCATCTGAAAGACAACTACTCTAGCAATGTTGGACAACAACAAAAGAAGAATATCAGGTAGTGTGACAGCAGGAACAACAAAAACTTGCATTTACATAGCACCTTTATTTAGCATGCTCTCTGAAGGAGCTCATCAAGCAGAACTTGATGCCAAGTAACATAAGAATATTTTATAGAATAGGTCACCACACACGTCTGACAGTGTCTTACACCAAGATGTAGGTTCAAATCCACAAGCTTCTGATTTAGGATCAAGGTACTAGGAAATGAGATTAATAAAAATGCACACTAGAACATTTGAAGAGTCTATGGCATTAATAATCTTTTGAATGTAAAATAAATATAAAAGAAATATTCCATATATAATTCTTGAAGTTGCTGTATAATATCACCTTAAGAATTGAATCTAATTCTTCTCACTACCATCTTTATTAAAAAAAACCATTGGGTTAATGGATCTGATAAAACAACAAAGAAAGAAATTTAAACACAAAAAACATTTGTAAGAGAACATGACAATTTCCAAATTCAAACAAAAATCACCTAGATTACCATTTTATACATTGCTTGTCACAAAGCACAGAAGCAACCTTAGAAATTAATGAGCAATTTGGGAAATTATTATGGCAAATTATTTAGTGAGGTTGCACCAATCAGGAGAAACATAAGAAATCTGTGTTCAAAATAAATCATTCTGCTGAAGATTTAGTACAACTTTTTTCATTGTGTCACTGGACATAAGCAGTTAAAATACACTTGCATTCACAGAATGACAATCCTGTTTAAATTTCTAAGTCTCTCTGGAGCCTTTGTTGAAATATGTTAAGGACTTGACACTTGGAGACTGTGAACTTATTTTCGATTATTTAAAAGGTACTAGCTAAGCTCCACAATCACTAAAAATATTTTATGTTACATCCACTTTTCATTAGTGAAAATCTGGTGTCATATAATTCTGTGGCTTTCCAAAGAATAGGATATGATAAAACTATCAGGTGAATTAAGTTACAGGCAGTTCCCTGGTTTATTTGTGGGCATGCTACAAAATGTATTAACCTGAGAGAACACAAGGGTTTATCCATGACAACTGTCATTTTTTTCAATAGGACTAAAGAAGCTCAATGGAGAATTTTATTCCTTAATAAAATTATACATAATGCAAATGGACATGCAAAAATGAGAAAATATTCAAACTTCATTAATTTAGATAAGCATAGAGTAGAAAATCAAAACCAAAACAAAATCAAAGGCAGTGAACAGGATATTTGTTACATACATATTCATTGCTACTGAGGATATAATTGGATTATAATGAAAATAATGACTGGACTTTTGGTAATGATCCCTCATGGCATTCTTAAGTATAAGTCAATGTACTTTGTACCCACATTAATTTATTTTTTCATTGCTTCGAACTGATTTAAAACAGACTGATCAAGATCATTACAATTACATGCCCATGCAACAAAGTACAATTTAATATGACAGCTTCTACATGCAGTAAAGGGTTGGATGCAAAACAAATTTAAAATTTTTTAGTAATGATATTTCCAGGTTTACAAAATACCCATTTGTGTCTGTATTCATGCAAGTTCCCCACATGGTGAGTTTCTGATATTTGTCTTATTGCCTGTGTGAGACCAGAGGCCAGAAGAAAAAGTGTTATATCTAACACTTTATTGAATCTTAGTACAACATAGTCAAGATGCGCATGCTTAAAGATATTTCTTGTAATATGCATTACCACATACATTTCCATTGCTGCTGTGCATGTATCTTTCTCTAATTTGCCTTGTTACCTTGAATATTTTTCACCTTTCTACTTTTTAGTGGCACTGGCAGTCAGCAGTCTTTCCTTTTGTAGTAGCATTCCTGGGTAATGAGGTATTAATTTCGAGTGCATAACTTTGGCATCTGGTTTCACAGTTGATGTGTGGTGGCATACAAGAAACTAAATGTCAATTACACATGTACCCCATATACAGGTGTTGCTTAAAATCTTTTGCAAAAGATTTTAAGCAAAGTGTGGATGGAACTGATAAGTCACCCTCAGCCCACTAGCACCTCTGAGCCAAAAGGTTAGGGGTTCAAATATCCAAGCACAAAATTAAGACTGAGACTCCAGTGTAACAACAGCCACGCCATCTTTCAAATGGGTCGTTAAATCAAACCGTCCTCTTGCTTGAGCATAAAAGATCCATGACAAAGTTTAAACAGGAACTGAGGAGTTGGCCCCAGTGTCTAGCCAAAGTTATTCCTCAACCAACAGCACATTTAAAAACTAAGAACATCTGGTCATCATCATGCTGCTGTTTGTAGAACCTTGTTGCACTCAAATTGGCTGTCACATTTCCTACATCAGTAAGTATTCATCAAAAGAACTTAATTAGCTGTGAAATGCTTTTTGACATTGTGAGGTTGTGAAAGGCTTTACATGGAGGAGAAAAAAGTACATGAAACTATGTATGAAATGCACCAGTCTCTCCAATATACTTAAAAATCCTGATTTTTCTCTTTACATTAATCAGCTATATTATCTACTACAATCAGCATGTAAATAGGCAAAAAAACAATTTTATATACAAATTAACTGACAAAGAGGAAACTGTAGAATATGCACACATCAAGAAGGCACACAACTGTACATAAATGGACAAGAAACATTTTACAGTCAATCACACTCCACAGGTAAAATAGTTTAAAACCTTAATGTTTTGGAGCATGTTCACAAAGAGATACTGCAATACCCAAATAGTCTCTTCCAAACTGGAAATGCAAATATAATAATGATCAGCAACACACAAACACTTTCTGAAATAGAAAAATACTCAAAAATAAAATGAACCTCCATTAATAAAGCACCATTTATGACATTGCTTTACCAACAAAGTTCTATTGTACAGTTATTATTGTAATATGGGAAAGTATTAAACAAAAAAGGAGCTTTTAAAGGTTATGTGAAGAATAAATATTCATTGAGACGGAATCAGAGCAAAAAGTGAAGAAAACAGCAAGAACAAATTCAAATATGGAACAGCGGAAACAGAAAAATATTTATTACCAAAGATTCTCCTGCATCACCCATTCTCTCTCATAATATATAAAACAAGAACACTTACCAACTCCAAATATCAACATTCTACAAATTATTTAACACAAAACCCCTCAGTTATAATTTTAGAGACCATTCTGAAAAATTGAATTGTTAATTCTGTAAAGATAAATGACTAACTCTGCAATTAAGACATATGACAGTTCATTTGAATGACAAGTTGTTAAATTAGGTTGGAAACATCCAGTTGGATCTGAATGTATTTTATAATTTTAGAATGTTCTCTTTATAAATATTCAAATATTTGCTGCTGTCTTCTGAATGTCATGCATTATTTCCTGTTCAAAGCATGTTGACAAACTTCCAATGTCAATGAACTCTGCCAGTACATGTATTCAAGTTCAGGGAAAAGTCTTGCTATTGCCTCTCAAAAGTAAATTGAAACTCTACATGAACTGAGTTTGAGAGAACTAAATTGCGTACCCAGATTCAGACTCCACAATTCAGCTTTATACATAGACACAATTGCAGACTGCGATAAGTACTTGCAACTGCCCAAAAACGATAGACAGGAAAAATTGGTCCTTGGTCTGTGAGCTTGTACCATACTGACAAGGACAATCTTAGTATCCACTAGGAGATACATTATCTCCCAGGATAGGGTCTAACATGCTGGAAATTTGGACTTTAACCCCACAATGATTGGAAAACACTCGATATCTCATCAACTTCTGTAAACTGCAATATATGCCACTGTAGGGACTTATCCAACTCCCTTTTAAATGCTTAAAATTCACAGAATCCCTACAGTGTGGAAACAGGCCCTTTGGCCCAACAAGTCCACACCCAACCTCAGAGCATCCCACCCCCCCCAACAACTCACCTAACCTACACTGCCCTGAACACTACAGGCAATTTAGCATGGCCAATCCACCTAACCTGCACATCTTTGGACTGTGGGAGGAAACCCATGCAGACACAGGGAGAATGTACAAACTCCACACAGACAGATGCCCGAGGCTGGAATTGAACCTGGGTCCCTGATGCTGTGAGGCAGTAGTGCTAACCACTGAGCCACCATGCTGCCCCTTATAAATCTACATTCATTGATAAACCAAAAACTTACAACAATGATCAATGATCTTCGTGAAAATAAAAACCTAGTTTTGGGTTGACATAACTTTTCCCCATATGTCTTGATTCCTCCTACTTTTTTAAAAAATTCAGTCTACCTATGTTGATTGCGCTTAATCTCTTCAATACTTTAATATCTTCAATACAATTTGCTTGATGCCTATACCTTCCAACCATAAAAATAAGTGGCTTTTTAAATACATTCTGATAACTAGTTTTAAATACGGCATCAGTCTCTTCTGTACCTTCACTCGGGCCTCTCTATTACTTACAGTAGAGATGGAAAATGCTGAAAATATTCCATAAATCTGTCAGCCACTGCGGACAGAGCCGAGCTAACATTTTAGGTTGATAGCTTTTCATCGGTTTAACTTTAACACTTGACAAGTGAGGGGAACAAAACTAATCACAGAACTGTCACTGTGACCGAATTAAATTTTGACACTAGGACAACATCTTGTTAGGTATTGTCTAAACACTCAAGCTTTTGCTGTAACTTCATAGCACTGGCTATAGACCTTTAACAGTTCATGGACACTTGGATCTTTTTCTATACTTTTGTCTTAAATTCATAATCCTGCATTGTGTACACACTCTTAACATTAGCCAAATTCACATGCATAACCCTACATTTAGCTATGTTAAATTACATCTGAGAGACACAGGCCGATTTCCTGATCTTGATCTGATTGTGATTTATTTTTCTTACAGCAGATCCTGACACCCACACAAATCTTTATATGATTCATCAGCTTACATACATTTTCTCCAAAGCCTTTTTCCCAGTCATTAGTACAGATTGTGAAGAGTTAATGCCGTCACACTAATTCTTGCTTACGTAACCCCTCCAAATCAACCCCATGTGTCACTACCATTAATAACATCCTTCCATGAGAATGCAACCAATTCCCCCTCCAAGCTAAAGTTGCACATTAATCCTACAGGATTTTAATTTTATTTAATAGTTTATTGTTTGCACCTTGACACATGGGCCAAACTACAGATACTGATAACAATCTCAGAAAGAAGAAAACAGTTGATATGCTCACCTTTAGGGAATTTAAAGAAAATTAAAATGATAGACTGTGAATTGAGTAACACTGACAGAAATCCTTATTGATAACATCAATGTGTGACTCGGTCATTCTAAACTTCTTTTGAAGCAACTTTGAATGTTTAACAATATTAAAAGTACAATATAAACACAAGTTGTTATTGCTGTAGTTGTAAACCAGAGGTCCCAAGCATCAAACACAAAGGGACAATAAGAATGTAACATGAGAATTCTGTTGAGCATTTTATTTGGACATTAAAATCCACACATATTGAAATAAATATGTCCATTAAGGATTGTTTTAGGTCTCCTATGTTCAATTACAGTACCAGTGCTAAAAGGAAATTACTGACAAATTTATGGAACTTGAGCAATGGGCTCTGTCTTGAACTACCTGATAATTATGAAAATTTTAGAAGTGAGCCAGCCAAAAATATGCATACAAGCCAATGACACAAGGCTTATTCGATGACAACTGCAGCCTGGCCTAATCATCATTCTGAATTTTAAGTCTGCAGTCTATCATACAGCCTCCACACTATCAAGTATCTGCCAAATGGAGCCAGTTTTCTCTTTGGTTATTCGTCAAGAGGGTAGTCAGAGAATGGTTAGTGATTCCTGCCTTTCTGTCCCCGTATTGGGGATTTCACTTCAGATCATGGGAATTGTGTATACATTCCCAGACGAAAAATTTGCAGCTCTCACAGGAGAAGAATAGAGGGAATGGGACGAATAGAATGAGTTTACTAAAGAGTGGACAATGGGCTGAAAGGTTTCTCTCTGTGCTAAACGATTCTGTACCCAAGGCAGGATGGAGAATGTTGCTCAGGTATTTACTGTGTCAGATTTTTGTGACAGTCAGACCCCACAGCAAACAGGTGGGCGACAGAGCTGGAGAACAGCCAAACACCCGGCAATCACCGTGTATCTGGTAACGAAATCGGTTCTTAACCGCAGTTACTTAAAACCCAGCCCTGTTGCAAAACAAACTTCTTCGGTGCCACGAGCAATGTTATTCTGCATCGACAGCCTCCTCAACAAACGGGTCAAAGGGCTCAGATCCAGCAAGATACAAACTACAATTCCAGCGAGCTGGAAAGATGGAACGTTAAAATGTAATAGGCTTCACCTTTACCTCTTTTTCTTCCTCCTTTTGATACTGGTCATAGTAATCCTGGTTGGACTCGTAGGCAGAGTTGGGTCCCAACAGTAGGACGTGCACGAAGGACAGAAACACGAACAGCCCTGACAGACTCCAAACTCGCCTAGATTTCTGACAGCTCCGGTGAAGCAACTTGCTGCAGCAAACGTGCATTTTCTTTTTTTTTTGCTTTGTGTTTCCTCTCTCTACTTAAAAAAAAAGTTGCTTGAGCGTAAAACTCTTTGAGAAGTCGAGGAATAAACTTCCCAGTTTTTTTCCGAAGAGAACAGTAGTCCAGACAACCAAACGTCCTTTTTGATTTTTTATAAAAAAAAGTATTTAATAAGCACCAACGCGCTTTCTGCTCACAAGACTTTCAGGGGTGAAAAAAAAACCCTGCGCCTTTTGAATGTGGAGCTACTTTTCTGAGGATGAAAGTGGTCGCAGATTCAGAGGCTGGAAGTGCAATAAAAAGGTGGTTGATGCCTAGAGGCAGTCTCTGTGCGCTCTTACCTCACTGCCTGTCAGCATACTTTCCCCATATAAAAAATAAGTTAAAGCATGTTAGTGCAGAGAGAAATAAAACAGAAATCTAATCCTGCCCTTCGCCGACTGTGCGCCTACATTAACCCCTTCGACCCCTGCCACACCCTTTGTTGACCAATCAGGCTGTGAATAGGCCATTCGGCCCTTCAGTTGAGTCCTGATCCTGCGCGAATTGCTTTTAAACCAGCTGGGGAGGGGAACAGAGGAAAATGATGACAATGTTGAAGGAAGTGTGAGCAGAGTTAAAACCTTTGACTTCATCTCAACCTCTTGGGTGGATCTCTCAGGGTATAAAACTGGCATCGTCCCAGATCACCCACCCGCCCTAACTTTTGCCCATGTGTTGTTACCGTGCCAATAATCTTTTACGCCAGAGGCTGTACCTTACAAAAAATCAGCCCAACTCTAATTGATCTCCAATAGTCTTAGCGGAGAATATTAACCCGTAATTTCTTTTGACGGTGTTTATGGCAATCAATTCTATCTCCGGGGTGTTATAAAATCGCAATTACACGGTGGCTCACTGGTTAGCACTGGTGCCTCATAGCACCAGGGACCCGGGCTGAATGCCAGTCTCAGGCGACTGGCTCTGTGAATTTTCACATTCTCCCCGTGTCTACACAGGTTTCTATCCGCAGTCCAAAGACATGCAGGTTAGCTGGTATAACCATCACCATAGGGTGTGGTGGGTAAACCTGTGTGTGACGCTCTTCGGAGAGTCAGTGTGGACTTGTTGGGCCGAATGCCCTGTTTCCACACTGGAGGGATTCTATAAGTATGACTGCTGCAATTCGAGAAGCCAGCTCAGGGCAATTAGGGATGAGCAACCAATGTAAGATTTGCCAGTAACTTCCACATCGTTTAGAACAATTTTGTTTAAAGAAAGAAGTTTTTGTATGAAAATGCATGAGAGTCCAGAGGTAAAAATGATCTGTTTGCAACATTTCCCTGGATGCAGCGAAAGAAATTCTGCTACAAGCCCATTTCCCAACCCATGGGCCATGGACAGGTTGGGAAAGCAAAGTAGGCATGACATAAAGGTACAGTTGCTGTCATTATTTAAATAATTATTTTTATCTCCACATTTTGTTCCTACTTATGGAGTTGTAGATTCTTATTTGGGACTGGTTAGCTCAGTTAGCTGTACAGCTGGTTTGAAATGTAACTATACCAACAACACAGGTTCAGTTCCTGTAACCGGTTGGGGTTACCATGAAGTTCCCAACTTCTCAACCTCATCTAAGGTGTGATGACCCTCAGATTAAACCACCACCAGTTGTCTATCTCTAATGAGCAGACCAGACTGTGAAAGCACAGTGATTTTAACTTTGCCTGTATATGGGTACAGGTTGCTAAAATTAGTGTCCATTTGAAAATTAAAATGGGTGAACTTCCTACAGTAAATCAGTGCTTTCTTCTTAAGTATATTCCATCACTGCCTTTTATAAATGATAGTTACTCAATTAGTCTTTTTTTTAATCAATTTCCAAAATGCTGTCTTATGCTACTCTTCATGTGGCACACCCAGAAATAGGCTAATTTATATTATGAGGAGTTTGCCTGAACATTAGCTAAGCTGTGAAAAATGGTTCCCACAACTTCCAAACATCAATTCCACAGCTGAAGTAGTTAATTCAAAAAAAACATTTTTTTTGAAAAACAGTAAATAAGAACAACTGGAGGGGAGGGAAATGTCAACTTTGTAATTTAATCTGAATTCTTGGTTTGCAAGTTTAAGTACACAATGCTTCACTTGTTACTTGGTTTGAAACCACATTAAGTGGTGATTTTCCCACGACTGTCAACCATTCTGAATTACCACTAGATGGCTGACCAGTTACAGTCAATTCAATGGAATATCAAGACTCAAACAGAAATAATTGCATAAATGATGCATGCCTGTGGCACAGAAAATCACAGGAACTGTTGGAGTCATAAAGCCTTTAGATCCTTTCCTGCATAGGTTACCAATTTCAGTGCCGTCCACTTATAGCGTGCTTCAGATGTTATCACAGCTGCGGTATGTTATTTTCTATTCCTTCCTCATTCTGTCACACAATCCTCAGCTGAGTGGGTGGGCAGGTGATGTTCATGACCCCCTGGCAATATCACCTTTCGACCCGCTGCCGGGAGAATGATGGCTGCCTCAGTACGATCATACCTTGAATTCAATCTTCTTTGCTTTCTTCGGAGAAGTTTTTGTTCACTGCTCACTACTTTGAACTGTCCATCGTGGTTTGGTTTAGATCAGGGATTTACTGTTCGACGCAAATCGCATATACGATGTGTTGAGTACACTGATGATCTTTGCCACAAAGGCTTCTGTTAGAGTAAAAGTATGTAGAATGGTCCATATCTGTACTCTGAATATGAAACAATGTTCTTCAACATAATCGAAGTATTTGGAAGAGAAAGACTACAATCAGGCTTATAATTTATCTTGTTTACTTTCTAACCATTGAAAGTTTTTTCCCACTCTCTCCCCTCTCTTGTAACACTGAATCTAATGCTTCATCAGCCCCTCATTATCTCATTCAAGTATTTATTCTTCATATAAAAGCCCAGACATTGATGGTGCATTGATTAGATGGAAAATCCTGCTATATAAGTAATAACTGAACAAAATCCAACAAGCTTTCTTAAACTTTGCATTATAATATTTAGGAAGGATGAAGCATGAGCAATGGGTGGAATGCTATTAATTGGAGAAACTATCATAGCATTAAAAGATTTGAATTTACATAGAGGAGTTGTCTAAATGAAATGCTTTGGGATTGAACAATGTTGACAATATTCTTATGTTCAGTGTACAAATAGAACAGGAAAAGAAAAGAACTCAAATACTGGAAAACAAATAAAACAAAATTAAGATTAATCCAATTCTGATGAAGAGTCACCCTGGACTGGAAATGTTAACTGTGCTTTCTCCCCATAGAAGCTACCAGACCTGCTGAGTTCCACCAACATTTTCTGTTTTTGTTTCAGATTTCCAGCATCTGCAGTTCTTTGTTTTATATTAAAATTAATCTTGCCCAGAATAAATGGAAGATAAAATTGTCATATAGATTCATAGAAATTGAAACTATTAAAGGAGATAGAAGGTTTGAGGAAGGGCGATGTACAACCAGAATTTTCCATGTTCTTTGGGGACTGGCTAGAAAGTGGGATAGTATCCGGGGAATGCTCAATACCGTCCTGCAGCCAGTGGGGGGAAAGATGACATGTGATCCACCCATGGGGAGACTATTTGCGCCAAACATGAGGTCAACTAAAGGTCACTTTCTTCCTCCATTTTACCATCATCAGGAGGTCCTGCCATTGCATGGGAAAATGAAACCAGTAGGTGAGAAAAAGTAGCATCTCTGAAGTTTAAGGGGATTTGAAGTGGGGACCAGAGAGGTCACAGGTGCTGAAGTGGGGGGAAATACAATGCTCTTTTAAGCGCACTACCTGGCAAAGACCACCTTTTGTGCGCCATCACTGGGGCTCTCAATTCCACCTGTTAATTGCCTGCCCATGGTAAAATGGTCCAGGCAGGCCTTGGACACCTTGAGCCAGGACTTGTTTCTGCATTTATTGCCTGGAGTCCTGACTCCTGCTGGAATATTCAACTGCAAGCTTTTCTGAATTGGGAGGAAGATCCAAGTCCCCAAAACAACACAGTGTTGGTGAACAAGCTGCCTTATTCCATGGATGAGCTCCAAGGCAGACCTGCCGTAGCCTGCTGAACACCTACAGACAAGGGTATCTCCGACCATATGGGAGAGAACAGGGCTGCAGCAAGTTCTGGAACCAGAAAAACTTAAAGGGAAAGAAGTCCATGCCCCTGGTGGAGGATGAGCAGTTTTGGTTAGCCAGCACTTTCCTTCTGACCTTAGCAGGAGAGCAGGGAGCTTGTGATATAGTAAGGGAGGAGCTTCACCTAATTGAAGTGTTGCAGGCCAGTGGAGCAGGAGCCAGGCACCTGAATGACAAAATGGGACAGGATGAGAACGCACCCTTCTCAGAGGAATATAACACGTCAAATTAACAACTCTGAAGTTCCACCGTGTGTGTGACTACCACAAGAGAAGTGAAAGTGCAGGTAGAACAGATTAAACACAGGCCCCAGCCAACTGATGAGTGTCTACCAGAAAGTGGCTTTTCTGAAGAAGGGTCTAGGCCCGAAACATCAGCCTTCCTGCTGCTCTGATACTGCTTGCCCTGCTGTGTTCATCCAGCTCTACACTTTGTTATCTCAGATTCTCCAGCATCTGCAGTTCCTACTATCTCTGAAACATCTGAGAGCAGCCAGGAGGAGTCGATTGAGAAGGAGGAACTGGAGACTACCCCAGTTACCAGGCTGGCAGGCACCAGATTCTTATTCTTAAAAGCTTGGTTAGCACTCATCGTCAAAGAGCAGCGGGATAGCATGGCCACCCAGTTCAGTAAATTTAAAGAATTCTACAGGGATTAATTGGGGTGGGTATCAGTAACATTCCATGGTGCAGATGTGGGAGAACTCCCCCAACCCACCTCCCAATTCAGCTGAGCCCTGACTAGCCAGACCAGGTCAGGCAGGAAACACAGCACATGCTGGACAACATATAACCGGGCCTAGCCACAGCAGCTAATTCCCCCTTTGCTCTAGCCCCGAAGTGAGATGGATCGAAACAGCTCTACACTTGCTCCTGGTATGTAACCAGAACAGGTTCCTTCCCAATTCCAGACTTTGGGGATTTTAGAGTTCAGGTGGACCACTTGGGCTCCTTCAGTAATACCAGCCCTTTAACAAGGTACTAGCATGACTGCACAACCAAAGGTTGAGAGAAAACCCAGCCTTTGTCACCCCTGATGGGTTATATTAGAGCAAAGTCAAGCCCATTGGCTTTGAATCTAGCCTGGCAATCTTTCAGAGATTAATTTTCAGAGGCTGACAAAGCCAGAGTGTGGTTGATTTCAGCAATTGTACAGTACACCTAGATAGCTTCATAAGTTACAACAAGTATCAGAGTAACCACAGACCATCATCATCTTTACAAATTTCTGAAGCAGGTCAAAATAACCAGGACCAGGTTAACAAAATAAAATAATTCAAATGATCTCTCTCCCCCCATTCTGTTACAGAAATGGCAATCAGACGACTTAAGCACTGAGCACAAACCACTTTTTAGGAATGAGTTAAAAACAGAAGTTTTACCAACCATTCCCATCATTTACATAGAGCACGACAAATCTTAGATGCGAGAAAACTGCACTGATCAAATTGTGAGGCATTGCCGTAGAAAAGAGTGTGCCTTCAACATAAAATGGGTCAAGCCGTTGTGACCCTAAAATGAGTAAGTCAGAAGGTCTGGAGTCAAATTCTGTCATGGTACTCTATTTGTGGACTAAACTCAGGCAGAATGGACCAAAACTCAACAGCTTTGTCAGCACTGTTTTAGAAATTGAAGCTGCTGCTCTGCCAACTGACCTATTTGTTCGTGGGATTCAATTTCCATCCGTAGTTGGCTATCCTGATAAAGAGATGGAGAGCTTTCTATTTGCAGAACTGTAGTTGTTATGGTGAAAGTTCTCCCACAGTGGTTTATAGACAGGGAATTCTATGAATCTGACACAATGACAAGGAAAGAATGCAATATATTTCCAAGTCACGATGGTGTGGGACTTGGAAATAATGTTATTCCCATTGCATCGTTGCTGTTGTTGGTCTTAGTGTTAACATTCACAAGGGAAATGGAGATGCCATTGAAAGTTTAGTGATTTGAGGTGCATTGAGTTAATTTTAGGTTCAGCCACAGAGTACTGTTGATAGAGAAACTCGGTAGTATGCCCAGTGTCAGGATATTGATCAAAAGAGCTGCATGTAATTATAGTGCATGTTACTCGATTGACTATTAATTAACCATTAACCCCAGCAAGCTATATTTTCTCAAGGCTACTCAGGGGGAGCAATGTTTGTGGATATGCTAGAAAAATATTTATAACGGAGATTCGTATTGTGATAAGAGAAATCATATTATGACAAGGTTGTAAGATTTTACTCTCACGATCTGTGACCATCCTTTGTATTTCTTGATTATACAATGCGTCATAGTTTATTCTTAAGTGTCTGTTTTCTATTGGGTAACTTGCTGAAACCTTTAATCTCCATTTTTTGAAGAAGAGGCCAGATTGTAAAGCTTTGTGGCTTTATGTGATATAGGCCTACTTGCCTTCACAAAGACATACAAACAGCCAGATGGCACTATTTGAAGAAGAACAGAGAGTTCTCCTAAATCTTCATCAACAGTTTTTAATGAACACCATGAAAAGAGATGTTATCTGCTCATTTATTCTCTTGTACTAAGTAGGGGACTGCTTGACCTACATATGTGCTTGCTGTTTGTGAATATCTTGACTGCACTTTGAAAGATGTCCATTGACTATAAAAACTGACTTTTTTTATGGTGGCATGATAAAGAGTGACATAAATGAAAATACTTTCTGTTTAAGTCATTACTCTTTCTTAGACATCCATTACTATGTAGATAAACTACTTGGACTGCTCAATTATATCACAGTTTTTATCTCACTCCCAAGCATTGATTATTCAGCGAAAGGCTTGTCTTATGAAGAGGGATTGACCAGTTTAGACTGGGACTCTGGGCTTAAAGAATGAGAGGAGATCTAATTGAGGTATATAAGATGCTAAAAGGAATTGATAAAGTAAATGTAGAGCATATGCTTCCCCTTGTGAGGTGATCCAGAACAAGAGAACATAGTCTTAGGCTAAGGGGTGGCAGGTGGCAGGGATGAGGAGGAATTACATGTCTCAAAAGGTCGTCAATCTCTAGAATTCACAGAACCAGAGTACAGTGGATGCCAGATGCTGAATAAATTAAAGGAGCAGATGGTTTTTAATTAGCAATGGACGAAAGAGTTACGGAAACAGGCGGGACAATGGAGTTGAGGCTGAGAGGAGGTCAGCTATGATTGTATTAAATAGCCAAGCAGACTCAAGGGCTGACTTGGATACTCCTGCTTCTAGTTTCCTGTTCTTATGAAGTTCTTAATCAGTTTATACTTTCCATCTCAGAAATAGCTATTGCTTTATATATATGTGTTTTCTTGGGTTTGGTGATTCAACTTCTATCCATTGTGGTAATTGGCTCATATTGCCCCATATTTACCCTGTAGTTGCACTGTATGCTATATCTCTGCGATATTGGATCCCTAACTATAACAAGAGAAATTAAGCACCAAGCTATTTGGATCAGATCTTCAGATCTTTTGCATGTATTTCTATCATCTTTCCAAAGGCAGGCTGAATTTGCATTAGATGATGCAAGTTTTGGTTCAACTTGTTCAATTGTTTTATTCTCAATTAGGTGAACAGACCGAACACCAATTTATATTCAATACATGCAATAAATGAGGGACAGGCTGACAGTCAGATGACTCTGACTAGGGACTTTTCAGTGAGATGTGAGGTACTCAGAGCCATGAACAGCTTAACTCAGTCCAGCCGCCTTGACAGACACAGGCTCCTAGTGCTGACATCACCTAAGCCTGACAAAAAAAACCATATGAATCGGAAGTTTCCATTTTTATGTAGAGTTTACTGTTCATACTTTAATTTTGTGTCATAATATAAAACAGTGAACAGATTGTGCTGAGATAGTAGGAACTGCAGATGCTGGAGAATCTGAGATAACAAAGTGTAGAGCTGGTTGAACGCAGCAGGCCGAGCAGCATCAGAGGAGCAGGAAGGCTGACGTTTTGGGCCTAGACCCAGGGCCTAGGCCCGAAACATCAGCCTTCCTGCTCCTCTGATGCTGCTTGGCCTGCTGCTTTCAATCAGCTCTACACCTTGTTATCTCAGATTGTGCTACCCTCTTTAGTTTAACCACTTTATATAGCTGGTTCTTGAGAATGAGGTGGGCCAAATAGATCAAGTGACCGTGAGAACATTAACCCGACAGTTGGCATTGTGTTATAAAGTTTAGGATAATGGGGGAAAATGACATTGGTCATTCCAGAACAAGAATACTGAACATGTGCACAATTGGGCAAGAATTTAGGGGTGGTACTTGAGGATTAGAGAATTATAAACATTATGCCTTCGTTAATAATGCTTCAGGAGATCCAACAATTATAGATCAATTAGTTTAATTTCAGTGGTGGGTCAAATTTTAGAAACAGTGATTTGGGTTAGACATAATAGTAACATGGAAAAATGAGGATTGTTTCAAAAGAGCCAGCATCAATTTGCTAAGGGAAAATTATGTCTAACTAACTTTCTGGAATTCTTTGAAAAGTTAACAAAAATGGTTGATAAGGGCAAGACTGTTGGTGTTGTGTATATGGGCTTCCAAGAGGTGAAACAAAAACAGAAATTGCTTGAGAAATTCAGGAGATCTGGCAGCATTTGTGGAGAGAAAGCAGAGTCAACATTTCGGTTCCAGTGACCCTTCATCAGAACTGATTGTAGCCAGGAAAAGGTGGTTTATATGCTGTAGATAGGGGTGGGTGTTGGGGTAGATGGTTGGGGCAGGGTTGGTAAAGGAGTAAACTGTAGGTGGAGATGGAGCCCAAAGAGAAACAACAGCAGTTGAGCAGAGAAAAGGATGGATAATGGTGACCAGGGAAGAAACAAAAATTGATAATAGAGATCATTGGTGGTGGAAAATGGGTTGGCTATGAGGAAAGCAGTCTATGTGATGACAGGACCAGGAGTCTGGGGGTTGGATAACAGACATTGAAGGAGGTATTCAGGCACTAAAATTATTGAACTCGATATTGAGACCTAAAAACTACAGGGTCCCCAAACGGAAATAAGATGTGTTCTTCCAGCTCAATGTTCTGTACAGAGCAAAGATTCTAGTTTTATGCCTCTGCACCTCCGCTTCAATGGATTTTGAACACCAGGCCATTGTTTCTACAGTGGTCATTAATCTCATTTAATCTGATGATCTCCCCTACCACAGCCTTCAAGCTCTGAGTTCCCCAAACTGCACACAGCCCATTTCTACCTTCTCCCCAAAATCCACAAACAGGACTGCCTGTTGACCCAACTCTTTCTAACTTCTTCTGCCCCATGGAGCTCCTCTCTTCCTATCTTGACTTGATTTTTTTTCTCCCCTTGTCCATAACCTTTCCATTTACATTTACAATTCTTCTGATGCTTTACATCAGTTTCACAATTTCCAGCTTGTGTGCTCCAGCCACCTCCTATTCAGCATGGACATGCAATCCATTTACACGTCCACCCTCCATCGGATGGTATTAGGGCTCTGCATGTCTCCTTGGATAAAATGTCTGAACTGTCTCCATCCACCACTACCCTCCTCCACCTGGCTGAGCTCGTCCTCATTTTGAACAACTTCTCCTTTAACATCTCTCACTTTCTTTAGATCAAAGGGTTGGTCTTGGATACCTATGTTGGCCCCAGTTATGCCTGTCTCTTTCTGGTGTACATAGAACATTTCTTGTTCCAATCCTATTTGGGTTCCTCCCAATAACTCTTTCATCAATGGCATCATCGGTGCTGCTTCCCCCACTTGGCTGGAATTGGAAAACTTTTATCAGTCATGCTTCCATCTCTGACTCTTCCCTTCCCTTCCCCTACATCTCTGTTTACATTTCTGGGGATAGGCTGGCCACTGATATCCATTACAGAGAAGATTAAGAAGTGACCTTACTGGGATGTTCAAAATTAAGAAAAATTTTGATTGGGTAAAGAAGGATTTTCTATTTCTACTCATTGTTATGTCAATTACTGGGGTCACATATCAAGATTGTCAGCAAGAGAGCTGGGAGTGAGATGAGGAAAAACTTCTTTACTCAATGATTGTTAAGATTTGGAATACCTGGGAGAGTGGTGAAGGCAGATTCCATACAAGGTTTCAAAAGAAAGCTAGATATGTATTTGGAAGTGATGAGATAGGGTTGGAAAATGGGTCTCACTGGGTTGCTTTTTCAGAAACCAGCACAGACACAATGGGTCAAATGTCTTCTTTCTGTACTGCAATTTCTATGAATTGATGCGGTCTGACCAATGATTCGTTGATGTGCACTGTTACTACCTTGCTTTATACTCGATGACTCGAGTTATAAACCCAAGGATCCTGGCCTTTTGAACAGCTGCCTGGCCACCTTCAGACAATTCAAGGGGACCCTTCAAAGGGACCCCAACATCCCTTTGTTCTTATGCTCCCTTCAAAGTTGTACCATTGAGACTTTTTGTGTAGCTGTTTCTTCTATCAGAATGTATCACTTCCCACTTCTCTGCATTGAAATTCATTTGCCAGGTGTCCCAACTGGTCAACTTATCAACAAACCTCCGAAGTCAGACAGCATCATCCTCACAATTCACTATTCTCTCTGGCTTAGACATTTAGCCCTCAACAGCCATCTCCAAATCATTTATGTAAATCAAAAAAAAGCGTGTCCCAACCATGGTCCCTTGGGAACATTACTTTCATCTCATCTCCAGCCTGAGAATTATCTCTGTATACCTAACCCTCTGTTTCCTAACTTTTAGGCAACCTCTAATCCACTGCTTACAAGGATCCATCAATCCCAAACATTTCTAATTTGTTAATCAACCTGCCATGTGCTACTATAGCAAATGCTTTCTGAAAGTCCAATTATACAACATCCATTGTCTGAGATACCTTGTCAAAGAACTCAATCAAACTGGTCACACATGACATCCCTTTGACAAAGCTATGCTGATTTTCAAGTATTAACATACTTTTCCTTACGTTCATGTATTATGGCCTCCATCAGTTTTCCCACATCAAGCTGACAGGTCTGTAGTTTCCCGGGTTAACTCTTGTCCCTTTCTTAAACAATGATGTCACATTTGCAATCTTCCAGTCCCCCAGGACTAATTCTGTGTACAGAGAGGCCTGGAAAATTTCTGCCAATGGCTCTGAAATTTTCTCCTTTACTTGTCACAGCAGTCTGCAATTTAGGATGCATCCCATCCAGGCTTCGAGACTTCTCTACCTGGAGTGCTGTCAGAGTTATCAGCCCCTCTTCTTACCTATCACTGTACTGCTCAGTTGCTCAACATCCATATTTTCAACCAGGTCATTGTCAGCATTTTCTAATTTGGTGAAGACAGAAGCAATGGATTCATTCAGTACTTCTGTCATACGCTTTGCTTCAGTGAGCAGTTCACCCTGTTAGTTTCTTATGGACCCCATTCTATCCTTCACTAATCTTTTACTATTAATATGTTTGAAGAATATTTTATTACTTGTTTTAGTGCAGCCTGCCATCCTTTCCTCATGCTTCTTTAATGTGAAGACACTGGTGTTAGACTGAGGTAGACAAAGACACAAGTCATATGACACCAGGTTACAGTCCAACAGCTCTTTTTGAAATCACAAGCTTTCGGAGCCTTTGTCAGGTGGAGGAGCAGCGTTCCAAAACCTTCTGATTTCAGATTAACCTATTGGAGTACAACCTGTTGTGTTGTGACTCCCGACTCATGCTTCCTGTTAGCCTTCTTTATTCTAGCTTTAGCCTCTGTTCTGCATTTGAGATACGCTTTCTGATTCCTATTGCTGTTATTATTCCAATATGTATCATATGCCTCCTTTTTCTCCCTTATTTTCTCATCAATATCCTTGCTCATTCAAAGTACTCTAGCTTTGGATACCTTATATTTATCTCTCATGAGTATGTACCTTTCATCTCTGTTTCAAAAGTCTCCTTTATTTTGGGCATGTTTAACTGTTTTATCCACAAAAATGCTTTTCCAATAAACCCTGCTCCAATTCAACTTCGCGTTTGGAATCTTAACCATTGACCGATTTTTATCCTTTTGAAGCTTCTTCCATTATGATTACTATTTTCCAAATGCTCCCCTATTCTGATGTTCTCCACTTGGCCTGCCTCATTTCAACGGACCAGAGCCAGCACAGCTCCCTCCATGTTGTTGAAGACAATGCTAAAGACAGGCTTGTGTAAGAAGTTACAGTTCATGGAATAAAAAGGGACAGTAGTAATATGAATACAAAATTGGCTGATTGATAGAAATTATTTCTTCTTTTAAAATAATTGAGAACCAGACAGCACAGGTTTAAAGTTTTTTGCGAAAGAAGCAAAAGTAAGATAAGAAAAATGTTTTCAAACAGTGGGTGAGTTGGGTCCAGAAATTGTCTGGAAGTATGGCAACTTTACTTGAGGTATTCAAGATGGTATTTAATCATTGTTTGAATAGACACAATATGTCAGGTTACAATGAAAAGGCAAGACATTAAATCATTCAGCAGGTGCAGGCACAATGAACCCAGTGTCTTCCTTCTACAATGAAGCAGTTCCAGGATTCTGTGATTTCTGTTACATCCTATAACTCCATAAGCCCTTGTAGTCCCAGCATTCCTCCAATTCTAGCCCCTTGAGGATCCCAAAGGTTCATTGCTCCATAGTTGGCAGCTGTGCTTTCAGCTGGCTTGCACCTAAACTTTGGAATTTCCTCCCTAAACCTAATTGTCTCTCTGTTTTCCTTTAAAATGGTCCTCAAGTCTTATTCTTTGACTAAGTGGTTGATCACTTGTCTTAATATCTCTTTATGTGACGTGATGTCAAATTTTACTTGGCACCCCTTCAGTGAAGAACCTTGGGATGTTTAATTATATTTTTCTCTGCTGTCAGCCTTTAATTAAAATTGGTTCCTCTGCTTTCCACCATCACCCTGCTAAATGGAATCTACCAGCCTAACTATAAGCTCCAATTAATGAGGATTTTCTAGCAGCAGTATCAGTGCTGGTTGGAGTATCAATGATATCCTTAATTAGGCCCATAGGACATGTCAGATGCCCCTTCTGAACTTTCATATAGATAACAGCTCACCGGTTTCATGATTTTAGACATCTGCCACCAAGTTTAGTTCAATTGTGCCACTTTTGAACATAATCACAGCTACCCAGAAGGGAAAAAACAAACTTGTGAATGATGCAAACTTGAGAACTATTTATCTTGCGTACCTCAAAATGGAGCTTCAGTATGACCAGTACATTCATTTCCATGTATTACTGTTTTAATTTTAGCAGTGTTTTCTTTCTGGGAAAGCTACCTGTGACAACATATTCAAAGATTTCCGAATACGTAAACACCATATGTAATAATATACAATTGAATTAGCTGCACACTCTAACTATCTTCACTTCATCCTTTTTCTATCCCTTGTATCACCAAATCTCAAATACTGTGAGGACTCATACCTAACCACGTCTCAGCTTTTCCTTCTTTCTCATACTGCTTCTTGTTTGATAAAGCAGTAAGTACCTGAAAGGGTTAAAAGCCATCGTGTGATGATCTCCACCCACCAGGATACAATGAATTGTTCCAAAGAGAAGCTGAACAGTTTTAGCTGGTGTTCAGTAGTATCCAAGTCACAAGCCAGAATGTTTCAGTAACAGTAATGTGCACTTATTTTTCAATATAGCCTGAGGACCTTCCACAAAGTCTCATGTATCTCAAATATGATGTAATTAGCTATCAAGAACTATGTAATCGACCTATTATGGGTATCAAGAATTAGCCTATCTTCTGCCAAAGATTTCATGTGGGAACCATCCCCATTTGATATCAATAGCTAAAATAAGACCAAAAATAAAGATTGGTGGCGGTGAATCTATCATGGACATGACCACTACAGATATTGTACTGGCAAAGCAGGTATCTTTTACATGACATCCTTCTTCCCCTTCACCATCAGAAAATATGCACAGGACCTGAAAAGTAAAAGGCACCACAGTTTGACATATAGATCCAAATAAATGGTATGCAGGATTAATTGGTATGCAAAGGTAAATCGACCTTGATTACCAAAGGGATGAAAGATTATTGGGGAGATGCAGAAATGTAGAGTTGGGGTTAAAATCAGATGAGCCATGATCTTATTCAATGGTAGAGCAGATTCGGAAGGCCGAGTGGCTTACTCTTGTTCCTTGCTCGTATGAAGCTGATCCAGCTCCTGTTATGCATGGCAGTTTGCAGCAAGAAGAAAGATGGATTCTCTGGGATAAATACTGGGACGGCTGACCATTGCAATACGTTGACATGAAGTCTGCTCCATTTGGTTACATAGTCCTTCTTCCCAAATGGCTGCAAACTCTTGGAGCCAAAACAGTGGCTGCTGCAGCTAACTTGGTCAATGCAAACCTGGTAGCCAAGAGGTTAGCTTGGCCAGGAACTACCACACATCAGGAGGGGATTTAGAAATACTTCATGGAGGAAACAATATTGGTCTTCCAGCCACTGACTTTATTCTTTTGCAGGCCCAGAGCAATAGGCCCAGAAAAATAATCAATGACTTATCTATTGGGCTTATATACATTAGAAACTAGAAGATTGAGGAGACCTAAATGAAATACTTAAAAATATGTGGGGACTTGACAGGATAGATGTGGTGAGGTTCCCTAATAGGAGATTCCAGGACTAGATGACATAATCTCAGAGTGTGGAATTGCCTATGTAGGACAGAAAGGTGGAGCTGTTTTTTACTTTCAGTGGATGGTGAATCCACGGAATTCTTAACTGAAGACGGCTGTCAAATTTGGGTCATTATATATGATCAATGTTGAGACAGACAGATTTATAATCAGTAAGGGAATCAAGAGTTATGTGGATAAAGCAGGAGAGTGAAGTTGAGGATTATCAGATCTACCATAATCTCATTGAATGGCAGCTTGGACTCAATGGGCCAAATGGCCTACTTCTGCTCCTACATCTTGTGGTCGTATGGTCTTTCCATCAGCTCAACCATCAGGCTTATACTCTATCCAGTTGCGTCCTGAAATTGTAACTGTGGTCTTATCAACATGCTAAGAACTGAATTGCCATAGTAACAGGGATTATCAAATATTAGGCACATTGGCCACCAAGATGTATGACTTTCCAAAAACGTTGTTAAATATGGAGTGACAAAGGGGTGGCAACATTTTCACCTCCATTTTCATGATAGTACCATCCTTGTTCTGCCCAGTAATGAAGTGGAAATGTATTGGCTGGTTTGCGATGCAGATTGATGCCAACAGTGTGGGTTCAATTCCTGCACTGGCTGAGGTTAACACGAAAGAGTCTCTTTCTCAACCTCTCTCTTCACCTGAGGTGTGGTGACCCTCAGATTAAATCACGATCTGCCATCTCTCTCATGAGAGATCAACCTATGGTCCTCCAGGACTATGGTGACTTCACCCTTTACCTTTTACTTGTTAATTGATAATTCAAGGTTTGGAAAAGTCTCATCTCACTTTTTTTCCTTTTTAAGAGGAACAGAACAAGATGGAGCTAAATAGTGTTAAGAGTGACAGTGACATTAAGAAATAAAGCTGAATAATTTTCTCACTATTCATTGAGCTAAGGTAGAAACTGTGCTGAAGAATCCCTGGTTATCCTGCTCTGTATCCACTCACACCATCAATCAATTCAGTGTCATATATAGATAGTGTCAAATAAATATACAGTTCCTTGACCCTCAGCTCAAAACAGGCAGCAGAGCATGAGAATATCATTTCCACCAATACCACGGCCTCCTGTTCTTGCAGACTCAGCATGACTTTGCTCCATAAATTCAACATTAATGGCGGTTTTGAGCTGCATGTAGAACTCCATGAGGTCTGCAGGGAGCTAGGTAGTGAGCAAGCCTGCTCAAACTCATTCAGCTTGTGACCTGGAATAGCTGTCAAAAAGAGAATACTTTCATCCCATCTGGCTGATCAAGCTTAGGTTCTGCAGATGAATGAGCATTATTATAAAGCACAAAGGGTCTGTAACATGGCCTATCTCAAAGGCTAGATTGTTTATTTATCTCTTTTACTTCCTTAATTTTTGAGGTCATGTACTGTCAGCTGCTGCAATTTCCTAGTTCTGTGGCCGTACACAAAGCCTGTTTTCTCCTGGTTGATTCAGATGTTGGACCTTTGTTTAATGGCTCCTTTGAAGGTTGAACTGAGGCTGGAATATCACTGTGTCAGCCATTAGAGGAAGCAAACTAGAGAGCTAGGAATCTGTAACACAGCAGGCCATTGTATTGCCCCACTGTTAAATTGGAAAGTTTGCAGTCTATGAACAACATAAATAATCTCTTTTTTCTCTGATATCCTTTTTCTTCTTAACCTGTACGTGCTGATTTCTGCGGGGATTACGTCTTTGAGTTCATAGACAAACATTCAGCTGCTCAAATAACAATCTGTTGTCTAATGATCCTGGATACTGAGTGTCGGATTTTCCATAACCAGCCTGCTGCCACTTCCCTGACATCTCTATAACCCAGATCCAGGGGTTGGAGCTGACTGTAAAATAAAGAAAGATTTGCATTTATATAGCACCATTCACAACCTCAAGGCATCCCAAAATACTTTGCCACCAATGAAATGCAGTCATTGTTGTAACACAACCAATTGTCACACAGTAAGCTCCTACAGGCAGCATTTTGATAATTGATGAGATAACTTGTTTTCGGAATGTAGTTTGAAGAATATTTATTGGCCTGGACACCAGGAGGAACTTCCTTTTTTTTTCCAAATAGCACCTTGGCAATTTTTCATGTCCCTCTGAAAGTGTGAGTGGGGTTTTGGTTAAATAACACATCTGAAGGAGCCTTTTATAGCGCAACATTTTCAGTATCCTCAGGACTATGTTGTAATGTCAATGCAGTAGATTTTGTTGCTAGACCCTGCAAGGGGATTTGAACTCATATTGTCCAAACTGGCGAGAAAAGTGTAACCCACTGGTTCATGACTGACACAAAATGTTTGTATATTAAGCTGCACGACTACCAAAAGTAGTCTTGCCACTTCCAGAGGGTGACATTGCAGCACTGCTGTAAGAGGGCCACTGTTACAATGTATATTGGAAAGGGGGCAAGTAAAGGGGCTGAAGATTCTTGAAGACTAGCCTGGAATTTTTCATTTAGGTCTTCTTTCAGACCTCCTATCCACAGACCCAGCTTCCTGTTTCTGCTTTATTAGAGAAACTGGTGGCTCATTTGTCTGTTTTAATAGTGTTGTGTGTCAATGTTTTTACCTATGTTAGTTGCTGACTGACCAGATTTCCAACGTAAAGAGAGACAAGGACGACTGTGAGGAGGTAGGTGCTTTTCCTGGTCTCCTTGTTGTTCCCGATTGTAACCTGAATGTGCTCCATGCACTTCTCCGCTTGACTGATTGGATACCCCATAGGTTACTGACTCATTTCCTTAACCCACTCCAAACATTTTCTGATAACCGCCTTCTCCAACTCCGGTAGCAGAAACTTACCTGTTCTCGGGCCAAGGCCACTTTCTGGTTATGGAATCAATTCACAAGAGACAGTCATGCCACAGAATTAAGACTCCCGTGAGCCCTGAACAAAACACACCCTACCACTTGGAAATCATGCTCCAGTAAATATCCATATCATTATATCTGTTACTTTTAGCTTACTAGCGAGTAACAGGTTAACAATATAGTCTACCCAGCTCTTTGTCTCAGTGTGTAAGCATTAAATCATTTCAAATAAAATCTATCTCTGTTGTTAGATGTGCACAGATTCTCTGGTAGCCTGTAGGACAGTAGTGCTTGTTCAGGCATTGACAAAAGAGCTGAATACCAGAGGTGAGGTTAGAGTGACAGCCCTTGACAACAAGGCCTCATTCGACTGAATGTGGCATCAAGGATCCTTCACAAAACTGGAATTGATCAGTATCAGGGGCACACTTTCGGCTGGTTGGAGTCATACCTGGCACATAGGAAGGTGGTTGTGGTTGTTCGAGGTCAGTCATCTCATTCCAGGATATCTCTGGAGGAATTGCTCAGGGTAGCGTCCTAAGCCCAACCATCTTCAGTTGCTTCATCAATGACCTTCCCTCCATCATAAGGTCAGAAGTGGGGATGTTTGTGAATGATTGTGCAATGTTTAGCATCATTCGCAAATCTTCAGATACTGAAGCAGTCAATGTCCAAATGCAACAAAATCTGGACAATATCCAGGCTTGGGCTGACAAGTAGCAAGTAACATTCATGGCACACAAATGCCAGGCTATGACCATCACCAATAAGAGACAATCTAATCACCGCCCCTTGGCATTCAATGTTGTACCAGCATGCTGGGGGTTACCATTGACCAGAAACTCAACTGGACTCACTACATAACCACAATGGCTACAAGAGTAGGTCAGAAGCTAGGAATATGGCAATGAGTAACTCACCTCCTGACTCCCGAAATCCTGTCTACCATCGACAAGGAACAATTTAGGAGTGTGATAGAATATTCCCAACTTGCCTGGTAGGGTGCAGCTCCAACCACACTCCAGAAGTTTGACACCATCTAGGAAAAGCAGCGCACTTGATTGGCATCACATCTACAAACATCCATTCCCGCTCAGTGGCAACAGTGTGTACTATTTACAAAATGCACTGCAGAAATTCACGTAAGATCCTCAGCCAGCATCTTCCAAACCCATAATCACTTCCATCTTTAAGGATAAGGGAACTCCACCACCTGTATGTTTCCCTTCAAATCACTCATCATCCTGACTTGAAAATAAATCGCTGTTCCTTCACTGTTGCTGGGTCAAAATACTGGAAGTCCCTCCTAAAGTCATGTGGTCCAAGCTATAGCATATGGATTGCAGTGTTTGAAGAAGGCAGCTCACCATCACTTTCTCAAGGGCATCTATGGACAGGCAATAAATGCTTGCCCATTCAGTGATGCCCATGTCCCACGAATGAAGAAGTTAAACATTTGAAGCATGGAAATGCATGCAGGTCTTTCTGCACAAATGATATAAATCGACAGCAGCCATAATACTTTGGTGATGTTGGTTGAGGGATAAATGTTGATCAGAGCAAAAGGAGTACTCCTCTCCTTTAATGGTGCCATTGGGAATTTAAGGTCCACCGCGATCAATAAGCAGGGTTTTGACCCAATAATGCATCCAAGAAGGAGGATTAGCTCTGTATTGCAATGATGTGAATGGGACCTGAGTCAACAACATTTTGACTTGAAGGTTATAGTGACATTAAATTGGTATTATAGCAAAGAAATATCAGAGAGAAAAACAATCCAGCATTAAATAATGAAGATGTTTTAGTTGTGAAACGGAAGGACTGCATGCTGTGCAAGAAGCCATGGTTGAATTTAAATTACAGAAACAACTAGATTAAGTGTTACACTTGACTCAAAATTTCCATGAACTGAATTTAACTTGGCCTTTTTATGCATTCCACTCAGCACAACCTAAACGGAAGCTGAAATAAAAACATTTTGTATTGAAATTAATCTTCAACATTTCAGCTTTGAATCAGATGAGTTTTGGCCACGTAGTGACTGTTGTGCACTAGAAGTGGGTAAATTGGCAATATTTTCTGCTTAGTTGAGATTTCATGCAAAGATTGTGCTTGGATTGGGGCAATGGGAATGGATGAGAAAGTTGTTTCTACTATTGGAATTTGCTCTTTGGATCTGAGTTAACATTGGAAAAGGAAAGATATTTATCTGGAATTGGTCATGTAGCTTGTCCAAAGGATAAGTGCTCAAGACTACAAAGGCAATAACGTCAGGCTCTTCACAGATATCTTACCATTTATCAAAGTGGAGAAGATGGACCACTGTGTGCAGTTCTTGTCTCTGCACCAAAGGAAGGATTTAATTGCACTGAAGGAGATGCAGAGGAGATTCACCAGAATATTGCCTGAAATGAATAAACTCATATTGTTTTCCTTGGAGCAGATAAAGTTGACGGGAGACCTGATAGAGATGGATAAAAATATGAAGGGTTTGGACAGGGTGAATTAAAAAGCAGTTGTTCTCCTTAGTTGTAAAGTCAATAACGGGGAGCATAATTTAAAGGTGGGATGCAAGAGGTTTAGAGGGGATTTGAGCAAAACCTTTGTCATCCATAGGGTGATGGGAGTCTGGAATGCACTACTTGTGAGGTTAATTGAGGTGGATAAGTGCACACTTTTAAAAAGTAGTTGGATGAGCACTTACAGCCACAGATTCATAAAGTCATAAAGAATGGAAATAGACCCTTCCGTCCAACTTGTCTATGCTAACCAAGTTTCCCAAACTAAACTGGTTCCAAACTGGCATTTGGACCGTATCCCTCTAAACCTTTCCTATTCATGTACCTCTTTTAAACAATGTACCTGTACATCTACCATTTCTTCCAGCATGTAAACCACCATCTGTGTGAAAATGCTGCCACTCAGTTCCCTTTTGAGTCTTTCTCCTTCACCTTAAAAATATGCTGCCTAGATTTGAACTCAGCTTGCCCTAGGGAAAAGACCTTTGCCATTCACCTTATCTATGTCTCTCCTGCTTTGATAAACCTCAATAAGGTCACCTCTCAACTTCCTTTCTCCAGTGAAAAATATCCCAGCCTATCTAGCCTATCATTATAACTCAAACCCTCCAGTTCCAGCAACATCCTAGTAAATCTTTTCTGAACTCTCTCCAATTTAATAACATCCTTCCTGTAGCAGGGTGACCACAACTGCACACAGTACTCCAAAAGCGGCCACACCAACGTTCTGTACAGCCTGAAGTCTATGGGCCTAATGCAGGAAAGTGGGACAAGTTTAGCTTTAGCATAGCTTTGGCAGTACAGACTTCATGTACAGCGTACTTCTATGATTGTAATTTTTTGATGAAACAAGGAAACATTGAAGACCATTTACCTACTAGCAGTGCCTCCAAATGTTCTGCAGCCAATGCAGAAAAATAAATCAGACATTTTTCAGTCCTCAGTGGTTTCTTGCCCACTTAATTTGAATTCCATAACGTGAGGTGAATGCAATATATTAATAGATTCAACCACATAACACACACATCATACTTCATGTATTTGCCTCCAAGACTGGATGTTGCCAGGGTTGGAGCGTTTGAGCTACAGGGAGAGGCTGAATAGATTGGGGTTATTTTCTGTGGAGCATCAAGGGCTGAGGTGTGACCTTATAGAGGTTTATAAAATCATGAGGGGCACGGATAGGGTGAATATTCAAGATCTTTTCCCCTGGATAGGGGAGTCCAAAATAGAAGGCATAGGTTTAAAGCGAGAAGGGAAAGATTTAAAAGGGACCTCAGGGGCAACTTTTTCACGCAGAGGGTGGTGTGTGTATGGAATGAGCTGTCAGAAGAAGTGGTGAAGGCTGGTACAATTACAACTTTTAAAAGGCATCTGGATGGGTACATGAATAGGAAGGGTTTGGAGGGATATGGGCTAAATGCTAGCAAATGGGACTAGATTAATTTAGGATATCTGGTCAGCCTAGATGAGTTGGACCAAGGGGCATGTTTCCATGCTGTACATCTCTATGACTCTATGACTTTACTTAAATATATTCTAACAGATTCAATTGATTTGTTCTAAAAATACTGAGATCTGTTTAACTGATTGCTATTGAAAACACAGGGAAGTTATGAGGAGATGGTGCAAAAGAACATACAATTAGACAGAGATAACAAGGTGTAGAGCTGGATGAACACAGTAGGCCAAGCAGCATCAGAGGAGCAGGAAAGCTGATGTTTTGGGCCTAGACCCTTCTTCAGAAAACACAATTAGATAGGTTTTGATGACATTTCATGTGGAATATCTGATGCTTGCTGTTAAATAAATGTAACAGGAGATGGAAACTGTTTCTGATGCTGTTGAAGTGAGAGACTAGCTGGGATGTTGCCTAAAAAGGAGAAAGAAAGAGAGAGAAAAGGAAATATTTTCCTATTCCTTGTTTCCAGGAAGGATTCCAAGAAAAAGAAATGCTAATATTTGCATCTACATAATGCTTTTCAGAACCTCAGGATGTCCTAAGATGCTTTATAGCAACGAGGTACATTTCGTCATGACATGCAGTTTCTTTTGTAATGTAGGAAATTAACAACCGGCTTAGCAGACAGGGATCTCTCAGGAATAACAATGTGATGATTACCAGATTATTTGGTGAGAAATTAGTATTGTGCAGGACACTTTTTTTCTGTTCAAATATTCTCATGGGACTTTCTACAACCATATGAATGAGGCTCTCTGTTTAACATTTCATCCAAAAGACAGCAACTCCAGCAAAGTGATTTACTTCCAGTATTGCACTGGAGTATGAGCCTAGGTGTTTGTACCTTGAGCTATCTGTCTTCTGGCTCAGAGACAAGGATATTACCAACTGAGCCACAGTGGATGTCACATACTAGAGTAGAGCAGAGGTTGGAAAATGGATGGTCTCATTGCCCACTCCTGACCTCTTTCAGTTTAGATCTCCCTATTAGGATGAATTAATAATACCAAGTGAAATGTCATTTAGTACAA
This sequence comes from Ginglymostoma cirratum, assembly GCA_024137785.1. Taxonomy (NCBI): domain Eukaryota; kingdom Metazoa; phylum Chordata; class Chondrichthyes; order Orectolobiformes; family Ginglymostomatidae; genus Ginglymostoma; species Ginglymostoma cirratum. Next base: position 34,697,342 of record JAHRHZ010000289.1, on the reverse strand, counting down.
ATACTGGGATATATGACAGAATCCTGTAAAATCTATTCTGGCAGTGTTTTTGCCCCAATGCGTGGTGTGCTGTGATAATGGAACAGAGGAAGTTTTGCTTTTCCTTTTTTCCTTCAAAACACTCAGGATTATTTTGATATTTGCAACATAGAATTTGACTACCATTTACTCAAAAATGTAACAAATCATTTTACGGAACATTCCATCAGATTACCTACCACGTAAATGCATCTGAAAATGAAATACAGATGCTTCGCAGACCTCCACTTGTCTAAATCCTCAGAAATATTTCAGTTGAAAAGAGAAAACCCTTTTAACACACAAACATTCTTAATTTATAAATATTTAATTTTTATTTTGATTTGACCAAATTGGAGGGAGTCCAAAAAATTAGTAAACAGATTAGAATTAGTAAACAGATGCGATCTGATTAATAATATTTTGTGGCATATTTGGTATAATGAGATCTGACATGACCAATTACCTTCCACTGTATATGATCTGACACTCATTGCCCGTTGTTAGACCGACCCAAAACCTCTTTCTCCATGGGACCCAACCATCCTCACCCTTACCCCATTGGATTTGACCTGACTATCCACTCCTATCATAACCCACTGGACCTGAATCACCCACAGACCCAACACCGACCCTCCCCATCTATTGTTGGGTCCTATTCTCCCACCTAACCTACCCTCAACATTGTACCTTCGCCATCTTTCTCCAGGTATCTTACCTGCTTGGTAACACCCATTTCCCTTGGCAGCCTACCCATCTGGCACCCTACCCATGTAGTGATGCAGCAACTTGAATGTAGCGTTTAAAATAGAAAAAATAAGACTAAAAACATAATGTTTAAATTTTAAAATGGGGCTCTAGATGACCATAGTGCTGTTATTCCCCAGTTCTCCAACTTTACTGCCCTTGAAAACGTCATCTTGTCTTGATTACTTCTTTGCAACACAGTCAATAGATTAGTGAATATATTTTAAATTCAGCAAGTAAGAAACTCAAAGAGATTTACTTATTTTACTTGTACTTACACATGACTGTGATGCTTAAAGGGAGTTGAGATGGTGATGATATGCTTGTGTTTAGAAGTGATTCAAGGATAAACTAACTGGATTGGAGCTAGGTTAAGAGCAACACTTTTAAAATGTAAACTTTTAAAGAAATGTAAAACAATTTCTTAAAGTACACATTGCCTGTTGAGATTTCCGCAGGAAGATTGTTGAAATCACCAGGTTTGGTACTGAATGAGGCTTGGAATACTGATAGTAATGAGTGTTATGTCTCCAGCTGCTAAAAATTATATCAGTATTTTTATTTTGAAAGCCCACTTGAAACATAGACGTTAATTTTTGAAACAAATTCTTTTTAAAGTGAAGTTCTGCTATCATGATGTTACATTATGGCAAACTCCGTCGCCAGTCTGACATAGATAAGACAAGCAGACTACATAAATCACTGAATTCAGTTTCCCGTTCTTTCTTTATTTTATTAATTTAATGATTCTTCTTGCTGTAAACTTTCTTCACTCATTTTCTTTGTCTCTCTACATATCCATTTTCTTCCTGTGTTGCTACAATGTTGAAAACAAAGCTCTTCATATACACTTTTAGTCGAACAATGTTCAAGGAACTCCAAACTGCAGATCTCTCCATTGCTGCCAGACATTTTAAGCCCTAACATTGAAATCATTACTTCTTGTTTTAACTTGCCTCCAATATTTTTATACTGTTGTCCCTGCTTTGAACACCTTAACCAGTTCCTATGTAAACTTGTTTTACTCGGATACTACACTTGTGAGAGAAACAGAAGGATCAGTTGCCTCTTTTTCACAAACTAACTACTTTTACTGTCTTTTGACTGAAATTCATGGATCTATGACTGGAATAAACACTGATGCAGATTTAATATTTTCAGGACACACTATGAGCTGGATCTAAAGTCTTCAACCTGGATGGACCAATCCCTTACTTGAATGTACAGGATGTGATGTCATCAGGTTGGCTATAGAACATCACCAGTCCGAACTCCTCAACTACAGAAATTGAAAATGGGTGTGGAAACTGGAATTCAGCTAGTCACTTTTAAATTACTGCCTAACAAGCAACTGAGCTTGTTAATGATCCAGCCATCTGAAAATTCTTGTTGCCCTCTGCGTTTTTCAGGCTTCAGATTGAGACTGTTTAGCAGAAGCTAGGATGAGTTGGCACAAGGGTTGGCATAAAGACTCTTCAATAGGATTATGGTTGAATGTACCAACATATCCAGATGGTGAAGCTGGCAATGCCTGTATTATTTTAACCCATTAAAAAAAAAATCTTGTTCAGCCCGCCATCAAGAAAACAAAAGCAAATTGAGACGGGCAGCATGGCTGCCTCATGGCACCAGGGACCCAGGTTCGATTCCAGCTGGCAACGGGCTGTGTGGAGTTTGCACATTCTCCCTGTGTCTACGTGGGTTTCCTCTGGGTGCTCTGATTTCCTCCCTAGGTCCAAAGATGTGCAAGTTAGGTGGATTGGCTATCCTGAAACTGTCTGTAATGTTCAGGGATGTATGGGCTAGGTGGCGTAGCCATGGTAGGTGCGGGGTCATGGAATACAGTAGAGATTTGGGTGAGATGCTCTTCAGAGGTCTGATGTAGACTCAATGGGCTGAATGGCTTCCTTGCACACTGAATCCTTCTATGAGAAGGCAGGGAGCTTTAAGTGTGTAGCTGTGACCAACTCTCAGTTTATGGCTTCACACATGTACCGCACGATGTCCTTATCTAGATTCCTGGTTGGTGCAGTGGCCTCCTTTCATTGTCTGAGCATACCAGTTCACGCTACAGTAGGGGCTGCTGCTTATAATGAAGACTGCTCCCACCATGTTCTTCTAACCCCTGCTTGATCTAGTGGAGGAAAACTAATTCCTTCTCAAACTGAAAGAATCTCCTGCAGTTAACAAGATATGGTTTAATGCATCTTAACAACTAGTTTTAGATGGCATTGATCTGATGGGCACTGTGACAGTGACATTAAGGAGGGTTATATTAGCTCTCACTGCTTTGAGATCCTAAGCTGTTCTACTCAGAAGCCCATATGACATCATACTGGTTGGTGATCTTGGCACCCCTCAGTATTAACCCTTTCAGACCCTCTCAGATCCATATGTAAATGGTGGTAGAGGTTTGGAACTATTCTTCAAAGGCAATTGATGATAAATAAGTTGTTACTTTTAAACCCGAGATTGATAGATTTTTGTTAAGCAAAGATATTAAGGGTTTTTGGCCTAAGGCAGGTTGATTGTGTTAGGCCACAGATGAGGCCATGAATTCATGAAATGCTGGAAGAAGTTCGAGGGGCTGAATGGCCTACTCAGGTTCCTATGTATAACAGCTTTGAAACTTCCAATTGGCTGCATTGTCTCCAGATTGCATGAACTGGCAATCTGGCACATGATTCGATAAGCTGAAATGTCACTGTTGGAGCAGGTAGACCTCCCTCTCCACAGGACTGAGACAGGTAAAATTCACCCTTACATTCTTCGGGGTTTGTTAGTAACATCAAATATGGTTTCCGGTTACAAACTTGACTCACCGCTTTGAAAAAAAGGTTTCAGGTGGGATAGCCATCTTCCTTTAGTCAAATTACTAGTTTTATAAAGTGTTCTCTTGAACTAGAAGATGCTCAGGTTAATGCCACATTCAAAATCAGACACAAGATATAAGAACAGAAGTAAGCCATTATGCTCTTTGAACACTATTCAAAACAATCATTCAATTCTATCATTTGAATCAAATCATCAGCCTTAAAATCTTGGAAAGAACATAATGACTGGTTATGTGATCAAGACTTTGAGCAACGCTTGAAACCACAGTCTATTGGTTTAATTACCGGGATATTTTCTGTGTTGAAATAAGATTCATCTAAATTCTGATGATCTGGCTGATTATAAAACTCTGACATCAGTTAGAAAGAAGATAGCAGTCTAGAATGCTTGTGTGAAGAGAGAACACTTACACACTACACTAGAGAGCTGTGTTTAAGAACTTACCATGCAAAATGTAAATAAAGGAATATCACTGAATAGAGATGAATGACAGCATAAAATTGCAAAGCAATGTTGATAGAGTAAGTGAATGGATAAAGCTGTGGCAGATGGAGTTCAACATAAGCAAGTGTGAGTTACTCATTCTGGACCAATAAAAGGGTAGATCAAGATATTTTCTAGATGATATGAAGTCAGATACAATGTATGCCCGAAAAGATTTGCGGTTTAGGTGCATAGATCTTTACAATGTCACAAACAGGCGCAGAAAATAATCAAGAAAGCTTTAAGGGAATGTTAACCTTTTTGTCTAGAGGACTGGAGTATTAGGATGCAGAAGTTATGTCACAGTTATACAAAACTCTGCATTGAGTCCACTTGGAATATTGTGAGCAGGTCAGCGTATGAGACCTTAAGAAGAATATATTGGTCTTGGAGGGATTACAATGTAGGTTTACAAGAATGATACCTGGACTTCAGGGGTGAGGAGACATTATACAAATAAGAACTGTTTCCTCTACAATTTAGCAGGCTAAGGAGTGATCTGATTGAAGTTTTCAAGATACAAACAGGAAAAGACAGAACAAGAAACTAACAGCAAAAGTAGAAAGATAAACTATTTCCACTGGTTGGGCACATGACAACTAAGGGGCATAGTCTGAGAACTGCTCAGGAGGTATATTAGGATGCACATGTAAACACAAAGGTGGAAGATGTTTGGAACTCTCTTCCACAAACACACTGGATGCTGGATCAATTGTTAATTTTAAATCTGAGTTAGATTGTTGTGAAGCAAAGGTATTTGAAATAACTGCACAGAGGTTAGCGTCCCGTCACCGAGTCACCCTTTATTTACACGTCCACCGTGCACTGGCTATGCCCGGCCAGCCTGGAATCTGTCCCTGAACTGACGAGATTCTAAATCTCCTGGTTATATTGGTCAGCCAGGGCTTTCCTGATTGGCCCAGGTTAACAACCCTAGTCAAGAATCTCATGGTCAATGAGGTCCACCTGGTCCCAATCCCAATGAAATTAAAAAAAAATGAGCCAAAGGCGAGTATATGGAGTTAGGCCACAGATCATTGAATGATGGAACAGCCTCAGGCTTCTGTTCTTGTCTCCCTATAAGGAGTTGAAGAGCCTTACATAGTGATAAAAAGTGAATGCCTCAAGAACAGTGTATGTGCAGACACCCACAGCACAGAGACACTCTAGACTGGTATCTTAATATGTAGGTAATAGAATTGGCTGAAAGCACAGATAAAGCACAACCAGCTGAGACATACCATTTGTGGTGGGTGGATTCCCATTTTTTATTTGAGGCTATGGTGGAATTCTGTAACCTTTTATGTACATTCTTTTTGTTTAAACATGTACTTGGATGACACTATTCAGAAACTTCCTGCAAGGAGTTATCAAATTCAACAGTGAATAATTGTTTCAATACATAATTCACTGATAATGTATTTGTGTACGTGTCTTTGACATTTAACTCTCTCACTTCACATCAGACTGTCTGATGACATCTTTTGTAACTCGTTCATCAAAATAAATATTGAATAAATTTCAGAAAGGGACAAAGAATAACTGACCTCATAATTGCAGTTCTTCTTATCTATTATATTAACGATGTCTGAAAAGTAATTTTTATGGAAAACAGTTACATATAATTACTCTGCCATTCCACTTAAATTACTTTTAACTCAAACAGTGTGAATATTTCTGAGAACTGTGGTCACCAAAGATCTTCTTTTAAACATTCAATAATCATGTAATTTCAAGTTGTGTTTCAAATTTCAAAATATTGTGTAATTAATTTATCTCAGGGTGGAAACTCAGGCCTTGGAGAGGGAGCATGCACAGTTCATTGGCATGGCAGAAGAATAGGTGACCTCTGCAGCTTCTGGATTCATCATCAGCTTCAGAAGTGATATTTTAATTTAATTTTGATAAGTTTCCACTATGTTTCCATTGACCATTTAATTTTTGTTTTTGTTTCTGTGCCCCATCAGGGTCTGTATTTCTTGTTCAATGCTTATTTAAAAAGAACAGAGATTCTGGGCCTGAATGAGATCGTCAGCATGTTATGTTTTCACCTCTAAACTGATAGGTTAGAAACCCTTCCTTGAGCGTTTTGAAACATTTGAAATGCACTTCATAGTCATAGAAATGGGCCCTTCAGCCCACCATGGTTATATTGACAAACAAAGAGCAAAACACTTGGTTAAACTTAACCCTGTTTAAAAAGAAATAAGCCCATAGACACAAAGTTGGCCATAATTTAATAAAACTTCTAGAATGGTCAAATTGGCATTGACATACTGAGATGGAAACAGCTTAGAGTTTCAGAGACATGTAAAAGTACGAGACTGGGTCTGGGTGGGATGCCCCTCTTCAGAGGGGTGGTGTGGACTTGTTGGGCCAAATGGCCTGTTTCCACACTGTAGGAATTCTATAATGATCTCAGACACCACTCTTCAGCCAATTTGATTCGTTCCATGTGATATCAATAAATTGTTGGAGACACTGGATACTGCAAAATCTATGGGCCCTGTCATTCCATCAATAGTACTGAAGAGATAGTAGGAACTGCAGATGCTGGAGCATCTGAGATAACAAGGTGTAGAGCTGGATGAACACAGCAGGCCAAGCAGCATCAGAGGAGCAGGAAGGCTGACGTTTCAGGCCTAGACCCTTCT
>JAHRHZ010000289.1:34659866-34690205 GCA_024137785.1 Ginglymostoma cirratum | reverse complement strand
CAGCATTTCTGAAGAAGGGTCTAGGCCCAAAACGTCAGCCTTCCTGCTCCTCTGATGCTGCTTGGCCTGCTGTGTTCATCCAGCTCTACACCTTGTAATCTCAATAGTACTGAAGACTTGTGTTTCAGACTTGCTGCTCCATTAACCAAACTCTTCCAGTACAGTTATAACACTGGCATATAACCTGACAATGTGAAAAATTGCCCAGGTATGTTCTGTACGCAAAAAGCAGGACAAATCTGACCCAGCCAATTATCACCCAATAGTTTACTCTCAAACATCATAAAGTGATGGAAGCTGCTATCAATAATGCTATCAAGTAGCACCTGCTTGGTGATGCCCAGAACATACAGCTGCTCTTTCATTCAAAAGAGACAACTGGTGGTGATTGAAGGCTACTGTACCTCAGGTGAGGAGAGAGATTGAGAAGGAGAGTCCCTCACAGTAACCTCAACTGGTGATGGGAATTGAACCTACACTATTAGCATCACACTGCTTTGCAATCCAACCATCCAGCCAACCAAGCTAAACTGAACATGAGGGGTGACTATATAGAGATTTTTACAATCAAGAGAGTCCAGGTAAGGTGAATAGCCAAGGACTTTTCTCTAAGGTAGGGGAGTCCAATACTAGAGGTTTAAGGTGAGGGGGAAAATATTTAGAAAGGATCTAAGGGGTAACTTTTTCACACAGAGGGTAGTGCATATATGGAGCAAACTGCCAGAGGATGTAGTAGAGGCAATTACAACATTTAAAAGGAATTTGAACAGGTACATGAATAGGAAGAGTTTAGAAGGATGTAGGCCAAATGAAGACAAATGGAAATAGTTCAGTTCAGGAAACTTGGTCAGTGTGGACAGGTTGGACCAAAGGGTCTGTTTCCTTGTTGTGTAATTCTATGACTGTATGGTTATAAGCCTCGAGAAGTTTAAAATTGAAGTGTTGCCGAAACAGGAGCCAATGCAGGTCAACAGTCATGGGGAAGTCATAGTTCAGTTTAAATCGAGCAGAGTACCTTAACTTTTAGTGCAGACATGAACACAGGTAACTTGTCAGACAGTTCAGGGGGTGCTCATGTTGCAGCCTGTCACTGTGCCACGTCAGTGCCATGTGCCAGCAACTATCTTTGTGGGCACACTGCTTATATGTCAATCAAACAGCCATGGTGTTGAAGGCAGAGGGGAGCAGAACGTAATTATTTCAAAGGAGACTCGCTTTAGTCAGGGGCTCCTGGCACAGAAAGCCAAGGGCAACTGCTGACGTCAGGCTCAGGCAAAGTCATTTGGGGTGGTCACTGTCAGGAACTCCTCCTCCTTGGGAATGAGGAGCCAACTGTGGGGCACCCCACCATCCATCTCAGCTCTTTCAGCCTTATTGAGGTTACTTTCTCCAGGAATGAGACAGAAGGAGGGATTGAGTGTGATGAAAGTGACTGGCACAGCTGTTAGTGCTGATGCAGGTGGGGGAAGGTGGAGAAGTGTCCCAAGTGAGCGGGCAGGCAGCACAGGGTGAGTTGTGTGGGGAGGATTGGGTGGTGAGAGCAAGTGGGGAAGAATGAAACATACAATGAGAGTGATGGTGCATGAGCCTTGGAGTGAGATGCAATACCAGTGACAGGCTGTCTGTGAAGTAGCAGAGAGAAGATGGTGGCATGTACCGTGGCAGAGAGGAGATGATCATTAATTTCCTTTGGCACTGCAGGCTGGGGACTGACCTGAACAGAAACCTTAGACCAGGCAGGCAAGGTCTGGAGCCATTGTTTTCATTGCCAATTCTGGGGCTACTGTACCACCCCAAACACCAGAAACTCCTTGTTTATAAAGTGGGGACAAAAATTTCCCCTTCTCAACTAGTTTTGGGGCAAATGTCACAAACTGAACAGGGCAGATCCATACTGCCAGGTCGACAAAGGCCTTTCAAACATAGGGCCAACCCCAGCTTAACAGTCTATTCTGGGATATCCTGGCAGTGGCTAGTTCTCCAGGCAATGGTAAGTCGTAGAATCAAGCTAACATCAGATGAGAGGGGCACCGTGGTGTTGGGGTAGATAGATAGATGTGAATTTAGTTTAATAGTGTGAGAAAACTTGCAAGGTCTTGTGGAGACTAACCGTCCCTGAAACCAGATAAAAATGACACTCAGCCACAATACAGAACATAGAACAGTACAGCACAGTACAGGCCCTTCGGCCTACGAGGTTGTGCCGACCTATTATCCTGCTAAGATCAATCTACACTGCATACCCTACATTTTACTATCCTCCATGTGCCTATCCAAGAATTGCTTAAAAGTCTCTAAGGTATTTAACTCCACTACCACTGCCGACAGCTCATTCCACACCCCCCACCACTCTCTGTGTAAAGAACCTACGCTGACATCTCCCTTATACCTTCTTCCAATCACCTTAAAATTATGCCCCCTCGTAATAGTCATTTCCGCCCTGGGAAAAAGTCTCTGACTATCCACTCTGTCTATGTCTCTCATCATCTTGTAAACCTCTATCAAGTCACCTCTCATCCTTCTTCACTCCAATGAAAAAAGTCCTACCTCCCTCAATCTTTCCTCATAAGATCTGCCCTCCAGTCCAGGCAGCATCCTGGTAAATCTCCTCTGCACCCTATCTAAAGGTTCCACATCTTTCCTATAATGAGGTGACCAGAACTGAACACAATATTCCAAGAACACAATATGGTAGAAGTCAGCCCAGCTAGTCGATGACTCAGCCATCATTTGGTAAACAACCACATGACTATCCCCAGTGAACTCAGTTATGTTCCGAGCTTACCAATGTACACATGTGCATCATTCCTGGCTCTACTGTTGGAAAAAGTCTGATGTTTTTAACGTAGTGTGAAATTTGTCAAATTATTCCTCACAAAAAGTCTTTGTTAATTAAGTGATTAATCTATCACATGTAGTACTTATTTTTCTACATTGTCAAGTTGTTTCTGACAGATCATTCTGTGAACGGGCTAAAGCTTCAAGGGACCCTGAACCATACATTTGGAATTTCCAGCAATTCCTCAGAAAACAACTATATCATCTTCAAACATGTTTAATCCATAATTTGGGATACACGCATAATAATGAGTGATAATAATGTTTAGGCAACTAGCTGAATTTGAACCAAGGGCTGGAATTTCCCTCTGGAAGGGAAGGAATAAGAGGTGCCAAGCCTACCACAAGAGGAGGTTTCAAAGGGGTGCCCCCCCCATTAATTGGCAGGATGTCAAAGTTGAAGGACTTCCCGCATGAAAGGCACTGCAGAATATAGTAAAAGGGAAGTATGAGAGAGGGTACTTTAAAATGGAGGTGATATCTTTCCAGCCTTTCTAAAAGACAGATTCAGTAGCTAGGCCGCCACAGAGGCAGGGTCAGGATGTTGGAGGGAGATCCCGTTGTAGGGTCTGCTCAGGCAAGATTCTCAACCTATTTGGACTACCGCCTATCCTCCTCCTCTGGCTTCCTGCTTCTCAGTAAAAACAATGCTTCCTTTGTGGTATATCACATCATTCCCTGGGGAACTGTGAGACTTGAATTCCAGTCCCCTGTCTCAAAGGTAGGAACACTACCAGTCTGCCACAAAAGCCCGACTGTTGCTGTGGGAACTTGGGGGTTCACTGAAAAATTCCAATTGTCCTCTTTAACTGGCCCCAATTAAGCTCAATTTGAGCCTGATTGGTTATTTGCCACATGTAGGTAGGTTGCCCTATTGGCTCCCGATTCTACAAAGAAGGCCCAGAATTAGGTTGGCACAAAAGGAGTCGCCTGCTGGCTAACGTGGCTATTTTCACCTCCTGAGATAACAAGGTGTAGAGCTGGAGGAACACAGCAGGCCAAGCAACATCAGAGGAGCAGGAAAGCTGACGTTTCCGGTCTGGACCCTTCCTCAGAAAAGGAAGAAGGATCCAGACCCAAACAGTCAGCTTTCCTGCTCCTCTGATGCTGCTTGGCCTGCTGTGTTCATCCAACTCTACACCTTGTTATCTCAGATTCTCCAGCACCGGCAGTTCTCACTCTGTCTTATTTTCACCTCCTGACTGGTTTCAATTCTTCAGCTTCAAGTGTTGCGATAAGTCTGTTTATATGCATGTTCAATCATGCTCTTGCATGTAAATGTTGATCAGAAGTATGAGAAATGAGCAAACTGATGAGTTTATGGTGGCAGAACACTCTTCTGTAAGATTTAATACATATGATAGGATTGAAGCCTTCTCATCTGAAGTAAATTCAGTGCAAAGTGGTCCCACTCCAGTTCTCTGTAGGTATGACTAGATCAACAAGAATAAAATTTGTTTCAGTGGTGCACATCTTGTAGCCACTTTCTCACAAAAAAACCAAGCAACTCTAAAAAATTGCCTGTGATTACATTCTAGTTGAAGATAATGTTGCATTTGGTGCTTTGCAAATGCTGTGTCAGAAATATTAGAAAGAAAGCGTCTGAAAGTGGATCATCTAGCAAGGGCTAGGGTGAGTTAGCCAGCTCTTAAATAGTCATCATCTCTGTCCCTTCAACAGCCAAGAGTGCAAGAAGCAGCCCTGAGGGGAACATGATAAGCTGCAAAAGCATTGGACTCTTCCTGCCTGCCCTGTGTTCTGATCTCCCACTCACTCCTGCCCTCAGTGATTGCCACAGAACTGTAGTGATTGTAATGTGGTCAGCTAGCTGGACCTCATAGAATATGAGTTCCCTGACTGGGACTGTTAATCTGGTCCAGTCAGGCAGCCCTGGCTGACAGATAAAATGAGGGGTGTCAGGGATACTGGCACTCCGAGAGCTGACTCTGAAAAAATGGGCCTAAAGTCAAGGACTGATCATACGTAAATAAAGGGTGATTTGGTGTCGGGATACTGGCCAATAACTATTCTGCAAAATTCTGTCTTGTCTATCTCCTCATTATTAAGCCTCAACTTGGACTCTCAAACTGTTCTGCCTTTCTTTTTTTAAGAGTTCTGCAGCTGTTTCAAGGTGCTGTGACTGTGAGCACTGTAGAAGTACTGCGCTTTCTCTGAAAACAATCAATTCCTGCTTTGTGCACAATCTCTGTCAGTGAGCATGGGTAATGATGATTGGTGTAAAAGAAAATAACAAACAAATTCACAAAAATGTCGGAGAAATCTTGTGAAATCAGGAAATCCTGCATTCAATCTGAAGTAGGATTAGAATCGTCTGTTTATATCAGAAATGGAAATGTGTTAATCTGAAAAATGCAATACTACAGCATGGTAAAAGTGTCAATTTTTGTCAGGAATTAGTGAAACAAATTCACTTGCATGGTTTCCCTTAATCCCTGAATGGTTATGAATCTATTCAGAAATCAATGTGTTAGTTAATTAAAAGCATATCCTACAAAGAGAAAAAATCTGGCCACAATTATATCATGTTCTGAGAGACATATCAAAACATATCTCTCCTACATCTCTATCCCCACAAATTCTCCTTTTAACTTCTATCTGTGCTTACACAACTCGCCTTCTTTAGTTGTCATTCATGTAGCACACAATGGGATAAATTTTCACTGGAGGTGGGACCAGAAGCAGATGGTTGGTAATTTTGCGCTACCAGACAGCATGTTGGTCTGCAGAAATGTTTCAGCCTCAGTAGTATTATCTTGGAGGTTGCCTTGTGAAAACGGCTACTTCCCATTAGAGGTGATTATTTTATGATGGAACTTTGAGCAGGTTGGATCTATATTGATTGGACTTTAGAAGAATGAAATGTGATCCTGTTGTTGGAGAAAATTCTGAGGAAGCCTGAAAGGATGGTTGCAGAATGGATACTTCCCCTTGTTAGGGATTCCAGAACAAGGGGGAAAAAAGTTTCAACATAAATGGCCTCCCACTAATAGTTGAGTAGAGGAGGCGGAATTTCCTCTTCTAGAGAGATGTTAATTTTGAAATTCTCTACCTAAGGTTGAGACATCAGATATATTCAAGGCTGAGTTTGATCAATTCTTGATTAACAAAGGAGTGGAGGGCAATGGGCTGCAGCAAGAAAGTGGAGTCAAGGTCTCAGTCAGATCAGCCATAGTCTGAGTGAATGACACCAGGCTGAGAAGCTGGGTAGGTTACTTCTGTGCTTATTTCTGTTGTACTTATGTACGGAACTAGCCAACTAAAGTGCATGTTAAGGGCACTCATCACATGCTGACTGTGGAGAATAGGATGGGAATTGTCAAGACTGTCAGTATTACAGAGAATGGGTGGTAATGAGACGGAGTAAATGGGGACAGTGCAAGTGAGCAGCCACTGACAGTGTTGGAATTGTGGCACAACGGAATAGGGGTGTGTTGAATATGAATATCAAACGAACAACCTGCCTAGTATCAAATAGGTCAGGGAGACTCAAATTAGTTGCTGGAATAAAACACTTTATCAATCTACATTCTACATTTAACACATTTTACTTAACAACTTCCTCCTTGATTTCATTGATCCTCCGCCACACAGCTCTAGCTGTTTCTTGCTGCACTCCAGCATACCAGATACACCACCAGCTTCAAGTACCCCTCCAAATCACACAGCATCCTGATTTGGAAGTGCATCATCGTTCCTTTGCTATCACTGGGTCCTAGAACTCTCCTCCTATGAGCATGGTGGATGTACCTACACGAGGTGAACGGCCGCAGATCTAGATGACAGCTCGCCATCACCTTCCCAAAGGCAATTATGGAAGGACACTGCCCCAGTCAGTGATGTTTACACCCCATGAATGAATAAATTAAAATAAACACATCTACAACTTTGTCCAATTCCTCTCATCAAGCAGACACATGCAGAAATCCCTCTAAAACATACCTCCGTCATGCCAGCCAACTGCCTCCTAAACCCTTTGACCCTGTCTGGAATTCCTCCCCCTCACACTTGTTGAATTTGCTCTTCCCTTTTGGGCCTGTTTGGATTTCTTCCTTCCTACATCTGCTGGAACACCCGACTCTCTTGGGCCTGCTGTACTAACCTTCCTCTTTGGTCAAGAATGTCCTTGTCCTTCAAGTCTGCTGGTCCTCCCACTTATGCTTGTGCTAGACTCTGGGAACTGGATTGAGGACTCAGACTGTTACAACCGCTGGACCTCTCCCCAGGTCAGGCATGAATGCCATATACTCAGACCGTGTTCTGGTCCCACAAACACCCATACCTCCAAAAGCAGAAGCTGGACAAGTCTGAGAGTGAAGTACTGATAGTGCTTCCTCTGCTACCTCCTGTTGTGTGGTCATGCCTTGAGACTGTGCATGTGCACTGTGCTGTCTCTGGACTGTCAATGCACAGGAGCATAATGTGCATGCACAAGCATCAAAGGTACCTGGGTAGTGACAAATGGAGACCTTAAGCAGTCTTCTCAGTAGTTGCCTGGAGGAATCCAGGACAAATGACATCCAGGAATAAAGATCCAGAATGGGAAGCCAAATTCCAGAATAATCCTAGAAAATCCAGGATGGTTGAACATACAGTGGATGGGACGTGAGGAGTGGCTGGCTATTCAGTATATGTGAGGAATAAAGGCTAAAGGGCCTACCAGCTTCTTAAACAACTGTGACACAAGTCCAGAGAATCAAATTCAGCCTTCTAATTAACAATCTCAGCACTCTGCTGACCCCATAGCTGCTGCTGGGTGAAGTGGCCGAATTCAATCTGAAACCTTATCTCCCTGTGTGAAAATAGGGTGTAACAGAGCTCTTTAAAATGAAACAGTCTGCCATATTGGGAAATTTCTCTGCTTGATCTACTTCCCATGTAGTGAAAGTCCAATTCTCAACTTTACTGTCTAAATTCCTCAGCCTTTCTATATCGCTTTTGCTTTTGAAGAAGCTCTTTGAATCCAAGTTTTCAGAAACCCTTTTATCTCCCTTCCATTCTTGGTCTCCATTTCCCTCTCCTCTAACAATGAAACACCTTGGGATGTATCTTACTGTAATGGGTACAAATAAATGCACATGATCCTATCTTTCCTGATCAACCTGTTCAGAGACATTGTTACACACCTCTGAAGCAGGTACGACTTGAATCCAGGCCTCCTGGCTTAGAGGTACTACCATGCTACAAGAACTCTCCTGTCCTACGTTTTAGAACGATCTTACCATTAACTACTTTAATCATTTTCCTTTGTCTGCCTATCTTGTCTTCCACTCCATTTTCTCACCTAAAACATGTCTTTTAACATAATAATATAAGATAAAGGAGCAGAATTAGTCCATTTGGCCCATCGAGTCCACTCTGTCATGTGATCATGATCGATATGTTTCTCAAGCTCATTCTTTTCCCTTCTCTCCACAACCTTTGATTCCCTTACCAATCAAGAACCTATCTATCTCTGTCTTAAATACATTCAATGACTTGGCTTCCACGGCCCACTGCAGCAATGAGATCCCCAGATTCGCCATTTGCTGGCTGAAGAAATTCCGCCTCATCTCAGTTTTAAAGGGTTATCACTTCACTCTGAGGTTGTGCCTTTGGGTCTTAGTCTCTCTTACGTCTCCATTTCCAGTCTATCCAGGCGTCATTGTATTCTGTAAGGTTCAATTAGTCACACCCTCATCCTTCAAAACTCCATTAAGTACAGACGCAGAGTCTTTGATTTTTCCTCATATGACAAGTGCTTCATCCCCAGGATCATACTGTAAATCTCCTATGGGCCTCCTCCAACGCCAGCACATCCTTCCTCAGATATGCATGTAACATTTCATTAACTAGTTTCTAGTGACAGTAAAGTAGCTATTCAATATAGCACTTGAGTGGAAAGCTTTCATTGTGGATTATCAATTGGTTATAGAATCTGTTTCATTTTCATTTCCACACTTCTATGAGCAGCAACTTGGAAATCTACTGACCTATAATCTTCATTCTGTAACTCTGCTACTTTGTTGGGCAGGCAATGGCTTCGTGGTATTATTGCTGGACTGTTAATCCAAAGACCCAGGTAGTGTTCTGGGGTCCTGGATTCAAATTCTGTCATATAAGATGGTGCAATCTGAGTTCAATAAAAATCTGGATTAAGAATCTAATGACGACCACGGAACAAATATCAGGAAAAACCTGACAGTAATGAAATCACTAATGTCCTTGACCAAAGAAAGATGTCATCCTGGCCTACATGACTCCAACATGTTTGACTCTTAACTGCCCTCTGGGAAGGCCAATAAATGCTGGGATAGCCAGCAACACCCTCATCCCGTGAATAAATTTTAAAAAAATTCCAGCGATGTTGTCACCTGAATCTAGAACTTGTGTTGTTTAATGCATGGTTTACAGAGGACAGATTTAAACCCCTTTCCTACAAAGCCAAACACAAATTCCTTCAATCCCTCACAGATGTGTGCACCAGTTTAAACAAAGCTCTGTTACAAATATCTTTGTGGCTATGGAACAGCATGTATTGTGGGGTCAATGGTACAGCAATAATTAATATGGGGCAAGATAGTCAATGTCTTTAAATGTCACTGTGTCCTTTGTAAGTACAGAAAGAATTTGTACTCTGATTTTTCTGAAGAATGGGTTTAATAATGGTTAGTGGCAGTGTCTCAAGATTTTGTGATCTAAATTAAAACATAAAGGAATTGCTGTTGTTCTTTATTCTACCTGTTGCTGTCAAGTTCTATGTCAAAATAGGAGATTGTGCTGCCCACTTGATTCCATTGGCATTGCTGAGCATACCCTGCCCTGAGATATTAATTATGTGATTGGCAGAAAGCCAAAGGGGAACAGTGCAGGTTCTTTTCGACTCTTTTTCAACTTTTTTTTATTATTATTGTTTAGTTCTGAATAAACTTTTCAAACTTCATAGCACCTGCACATTCATGAAAACACAGGAACTGCAAGACAACATAAACAATCTTGCATATGGCTTGTCTTCTTTTACAATTTTTGCCACTTTAGCACATCCCTTTGTTCCCTGGTCGACATCTCTGTCTCAGGCTTGCTGCGGTGCTCCAGCAGATCTCAGTGCAAGCTGGAAGACCAACACCTCATTTTTCACTTGAGAACTCTGCAGCCTTGTGGAGTCAATATCCAGTTCAAAACTGTTTGACCTTGAGCACCTTCCCGACACTTTCCCTCCACCTCCACACACCAGCTCTTGTTATCTCAGATTCTCCAGCATCTGCAGTTCCTACTAGCTCTTGTTATCACATGGTTTGCTATTATACACCACTAATTAATAATCCCTATTAACAGCTATTTATTCTCCAAGGCTGACTGCTTTCCACTCCTTTGTCGGTCCAGCTGTTTTTCTCTCTCTTTGGGCTCTATCTTCACTTGTCATTTACTACTTACCCCTCACTCCCAATTCACCTACCAATCTTTTCCTAGGTACCTCAATAAAGTGTGGAGCTGGAGGAACACAGCAGGTCATGCAGCATCAGAGGTGCAGGAGAGTCAATGTTTTGAGCCTACACTCTTCATCAGAACTGTATCGACTCTGACTCCAGCATCTGCAGTTCTTGCTATCTCATTTTCCGAGCTACCATCAGTTCTGAAGAAGGGTCACTGGAACCAAACTGTTAACTCTGATTTCTCTTCACAGATGCTACTGGACCTGTTGAGTTTTCCAGCAATTTCCGTTTCTGAAACCAATGAGAAGAAATCTAGATAGAAACATGGGATCAGGAGTAGACCATTCAGCCCGTTAAGGCTGATACACCATTCTAAATCAATAAGGAAATTAATAAGGAAACAATCCATTTATAAATTAATCATTTTGACACCAATTAAGGGGTGTGTGAATAAAGACCGGGAGCCAGTTCACGCCCCCACTTCTCCCAGGAGCTGAATGATTTGAGTTATCCAATTACAAAACTGTAACAAATTGAAGAACCCCACTTTGGGTCTGGGTGTAACTACTAGCATTGATTAAATAGGCCAATTGGCTTGCTTCCATGCTATAAATCCCATAGAATATTTATTTTCAAATTTTGCCTCAATTTTCAAATGACCATTCATGAACTGGATGGAAGTGAAAGAATGTGACTGCTGTGATCTGTAATACAATGACACTATGCTAATGGCAGTAATTTCCTCTCAACTCTTAGGCATATCATCAGCCTTTATTTGAGCAGAAGTTATGCAATACTTCCCTATGCATCTGCTCCCTTAAAATGCAGAGATGTACAGTAGAGATTAAGAGAAATCAAAATAGCTCCTTTTAGTTCTGTACAGTTGTTGGTTTTGAAACTGACAACTAAGAAATTCGATTCTGGTGGGGTCTCTAGCAGGCCTGGCATGCATTGGTTTTCCTTTGCATTGACTTCAACTATCACACAGCACAGGCAGAGGTGCATAACAGTTCTGAAGAAGTGTCACTGGACTCAAAATGTTAACTCTGCTTTCTCTCCACAAATGCTGCCAGACCTGCAGCAATTTCTGTTTTTGTTTCAGGTTTCCAGCATCTATTGTTCTTGGATAACATGGTGTGGGGCTGGATGAACGCAGCAGGCCAAGCAGCATCCTGATCCTATGATGCTGCTTGGCCTGCCGTGTTCATTCAGCCCCACACCGTGTTATCTCGGATTCTCCAGCATCTGCAGTACCTTTTATCTCTATTGTTCTTGGCTTTGTTTTGGCCCATAACAAGTGTCCGATCCACTACTTGCAGAACACATCTTGTGCCTTGGTTTGAATATCACCATGTCCCACCTTTATTCATTTCTCCTGAACATACTCATAAAGCATCTCTTATTCGTCGTGGCTGTCATATCTCTTTTTCTTTGCCAGTTTTATCCCCTCTTCTACCCTAAGACTTTGACAATTTGTTTATTGGATGTCAGTCCGTGGTGCCAGTTTCTCATTCAAGTAGTTATTACTCCCATGTGAGCCCTGACAGTGACAACTATATCTTACTAAGCTGAATGGACATGCATCAAAAGTCAAGCATAGTCTTGTTATCACTTATTATATATTCAGTCTGGAATAGTATCTGAAGCCATTTTTCTCCTTAGTAAATCAACCCCTAAACTCAATGAATGCCTTTCATTACCTTGGTAAAGTTCAGCTAACTCCATGTACAAAAAATATGACATATTTTGGTTTTGTTTATCTCAGTGATTTATTGGATAAAGGCATGTATTCATAACAGCCACCTCACTTACTGAGTTTAAATATGTAGATCTCCCTGTAGATCCAATCGGAACAAATAATGCATTTACTTGATCTGATTCAATTTTGCTTTACTTACTCTAGCTTAATGTTCCTAAATTTTTGATTGCCTTTTCTCATAAAGCCCACATCTATGATGCATATGTTTTAAATTTAATACATCGTAATCAAATGTAAACATTCAATGCTTTCCACATTATTTCGAAGCTATATCACTGACAGTATTTATTTTAATATATATTCCCATCATGGTTTTTAATATAATATTTGTAAAATTCAAGAAATACTAGATTATTTTCACCTATTTAAATTATATTTGCAAACTTGTTTCCACCTGAATTTCATTCATAAACCCATGATTTTTTAAAAATTCATTTGTGGGCTGTGTAAGTCCCTGGCTAGGTCAGCACTTATTGCCCATCTCTAATTGCCTTGGTAAAGGTGGTGATGAGGTTCCTCTTGTTTCAGGGCAGTCCATAAGAACATAAAAACAAGGAGCAGAAGCAGGCAACTTAGCTCCTTGGGCGTGCTCCATGATTTAATACATTCATGGCTGATATCATCTTGGCTTCTACTTGACGTTCCTGCCTGCTCCACGTAACCTTTTAGACCATGAATATTTAACAATTTGTCTTCTCCTTAAGTTCATTCAGTGTCCTGGCATCCACCATTCTCTGGGGTAGTGCATTCCACAGATTTGAGAGAATTCCTCATCCCTGTCTTAAATTTGACACTCCTTAGCGTAAAATAATGGTCTATCATTCTAGATTACCCAACAAGGGGAAACATCTGCTCTATGTCGACTTTTTTGATCTCCTTTATCATTTTTTATCCCTCAGTTAGATCTCCTCTTCACCCTTCTAAACCCTTGTAAGTAAAGGTCTAAACTGCTCAAACTCTTCTTATATGATTCATCTCTAAAATTAATCTACTGAGTTTTATGAACTGTCTGCAATGCCATTGCATGTCTCCTCTACTAAGGGGACCAAAACTGTTTGCAGTATTCCTGATGCAGTCTCACCAATAACTTGTACAATTGCAACAGCACTTCTCTACTTCTACACTCCATTCAATTTGTAATTAATGTCAAAATTCCATTTGCTGTCCTTACTACTTGCTATTCCTGCAGACTAGTATCCTACAAATAGTGTACGAGGACAGCCAGATCCCTCTGCACTGAAATAATTTGAAGTTCCTTTTCATGTAGATAATAAGTTGCCTTTTTATTCTTCTGAATATAACGAATAACCTCACACGTATCCAAGTTTAATTCCATCTGCCAAATTTTGAACCATTCACCCAAACTATCCATATCCATTTGTAAGTTTCTTATCCTCCTTTGCAAATTATTTTCCTACCTATTTTAGTGTTATCTGCCCTTTGGCTAACGTACATTCTATCCCTGCATCCAAGTCATTCCTCTAGATTGTAAACAGTTGGGACCCAGGGCTGAATCCTGTGGCACACCACAAATTGCACTTTGCCAACCAGAAAGAGGTACGTTTATTCTGACAGACTGCTTACTGTTGGTTAGCCAATCCTCTGTTCAAACTAATATGTTAGCCAACCAATTAGCTAAAACTGTGTAATCTTAACTTTTGTGTAACCTCTTGTTGGCACCTTATCAAAAGCCATCTGGAAGTTCAGATATAGTACATCTATAGGACGTCCATTATTCTACTAAGCTTATAACAACTTTGAAGAGCTCTAGCTTTACCATTCATAAAATCATACTGACTCTGATGGATTAGGTTTTGACTTTCCAAATATCCCTTTACTATTTCTTTAGTAATGGATTCCAGCAATTTTTGAATGTCAGATGTTAAACTAACTCGTCTGTAGTTTCCTACTTTCTGCCCCATTTCCTTTTAGAATAAGGGAATTATATTAGCATTTTTCCAATCTACTGGACCCTTTCCAGAATCCAGAGAATTTTGGAATAACCTGTATTATAACCAATGTATCGATGATTTCTGCTGCCACTTCCTTTAAGACTCTGGGACGTAGACCATCAGGCCATGCGGACTTGTTCGGTCTTTAATTCCTATTGTTTGCTCAGTACATTTTCCCTGGTGATGGCTATTGTTTTAAGTTCCTTTTTCTCATAATCTCTGCTAATAACCTATTATTATTCAGACGGTTTCAGCGTCCTCCATTGTGAAAACTGAGGCAGATATCGATTTAATGTTGCTGCTATTTCTGTGTTCCCCACCATTAACTCTCCGGGACAAATATTCATTTTAGTTCTCTCTTCATTTTTACATACTTATAGGAGATGTTTCTACCCATTTTTATGGTTTGTGGTAGTCTTCTTCGATAATTAACCTATTTTTGTTACTTTTTTAGTAACCCTTTGTTGGTCTTTAGAAGTTTCCCAAAGCTCCTGCCTGTCACTGACCTTGGAAATATGGTATGCCTCAGTTTTTGCCCTTCTGCTATCTTTAACATCCTTTCCAAGCACTGGGTGCTTTCTGTCCCTCAACAATCTTTCTGGAATATATTTTAGTTGGGAGCGATTGAATATCTCCTTAAATGTTTGTATTGTTCAACAACTGTCCTACCTTTGAGTCTTTCCACCCAGTCTATTAGGGCCAAATCTGTCTCATGGCTACATAATTACCTTTTTTTTTTGACACCAAAACACTAGTCTGGCACTCAGATTTATTTGCCTCAAACTGAATTTGAAATTCCAACATGCTATGATCCATCTTCTCTTAAGGATCCTTCACTATGAGATCATGAATTCATCCCATCTTATTACATAATACTAACCTGCTCCTGAGTTGGTTCCCCAAAATATTTCTCCAAGAAACAATGAGCTCTCCCTTGAAGCTACCCTTGCCATTTTGATTAATTCAGTTCATATGCATAATGAAATCACAAATGATTATTGTAATACCTTTATTACAAGTTCACAGTATTTCCTGGTTTATACTGTGCCTTACTGTAGAGCTACTATTTGGGAGCCTATGCATTATTCCAGCTAAGGACTTCTTATTTTATATTTCTATGCAGACTCATTTTATGTCATGATATCCGGCGCCAAAACTATTTCTCACCACACTACTGATCCCACTCCCTTACTAACAAAGGTGCACCACCTCCTTTTTCTTTTCTGTCGATCCTTCTGAAACTGAGTACTGTTGGATATCCAACTCCCAGTGCTGGTCTCCCTGTAACCATATCTCAGCAATTGCCACCGAATCATACCCACTTGTCTGTTTTTGCATTGCTAACTCATTAATTTTAGTCTGAATGCTATGCACATTCAGATACAAAGCCTTTAAGTTTCTCCTATTGTCAATTGTCCCTATTTTTGTGCAATTCCTCAGTGTAATGTGATGTTCACACGCTCCGTCACTTCCTTTCATTTTCTGGCAATGATCAGCCTCGTCACTAACATACATTCTTACCTTCTCCTTACAGTTTGATTTTCTAATGTAACCAAACCCCAACCTCTCCACCCTACCACTTCAATTTAGTTTAAAGCCCTCTCCACAGCCTCCTTAAATGATTTGCCAGGAACTGGTCTCAGTGTGATTTGAGTGGATCCTGTTCCAAAGGAATAGCTCCCTCTTTCCCCAGTACTGGTACAAATATCCATTCCTCCTGCACCAGTCTTTGAGTCATGCATTAACCTCTTTAATCTCTTTCACTCTGTGCCAGTTAACTCATGGCTCATCTAGAGAGCATTACCTTTGTGGCTCTGCTTTTGAATTTGGTACCTTGCTGTTCACATGGTCTCAGCCGAACTTCCTTCATTATTCTACCTGTATTGTCAGTATCTACATGGACCATGACAATTGGAACTTATCCCTCTCACTCCAAGTTCTTGGGGTGTAAGAACACCTACAGTGATACTAGCGAGGGAATCCCACAGTTCTGAACCTGCAAAAATGAAGGAAAGCCTAGTACCAAGTCAGGATGGCATGTGACTTAAGGGAGAAGGGAACTTGGAGGTGGTGGTATTCTCCTTCATCTGCTGTCTTTGCCCTTCTAGATGGCTTAGAAGGTGCAGTTGAAGGAGCCTGGCTGAGTTACTGCAGTGGGTTTTGTAGATGGTATGCACTAATGTCACTCTGTGTCAGTGGTAGAGGGAGGTAATATTTGAGGTTTCTGGATGG
Organism: Ginglymostoma cirratum; assembly: GCA_024137785.1. Classification (NCBI taxonomy): domain Eukaryota; kingdom Metazoa; phylum Chordata; class Chondrichthyes; order Orectolobiformes; family Ginglymostomatidae; genus Ginglymostoma; species Ginglymostoma cirratum. The sequence goes on along the minus strand of JAHRHZ010000289.1, from coordinate 34,673,994 downwards.
GGTGTCAATCAAGCATGCTCCTTTCTACTGGATGGTGTCAAGCTTCTTGACTATTATTGGAACTACACTCATCCAAGTAAGTGGGGACTACTCTCTCACACTCCTGACTGTACCTTGTAGAGCTCACTCGTTCGGGCAGGAGGCGATCACTGCAAAATCCCTAGCGTCTGACCTTCTCTCATTGTCAAAGTACGTATATGATTGGTCAAGTTAAATTTCTGGAAAATGATAACCTCTGTGATGTGGAAAGTGGGATATTCAGGGGTGGCAGTGCCATTGAACATAATGTGTCTTGATTTGTATTATTGGGCGTGCATCCAAGAGTTCTTGAATTTTCTGGAATCCAGTTCCAAAACTAGAGACCACATAAGACAGCCACAAATGAATAGAAAAGGAAAATAAGGCAAAAATTATTTTACTTAGAGCAGAGTTAAAATGTGCAATACACTACCACAGCAGGTGGTTGAGGCAAGTAGCTTTGATGCTTTCAAAAGAGAAGGAGATGAATCTATATGAGAAAGGTAGGCTAGAAGCTGAGGCAGGCTGAATTGGAAGAGACTGAAAATAGTGCACGACATAAACACTGGCTCAGTCTAGTCGAGGGTTTCTTTATGGCTTGTTTCTGTCCTGTATGTTTGTCTTCTCAGATGTTCCAACTAATATTGTAGAGATAGTTGCATTTCACATGCCAAACATGATTATTTTGATTGATTCTTTAATGAAGGTGTTAACTTGGCTAAAGTGAATTGGAGAGGTCATTATATTTCAATAGTATAGTTGGGGCCATGCTTGGAATTGTTACAAGTCTCAGGATGGACTAGCAGGGGAAAAAGGGCCAGGGACATTTCTGAGATTGCGGCGGGGACCTGTAAGGGTTCAGAACCAGGATCCGGAGTGATTCAGAAGTCAGGGAATGAATGACTGGAGATAGGATACAGGGATGAGATGTGTTTGGACGCTGAAATTTACCTTCTGAGGGCTGGTGGTGTGGAGGAGGATGGGCAAGAGGATTGCACTTCCAATCCCAGTGGCCTGCAAGGAGTTGAAAACAAATGTTAATTCTTAAAGCCTTCTCTGGTCAGTCAGCATCCCTCATCCTGTTGCTGAGAGTTGGTAACTGTGGGACATCCCCAAGCACGAAACTAAACATAAAATGTCACTATTTTACTTTAACACATTAATTAGACTTCTGCCTGTGGCGTTCTCCCTGCACCATTCTGGAGTATCTTTGTGCTTTGAGTGTGTGCATCTACACTGTCCCTGAATCTGCTTGCTTCTTATCGTTAGGTAAAGCTCTTCGACTCCTTGTGCATTGTAACAATGATTTATTTATAACTGTAAATAAAAGGTTCTCAAGTATTGTACAGCTTTCTAATGTAGTATCTACAACCTCTCTACATGCTCACTCTATACTGGTGACTTCTCACTTACTGATCTCAGAGCCTTGTCATTAGTTATATCACCATAATTTACATGAATCTCATGGTACCACATTTTCCTCCAAGTTTTCACACTATTCCTAGTGTTGCACACTTCTGATGCTTTGTGCTGTAGTCTCTCTCTGATTGTTTTGCATTCTCCCAGTTTTGAGAGATAATGTTTGGCTTGAGGCTATGTTATAAAACTGGTACATCTATTTTTAACCTCCTCCCCATTAACAATTCCACTCGCATGTATCCATTATTAATGGTGTTTCTCTGCAAATGTGTTGAGCTAATTCCTAGCCTACATTCTTCTGGATCAATAACTACAATCTTGACTGCTCTTTCCACCCCTCCATTTAACTGAGGAGGGAATGGTGAACTTGTCTTTTGGTTAATGGCTTCCTCCAAATTGAATTTACAGAAATCCTCATTCGTGAATTGAGATCCATTCTCCAATATTGATTCTTCCAAGAAACCATGCGTCTCCAAGATCTTTATCAGTGTTCTCATCGCTGAGTCTGCAGTGGATTAATGAGATCTTGTCACTAGTTCTATGAATCTTGCATCTGTATCTACGACAGTGAATATCCTGGATTATAATATGCTGCAACATCAGGAGAAAGTAATTTCACTTTAATCTTTTTAACAACTGTGGTTTTTTTCCTGACTCCTGTACAATTGCTAACCTTTTTTCGAAAGCTCTCATACGGGTTCATTGAGACTGGGTAAATTTTCCCAATTGATTCATCAGGTCCTGAGAATCATTGTGCATTATGTACTTGGGCAGCTGAAATTCACTGGCTGTTGTCTTCCTTGGATCAACCATGTTTCCTTACTCTTCAACAATGTACCCTAAAAACGTAAAGCATTGTGCTGGAGAATTAGCACATCTCATTTTGTGAAAAGCATCATGATCATGGCTCAGAATCAGTCCTCAAGTATGTGGACTTTTTTTCCCCAAAAATCTGTTTCTAAAAGAGGGCTGACATAGCCAAAATTAGCTGTGGATGTAAATTAATTGGCTGCTTGGAGAAAGGGACGCATAGAATGTCAAACCTAAGGATGTGAAGCAAAGTTCAACAGTAGCCTTCAAAGCAGGGGGCATGAGATAGGTTGCAACAGAGTGGGTGACCACATTGACTGCAGGGTTCGAGAATGGCACCACTACCTTCTCAAGGGCAATCAGGGATCGGCCGAAAATCCAACGTGGCCACATCCCGTAATTGAATATTTAAAAAGAAATGAATATGGGACGTTGAGTTCCTGAGCATATCTACCTGTTACTTCAGTACATTACTGCAGGAGTTTTTCTTGTGCTGCCTTTCAGATGAGCCATTTTAGCTCCCCCCCTTCTCCCAACCAATGCAAGGTGGAAGCAAAAGATCCTCCAACATGTCTTGGTGAAGAATAAGGAATTTTACTTGTGTCCTTGCTGACAGTGTTTCTTCAATCAGAAGTATGAAATAAAATGGAAAACACAGCATTGATTTCATTGCTGAGTGGGGGACCATACCAAATGATGAACTGCTGTTGTATTTGCTTTCATAGAAATAGGCACAACACTTACAGAAAATATTTCACATATGGTGATTTCAGACATTTATCAGAAGCAAAGTGTAATATAAATCTGAAGTCTCTTTTTCCATTGCACACTTTCAGCACCTAATCTGGGCTGACATGAAATTTGAATGCCGAAATAGTGCTACATTTTGCTGTTGGCATCTGCAGGTAGATTAAAGAGTCTTTGACACTGTTTGAAGAGGAGCTGGAAACTTTCCCTGTGTCATTGTTAACACTACAACATCAATTAACCCCTCACCTAAAAGAAAATAATTAGACGATCATACATTTCTGCTTTGCTTAACATTGATTGCAGTATTTTGTTACATAGCAACAATGGCTGTAATTGAATGGCAGTTCATTGGCTGCAAAATTCTGAGATATTTTGACAATATGATGAAATGCAAGATAGGTGGCAAGCTCTTTCATACAAATGTGTTTAGACTTGTCTGTGAGTGCTCTGCTGTGAATGAAGTGCGATGCAGTCTACATTGGCCTCTTTATAGCACCTGGAATACTGTCCTCAACCTCTGTTTCAATTGAAGATTGATTAAAACCATTTGGCGGTGACTTGCTAATTCTCCAATCCCATCATTCCTCAGTGTTCTCGGTAATGTGTGGAAAGTTCAATGTTGAGTGAAATACGGTATGCATATGAACAGATATTTCTACTTCACAGAGAAAACAGGAGATCATTGAACAGACGATACCTGATAGCTGCTAGGGTAGTAAAGATGAAGCAGTGAACCACAGGAATGAAGCCTGAATATTTTGTTTAGCCACTGAACCCTGAAATTTTATTACTGCCAATAATTCACAGTACTTGTCTAGAGATTCCAATCTTTCCTCCACTAATGATAACTTTCACAAGCTTTTTCCTGAGTAGTCTGGTTAAACTTTTGTCTAGACTACATTACTGACAGTTTTGTGTTCAGATAACTCTGTGTTGGATCACCATTGGATATTCCTCAATGTTCGACTGCTTTATTTACATGTTGTAATTCTTGGGCTTTTACCCAATTTCCCTTTTTTTTTGAACCATCCTTACGCGAAACACATTTTGCACTTGGTGCTAAGTTGCTCAACAGTGAAGATGTTAAATCCAGTAATTGCATTCCGATCCCTGATTCAATCTGGGATGCGACTGGAGCCAGGTGCAAGTTGCAACCATTACTTTGGATGCTGGAGATCTAAGACAGCCATCTCAAGTCTGAGCAGGTTTTTTAAAAAAACCATAATTCTCTGAACAGCTTTCATTCTCTTTCCTGTCTCCAAAATTAAAGTGTTGCTTTCTTTTGCTAAAACATATCACTGATGTAGGAATAATGTTTTAAATTACAATGAAGGCCTGTCAAGCATGGAGTGCAAACTTATGCATGCTATCATGAATGGAATGCTTGATAGAATCAACAAATTATACAGTGCAGAAAGAGGCCATTTGACTCATCTTGTCTGTACTACCTCTCAAAGGAGTGACCCAGCTAGTCCAATTTTCCTGCCCTTTCTCCGTAGCCCTCTAAGTTAATCACTTTCAAACATACAATATACTGCTCTCTTTTGAAACCTCCTACGGAAGCCGCCATTACTACTCTTCCAGGCAGTGCATTCTAAATCCTAACAATTCTTTGAGTAAAAAAAGTTCCCCTCATCTGACTCCTAGCTCTCTCGCTGACAATCTTGAAATTGTGACCCATAGTTACTGACATACCAATTAGTGGAAACAGTAGGGCTTGTACAATTAATGGTAGGGCCTTGAGCGGTGCTGGAGAACAGAGGGACCTCGGGGCGCAGGGACATAATTCTTTGAAGTTTGTGCCACACATATACAAGGTGGTTAAAAAGGTGTTTGGCATGCTAGCCTTCATTGCTCAGTCCTTTGATTATAGGAGTTGGGATGTTATGTTGAGGTTGTGCAGAACATTGGTGAGGCCCCTTCTAGAATATAGTGTTCAGTTCTGGTCACCCAGTTATAGGCAGGGTATTATCAAACTGGAGAAGGTTCTGAAGAGATTTACCAGGATGTTGCCGGATTTGGAAGGTTTACAAGGCTTAAATACCTTGTACCTATCTTCTAAAGAGAGGTTGGATAGGCTGGGACTTTTTTCACTGGAACATAGGAGGTTGAGAGGTGACCTGATAGAAGATTATAAAATAATGAGAAGTATAGATAAAGTTGGTGGTAGTTGTCTTTTCCCTAAGATGGGGAATTTGAACTCTAGGGGGTACATTTTTAAGGTGAGAGGAGAGAAATTTAAAAAAGATATAAGAGGCACTTTTTTACACAGAGGGTGGTTTATGTGTGTGAAATGAACACCCTGATGAAGCAGTAGATGCGGGCACAATTACAACATTTAAAAGACATTTGGATGGATATAAGAATAGGAAAGGATTGGAGGGATATGGGCCAGGAGCAGGCAGGTGGGGCTAGTTTAGTTTGGGGTTATGTTCGGTATGCACTGGTTTGACCACAGGGTCTGTTTCCATGTTATATGACTCTGTGATTCCATCTTGTCAACATCTTTCATAATTTTGAACACCTCAGTAAGGTCAACCCTTAATCTCTGCTTAAGGGAGAATAAGGCCAATTTCTTTAATTTTTCCTTGTATCTAAAATCCCTCATTCCTGGTATCATTTTAGTAAATTTCCTTTGTACTCAAGGTTTTAACATCCTTCCTTAAATAAGGTGCCCAGAACTGAACCCAAGATTTCAATGTGGTCTGACCAATGATTTGTAGAGATGGAGCATTGCCTCCTTGTTTCTGTAATCAATGCATCTATTTAATAACCCAAGGATCCTATAAGCCTTCTTAACAACTTCTCCAACTTGCCTGGCCATCTTCAGAGAATTATACACATGAACCCCAAGGTTCCTCTGCTCTTGTACTCCCCTCAAAATTATATCATTGATCCTGTATTGTCTCTCCAAGTTCCTTCTACCAAAATATATTATCTGAGTGCTGCCAGCCTATTTAATAGCTCTTCTTTACCTATCACTATACCGCTCAGATGCTCAACATCCACATTTTCAATCAGGCCATTCTCACTACTTTCTAATTTGGTAACAAAATACTCATTTAGTACCTCTGCCACACCCTTTACTTCAGTGAGCACCTTACCCTGCTAGTTTCTTATGAATTCCAGTCTATTCTTCACTAATCTTTTACTATTAATATGTTTGAAGAACATTTTGCAGTTTGTTTTAGTGCAACCTACCATCCTTTCCTTGTGCTTCCTCTTAGCCTTCCTTATTCCAGCTTCAGCCTCTCTCCTGTGTTTGACACACTTGCTGATTTCGAATGCTGTTATTATTCTGGTATGCATCATATGCTTCCTTTTTGTTCCTTATTTTCTGATCAATAACCTCAGTCATCCAGGATACTCTAGTTTTGGATAACCTGTATTTATTTCTCATGGGTATGTACCTAACTTGCACCTTATTCATCCCTTTTTTGAAAGTCTCCTATTTTTCATCCACTGTTTTATCCACAAAATGCACTTGCAATCAACCTTCTCCAGTTTAACCTTTAGGCCCCTCTTATCTGCCCTTTTTCAGTCTGGAATTTTAATCCTTGACTGATTTTTATCCTTATCTAACTTAATCTTGAACCTTATTATTTTATAATGGCTATTTTCCAAATGCTCCCCCAATCTGATGTTCTCCACTTGGCCTACAGTTCTAAATAATGATAGCATGTACAGCATAGAAGAAGGCCATTCTTTCCATCAGCCCTGGAGTGGGACTTTGGAAGGATTATTCAAATACCTCCCCTGCTCTTTCAGCTTTGTTCTGCAATAATGATGTACGATATCATTGCATAACGGTTTATGTTGTCAGTACATTTTTAAAAAACATTTAGAATCTATTGCAGTCACTCTAAGGATACATTCATTCCCGGAGAATTCCCAATGTGCAATGATATCACTGAAGAAACATTGCTAAGCTTGGCAGTGGAATAGGAGACTACGTTGAGAGCTCCTGCATCTGTTCTGTGGAACGCTAGAACATAAAGTCAAGGCTGTCATCCGGTCCATCCAGTTGGCAATCGCATCCAGTGCACAGATTGAATGGCAGGCTCTTCTCCAAAGACAGAGGATGATGCCCCAACAAGGTGTTTCCTGATCACCAGTACAGGACCTTGCTAACAGATGCCTGGACTATAGTCTTTCGGTCAGTGAAGGGTACACACTAAGAGAATTTGTGAAAGGAATAATTAAGTAAGTACCATACAAACACAGTAATGAACTTGTTAAACCTGGTGAAATTGTATGCTGCAGTTACAAAAACAATATCTTGCATTTTACTTAATTAGAGGTCTGAAGGTTGAGGGGTAAAATGTTCAAGAAGGTCAGAGGTAAGGTAGAAAAGCAAGTAAGAGAAGCAAAGAAAAAATGAGAGAAAACTGGCAACATAATGGGATATCCCAAAGCCTATAAATCATATAAATAGCAAACAAAAAGATGAAAGGCTGAGTTGTGCTGTTTAGAGACCAGGAAGGAGATTTTCAAATGAAGGCTGTGGATAGGCCTGGGATGATAAATGAATAAATTTAATGAATAAATAAATACCTAGTACCTATCTTTGCCAAACAAAGAGATGCTACTTAGGCCCTGGTGACTGAGGGGAAAACTGAGGAGATAACATCATTGAATGACAATATAAAATTTGGGATACAATTCTAAAAGGAGTTCGGGGCAGAGTGATCTGGTTCTTTATATGCAAAGATCATTTGAAATTGGCAGGACAAGAATTGATGCCTCAAAGCTGTTGAATCCTGTGTTCAGTTTGGCCCATTTCTGATGTTAAATCTTTATGGCAGTATTATTTCTTCTGCCAGTTCCTTTTCTAAATGTTATTATTTATTCTTCTTCCTTTTTGAGGTTGCTTTAAATTTGCAATATCTCAATGCTGCCTGTAATATTTTGGAAAGATCATTTATAAACAGCATATAGAAAGAATTATCTCCTTTTCCCCCAACAATATCCCTTACAGATACTCAACAAAAGTGGGGTATCACTTCTATTTTCATGTCAAAATTTCTCACTTAGCTAAGTAAGTCGCAAACATTTCCTTTCTGCAGCTATCTAGACATTCATCAAATGCCAGATGTGATACTCTTCATCTCTCCTGGATACTCACAGATACAGGCTATCTCACTGACTTTTATTATTGAACTCTTAAGAAAATCTCAGGGTCTTCTCTAGTCTTGTCTACTTGGACTGTTGAAACAACTTAAGAGTTCTCCATGGATTCAAAGATTAGTGATTACCAAAACTAATGTTTTTTTTGATGTTGAGGATCTTTTCCTTCTTCTGAATTGAAACTCACCCCTTGCCACTCCTCCTATTGACTGCGAAATCAGCTTTGTCAACACTTCAGCATTTATCTCACCAGGTGGCTTTTCTAGTAATTTCACTTAAGCGTCATGCTTTTGAGGGTTTTTTTCAAAAATGACTTTCTGACCTTTTAAGAAAGGTGACAAGGTATAACTAAAGCCAAAAATCCATTTCCATCCACTTTAGAATCCAAGTTCCCAACAATAATGACATGTTATTAATATTTATCAATCTACCCTCCTTCAAAAATGTAAAGACAGCTTTAAGAGGTATTTTCATTTTCTGTCATAATGTGCACTCCTCACCATTTCTAGCGACGATAACAACAATGAGGATTTGTGTACATTAAGTGCAGGACTTCCGTAATAATCACATTCCACACAAGTCCATTTTGAGCACCACATTCATTTTCCCTCAGATTTGCTTATGCCAAAACAACGGTTACAAAACAATCTTATGGTTTGAATGATTTTCAAATTATAAGGTTTCAGTATTAATGTCCAAAAAAGCAGTCTTAAATGTTTGTCAGATTTGTTTCAGGAAAATGAGCAGTTTAAGATTCAAACAATAAACAGCCTTTGCAGTAATGTGGGATATGCAGATTTCAAAATGTTGTAGGGTCAGTACAAACCTTAGAGTCTCTTTCCCACCATTGAACAATCTTCTTGGCATGAATTTAATTTTCTAGAAAACTGATTGGTTGTTCAATCCCAATCTCATCTCCCCACAACAATGCTGCATCAACATCAATGTTGCTGACATCAGTCGCCATCTTAAATGGCTTATTGCAATTCAGTGCTATTAAAGCTGGTGTAGTAGGTCATTATAAATATCAAGGTCAGAAATCACACAACACCAGGTTATTGTCCAACAATTTTATTTGAAAACACAAAGCTTTCGGAGCTTCACTCCTTCTTCAGGTGTTAGTGAGAGAGGTAGTATCGGATCAAAAGACCAAAGAGTCACTGACGAGGAAGAATTAAACAAACCTAAGATGCTGTTAAATCCTTAATCAGTTAGAAGGGTTTAATTGATTAATATGTATATTTAAATCCCCAAATTCCTTTCATGTAACTGTCCTGAGAGAACTAAAGGTTTCATCAGTGTAAAGAAGAGCTGACATTTTACGTCACACAATGCATGTTAAGTGTGAGGTCTTGTTTAGAATCTATTTGTGTGTTGGTTTGGAGTCAGACTGGTTTTATTTATAAAGTAGGAATTTACAAAACACCACATTAACTGACTGTCTACAAATTGTGTGATTTTTGAACAAAATAGAATGTATCTGTAAATACAAATTCACCCCATAGATTCACGTATGCGTGTGTAATTGTGAGTGTGTGAGGGAGAGAGAGAGAGTGTGTGTGTCTCTGTGTGTGTGTGTGTGTGCTTGAGGGACAGTGTATGTATGAGAGAGGATCTGTGTATGTGTGCTTGAGAGACTGCGTGTGTATGAGAGGGGATCAGTGTGTGTGCGTGTGTGTGTGCTTGAGTGAGAGTGGGAAGGGGTGGATGGGGTGGGTGGGGAAGTGTGTGCATGTGCTTGTGATACATCCCCATCAGTGGTGCTGTCAAAGGTAGCCTGACTTTCTTTTGTCTAGTCAAATTTTTTGCCTTCCAAAAAAAGAATTTGTCAGTAGAGTGATATAACACTTCAGAGGCTGGAATCCCATCACCAATCACCCTTTATTTACAACTGCATAGCCTTTGATAAAAGCATTGCCTCTCACTGAGTCAGGAATTCAGGGGCTCACTATCCCTAACATTCATTCTTTTATGTCAGCCATTTCTCCCTGATTGGACCAGATTAATATCCCCAATCAGGGAACTATACTATGAGATTCAACTGGCTGACCTCATTACAATCACTAAAAAGAGCCTCTACAGTACTGAAATTCAGAACAAATGTCAAATAAAATCCACTTCTCCCAATATATCACAGAATTTTATGTTGTGCCTTTAACCTTGTGAAAATTCAAGGTGACCTTTATTTTGTTTTTCTAAGTCCTCCTTGGCTATCTCACGTTATGACCAAGTTAAATCACTTTTTGCAGATTTGATTTTAACCAAACTTTTGAGCACATCAGTTCCATATAACTAGTCAAATAATTTGTTCAAGTGTTGAGCTGTTCTTACCAGGTTTGGTTAACCACAACCCAGTTGTTTATGATTATAACATAGTTGCATAATCCTTTGATTTTTGCTGGTTAATCATTGAAAAAAATTGCTTTTGCATTTTTCATTTCAAATGGTATGACTTTATATGGACAAAGTTCATCTGGGATGGCAAAATCTGATATTTCATTGGCTGTATCAGCCAATGGAACTTGCTAATATCTTTTGTCTATCAGAAACTTGATCTCTTTCTTCTCTTGAGCCAACTTTTCTGGGTTGAATCTGTAAAGGTATTGTTTAGTGTAACGAATCCCCTATATTAATATCATGTACACCCAAAGATGCTTTTACCTGGCCGATTTACACAAATTGATTTACTCATCTGTGATACCCTTTGAAAGCTATTTAAATAGTTTTCTCAATGACAGCAGAAAATTTCATCTAATTTTTTAACCACCACTGTATTATCCATTCTGATTACTGGAGAGTCAACTTTAGAATTTGTAATTCTGGATTGTTTTTGGCATTTTTACTTCATCAGTGTAAACAAAAGTAAGTTGCCATAGTCCTACTAGACTACAGGCTGCTCTATCCTAAAGAGAGACAACTGGTGGTTGGTTAACCTGAGGGTCATCACACCTTTGGCAAGGAGAGAAATTGAGATGGAAGGTCCTTCATGGTCATCTCAACCATTGCAGGAATTGAACTCACACTGTTGGTGGCACTCTGCATTTGGCTGACTGGGCTAATCAACCCTCCACTGTAAATGCAATTCTCTTCTGACTACTCTCAACCTCATTGTATCATTTTAGCATATTAATATCAGCAGACATGCTGAACTTTCCTCTATATGGAGTGCTCATTACATAACTTACATCAATGAGTTTCTTTTTGAATTGATAAGATCCAGTGAACCTTGTTTATTATGGTTCCCCAAAAAACAGATAACCATACTGATAATGCAGTATGGAGGTGGAAGAACACAGAAGACCAGGCAGCATCAGAGGAGCAGGAAAGTTAATGTTTTAGGTCGGGACCCTTCTGGCCTATTTCTGAAGAAGCATCCTGATCTATAACATCAACTTTTCTGCTCCTCTGATGCTGCCTGGTCTGCTGTGTTCTTCCAGCTCCATACTGGGTTATCTCTGACTCCAAAAACTGCAGTTCTTGCTATCTCTAATCATACTGATATCCTGTCTCCAGCATCAGAGCTCTTGAGTTTTGACCTTCTAATTTTCTCTAATCATCATTCGCTCTCTTCCCGTGTAATTCTCTGAGCCTGAGATCTAGTTACAACACAGTTAGGAAACAATCTGTGATTTTCCTCTTGAAGCATTTCAGTTTCTCTTACTTCTGCTAGTTGTTCTGGCACCCTCACTGAGGCCAAAATTTTGGAATGAGCTAGACCATCCTCCAAGATAAAATACATTTTATCTATGGGTATTTTTGCTCTATTTAAACTGCAAACTCTCCACTTAGCCTAATTCTGCAGAATGCATCATGTTTGTAACCTTTGTGTAAACATCTAATTAATAGCCCCTCTAGAAAATGCATTGTATCATGAGCCAACATCAGCAACCATTTGCTTCAGTATCTCTCAAAATTTTTATTTGTTTATTGGCTTGTTTAGAAGAATGGGGAAGTAAGTTTTTAGAAATAAAATATCCAGAAACGTCAGCCTTCCTGCTCCTCTGATGCTGCTTGGCCTGCTGTGTTCATCCAGCTCTACACCTTGTTATCTCATCTTTCTGAAATTCTGGTTTTACTTTTGTCTTCAATTTATCCACTAACTCTCACAGTGGAGCCTTATGCAAAGATTTCAAATCATTCACCAATATTTTTCATGTCTATAAATGTCTCAGCAATCTCAATGCTACTTTGAAAGTCCAAACCTTATAACATACTTCATTCTTTTATGCCCAGCACCTTCAGTACTCATTTCTTGAAAGATTCACAGATCTGTATTAAATTAAATAGTTTTCTATCCCACAGAATCCTCTATTTTCTAATGATCCCAAGTGATGTTGACACTGGACAAATCCGACCCCAGAGTAAAAGTTGACTTGAAAGACTACGACTTTTAGTTTTGCAATTTGGTTATCATGGTGATCAGTCACTGAATATATTCCCATGATGCTGCTCATGTGCTTTCAATAGAATTTAAATAGTACACAAAAGAAAGAAAAAAGCAGGCTGTAAAACAGATCAGAAAGATCTTATCCTAGGCAACAGAATGAAAGCTTCAAACTTTTTCCCAGCAATTTCCTTCACAGACACTCCACTCCACTGATGTTTTACTCTTATTTTCTCTTTAAAGTTGGTCATTAATTTTAGGACTTGCTGGTGCTATATTTAGTCAAATACTGATTCCCTCCCAGAGACTGCGGAGCACCGAACCGTCTAAGAGGTAGAAATGTGCCTGTTTCCCAGTGGTTCACTGCAATGTGATCAGGAACTGTGCCTGCTATAACTGAACAGTTGAAAGCACATCAAAGTGAGGGGTTGGAGTGTGAAATTGGCACCATTGCCACTTCTGATTGCTGAATGGTGAATTATGTGGCTGTGGTGCATTGAGCAGAGTGAGTGAAATGGTTAGGAAGTTTCAGTTGAAGATACATTCTCTGAACTTGGGCACTCATGTGAGTTTTTTTATGATACTGGGTTCTTGGTTTCAAACCTTGGGAACTCCCTGGTCATCATCTTACACTGCCTTCGTAGTCTATATCTTGCCAACCTCAGGAACATGTCCCCTTTCATCCTATTAACATCTTAGACTAAACTGACTAGTGCTACATCAGAGAACATTTTTACAATCTCTCTTTGGCATATTGTACCATTGTTTTCCTTTCGTATAAGTCTTTTTGATACAGTTCTAAGACCTGCTGGAACCTTGTGGCACTTTAAAAGGGAAAGGCTGCCTTTAAAAAGGTACATCATGCTAGTTGCACACACACTGGCTATCAGCTTGGTGTGCAAACAGACAACAGTGTGACTCATGCTAAGGGCATTATCAAACATGTTGACTATTCAAACTGAAAGAACTGTGGATGCTGTAAATCAGGAACAAAAACAGAAGTTGCTGGAAAAGCTCAGCAGGTCTGGCAGCATCTGTGAAAAAAAAATTCAGAGTTAATGTTTCGGGTCCAGTGACCTTTCCTCAGAAGAATCTGAGGAAAGGTCACTGGACCCAAAACGTGAACTCTGATTTGTTCTTCACAGATGCTGCCAGACCTGCAGAACTTTTTTCAGTGTCTTCTGTTTTTGCTTTAGTCCACTCAGTTCAAATAGTCCAGCCTTACCTCATCAAAATCACAAGCAATCTGAAGCAAGTGTGGAAAACCTCTTTTCATACGCGAAGTATAGTATTCAGACAAAGAAAAACCATGTTGGAACTTGCCATCATGATGTCAGAATGCTCTTGATTGTTTGCTGCAGTCTGGTGGCATGACTTTTACCTCTTCCAGCTGTTCCAACACTTCTATTCAACTTATTTTCTTAAGAATTCCATCAAGGATAATCTTGTAACATGTAGTGACAATTATATTGATATCTACCATTTTTGCTGAGGGTGGGGTCAGGATATAACATACACGTACACAGTTTACAGATGCAGTAGCACATTTAAAAGTACAAATGCCTTCAAATTGAGGCAATTTTTGCTGCTGCAGTTTCCAAACATGACTCGTGGGCTTTA
>JAHRHZ010000289.1:34607254-34659766 GCA_024137785.1 Ginglymostoma cirratum | reverse complement strand
ACACAGCAGGCCGAGCAGCATCAGAGGAGCAGGAAAACTGATGTTTCGGGTTCCACCCGATGCTGCCCGGCCTGCTGTGTTCCTCCAGCTCCACACTGTGTTATCTCAGACTCCAGCATCGGCAGTTCTTACAATCTCCGTACGTAAAATGTGGTTAGGCTCTGGAATTGTCAATCTGTAAATGCATTTAAATCCCCAGGCAAATTGTTTGTAAGAGAAAAAAATCCAGCCTGCATCTTTTCTTAAAAAAAAGGTGGTTGAGCTTTCACTTAGTTGGCCCGAGATCAGTAATGCCCTACATATCCACAGCCAATAATGGGTTACAGAGAGCTCTGAGGAGTTACAAAGAGACTAGAATTGTTAATGTGTGGCTATGAATACATGTTTGTTTATAATTTAACGGATTAGGTGTTTGAAGAAATGTTTTAAAATGTTGAATGAGTTTTTATCATTGATATTTCAAAAAAGATAGTGAAGACTGTAAAAGATACTTTGAGCTTTATTTTACTTGAATTCATCATGGTTCTTGAGATCTGACAAGAGTGTTTACTAGTGACGTGAAAAAAAGAGAGTAAGTGCAAAGGTTGTTGACTGAGGAGGCATAAGTTGGCACGAAGTCGGTAGAGGAATTATGAAGGTCAATGGGGATGAGAGGGAGATCATGGTTGGCATTGCATTAGTGCACAGTACATGAGAGATTACAGAGCAAAAAGATATGTTAGCAACCACAGGAAATGAGAAGTGTATTTGCTAGTGAGGTGATGTGAGGAGCGAGGGCTTGTTGGCTGTTTACGGTTTTAATGCTTGTTTACTGATGTGAATCTTTCCCACAGTGCACTGCTGTACACTTCAGCTATTGTGTCTGACTCCAATCTCTTTCTGGGGACAGCCGGTCTGACTCCAGTTGCACATCATGGTCTTGAATGAAAATCTGAAGACAGATACAGGACTTTTTTAATGTCTTCAATTTTCTTATTACCACTTTTTTTTTAGTGCTGGCCTTTAAAGAACTCACGCTGAACTTCCTTTTTATGCACTAGAAGAAGATTTCACAATATGTATGTTACTTGCTACTTTACTCGCATATTCTGTAGGTTCCCTCATTATCAATTCCCTGGTTGTCCTTTCCTGGCTGTTAAAACCCTCCCACTCTTGAGTTTATTAAACATTTTGGGAATATTGTCTTTTAAAGGTTAACCTTCACAGTTGGACCACTATTCCATTGGAGTTTTTTATTCCTCGCGGGACTATCTGATTGTTGAGAACTACCAATGACTTCTTTAAATGTTTGATGTCGTTTGATGTACCATTATATATTTTAATCAAATTTCTTAATCTACTTTAGCCAACTTATCCCTCAAAGCTGTGCAATTAGCATTGTTTAAATTTAAGATTCTAGTTGCCCGAAGTCCAATGCAGACATATTGCATTTCCTATTGTATGACAAGTACTTAGTTGCTTATTTCCACAGTTAATAACTGGCAGAAAGACTTAAAACAAACCCAGAAGGAATTTGTGTTAAGTGCCCGACTGGTGGTTGGTAAAGGAGGTGAGCTGAAGTCAGTTTTACTCAGTTTTAGAGTTATTCACAAAGTGAAACATTATGTGTGCATACCCTCTGACCCCACAAATAAAATGATGATCGATCCATAATGGCATGTCGTAAATGCAGGAGTAGGCCATTCAGCCCATCATGTTGTCTCTGTTATTCAATGAGGTCATGGCTGATCTGATAACCCTCAACTCCACTTTTCTGCCTGTTCATCAAAACCCTTCATTTCCTTACTAATTAAAAATCTATCTATCTCAGCCTCAAGCATTCTTAACCACCCAGCTCTTCTAATCCATTTTCTACACGTGCATAACGAGGAAGCGATTTGCAAATATCAGCATAGTTTCTTTCAAGGCATGGACTGGAAAAACTATAAGAAGGGATAAGAAAATTAGAGACATTAAACAAATAATTTGCATCTATATTCATAACAGAAAACACAAACACATTTCTCTAAACTTCTCTACATTTCTATCTCTCTCCCACATGTAAAATGAAACCTCAAAACCTACCTATGTCTTTGATCATACTTTTGGTTATCTAGCCTGGCCCTCCTTTTGCTTGAGCTACATTGAGATGGCATATGACATTGATTATATTCAACTATACAGATAAAAGCTAGATGAATGCAAAATTCCTATCCACACGTTCAATTTGATGGAAGGCACAAATATGTAAGTTTTGTGAAATGTCAAAGGGAGGAAAGATGCGGTACTTTCACAAGGAAATCAGGTCTCACTGGTAGAAATGTATGGAGGTACAAAATGAACTCCGTGCTATAGCAACTTCCACGAGCAAGCTGAATGTGTTTCATGGTGTTCATTTTCAAAGATGTTCGATATCTCCCAAATGAGCCTTCTTTTCACATTTAGACATCTGTTTAATAGACTGTATCTTCACCAATGAATGTTCTTTCACTCAACCTTTTGCTGACAATACCAATCTATGTTCATTAACTTCATTCAGTTTTGCATATTTTTGATGCTCAACTTGTAGTGCCATTGAAGTGCAATTACATAATCATTCAATTTCCACAAAATTGCGTTCTTTCAAAGTTTAAATAGGTGGTTTGTTTATATTTCTTGCAAATGAAATGAGCAGCTATCATCCTTAGAAGACCCTACCCTGAAGAAGTTACCCTCCTCCCTCCGAACAGCTATCATCGTCTAGTTTTGATTGCTTTAATCTAGTTCCATCTTTACCTGTGATGTTCTCCACTACTGTATGAGGTCTTCAAAGATTCAAACAATACAGAGTTTTATTACTGCTCATCTCACACCACTCTCACACTTTGGGTCTGAAAGCATGCTTAATACTCTGCCGGGTAAATTCTTTCTCTCGTCAATCTACCTGTAGAGATAGGATCTAATAGATATGCAGATGAGTCTTTGAGGTAATCTGTGATATCAATGTCACCTCAGTAACAGAAACATAGAAACATAGAAGATAGGAGCAGGAAGAGGCCATTCGGCCCTTCAAGCCTGCTCCACCATTCATCACGATCATGGCTGATCGTCCAAATAAATAGCCCAATCTTTTGTCCTTCTCCCATAACCTTTGAACACATTCGCCCAAGTGCTATACCCAGCTGCCTCTTGAATACATTCAAAGTTTTGGCATCAACTACTTCCTGTGATAATGAATTCCACAGGCTCACCACTCTTTGGGTGAAGAAATGTCCCTTCATCTCCGTCCTAAATGGTTTACCTCGAATCCTCAGATTGTGACCCTTGGTTCTGGACACACCCACCATCAGGAACATCCTCCCTGCATCTACCCTGACTAGTCCTGTTAGATTTTTAAGTCTCTTTGAGAGTCCTACCCCTCATCTCATTCATCAAAACTCCAGTGGAAACAATTCCAACCTAGTCAATCTCTCCTCAAACATCAGTCCTGTCATCCCCAGAATCAGCCTGGTAAACCTTTGCTGCACTGCCTCGAGAGCAAGAGCTTCTTTCCTCAAAAAGGAGACCAAAACTGCACACAATATTCTAGATGTGGTCTCACCAAGGCCCTGTACAACTGCAATTACAATCCCTGTTCCTCTACCCGAAACCTCTCACAATGAAGGCCAACATACTATTTGCTTTCATTACCATCTGCTGCACCTGCATGCTCACCTTCAGCGACAGGTGCACAAGGACACCCAGATCCTGCTGCACACTCCCCTCTCCCAATTTACAGCCATTCAGGTAGTAATTTGCCTTCTTGTTTTTGCTTCCAAAGTGAATAACCTCATATTTATTGAAATTATACATTCATCTGCCATTGATTTGTTCACTCACCCGACCTGTACAGTTCATGCTGAAGGATTTCTGCATCCTTGTCACAGTCCATCCTCTCACCCAACTTGGTATCATCTGCAAACTTTGAGATGTTACATTTTGTTCCCCCCACCAAATCATTAATATATGTTTTGAATAGTTGGGATCCCAGCACCAATCACTGTGGCACCCCATGGTTACTGCCTGCTAATTTGAAAAGGACCATTAACTCCTACTTTTTGTTTCCTCGCTGCCAACCAGTTTTCTATCCACCTGATTACACTTACTCCAATCCCATGCACTTTAATCTTGCACAATAACCTCTTACGCAGGACTTTGTCAAACGCTTTTTGAAAGTCCAAATATACCACATCGACTGGCTCCCCTTTGTCAACTCTACTAGATACATAGTCAGAGAATTCCAACAGATTTATCAAGCATGATTTCCCCTTCATAAATCCATACTGACTCCGTCTGATCCTGCCACTGCTTTCTAAATGTTCCACTATAAAATCCTTGTTCATGTATTAATGTTTTGTTAAGAGGTTAGACCCCGCACTGCACATGGCACACCATCATGTGCAGTTTATTAATAATGCTTTTCAGTAGCAACCTCAAAGTCTGCTAAAATGATATTTAATTTTTTTTAAAAAATCCCTCCAGATGCTCCTGTCTCTTTCCTTCTCAGGTGTAGTATCTTGATCGTTCTTCCTCCGTATCCTGGCGTGTAATGTAGAAATCAATTTTCATCAAAAAGCTCCTCTCTTTAACACATTCTTCGCAAAGATTTCAAAAATTGACTACTCCACCGCTCCACCGCTCACAGGGAGAATTACAGTGTCCTCTGTTATTCCTGGACTCCCTCCCACACTTTCTCAACTGTAAGCCTCCTGAATTAGCTCAATGGCTTGATAGCCTAATCCTTAGCTTTGGGCACAAGGATATAAATGCTTCTAAGCGAACAATTATAAATGTAGAAATATAGCATCACAAACACCCGAGAATTAATCTCCCAACAATTTCTGGACATGTTAAAGCCTCTGGAGGATAATTTGAAATTTCAGAAAGCTATTGTATACTCTGTATGAGTCACATAGAAGAATAAGGATCTAAATTTCCATGCTCGTAGCAGCCACTCCTCACCCAAGTATCACACAATGCAGCCAGTTGTGATTGAGGCTGGAATTACTCAGGGAGCTCAGACATGTTTGTGGATTATTAGTTTCAAGTTATTGCTCAATCATTGCTATTTGATGCAAATGTGTCCTTTTAAATGAAAGTCAGAAAGCACAGAAGGATGGTTACAGACAAGTAAAGCTGGATGAAAACAGTTTTCCAGACACATTTTGTACACTGTTCAGGAAATGCAGAAGTTGTATATGCTGCTTGTCATTTACATGTGTCTAGAACAGCATCAACACAGCATGAGATAGTCAGTGATACTCCCAAAGTAGAAGATACTAGGGATGATTTGCAAATTTATGGATGTGGCAAGATAATGGAAGAAGCCTTTGCAGACCATGATTAGAATCTAGTGTTACTGCGAGAGAGTCACCTGATCAAACTGAAACTGAATGAGAAAAATATGCAATTGCAGATTCCTGAAGTCAAGTATATGTGTTTTGTATTGACAACGAAAGGAGTTTGTCCAGATTTCAGCCAGGCTGTGACACAATTGTAGTAATCAACGGATGTGAAAGCAATGTATCAATTTATTGAATTCAAGAACTACCTAGCAAAGTTCTCACGTAATTTATCATCCTGGTGTCAAACGCTATGCAGGTTTGTTGCTAAGGATTTACCATGGTGTTAGAGCATAGAAGGAGCATCAGCTTTCACTAGAATAAAGAAACTAGTGTCAAGATTTGAGTGGTACAATGATGAATTCATCCCGTAACACGATGCTAGTGAAAAACCCTCATGTATCAAGGGCAACCAAATGCATTTGCATCCAGGATACTTAACACAAACTGAATAAAGCTAGACACTGGTTGAGAAAGAATGCCTAGGTATTGTCTTTGCTTGTGGACATTTTAATCAATACCTGTTTAGGGGATACCCAGTGACATGGGGGGAATATTATAGGAATCCGAGTGAAATGTTCTATGGCAAGATGTTGTGGCAGAAACAGGTGACAGTGTAACAAGGTCCATCTCAATGCTGGTAACACTTTGCTCTGTCTTTTCATGCTTTTCACAACTACTTTGGCGAATTTCTCTCTGGACAACAGAGAGATGCAATTGCTTGTGATTATTGATTGTAACTTATATTGATAATGGCAAAATTCACCATTTAGCATTTAACTACCTACCTTCCACATTCACTTAACAAATGCTCTACATCAGGAAAATTCAAGAAGGAAACCAGAGCAGATAGATTGGAAATGTAAAGTTGTATCAGAGATAATAGGTACTGCAGATCCAGGAGAATCCGAGATAACAAGGTGTGGAGCTGGATGAACGCAGCAGGCCAAGCAGCATTATAGGAGCAGGAAAGCTTGACGTTTCGGGCCTAGACCCTTCATCAGAAATAGGGGAGGGGAAGAGGGTTCTGAAATAAATAGGGAGAGAAGGGGAGGCGAATAGAAGATGGATAGAGGAGAGGATAGGTGGAGAGGAGGCAGACAAGTCAAAGAGACGGGAATGGAGCCAGTAAAGGTGAGTGTAGGTGGGGATGTAGGGAGCAGATAGGTCAGTTCAGGGAGGATGGACAGGTCGGGGGGGGGCGGGATGATGTTAGTAGATAGAAGATGGGGGTGGGGCTTGAGATGGGAGGAGGGGATAGGTGAGAGGAAGAACAGGTTAGGGAGGCGGGGACGAGCTGGGCTGGTTTTGGGATGCGGTTGTGGGAGGGGAGATTTTGAAGCTTGTGAAATCCACATTGATACCATTGGGCTGCAGGGTTCCCAGGCTGAGTATGATTTGCTGTTCCTGCAGCCATCGGGTGGCATCATTGTGGCATTGCAGGAGGCCCAGGATGGACATGTCGTCTGAAAAATGGGAGGGGGAGTTGAAATGGCTCGCGACTGGGAGGTGCAGGTGTTTGTTGCGAACTGAGCGCAAGTGTTCAGCAAAGCGGTCCTCAAGCCTCCACTTGGTTTCCCCGATGTAGAGGAGGCCACAACGGGTACAGTGGATGCAGTATACCACATTGGCAGATGTGCAGGTGAACATCTGCTTGATGTGGAAAGTGTTCTTGGGGCCTGGGATTAGGGTGAGGGGGGAGGTGTGGGGGCAGGTGTAGCACTTCCTGCGGTTGCAGGGAAAAGTGCCGGGTGTGGTGGGGCTGGAGGGGAGTGTGGAGCGGACAAGGGAGTCACGGAGAGAGTGGTCCCTCCGGAAAGCAGACAAGGGTGGGGAGGGAAAAATGTCTTTGGTGGTGGGGTCAGATTGCAGATGGCAGAAGTGTCGGAGGATGATGCGTTGGATCCGGAGGTTGGTGGGGTGATACGTGAGGATGAGGGGGATTCTTTTTTGGTTGTAATTGTGGGGACGGGGTGTGAGGGATGAGTTGTGGGAAATGTGGGAGACACGGTCGAGGGCGTTCTCGACCACTGCAGGGGGATGTTGCGGTCCTTGAAGAATGAGGACTTCTGAGATGTACGGGAGTGGAATGCCTCATCCTGGGAGCAGATGCGGCGGAGGCGAAGGAATTGGGAATAGGGGATGGCATTTTTGCAGGAAGTTGGGTGGGAGGAGGTGTATTCTAGGTAGCTGTAGGAGTCGGTGGGCTTGAAATGGCTATTGGTTTCTAGGTGGTTACCCGAGATGGAGACAGAGAGTTCCAGGAAGGACAGAGAGGTGTTAGAGATGGTCCAGGTGAACTTCAGGTTGGGGTGGAAGGTGTTGGTGAAGTGGATGAACTGTTCGAGTTCCTCGTGGGAGCATGAGGCGGCACCGATACAGTCATCACTGTAACGGAGGAAGAGGTGGG
This sequence comes from Ginglymostoma cirratum, assembly GCA_024137785.1. Taxonomy (NCBI): domain Eukaryota; kingdom Metazoa; phylum Chordata; class Chondrichthyes; order Orectolobiformes; family Ginglymostomatidae; genus Ginglymostoma; species Ginglymostoma cirratum. The sequence continues at coordinate 34,652,017 of JAHRHZ010000289.1, read as the reverse complement.
GTTTAGGGCCAGTGTAGGTATGGAAGAGGGATTGTTCCACATAACCTACAAAGAGGCAGGCATAGCTTGGGCCCATGCGGGTACCCATGGCCACCCCCTTTGTCTGTCGGAAGTGGGAGGAATTGAAAGAGAAGTTGTTGAGGGTGAGGACGAGGTCTTATGATGCTGCTTGGCTTGCTGTGTTCATCCAGCTCCACACCTTGTTATCTTGGAAATGTAAAGCTGACCTCTTCTGTAGTATCTTGAGTGGAAAATGTAAAGGAGCCCGTGTGTGGTTCCACCTCCGATTGGGTGCTTACTGGCACTACCCTGTCACTTTGTGAGGAGAAGCCATGTGGACAAAGGTCAAAGCTTCCATCCACCACTCCGCATCCACCCTCATCAATCAACTGAGGAACTGTCACTGTGAGGTGTTCAACAGATTGTATACTCAAACTCTCTGCCTATGTTACTGAGAAGAATTGATATCTGAGCTGGCAAGGGGTAGAGCGGCAAAGCTTGAGCCTTGGCGAGAAGTTGGTGCAGCAGCAGAAACATTGAGTATGAGATGGCAGAGAGAAGAGTGTGGCACTCACCTTGGTGGGGCAACTCATTGACCTCCTTGAAGCATTGCTGGCCATTGCTGCATATGGTAGACTTGGCAATGACCCAGTCTAGCAGGTTCTTGTGGTAAAACTTCCTCTGCTAGTCCTTCAGGCGGGGACATCCTTCCTCTGAACCATCCTATACCCTCTATCAATGACAGGGCACCTTTGGAATGTCAGTGCTGGTCCCAGTACAGAGTGGTCTTTTAAAATTATTATAGATGCAAGAGATGCTGTTCCTTCAGCACATATCGGCCAAGCGGCGAGCTGTGGGAATGGCATGTGGCATGATGGCGTTGAATTTGGAGGTGAGAGATGATGTTGGTAATTAATGAAGTGAGTTTGATAAGATATTGTGACAACAAATCCTTGAAAAATCTTGGCGCAACTCATACATAGCCCAAAGCATATAAGATTCAGCCTGCAGAATCTGACCCCAAATTATTTCAAAACAACCTTCTCATATCACATCTATCTGTTTGAAATTTGTATGTATGGAATAATAATTCATTTTTATCAATATCATTTAGAATTGATGTACAAACAAGTGAGGTGGATCTACATTGTTGATATGCTGTCGAGATCACACTCCCCTTGAAGAAAGCTGAGGATGCTGGTACAGAAGCTGAACTTTGTTACTTTAAATGAGATGCAACAACTCAACATGTTCCAGGACTAATTAACCCAGCAGACACGTTGAATGTGACAGATGCATGTCTTGCTCAAATCCAGCAAACAAGGCGACAAGATGCAATTGTTCAAGTCCTGAAGAAGTTGTGATGAAAGGATGGCTTGAAATCATCAAAGACATGCATATATTTCTGGAAGAGAGCATTGGACATACAGAGGTGAAGTGATATCTCAAATAGCATATTGTAAGAAAGAACTAGGGGAGGTGGTGTCATTGCAGCATTGTTACCAGACTAGTAATCCAACCCAAATTAATGTTCTGGAGTAATGGGTTTAAATCCCACAACAGCAGCTAATGAAATTGAATTCAATAAAGATCTAACCCATTGGTGAACATGTAAACACTATTCTGAGAAAGGGTCACTGAACCTGAAATGTTAACACTGATTTCTCTTCACAGACCTGCTGAGCTTTTCCAGCAACTTTTGTTTTTCTTTCTGATGTAAACACCATTGATTGTTGTAAAAACCCATCTGTTTCTTTAATAAGATGGTCAGAACTGCAGATGCTGGAATCAGAGATAATACAGTGTGGAAATGGAGGAACACAGCAGGCCAGGCAGCATCAGAGAAACAGGAAAGTTGATGTTTTGGGTCAGGACCTTTCTTCAGAAATTTTGAGTCTTAACCCAAAACGTCACCTTTCCTGCTCATCTGATGCTATCTGACCTTCTGTGTTCCTCCAGCTCCTAACTGTGTTATCTCTGCTTCATTAATATCCTTTTTAAGGAAGGTAATCTGCATCCTATCTGGTCTGCCCTTCATGTGACTCCAGGCTCAGAGCAATATGGTAGACTCTGACCTGCTCTCTGGGCAATTGGGAATGAGCAACAAATGCTGACCCAACCAACAATACCCAAATCAAACAAATGAATGAAATAGAAACTAGAAACTTTATCCCTAAGGGGTTTTAAAAAAGTGATTAAGCACACCCATGCAAGCCAGCAAGAAATTAAGTCTATAATAAAACAAAGAACTGTGGATTCTGGAGATCTGAAACTAAAACAGAAGTTGCTGGAGAAACTCAGCAGGTCTGCAGCATCTGTGAGAAGAAAGTAGAGTTAACCTTTCAAGTCTGGACATGAAATTTGATTCCATTTTCTTCCCACAGATACTGTTGGACGTGACGGAATTGAGTCTGATCTGAGGAATGCCAGAGAAGTCCTCTGTTGGTCAAGCATAAGGATCTAGTACCACAACAACTGCTTGTAATGAATACAAAGCTAAGCAAACTTTAGGGCCTATCATGACATCCCAGACAGACCATGGATTGAGAAGAAGCTCTTCACTCCTACAACAACCGGCTATCTTGCTGCTGTGAACTTCTATTCTGATTACTGAGAGTTAAACCAAATGGTGTGAATGACGAGCAGTCAGATTATAGAATGCTTGAAAGCACACCAGCCATTACAGTATTCTGGATGGTGTGCTTGATAATGGCTCTCATTTCACAAGTGCAGAATTTAGGTGCAGCATAAATGATTGAGAAATTTAACAACACATTTCATCTCCAGAGTATCCCCAGTCAAGTAGAAAAGCTGAAATGGCTGTGCAGATTTCTAAAGAGATCATCTTTAAAAATCATGCAGATCTAGCACAGACCTGTTCCCACAGTGAGAAGGCACAGTTACTGAAGGCATGGTACGTAGTCCAGTTTAACAACTGATATCATGCTGCAACCAAGCTATTCTTCTAAAAGCTAAAACCATGCTGGAAGCAGAAGTTATAACACAGGTGAGTGGGAAAATCAAAATGAAATAAGCAACAGCCAAACTTCACTTGAATAAAACTGCAAAATCACTGTGAAAACTGAGCACTGGAGAGGCAGTCAGAGTGCAAACATTTGGTGCTCTTAAGAAGAGTCAGCCCACATAGCAAGTTGAGATCTATGTAGCGCACCTATCACTTTGATTAGACACTGTGAATGTGAACAACCAGTTATATGCTACAACAGCATATATATATATGGCAACTAGCTCCTTCACTGAATACAGCTGATGAGAAATAATGTGGTGCCGCCAACTGTATAGTGTACAGAAAGACCATCCTTCACAAAGGTCCACATTTCTCAAAGAGATAATGGACCAACAAAATTAGTTATCATGACAATAGATTTTGTCAGAGGAATGACATTCCCCCTCAAATGCACATCATCCCTGAAACAAGTTGTTACCAGCTGAACAATCCAACTGAGTATATACCTGCTCCATTTGAAGATCTGTATGCATACCATGTATATGCAGAGACTGATGAAAGTGGGACAGACTAGAATTAACAGGTTTGTTCACAAATGATTGCTTTCGTTATTGACCATGCATATTTGACAGTTTGTAACTGCTAATTTTCTTGTATGCAATATTTTTAATGAATAGAATGATGTTCGGAGTAATAATATGTTACATACTATGGTTTGACACAGTCATATAACTTCTGATATAATTACTTTCAGTTTAAGCAGTAATTAAGCCCACTATATAAAACATTGTCTTTCCAATCATAGAAACCCCACAATGTGGAAGCAGTCTATTTGGCCCATCAACTACAAATCAACCTTTGGAAGAACATCCACCCTCTCCCTGTAACCCCACATTTCCCATGGCTAATCTAACCTGCACATCCCTGGACACTATGGGCAATTTAGCATGGCCGAAACAACTAACCTGTACATCTTTGGACTGTGAGAGAGAACCGGAGCACCTGGAGGAAACTCACACATACACAGGGAGAATGTGCAAACTCCAAACAGACAGCCGCCTAGAGGGCTAGAGGGTTCGTGAAATATAGAAATGCTTTAGCCAAGAATGAGAAATATAAATATACTCGTGACAATGGAAGAATTGAAAACTGAAAATACATCTTGTATCTTTGAAGGTGATGGACATATTGAGTGCAATTAGCAATACATATGGGCTTTAGTCTTTAAAACTGGAGTTATTGAGAATAAATGTAAAAAACTCATGACAAACCTTTATAAGCCTAACTAACAAGAAAGTAAATATTCTCAGACCTGTTATTAAAAACAGGACGGATCCAAAATGTAATTTTAGCATTTTGCCAAAACTAAAGTATTAGATTATATCATGTTTCAGCACATACTTTCTGTCACATCCACTTGTGTGCACTGCTTTCAACATGCTACAGCTTCAAATCAGACCTATGCAACAGTTGCCACACTCATTTAAACCATCTGTTGATCCACACGACATATTGGAGTATGAGCCTTCCTGTATTTCAGTAACTAAAACGGCATGCTACTGATGTGCAAGCGAGAGGTCTGGAAATTTGTTATGTCCATTTCTGAGACATGTAATATAAATGAGACCTAAGGCCTCATTTGTAAATCCTAGGTCCATCTATTTTCATGCAAGGAATGAATTCCATGCCCCATTTGCACAAACCAATGCTTTGGCCATAACTCGCAAGTCACAACGTGTTGTATGATATATTAAAATATTCAATTATATATTTGCATTGTCCAAAATGACTAGCTATAAGTTTTGAAATGCATTGAGAACCAAATGCACAGGGATAAATAAGTGGATTCAATTCAACAACCGTTCTTTACTTTTGCCAAATACAACTTAAGTTAACTGGTGGTATTAATATTGGGCTTGTCATATTTGAAAAGTTCTTAAACTGTGAGGGAATGCTGAAAGTATAACTAATAAGCCTGCAAACTATGAAATTATTCTGGGTGGAAACTGCCAGTGTTACAGTTTTGAAGAGGGATGGACACAATTAGATTTTTTTTTCCAGACACAGCATTCTTAGAGCTTACTGTATAAATACTGGTCATGCAATGCATTCTGACTTTTTTTTCAAAGACAGAATTATATGCAGTGGTGGAAAGCAAGACATTTCCTTGAAAATTGCTTTGGCAGCTTCAAGAGAAAATGATGAGTGATGACCTTGGTGATGTACATATCCCGTCACTTCCCCTGGTTTTTTGACTCCAGTCCTCTTCTTCTTGTACATGAAAGGGCAATCATTTTCATTGAGGATTTTGAAAGAAAGAACATAGCATAAGACTAAAGAACACATGCCCTTTCCTTGACCAAACTTTTCAATTTTAACTTTGTATAAAAGGGTGTGTTTGGAATGAGTTAAAATCTCATCCATGTTTTGTCAATGTTCATTTTTATGGTCCAGATTCCTGCATGGCAATGAACGATGCAGAATTTGTAGCCTAACACTTCAACATTTTCTTACATTTTTCATTATCATAAGCTGCAGCAGGCATAACCTCAAATCATAAATGGCATATTCCCTAGCTACTGTACTGGCTGTCAATTTCAGACAGACAAGTCCTGATTTTGCTAGGTTTTGCGTGTTTTATTAAGTATTTGCACACGGTTTAGTATTCAGTTATCACACTGTTATTTTTAGATCTGGACCTATCCACATGTAGAGAGTATCAGCTCAGCAACAATAAATAGCAATGAAATCTTTAAGTAACTGTATCTCAACAAGGTAGCAAGCACAAATCAATCAGTGCAAACCGCAATTAGCATGTCATTTAAATGCAATCAGAAATGCATTTAGTCAATTAATCAGAGCACTGGCAGTTCTGCAGCATCCTTTAGTTTAAGTGGGAATGGTGTTGTAAGTGGGTTCTACGCTGGAAAGTAACAATCGCCAGTCATTTTAGTGAAGGTGCTGTTATGATGATTTCCTTTTAACGAATTTAGCGACATTAATCGTGGAATAGTTCAGGAGACAATGGAGTGGTGTATTTTTGATGGACATGAATCACTCCATAATTTTGCTGAGAAGGCAAGGTGTAGAGCTGGATGAACACAGCCGGCCAAGCAGCATCAGAGGAGCAGGAAAGCTGACATTTCGGCTCTGGACCCTTCTTCAGGATTTCACTTCCTGCTTTGTACCTTTCAATAATCCCTCTACTGCAAATCTAACAGAAAATCTGAGTCAGTCAGCCTGAATTTGCAAAAACCAATAACAGGAGGTAATGGCATATGTGTGTATTTTGATTTCTCAAGAAAATATGGTGTGAGTGATGTTTTCATTATGCATATTACGTCATATTTCTTATGTTTTTCTACAGGATATTATCATTTTTTCTGCCCACCATTAAAATCAAAGGTGCCACAGAATTTGTTATGATAATATACAGTGATTACTACAGCCACTAAGAGCATTACAGAATTGCAACAAAGGACTAAGTATTAGTACTCTGTTGTTCAGTAAACTTTGATACACTTTGCATGAGTTACCCATTAAGAAAATTTCTTTTGGTGAAAAATATTTTGAAAAAAAGTTATGGTCAAATGTAGCTATGAAAGACTGATGCCATACCCAAAGCAGAGAGATCATACTTTGAACTTTCTGTCAACACTTGAAGAAAATGGACACAAAGAAGCTATCAAAATGGCTGCTGCAAATCATGTGATCTCTACTGGTTGAGGCAGAGTAGTACATCTCGAACCATCCGAAAGCCACACATCTCCATGCTTATGGATGGGTTAACACCAGAAAACCATGGGATCTCTAGGTTGCTTGATGCCAGGGTCCATGCTGAGCAAAATGTGAAATCAAAACTCAAATGGTGGAAAATGCAAGTGATTGGCTTGAACATTGCCCTATTGCATGAAGAGGATTATCTCATATCCTCAAGATATCAAACTATAACGTAGGATGTGTTGAACATTAGGAACAACACCTGCTTATTTGGGAATAAAATTGAATTTGCAGACTGCCTCATGATGAGGGAGCCATCTTGTTGTTTGCTTTTACAATCTGCTAAAAAGCTGTTTGCAGTCATTTCTATCAAAAGACCTTGAAGTAACAGTTCAAGCAGTCTGTGAATCAGACTTGCCAACAAGTTACATCATATCAGGCAGCCAGAGAATGTAACCTGTTCCAGTTAAATTTCACTGTATGTGGGTCTGAAAGGTTTAATGTTGAGGACTGTCAGAAACATTCCCTATTATCATATCATATGGGACATGTGAGCAAAATCGCTTAAGATGGCATAGGAAAAAGACAAGACATCCATGTTCCACGTATTTTCTCTGTATTAATGGGCGGAATCTCATAGGGATCTGAGCGACGTGGGCTGTGGTGACATTTGTGTCAGAATTGGATGGTAAGGGCCCTATGCGCTCAGAGACAGTCACCCAGCTCCTGACCGGATCAGGTTGTTTGCTGCTGGTGCGCACACTCAATCTGAGCCTACCTGAGCTCACAGCATCTCCACCTTTCTGGATATTGTCACCTCAGCCAGAAATAGCATGCTCATATTATTTCAGTCTTGCCTCACTATTGAGCACGTGCATAAATCCAGGAAACCTTTTTGATTGTTAGCAGGCTTCAGAAAGTATCTTTGCTCTGGGATCCTGTCACAGTAAGTCAAGGGCAGCCTCCACTATGAGTCCAGGGCTTGGACATAGTCATTCAGCAGATCAGGCTTTTTTTTCCCCCTTTATTCATTCATTCATGGGATGAGGGTGCCACTAGCCAGGCAGCATTTATTGCCCATCCAGCAGTTCAGAGTGAACCACATTGCTCTGGAGTTACATGTAGGCCAGACCAGGTAAGGATGGCAGTTTCCTTCCCTCAAGGGCATCAGTGAACTAGATGAGTTTTTCCAACAGTTGACAATGATTCATGGTCATCGTTAGATTGTTAATTCCAGGTATTTATTGAATTCAAATTCCACCATCTCCCATTGCAGGATTTGAACCTGGGTCCCCAGAACATTACTGGGGTCTCTAGATTAACAGTCCAGTGATAATACCACTAGGCCATCATCTCTACTCGGTCAGGTATAATTTTCTGGAGAAACCCAACAGGTCTGGCAGCATCTGTGCGAAGAAAGCAGAGTTAATGTTTTGAGTTTGGTGACTCTTCACCAGAACTGTGAGTAGCCAGCAAAATCTGGTATTGATGCTGAAGCTGAAGTTGCTGGGGAGTGGAAAAGGAGAGGTGAGTGGACAGATAGAGTTGGAGCCCAGAGAGCAAGGGAGAGAGATATGAAAGCAATAGGTAAACAAGGAGACAGGTAAACAAGCAGATTATGGATTGGAGGCTAGGACAGAAAAAGAATTAAGAGTATGAGAAAATGTGAACTGAATTGAATGCCATCCAAATAATGTGGTAAAAACCAAAAGATGCTGGAAATCAGAAACAAAAACAGACCTTGCTGGAAAACCTCAGCAGGTCTGGCAGCATTTGTGGAGAGAAATCAGAGTTAATGTTTTGAGCCCAGTGACCCTTTCTCAGAACAACCCAAATAATGTGATAATGAGCCTAGGAGTATGTGAGAATGGGTGACTGTGTTAAAAGCAACGCATTGACATAACAGGGCCCAATAATGAGACAGACAGTCAAGTGTGAGTGAGAAAAGTCACTATAAGCTCTAGCAATCCAGACACTATGAACCTCACTCAATAAAATACTTCAACTGTAAATGGGAAAATTGCGCCCAATGAGTTCCTCTGCTCCATCAAGCTCTCTGACTTGATTTCCCAGACGGGACCTTATCTCATTTCTGAAGAAGGATCTCAACCCAAAATGTCAGCTTTCCTGTACCTCTGATGCTGCCTGGTGTGCTGTGTTCCTCCAGCTCCACACTGTGTTATCCCTTATCTCTTGTTGTTCTCCATTTCAAAATTTAGGAATTCTGTTTCTATTTGTAATGTGCTAAACATTTGACACGGGACAAAATCTCTGCAGGTACAGGCGTGTAAAAACATGGGACAAAAGATAATCTAAGTAGAAAGTTGGGAGCTTATAATTAGTTTTGGCGTTCTATTGTCCTTAAAATTCTTACGTTCTTCACACCTTCTACAGTGGCTCCAGAGGAAATTTCATGGAAATAGAAATGGGGAGAAAAAGCAAAGCTGGATTTTTAAGAACAGGGTGTAAAAGTGCAAGTGTTTTTACTTACCTGAGTTTATTTAGAGAAGAGATGCCGTTAGGCCAAAGATATTTCCTTTGCTGAGAGCTTGCTTTTGTTACAGGGCTTTTGCTTTTGAGCAAAGAGTCAAATTTCGTGAAGAGTCAATTTTCTGATGAAGGGTTTAGGCCCGAAACGTCAAGTTTTCCTGCTCCTATGATGCTGCTTGACCTGCTGTGTTCATCCAGCCCCACGCTTGTTACCCCAGTCAAATTGCGTGGATGTGCAGCTTATGCTGCTCACATTGCCAGTGTGTCTACCAGTCTTTTTGTTTTGGTACATGGTGTTCAATCCCACTTAAAGAGTATGTAAGTGAGAGTTTGTGACTCTCAAAATCCAGCTAGATTGAGCGACAATGTATACATTTATCAGGAATATATGTTTGAGAGAAGATTATAGAAAATCTTTCAGCATGCCTAATCTAATTTATTTGGTGTGGTATTGCAGAGTTTTCTTTATCCTCTTTGGGACCCCATGCCCCCGACATCAAATCTGCGCTTGATCGAGCAAACAGTTGTCATTTAAAAGATCAGGAACTGTGGATGAGAGATAAGTTCTCAAATCAATTCTATCATTTAATAGAAAACTTGGGCCTCTAACACAACATTTAACAGACTCTTCGTTAATTCAAAAGATTTTTTTTTCAGTACCTTATTGATTAGTACTTGTATGAAGCGCTTGCCTTTTGGGCTTTGTGATGTGTCTCAGTAGTAGCAATCTCACCGAAATGTCAAAAAGCTCATAAAATAACATTTCAAATTTAAACTAGCATTCAAGGCTGACACATCTGTGTCGTGATGAGAGGATCCAGCACTTTCACAAACCATCTCTTTCACATGAATCCTTAAACCATAGATCCGCTTGCTCTGTTTGAATACAAACAATCCCATGGCACAATTTGAAGAAACACAACAAAATTTGTCCTGGTGGCCTGGCAGAAGTTGAGTTACCTATCATAATATTTCTAACCTCTGACTTGCTCTGCAGCTAATTATTTTTATAGCTGATCCAGTTAATTGTCTACATGATGGTAACCTCCAGAATATTGATAGTGGACGCTTAAGTGATGGCAATGCATAGAAAATTAAGGTGGTGGAATGGGGTGGGACGGTGTGGCTAGATTCTCTCTCCTTTTGAGATCATCATTGCCTGACACCTGCATGACAATGACTTAACTTGACATTTATCATCCCAAGCCTGGATGTTGTTGAGATTTTGCCATATACAGACCTGAGCTACTTCTGCATCTGAGGAATCACAAATGTTTCTGAATCTTCTGAAGTCATTAGCAAACGTTCTCACAATTTTGACATTGATGAAGGGAAGGTCACTGATGAAGCAGCTGATGACTCTTCGCTCTGGGACACTACCATGAGGAACTCCTGCAAAAATGTCCTAGGATTGAGATGATTGACTTCTAACAACTACCATCATCTTCCTTTGTGTTTGGGTTTGACAGCAACCAACAGAGAATTATTCCTAATTACCGTTGACTCCAGTTTTGCTATGGTTTCTTGAGGTACACTCAGTAAGATGCCGCCTCGATGTCAGAGTTACTCTTATGTCAGCTGTGGAGTTCAGGACTTTTGTTTGTGTTTGGACCAAGGCTTAAATTAAGTCTAAGATAATGGCCCTAGCAGAACACAATGTAAGCATCTATGAACAGGTTACTGCTGATCAAGTACAACTCAATAGTATTGTTGATGGCACCTTCCATCATTTTACTAATGATCAAGAGTAGGCTGATGGGGAGTTGGTTGGATTTGTCTTGTTTTTGGTGCACATGACATGGCTGAGCAAGTTTCCATATTGTCAGATAAATGCTGGCGCTGTAGCTGTACTGGAACAGCTTGGCTAGTGCCATGGCTATTTCTGGAGCACAAGTCGTCAGTACTATTGTTGGGATGTTTTCAGCACCTATAGCCTTTTTACTATCCAGTCTCTTCAGGCATTACTTAATATCATGTGGAGTGATCTGAAGTATCTGAAGATTCACACTTATGTGTTGAGGACCTCAAGGAGGAGGATGAGATGGATCATCCATTGGCACTTTTGGCTGAAGATGGATCCAAATGCTTCACACTAATCTTTGAACTGATGTCTGAATTGAGATTGAGGATGGGGATATTTGTGGAGTTTCATCCTTCTCCTAACAGATGTTTAACTGTTCACCATCATTCACAACTGGATGTAGCAAGACTGTCGAGCTTTAGTCTGATTGATTGATTGTAGGGTCACCTGGCTCTTTCTATTGCATGTTGCTTTGACTGTTTGCTATCCTAGTTCTTATTGCTGCATCACCAGGTTGTCACCTCAGTTTTAGATATGTCTGATGCTGCTCCTGGCATGGACTTCTGCACCGTCCATTGAAACAAGGTTGATTCCCTGACTTGATAGTCACGGTAGAGTGACCTCCTACAACTGACTTTCTCTCTCAGCTACCAACCAGACCATAAACTAGGTGGAAACAAAAAAAGAAGAAAGAATTGTGGATGCTGGAAAGAGAATATAAATTAGGCTGGCCACCTGACAGATTCAGTAAAGGAGATCTTGCCATCGAGTTTATCGTTGAGGTATTTTGGGTGTTTATGGCCTCACTGTGCCCTTGCCTCCCTGCAAATATTGGGAATCCAGTGCATTTGCTTGATGAATAAGTTAGGGTGGCTTTACTAAACCCCCTGTCTTGTCACCAGGAAGCAGCCTCCAAGGACTTTTCAGATATTACCTACACCACTGGACGTGTCAACCCAGCAGTAATATCTCAGTGGCTTTGCGATGTTGACATCAAGTGGCCAGTTCATTTGTATTAATTTGTTACCTGCCATTTCTGGAAGTAATAACTGCCAATGCAGGCCACGCTTGCCCGAGGAGGCAATGTGTTGAATGGTTGAACTGACCCACCATTTTCAAATGTCCTCTCCTTTCCAGCTCCAAAACCGCCTCAGCATTGCTGGTAAGATTCAGCCCATTATAAATGTAGTTGCATCATGGCTGGCTCTGCTGTCTGAACTGAGCTACAACTTCAGGGTTGAGTGAAGATTTGTAGCTCGGGCGCTGGTTGTGGATGTTGGTGTGTTCACTGAACCGGGAGTTTTGATAGCAGACGTTTCGTCCCGTCACTAGATGACATCTTCAGTGCTGTGGATCTTTCTGTGAAGCCCTGTGTCTTGTACTGGTTTGAATTTATATGGTCTGTTTTTAGTGGTAAAAACCAGACAGTTTAAATTCGAAACAACACAAGACAACAGCGCTTCACAGGAGGCTCCTTTGCACTGAGGATGTCACCTGGTAAGGGGACGAAACGTTTGCTATCAAACCTCCCTGCTCAGCGAACACACCAATATCTGAGCTTTAACTTACAATTATACTTTTGTTTCCTGTTTCATTTGCCATGATAACTGATCAGTTCAATTTATGGGGCGTGAACATGAAAGAAAAACTGAACTACACGAGAATAGGACATGAAGACAGGAGTGTGGCGTTCCAGATAGGGTGATATATTCCACGGAAGGATCACCGGATCCGAAATGTTAACTCCGTTGTTTTCTTCACAGATTCTGACAGACCGACTGAGCTTTTCCAGCTACTCCTGTTTTTGGTCCTCATTTATAGCATCCGCAGTTCTTTCGGTTTTTATGATATATTAATCTGTCTGTTCAGTGCAGGATGCTTTCAGTATCTACATTTCAATGGGCCTGTCAACGACGCTGTTCAAGTAATAGACGTGTACATAAAGATTCAATAACTTTGCTCCCTGGAACAAGCTCTTACACTTGCTGCTTTCTGTCAAATTAAACCATTGTCTTGTTCGCATTAGTTTCTTTTGGTTTCTGATCGAATGCTCTGTATCGTGCTCCTCATGATTGAGAGTGTTGTCCTGAGTGAACTCCTTTCTGTTAATTAAAATAAATAATTAATCGCCAAGAACAAAGGCTTAAAAGTCAGATTGTAAGAGCTTAATCCAGAAGCCCTGCTAAAGTTCTGGGGATGTAGGTTCAAATCCTGCCATGGCAGATAGTGGAATTTGAATTCAGTAAGTATCTGGAATTAGAAGTCTAATGATAACCATGAAATCATTGCCAATTGTCAGGAAAAGCCCATCTGGTTTACTTATGTTCTTTAAGGAAGGAAACTTACCCGGTCTGGCCTATATGTGACTCCAGACGCACAGCAATGTGGTTGATACATAACTGACCCCTGGGCAATTAGGGATGGGTAATAAATGCTGGTCTGGCCAGTGATACTCACACCCATGAATGCATAAAACAAAAAGGCAGGCCACCTGAAAAATTTTACAGGACTGCAAACCTGCAGCAAGGGACTAGTAAATTCCGCCTGATTTTTTTTTCACCAATATGTTTGATGGCCTTGGGCTCAGAAGAAGAGGTAGGACATTTAGGACTGAGATGAGGAGGAATTTCTTCACTCAGAAGGTAGTGAATCCTTGGAATTCTCTGCCCCTTCTGTGGATACTCAATTACTGAGTACATTCGAGACTGAGATAAATGAATTTACGCCCGTTAAAAACATTGAGGGATATGGGGCTAACGCAGGTAAATGGGACTGAAGTGGAAAATCGGCCACAATTTCACTGAATGGTGGAGGAGACTGAATTGCCTGTTCCTGCTCCTAGTTCTTATGTTCTTACAAAGCTCATTTGTATGTGTTATTATTTCAATTTAGTTCTTTTATATTGTTGTTTTCTGTGCCGTTTCTCAATCTGCTCCAGATGAATTGCTGGTGCCCTCATCTGGAATTAGGAATTTATATTTTCCTTTAATTACTATTTTTCCTTCGTGGTTCCCTTCCTTTTCCAGGTCAAACATAGATGGCCTTAACAGATACAGTTTCTCTCTCTCACTGTCAACTCATCAAATGTAGCCAAACATTGGTCACTAGTGCCCTCTAGGGTGAGAGCACGAGGCTGCTTGCCAGTTGGGCTTGGCATTTCATTTCCATGTTCCCTTCCCTAAGCAGATGTATTTATGGCCTATTATACTTGGCTTAGGAGTTATTGGACATGTCTGTCTGCAATTTAGAAGCTGTTTCAAAAATATCTTGGAACTGGGTGACTAAAATTGAAGCAACATAATCATTTGTAAATACTGACAAAATATGATTGTGCTGATGTGCTTTGCCTTCTGTTTCTTTACACCTCATAATATAACTTATGAAGTATCCACTTATATTTAATCCATTTTACATCTTGGGATAAATGTATTTTAATCATATTAACATGATGAAAAGTAAAATTCCCTAGAAATTCCATTTTGATGCAATGAAGGGAGCTTTGGTTCTGAAGAAATTAATTGTGTTTACGTATCTATCTATGTGGTAACGGTACAGCTGTTGCTGTTATTCAGTAATGAACATTTCCTTGCTCCCCAGAAATGTCTTCAATGCTGAAGTCCCTCTCCATCCCAGCCCCAAAATAAAAACAGATTGTATGATAGAAGTTGGAGAAACTCTGGTTCACTCTGTTTTTCATGAAATTTGCTTTTGCTTTGGGATGCGTTACCATATTAAGGGCTACTATCTAAATGCAAATTGTTGTTGCACCAAACATTTGACCCCTGGTCCAGTCAAGTATCCTCTTTATATGCCGTTGTGTGAAATCACTTGTCGACAATAAAGAGTATGATTTGGTAGCAGAGAGCTTTGAATGAAGTGACCATATATATGGAAATATCAGAGCTTAGCAGCGCATTCAGACCCTCACCCGCATGATTTTCTACTTTTTAATTAAATCTGCTTTTTAATATTTACACTGTAGAAAAGCGTCTCATTTTGTTCATTATAAAATGAGGGCATGCAGCTTGCAAACAACAAAATTCATGCCTATTGCTCCCTGCTTGCTGACAATACTTCAGGACAGTCTTTCCAGACTCGAAACATTAACCCTGTCTCTCTGTCTTCTCAGAGGTAAAAGGTACTGCAGATGCTGGAGAATCCGAGATAACAAGGTGTGGGCCTGGATGAACACAGCAGGCCAAGCAGCATCATAGGAGCGGGAAAGCTTGACGTTTCGGGCCTAGACCCTTCATCAGAAATGGGGGAGGGGAAGAGGGTTCTGAAATAAATAGGGAGAGAGGGGGAGGCGGACAGAAGATGGATAGAGGAGAGGATAGGTGGAGAGGAGGCAGACAAGTCGAAGAGGCGGGGATGGAGCCAGTAAAGGTGAGTGTAGGTAGGGGGGTAGGGAGGAGATAGGTCAGTCCAGGGAGGACGGACAGGTCAAGGGGGCGGGATGATGTTAGTAGATAGGAGATGGGGGTGGGGCTTGAGATGGGAGGAGGGGATAGGTGAGAGGAAGGACAGTCTCCCCCTCTCTCCCTATTTCATTCAGAACCCACTTCCCCTCCCCCATTTCTGATGAAGGGTCTAGGCCCGAAACGTCAAGCTTTCCTGCTCCAATGATGCTGCTTGGCCTGCTGTGTTCATCTCGCCCCACACCTTGTTATCTTTGTCTTCTCACATGCTTTCAGACCTGTGAGTTTCTCCAGCATTCTCTGTTTGTTTCAGATTTCCAGCATGTACAGCATTTTGCATCTATTGAATAGTGGAGCAGCCTCGAACAGAAAAGAAAACCCTAAGAAATAAGAACAGGAGTAACCTGCTCTGCCTTTCAATAGGATTATGGCTGATCTGACCGATTGATTGATTTATTGTTATGTGTACCGAAGTACAGTGAAAAGCTTTGTTTACGAGCAGTACAGGCAGATCACAGTAAGCAAGGATGTGCAGATCAGAGGTTGTAAAAAGGCTCTGACAGAGGCATACAGATTGCACTGCACAGGGCATGCGCTAGGCGAAATCAACCTTAGCAAGACCAGTGTTATTTGAGGCTAGACAGTCCATTCATCAGTCTGATAATGGCTGAGAACAAAAGAACATAAGAACTAGGAGCAGGAGTAGGCCGTCCGGCCCTTCGAGCCTGCTCCGCCATTCAATAAGATCATGGCTGATCTTTTTGTGGACTCAGATCCACTTAACTACGCTCTCACCGTATCTCTTAATTCCTTTATTTTTCAAAAAAAATTTACCTTAGCTTTAAAAATGTTAACTGAAGTAGCGTCAACTACTTCACTGGGCAAGGAATTCCATAGATTAACAACCCTCTGGGTGAAGCAGTTCCTTCTCAATTCAGTCCTAAATCTGCTCCCTCCAATCTTGAGGCTATGCCCTCTTGTCCTAGCTTCACCTGCCAATGGGAACATCCTCTCTACTTCTATCTTATCTATTTCCTTCATAATTTTATATGTTTCTATAAGATCCCCCTCAATCTTCTGAATTCCAATGAATATAATCCCAATCTACTCAGTCTTTCCTCATAAGACAACCTCCTCAACTCCAGAATCAACCTAGTGAACCTCCTCTGCACCCCCTCCAGTGCCAGTATATCCTTTTTCAAGTAAGGAGACCAAAACTGCGCACAGTATTCCAGGTGTGGCCTCACCAGCACCTTGTACAGCTGCAACGTGACCTCTCTGCTTTTAAACTTAATCCCTTTAGCAATGAAGGACAAAAATCCATTTGCCTTCCTAATTACTTGTTGTACCTGCAGACCAACCTTCTGTGATTCATGCACAAGGACACCCAGGTCCCTCTGCATAGCAGCAGGCTGCAACTTTTTACCATTCAAGTAATAATCCTTTTTACTATTACTCCTGAAGGCGTTCCTGAACTGCTGGTGCATGTGTTCAGGTTTCTGTACCTTCTCTCTGACAAAAGAGGTTGTCAGAGATTATTACTGAGGTGGGATGGGTCTTTGATGATGTTGGTGGCCCTTCCACAGCAATGAGCCATGTAAATGGACTCCATGGAGGGCTTCCATGATGGTCTGGGCTGTGCACACCACCTTCTGTAGTTTCTTACGGTCCTAGGCAGAGCAGTTGCCATACCAGACTTGTTACGCATCCAGACGGTATGCTTTCAATGGTGCATCTGTAGAAGTTAGTGAGGGACATTATGGACATATTAAATTTCCTGACCTGCCTGAGGAAGAATATTCGTTGTTGTGCCTCTTTGTCTGTTGCATCTTTTGGGAAGTCAAGGACAAGTATTTGGTTATTTGTCACTCCGAGGAACTTGACGCTCTCCACCCTCTCAACCTCAGCTCCGTTGATGTAGATGGGAACATGTTCTCCTCCTTTCTTTCTGAAGTCATTGATCAGTTCTTTAGTTTTGCTGACATTGAGACAGACATTGATCTCATTGCACCATGTCACCAAGCCCTCTATCTCCTTTCATTCTTGACATTTCTCATGTCCACTTTCCTGCTTTATTCCCATAACCCTTGATTCTCTGATGGATCAAGAGTCTATCCAAGCCTTAAATACACACAAAGATACTACCTCCGCTGTGACAAGGTGTTCCAAAGGCTCATAACTGTCTGAGAGAAGAAATTCCTTCTCATCTCAGTCTTAAATTGGTGCCCCTTTATTCTGAGATGATGCCCTCTGGTCCTAGAGTCTCCCATGATGAGAAACATCCTCTCAGCATTGACCCTGTCAAGCCCCTTAAGAGTCCTTCATATTTCAATGAGATCACCTTTCATTCTTCTAAACTCCAGTGAATAGAGTCCCAATCTGTTTAATCTTTGCTCATAAGACATTCCTTCCATACCAGGGATCATCCTAGTGGATTTCCTCTGAATTGCCTCCAATTAAATGCTTTCTTTCCTTAAATGAGGGGGCCAAAATTGCTCAAAGTCCTCCAGATGTGGTCTCACCAGCACCTTGTTCAGTTGCAGTAAGACACCCCTACTCTTATACTCCAAACCATTGAAATAAGGGACAACGTTCCATTAGCCTTTCTGATTACCCGCTGCACCCATGCATTAGCTTTCTGTGTTTCATGCACATGTACCCCCAAATCCTTTTGTGCTGCAGCTTTTTGTAATTTTTCTCCATTTAAATAATACATTGTTCTTTTGTCCTCCCTTCCCAAAAGAGCAACTTTACATTTTTTTCACATTTGCCAACGCTTCTGCCCACTTACTTAACTTCTCAATATCTCTCTGTAAGTAGCTTGCTCCTGTTTCTATTTATAATATGCTTCTGTCCAGGCCTAATATCATTCATCAATAGGGATTTGATCAACAAATTTGTGCCATTTTCTTGCTTTATTTTTAATATCATTTTTCTACTCTGCATACCTACAACGGTGTGCCTTTTAAAACCTAACCTTCGTTCTTGTCATTGAGTGACAGTCAATTTGATTGCTTTCCTACAGGGTGTCTGTAGCACTGAGGAGATATTCTTGTCTTTGGTTGTGACCAGTTCTTTCCTTTGAGAAGTAAGTAGGAGGTAAGAAGGTAATGCTTGCCAATCAACAGAAAGTTTTGGTGAATGAGGTTAAAGCAGGCGCTCCAATGCACAAGTTTGTAAGTCTAGGATTTTGGAATAGCAAGACTTGAATGGACCTTAATGGGTTAACTCAAAGCCCTGCATAATGTTGTGTTAACAGAGGGAAATTTGATATGTAACACAGATGGCTGTATAATTAGCTGTCTAATGAATTTCCAACACCTGGTTTCAATGTAACCCCAGCAATGACACTGCATAGATTACCATGTACACTGGGTACAGAAGTGCGTTTGTTTCAAGCAAGTTCATAAGAAAGAACAGTGAATTTCAAAAGGCATATGGGAGGTGTGAACCTGTCCAGATCCTGCAGTTTTAAAGTAATTAAATGCTGCTCATCCCAGCTTGGTCTTCCCACTCTGAAATAATTAGAGGTTCCTAGTGGAGTAGTGGTTAAGTATCGATGGATTGAAGCTGACATATATTACTCAGAAATTATTCACCCCCGGTACAGGAAGCTCCATAATTTATACAGCTGTTAGCGCTGGCCTAGATGCGAGAAAATATTATTAGTCCTGAAGTCACTGACACAATTTGTCCATTGTCACACCATTCATGATGTTGCTTATGCTTCCAGCACAAATATATGAGAAGTAAGACAGATGTTCACAGTCCATACAAATAATCTGTGAGTGCATCTGTACCCATTACTTAAAGTGTGTTCTCATAGGATGAAATGGGACTTATGCTCCACATTTTAGGATGAAAGTTAGTTCTGTTTCTCACCTTTGTGCTTGCCATTATCTATCCTCTTCATTGCAAATGCATTTGGATCTTTGTTGATGGAGTAATACAGGGGGTGGATGAAGGTTTCCAGCCATCTTTAATATGGGACAAGTCAATGACACTGTGTGGGTTGAAGCCACATTTTCAATGAGCGAGGAACAAAATTGCCATCAAAACCAAAATGTTCCATGTAGAAAATACAGGGAGGTAGCTGAAAGTTGTGGTGGTGATTGCAGATCATATTATTTAGGTTCATTGCTTGAATTTTGTAGTGAGTAACGAAGCAGCAGTGTTCACTACTGACCTTGAATCAAGCTGCTACAAAGATCTAGCAACTTCTGTGGGCATAAACTTTCCCTTTTTCGACACCAGTTTGTATCAGGAGCTAGGTCAAAGGAATCTCTAGGCATCCAGCAACAGTGAGGTTATCACAGCTGTTGAAGTTTTCTATCAGGCAGCAAACCAGGAAGTAAAAAAAACCCCACTAAATCCTTTCACTTTCAATTCTTATTGTTTTGTGGACATTGCATTAAAGGACATTGCATTGAACATTTAGCCAGAAGATGCAGTCCAAATCAATGTTAAATTATTCAAAAATTTCAAATTTCTTGTATAAGTGAAATTTGATGGTATAAATTTTTTGGATCAGTAAAACTGTTAAGGAATGAACATAAACCTTTTAAAAATGGTGTTAAACCTCATTCATCAATATAACAATTTCAGGTATTATAATCCTAAAAGTTCTCATCAATCTGATGGTTTCCTGTTGCTAGTGACTGTTGTAGTGGTGAAGAAGGGGTCATAGAGAGCCTCCGAGAATAGAATACCAGGCAGCAACACCTGGATTTTCATGTTTAAATGTATACATGTGGACTCCAGAAGTTGCTTTCAATTGTTGAAGAAGAATGGCAGCAAATACTAACAGTTTTGCGGTCGTTACTATTGCAAAACCAGAGTTTCTAAGTTTATGACTTAAATTCTCTATTGGTTGTGATACTTTAAAAGGGGGACTTTTCTAATTTGAAATCCACTCATGCAGGTCTCAACAGTTAAAAAAAGAATTACCAGTACTTTGGTTGAATGATAGGATGTTTCAGAATTTATATAAATCTATAGCGTTGTTATTTCTCATAGAAATGTGCTTATGAAGGTAAAGGATTCCTTTTTCTTCCGCATCTGATTTTGCTACTTTTCCAAAAACTATTTTCAAAGGCCTGAACATGGGAATAGTTTCCGGTAATGGTTAAAAAAGAGCTTTAACTCAGAAGGACTTGGTGTCCTTCCCTCACCAACCAATATTGCCTGATGAACTTTATCCCACTGTTTAACACAATCCATTAGGAGCCACTTTGAACAATCCAAAGTTCTGAGGCTTTGGCTTGTTACTTTTCTAATGCTCATAATTTATTTGTGTTGGACTGTACAATATCTGACAAAAATATGTCTCTTTTTGTACTTGTTCATGGTGTGTGGGGATCACTGGCTGGGTCAGAATTGATTGTCTATCCCTAATTGCCCTGGAGGAGGTAGTGCTGAACTGCGTTCTGGAACTGCAGTCAATGGGGAGTAAGAGCACTTTCAGTGCCATTAGGAAGAGAGTCCCGGTGATGGTGATTGAATGGTGATATAGTTCCAAGTCAGAGTTGGTGTGTGTTTTAGAGAAGAACTTAGAAATGGTGGTGTTCCCATGTATCTGCTGCCCTGGGTCTTTAATATCAGTAGGCATAGGTCTGGACAGTGCTGTTGAGGGAGCCTTGCTGAGTTGCTACAGGTGGTATGGGTGGCTCAGTGGTTAGCACTGCTGCCTCATAGTGCTAGGGACCTGGGTTCAATTCCATCCTCGGGTGACTGTCTGTGTGGAGTTGGCACATTCTCCCTGTGTCTGTGCGGGTTCCCTCTGGATGCTCTGGTTTTATTCCAATGTCTGAAGATGTGCAGGTTAGGTGGATTGGCCATGCTAAATTGCCTGTAGTGTTCAGGGATTTGTAGATTAGGTGGGTTATGCAGGAAAGGGTCTAGGTGGGACACTCTGAGGGTTGGTGTGGACTTCTTGGCCAGAAGGGCCTGTTTTCACACTGTGGGGATTCTATGATCTATGACAGCTTGTAGATGGTACATACTGTTGCCACCATGCAGTAGCAGTGATCGTTTAAGGTGGTGGGTGGGGTGACAATAAAGTTTTATTTTGGACTTGCGTGTTGTTGGAGCTGCACTATTCCACACTAGTGCACAGTGTGCACATCCCTGAGTTATGCCTTGTTCATGGTGGGCAGGATCTGGGGAGCCAGGATGTGAGTTCCTTGCTGCAGGATTTCTAGTCTCTGACCTGCTCCTTTATCACAGTATTTATGTGGCTGGATCACTTCAGTTTCCAGTCAATGATAACTCTCAGGATGTTGATTGTGATGGATTCAGTGATGGGATTAATATTGAATATTGAGTGATAGATTAGATAGGTTAGATTCTTACTTCTTGGAGGTATGGTACTTTGTGACATGACTTCTTGGATCTGGTATGTGTTGTACGTGATATGGCTGATGGCATTGAGCTACATTTCAGACACAGACTATGCAATATTTTGCCACTTGAACAAAAAAAAGTGCTTTACGCTGTAGAGGAGTTGAAATTGAGGCAGACGTGAGCCAGTAGCTGAGAGGATTCTGTTATTTGTGTTTGTATATGTCCATCACACAGAAAATAATGCTGTATTCCATTGATGTACTGACACTATGTAATTGGCCTGAGATCAAAATTTAGGTCTGGTTTGGGAGAATCCTGTACACTTTACTTGCTCCCTGTACAGCTGGATTTTTCTATGTTCCGATCAAAAGAGAGTCCTGTGCATGTTTGGGTATATCCAGTCAGCCAACGAAAGGAAATGCTGAGCTAGCCGAGAGGAAATAAGCTCTGCTTTTAAAGTATTTGAATAGATATTAGTGGATCCCCAGAACAAGTTGCACACTAGGTTTTGTGCTGCATTGGATATACACTCCATGCAGTGTTAAACTGAAGCCCTATGCATGTGCTGTCTCTGGGGAGGTGGGATTGATTTTAGACTGCAGGTTTAGCACATGCTTGAATAAGCAATTGCTTCTCACTGAACTAGGATTGCAGTGTACACCCATTCTCTTACGGCTTTATCAAGAGCCTTCTGCCTTGCTTACCGCCAAACTTATAGAATTCAAGTATTGAATAATATGGCCTGTTGGAAAAGTACAATTAGAGGTACCTAACCTCATCATCATTGCGAGTCATCAGAAAATGTATTAAATCCTGACCTGTACATTTGGTTTGTGTACTTTGTGCTCTTCATATGCTCAGTGTTATGTTATTGGTGTTGTGTAATGCTGCATGTCTTCATGCTGTATCAAACCCTTTCACCCACAACAAGTCAAATGATTGATTGAGCCATCTGTTCAATGCATATGGCCATACATTTAAAGGAAAGATTTTTTTAAAAAAAAGGTGTTTAACTTTACATTACTGAGGGAATGCTTGTTTTCACATTAGGTGTGATGAATCCATTTTGTCAGCATTTTTGTGCTCAGAAACCAGCAATGTCTGAATTATAACCTTTGGAGCGCAATCAGTCTTTAGGATTACTTCCAGCCATGTTCAATTCTGCTCAGCAATAAGGGAGGTGCTTTGGTTGTTCAGGATAGAGGGTCACTGCAAAGGAGCTCAAAGGACAGAGCATTGGAGTATGTGAGAAAGAGCAAGGAGCAAATCCTATGTTAGGAGTGCAGCAGTTTTCTGTACCACTGGGAAGGAAGTTGAATAACACAGGTTCTCTATAGGATGACTCCCAATCACTATTACAGGTGCAGGGTTTGGATATTGGTCAGTAGTTGGTGGTGTTTGTGAGCCGATCTTCCGGAGAACAGGGCACAGTGCTGTCAGCTCACTCTCTGTCACACACAGATCCGACCACAATTTCACACAATGTTAATGATCGACATTGTACCTGTCCCCACTTCTGAAATCTACATTTTATCCTCTGGATGTGGCTGATGCTGGTCAGGCCATGTTTTATTGTCTCTTATCCAAAGTGGTGGTAGGAATCTGAAAAAAAAATTCCCTTAAAAGTTGTGATATTCAGAAGAGACTGGGATTTACTTAGATGGGGAACATAATGAATCATCCTGAAGATAGAGCAAGCAATAAGGAAATCAAATAACATGCTCAACTTTGTTGTAAAGTGATTGACCCACAAGAATAAAGAAGTCTTATTACATGGAGGCTGCTAAAATTACAATATTTAAAAGGCGTCTGGATAGGTATATGTATAGGGACCGTTTAGAGGGATATGGGCCAAATGCTGACAAATGGGACTAGATTAATTTAGGATATCTGTATGGCGTGGACAAGGTAGACCAAAGGGTCTGTTTCCGTGTTGTACATCTCTATGTCACTATGACTGTATGGGTATGGAGTTAAGAGCGGTTGGATGGCCCTAAGCTGTTTGAGATCCGGAAGGAGTTCTAGGAATTAGCAAGTAGTTACATGTTGGAGTCAGCATTCAGAATGAGTCCTGGCGAGTTGAGAGCGTGGGAAGGTTCCACAGTCAAGAAGATAGCACTGCAATGTAACCCTTCCTTCATCTTTTAGCAAGAGAGTGCGAATGCATCAGAGGAAACTCTGGCAAGGCTGCTCCTGTACCCCTACCAGCTCTGATACTGAGACCTCATGAGTCAGAAAGCTAGGTTTGAGACAGGACTAACTGCTGGTGAGTGCTTCACTGCCACATCTCTGTGGCTGGCCAAAGAAGAAGTGCCCAACTTAGTGGTACATTGGGCACTGCCGGAGATCAGGTACCTGCTCAGCCCCAGGCTGTGTAGAGGATCTCCACAATGACAGCAATTCATGACCAACTTGACATGCATTAGCAGACACAGCGGCATCAGGCAGGCTTATTGGAAGCACTAAGGAGTCAAACAAAGGCTGCAGAACTGTAGCAATGATGCTGGGACCCTGTTACCTCAGGCATATGAGTGTCTGGTTGCCTCCATGGATAGGTTGGCAGCTACCATGGACAACCAACTCCAGCAAACTCAGCATCTGCTGGACATGTGCATAGACCTTCAGTCCATTACTCTAGCCTTTGGTATTCAGCACCAATGACAAGGCAACAGGAAAATGAGGGACTTTGACCTCACTCTGAGTGCCCCTCCTTCATAAGGAGAGAGGGCAGTGCCAGTAGACACCCAGCCAGAGAAGGAATCACATACAGCACCACCCAAAACCAGCCTGATGTTTTGCAAGACTCTCCAGAGGTGGCCAGGCCTTTCCTCCACTTTCTCTGCCCCCCTCAGCCCTGTTGGAGTTCAATCCACGGTACACTTGCTTCTGGGCAAGATCTTTTTTTATTTGTTCGTGGGATGTAGGTATCACTGGTTGGGCCAGCATTTACAGCCTTCCTATTTGCCAGAGAGCAGTTAAGAGTGAACTACATTGCCGTGGGTCTGGATCAGGTGAGGATGACAGATATCCTTCCCTGAAGGACATTAGTGAAGCAAATGGGTTTTTATGACAATTAATAATGTTTTCATGGTCACCATTATACCAGCTCGCTATTCCCGATTTTATTGAATTCAAATTTCACCATCTGCCTTTGCGGGAATCGAACGCATGTCCACAGAATGTTGGCCTGGTTTCCTGGTACAGTGACTGTAGCACTCTTCCCCGACCGCTGCCGCCACCTTCTCCAAATTTAACTCAGCAGGACCAGACCCTCCAGCCACAAACACCTCCGGGTTCAGCCAAGATAAACTCCAAGGCCAGCAGGCTCCATTTTAGGCCTGGATCCTTCAACTGCAGCTGCAGAACCCAGGACAACACCGAGACAATGTGGGTGGGAAAGAAAGGAAATGACCTTTCGATGACTCATAGCTGGTATGGGTGACACCTCAATGTCAATATGTTATTTTATTTGAAAATATATCTTTGCATTTCTTCAATCAGCACAATGTGTGAATGCCTGCCTAGCCAGAAGTACAACATTGAAGACACAGAGCTTCACCATCCAAAACGCTACATGATGCTTAACGGGCCATGTTGATAATCTTTTCGCCACTCACTGGTGAGAATCTTGTTTTGAAGTTCAATACTTTGGTTGAAAAATGTGACTCTTTGGTCTTGATGTTGAGAAGGTGCTAGCTGGACCTTTCCCATGATTTTTCCCAAGTTTCTCATAGACTATATCATTCCATACCTGAGAAGAATCTGCCCCAAAGGTTGGAGAAAACATCCTATTCATCTGTATCTTTGCACTCCATTTTAAGACCAAGGTGTGCAAAATTTCAATTTGCCAGAACTTGAGTACTTTGCAAGAGAGGCACTAGGTTAGATGATCTGTACATTGCAAAGGCATTGCGTTATGAGGGGTAGCAGTGAGTGATGGCATATGCTGAAATACATTGACGTCACTGGCTGTGGTGAGCTCTGGCTTGTTTTTTCCTGGAATACCAAGAAAAGCAAAAAATGAACAGGGGTTTTCTGAGAAACCTGAGCATAGTACAAATTTTAGCATATATGTACATACTTTGTCAGTAATGACTTGGCATGAGAACAGAACAAGAAGAAAAGGTAAGAGGAGACTATCATAAGCCCTGACCATGGTCTCCTTCTACTTCATACACATTTGCTCTTTCTCTAAGAATCATAGCCTTTCTTCTCCGATGAGGATACAGGTAAAGTACTTGTGTTCAGCTTCCATCAATGGAGGTGATGCTTAAGTGTTTGATTGTTCATTTTGTTCCTGTGAATATACATCTGCAATTGCATAACCTGATGAATCTGGTGTGACGTAACAAGGTGTGGGGCTGGATGAACACAGCAGGCCAAGCAGCATCATCGGGGCAGGAAAGCTTGACGTTTCGGGCCTAGACCCTTCATCTCTCTTTCAATTCCTCCCACTTCCTACAGACAAAGGGGGTGGCCATGGGTATCGGCATGGGCTCAAGCTATGCCTGCCTCTTTGTAGGTTACATGGAACAATCCCTCTTCCGTACCTACACTGGCCCTAAACCCCACCTCTTCCTCCGTTACATTGATGACTGCATCGGCACTGCCTCGTGCTCCCACGAGGAGCTTGAACAGTTTTCTGATGAAGGGTCTAGGCCCGAAACGTCAAGTTTTCCTGCTCCTATGATGCTGCTTGGCCTGCTGTGTTCATCCAGCCCCATGCCTTGTTATCTCGGATTCTCCAGCATCTGCAGTACCTTTTATCTTTGAATCTGGTGTGACATATGTCTCAACAAGCCAGAACTGTTGGAGATGCTACTTTCACCTTAAATGTTTCAAACACTGTTTGCTTTTCAAGCATTCATTCTCACTGAGCTGATTTACATTATCACTGCCAAAGAGCCTGTGTAATCTCAGTGTAAGTAGAAAGGAATTTGTGATAAAAGTTTGCAGTATTGAGAAATGATGTCAAACATTTCATGTTAGATTGGAGCAAAGGAACATGAATATTTTTGATGCTGTCATGTGTCAGCATTACTCCAAATGCTGTCACCCTTTATCCTAGTATATCAACCATGGGTGGTATAAATGTGCATTTGTTCTTGTGAGAGTCACATTGTATTGTTCAAGTTGAGTGAGCATCACTGACAACTGTTGATCGTGTTCTGTTCTGTTCTTTCCACGGATAATGACGTTGCCAATTATGTTGAGCATCCCCGCGACATCTGACAAAGGTGAAGCAATGGTCTCCTGGAATGCACTAGGTGCTTTGTTTAGCCCTAAGTCATCATCTTTCCTCTGCTAGAGGTATCTGGAAATAGCTCCATGGTATATGAAGCTTTGTAAAGACCGGACTCATGAAATTATGCTGATAGGTCTTGGATTTTAGCAAGTGGACACTTGTCTTCAAAGATTGCATTAACCTAATATGGTCAGCAAAGCATAATTCAAGCTTGCAGAGTGTGAACTGCTCCAGAGTGATGTTTTTGTAGTTTACTAGAACTGTGATCATCACTAAACTTGAAGAGAGTCAGTTGCAGGAGGGATAGAAAGTTGTGAGAATTAACAAGGGTAGATTTTGTTACTCAAAACACATATTTTCATGCCAACACTAATGCAAAATGACAATGAAATGTCTGTGATCTCAATTGAGTATTCCTTAAAATGACCAGATGCTTAACCATTTGTGCTGGTGTACACATGCCTCGATGTCAGGACCAGACACCTCCATGTGTGAAAATGATCAAGTCCTCTTCTTTGACCGTGCACCCTTTCTGAACTAGTTCCTCTTTAAGCATGAGTTACACGTTTTCCCTTCAGCTTGGTATGGAATTGTCAATAGATGGCCAAGTCTGTAATGTGGGCATGGCTTTGAAAGCATGTGAAAGTGATTGAGCAGATTAAACTGCTACTGTCTCTTTGCCCCTCACCTTTGCAAGTAATCTCGTTGGGTAAGTTGTGTAAGGAAAGCCCTGAGTTTGATGATACATTTCTGTGTAAACTCATTGAAGTGCATATGGCATTTTTTAAAATTTGGACCCCTAACTGCATGGTTTCCAAGGCTAAATAAGTATTCTCCATGAAGCGACATAACCTAATTTATGCAATCAAAGTCTGGTCACTTAATTGATAATGAATTAAGATATTGCATAGTGTGACTGAATTACATAGCAAGGTCTATTGTTGCACTTTTGCAACATATTGTTTCATGAACTCACTATTCCTCTGGAGTACATTGACATGAGGAATGAGGAGATATTGGTGGTTTTGAAAGGCTTAAAACTGGATAAATCCCTTTTTGGGAATGGTTTGGATGGGTTGAATCCCAGAATTCTGTAGGAGAAATGGGACGAAATTACAGGGGATCTGTCCCAAAGTTTTAGTACCTTCTGGCCACAGGGGAGGTGCCAGAGGACTGTAGGACAGCTAATGAGATTCCACTTTCCAAGAACAGTGACAAAGATAAATCAGAGAATCACAGACCAATGAGTCTCACATTAGTGGTGGGGAGACTACTGGAGAGCATTCTGAAGGAGAAAATTAACCTCCACCAGGAGAGGCAAGATTTAATCACAGGTCGTCAGCGTTGCTTTGTCAAAATGAAGGGCATTCAAGTTGATTGAAGGTTTTGAGGAGTGCAGTTAATGTAGTTTATATGGATTTCCGCAAAACTTTTGACAAGGTCCCACCTAGGAAATTGATAAAGAAGGTAAAAACACATTGGATCCAAAATTGGCTCAGTGGTAGGAGACAGAGAGTGCTGGCAGTGTTTTATGTGATTGGAGGTGTTCAGTGTTAAGTAGCATCCCACAAGGATCAGTGTTGGGTCTCATATTGTTTGTGTTTATAAATGATTATAAAAGAGAATGTGGGGGGTTGATAGTAAGCTTGTGAATGACACGAAGATTGGCCTGGTGGTGTACAGTGAGGAAGAAGGTCTTAGGTTACAAGAGGATATAGATGAATTAGTTAGATGGGCAGACCAATGGAATTTAACCCTGAAAATTATGAGGTGATACACTCTGGAAGACATAACACAACAAAACCATAAGAAATAGGAATAGGAGTAGGCAGTTCGGCCCCTCGAGCCTGCTCGGCCATTCAATAGGATCATGGCTGATCCAAAATACCTCATCTCCACTTTCCTTTCCCTTAACCTTTGATTCCCCTCCTGATCAAGAATCTAACTATCTCGGTCTTATATATACACAAGAATGTAGCTCCCACAGCTCGATGTGGCAAGGAAATCCAAAAAGTCTCAACCTTCTGAGAGACTAAATTCTTCCTCATCTCAGGCTTAAATTGGTGCCCCCTCATTCTGAGACTATTCCCTCTGACACTGGATTCTCCTACGAAGGGGAATCACCCTCTCAGCATTTATCCTGTCAAGTCCCTTAAGAATCCTATAGGTTCTATTCTTCTAAACCCCAGTGAGTACAGTCCCAACCTGTTTAACCTTTGCTCATTAGACAATCCATCCATACCAGGGATCATCCAAGTCAACCTTCTCTGAACTGCTTCCAATGAAATGATATCTTTATTTCAATAAGGGGACCAAAAATGTTTGTGGTACTCCAGATGTGGCCCCATTACCACCTTGTGCAGTTGCAGTAAGACTTCCCTTCTCTTATTCTCCAACACCTTTAAAATAAGGGCCGACATCCCACCAGCATTCTTGATGACTGGCTGTACCCTGTGTGCTAGCTTTCTGTGTACGAGGGAATACTCAAAGAATGATAGGAATTTCAGGAAGGTGTGGATGTTGGGATGCTTGTCCGTAAATCCCTGAAGATGTCAGAGCAGGTTAATAAGTTAGATAAGAAGGCATACAGCACACTTGCCTTTACCAGTCATGGTATATATTAATAAGGACAGGGAGGTTAACTTGGAGCTGTGCAAAACTTTCGTTAGGCCACAGCTGAAATTCTGTGTGCAGTTCTGGCCACCATACTTTAGGAAGGATGTGATTTCACTGGAGGGGTTACAGAGGATATTCACCAGGTTGTTGCCTTGGATGGAGCATTTTGGCGATGAAAAGAGGCTGAATAAACTTGATTTGTTCTCGTTAGAACAGAGGAGGCTGAGGGGTCGCCTGATTATGATGTAAAAGGTTATGAGAGGCACGGACAGGGGGTGGATAGGAGGCAGCTGTGCCCCTTTAGTTGTAGGGTCAATAACAAAGAGGTATTAATTTAAGGTGAAAGGCAGCAGATTCAGAGGAGTTTTGAGGAAAAATCTTTTCCCTTAAAGAGTGGTGGGAATAAGGAATGCACTGCCTGGGAGGATAGTTGAGGTGGGAAACCTCACAACCTTTGCAGAGTACTAGGATGAGCACTTGAAATGTCATGAAGTCCAAGGCTAAGGGCCAAATGCTGGAAAGTGGGATTAGAGTAGATTTAGGATAGTTTTGTCAGCACAAACTTGATGGGTCAAACAGCCTCTTCTGCACTCAATGATTCTGTGGAATCTCTGCTGGAATGTATATCATTTGATCATCTCTGTGGTCAGGTACATTTTGAGAACAATTACTGGTGAACATGTCTTCTGTCAGCTGTTGGAAAAGCTGCTACTCTTCTGCTCTGAGAAAATGCATCGCGATTACCTCTTTGTGAATAACTGCTATATCTGGATCATCCATTTCCGTATGGCACAAACTGGTCTCATACGACAAAATCCATCAATCCCACTGTATGTGTGGATCTGCCAGCAAAGAAAGAAAAGGTTCTGGTGCCACTGTCTTTTAACTTTTCTCAATGAGTCTTTAGCTGTTCATAACAAGTGAGGTCTTGGCCATACCCAACCAGCCCATGCTGATAAAAGTCAGAACACAATGTCCAACATTAGATGTGATTCTTAAATGTATAATACTTGCTAAATAATCCTGAATGTGTGAACTATTATGCCAAAAACCAATTTAGGATTATTGGTTGGGCTCACAGTGTAGCACATTTTCATGCACTGGAATATATAAAAATTAATATACAGGACCTTGTTCTTTGCAAACAGAAGGAACATGTATACACACAGCACCAGTTTAAATTTAACAAAATAGCTGAGAGCCATTACATAGTTCATTTGTCAAGAATCCCTTGATTAATGAGGGTTCATCTGCCTGGTTTGAAATTTCAAAGAGATTTGGCAGTTAAATGTCAGTTATTATTAACTGGTGAATTCTGTATAGCAACACTTCAGCCAATCACAGTCCATTTGCCAATCAATTAGCAGTCTCCTCTCATACACTGTAGCTGCCATTTTCCAGTTACTTTGGTATTTCATGCAAATCATTAAGGTGAACACAAGACAAAAAAGCTTCATCAAGATGTGTCTTTTTTTCAGCAATACTCAAGTTCCTAAAACTATTGTGAACAAAAACAAAGTTGCTGGAAAAGCTCAGCAGATCTGGCAGCATCTGTGGAGGAGAAAACAGAGTTAAAGCTTCGGGTCTGGTGACCCTTCCTCAGAACTGATGGTAGCTGGGAAAACATCAGCTTATATGCAGAAAGTAGGGAGGTGGGTGGGGTAGGGAGGAAACGATAGGATAGAGCCCAAAGAGAGAGAAAGACAGTTGGACAGACAAAGGAGTTGCTAACCATCAGGCTGGGAGGGTGAGTAGTTATTAATGGGGACTGTTAGTGACTAACAACAGGGAGTGTGTAGTGGCAGGCTATGTGGTAACAAGGCCTGGTGTGCGGGGTGGGGGGCTGGGACATGGGAGAGTTTAGGCCCTAAAATTATTGAACTCAATATTGAGTCCAGAGGGCTGTAGGGTCCCCAAGCGGAGGTGTTGTTCCTCCAGTTTGCGTTGGGCTTCACTGGAACACTGTAGCAAGCCGGAGACAGAGATGTTGGCCAGGGAGCAGGGTGGTGCGTTGAAGTGGCAGGAAACCGGTAGTTCAGGGTCTTTTTTGCGAGCAGAATATAGATGTTCTACAAAGCGGTCGCCAAGTCTACACTTCGTTTCCCCAATGTAGAGAAGACCACATTGTGAGCAGCGAATGCAGTAGACTAAATTCTTGGAAGTGCAAGTGAACTGTTGCTTCACTTGGAAGGTATGTTTGGGCCCTTGGATTCTGGGGAGGGAGGAGGTAAATTCGCAGGTTTTGCACCTTCGCCGGTTACAGGAGAATGTGCCGTGGGGCTGTGGGGAGGTGTTGGGGGTGAAGGAAGTGTGGACCAGGGTGTCCCGGAGGGAAAGGTTCCTGCGGAAGGCAGATAAGGGAGGGGAGGGGAATATGTGTCTGGTAGTGGCATCTTGCTGGATGTGGCGGAAATGGCGCGGATGATCTTCTGGATGCGGATGCTGGTGGGATGGTAGGTGAGGATAAGCGGAACTCTATCGCTGTTGCGGGAGGGAAGAGAAGGGGTGAGGGCAGAAGTGCGGGAGATGGGTCGGACCCGATTGAGGGTCCTGTCGATAACAGAGCTGGGGAATCCTCTGTTGAGGAAGAATGTGGTCATTTCAGAGGCTCCCTTGCCGAAGTTGGCCTTTTAAAACTATTGTACTGTTGCTTAGAATTGCAAACCCACTTGATGGCGCTACAGGCACACTGTGCTCAATGTCATTGCAGTTTGGGTCATTCTATCAGCAGCAGTTTGCTTTTGAGAACCAATCCACAAAGAAAGACAAACCTTTAAAAAAAGAACAGACATTCTTTGTCCCTTTTATTTTCTCTCCTGATTCTCCGTACAGGAGGGTCTGAATCCAGTTGTTAGTCTGTGAGAATGAATGGCTGAGTGGCTGGTAACGTTGATGTATTGATTGATTATTCCTAAACAGGGAAAGTTGATACCAAGTTAACAAGGTGTGGGGCTGGATGGACACAGCAGGCCAAGCAGCATCAGAGGAGCAGGAAAGCTTGACGTTTCGGGCCTAGACCCTTCATCAGAAAGTGTTGCTTTTCTCTTTTGACTACAATGGTTCAAATTAATGTGATTAATATTGAGAAAATGGGAATTCCTGATTAAAGGTACAATTAGATCTGTTAAAAATGTGTTACTTCCAGAAAGAGGAACAGCAGCTAATACAGTGTGGAGCTGGAGGAACACAGCAGGTCAGGAGGCATCAGAGGAGCAGGAAAGTCGACATTTCAGATTAACACCCTTCAACAGGACTCCTGCTGTGTTCCTCCACTGTATTGACTCTGACTCCAGCATCTGCAGTTCTTACTATCTCCGAAAAGCAACTTGTGCAAGGGCCTCTGCAACTTCTTTCCTAGCCTCCCACAACATCCGAGGATGGACTTGATCAGGCCCAGGGGATTTATCCACCTTCATGCTTTTTAAGGCTGCAGACACCTCCTCTCCAGTAATATGTATGCGGTCCAAAACATCCCCTCTTGTTTCCCTTATTTCCTTAGCATCCATGATTCTCTCCTCAGTAAACACTGACGAGAAACATTCATTAAAAATCCACCCCCATCTCCTGTGGCTCCACACATAAACAGCCACGCTTATCTTTAAGGAGACTCCTTCTCACCCTGCCACCCTCTTACTCCTAATATAGCTATAGAACCTCTTGGGATTATCTTTAACCTTATCTGCAAGATCCATCTCATACCCACTTTTTGCCCTTCTGCTTTCCCTCTTAAGTGTGCTCCTACATTTTTATAGTCATCCAGGGATTCACTTGAGCCTGATAGTTTAAAGCCAATGTTTGCTTTCTTCTTTTTCCTGACCAGAGCCTCAATATCCCTTGTCAGCCAGGGGATCCTTAAACCTCAGATACCAAGGTGTAGAGCTGGATGAACACAGCAGGCCAAGCAGCATTAGAGGAACAGGAAGGCTGATGGTTCGGGCCTAGATCCTTCTTCAGAAATCTGAAGAAGGATCTAGGCCCGAAACGTTAGCCTTCCTGCTCCTCTGATGCTGCTTGGCCTGCTGTGTTCATCCAGGTCTACACCTTGTTGTCTCAGATTTTCCAGCATCTGCAGTTCCTGCTATCTCTGATCCTTAAACCTGCCAGCTTTTACCTTCACCCTAACAGGGACATGCTGTCCCTGGACCCTTGATATCACACTTTTAAAAGCCTCCCATTTGCCAGTTGTTCCTTTTCTTTCAAACAGACTCACCCAATCGACATCTGATAGATCCTGCCTAATTGCCCCAAAATTGGCCTTGCTCCAGTTTAGCACCTTAACCTGTGGACCAGACCTATCTTTTTCCATAACTATGTTAAAACTAAGACAGTTATGGTCACTGGACTCAAAGTGCTCGCCGACTGACACTTCAGTCACTTGCCCGACCTCATTTCCTAAGAGGAGGTCCGGGGTTGCATCCTCCTGAGTGGAGCCCTCTACATATTGATTTAGGAAACTTTCTTGGACACATTTAACAAATTCCACCCCATTTGGACATTATACACTCTGAGTGGCCCAGTCAATACAGGGGAAATTAGAATCTCCAACCAATACTACTCTAGTATCCCTACAGGTATCTGTAATCTCTCTACACATCTGCACCTCTCGTACCTCCTGGTTATTTGGGGGTCTACAATACAGTCCCAACAGAGTGACCATTCCCTTCTTGTCTCTAATTTCTAACCATATGGCTTCATTTGATGACCCCTTAAGAATATCCTGTCAAAGCACTGTTGTTATGTCCTCCCTTATCAAAAGGGTAACTCCCCCTCCTCGCTTACTTGTACTTCTGTCACGCCTGTAGCTTCTGTATCCTGGAACATTGAGCTGAAGTCATGCCCTTCTCTTAGCCATGTTTCTGTTAAGGCTATAATATCCCAGTCCCTGCAACCAATCCATGCTCTGAGCTCATCTGCCTTACCAGTCAAGCCTTGTGCATTGAAATAAAAGCACTTTAAACTGGAAGTCTTTTTCCTCTCTTTTACAGTGCCCCTGGTCATTCTGAATAGTAAACTCGCTCTTGATTCCTAATGTGATTTCCCCTGACTTCTCAATGGCCCCTCTCTTATTCAGAGTCCCACCTCCCTGCCAAGCTAGTTAAAACCGTCCCGGGTAACACTAGCAAATCTCCCTGTGAGGATATTGGACCCCCTCCGGTTCAACTACAACCCATCCCTCTTGTACAAGTTACCTCTACCCCAGAAGAGATCCCAATGATCCAAGAAGTGAAAACCTTGCCCCCTAAACCAGCTCCTCAGCCATACATTCATCTGGCCTGTCTTTCTACTTCTATCCTCACCGGCGCATGGTACTGGGAGTAATCCCGAGATAACTACCCTTGAGATCCTTTTTTTTAGCTTCTTAAATAGCTCCCTATACTCATTTCGCAGGAACCCATCCCTTTGCCTGCCTGTGTAATTTGTACCGATGTGCACAATGATCTCTGGCTGTTCACCCTCCCCCTTCAGCATGTTCTGCAACTGCTCAGAGACACACTTGACCCTGGCACCCAGGAGGCAACATACCATCCTGCTGTCTCCTCTGTGGCCACAGAATCTCCTGTCTGACCCCCTCACAATTGAGTTTCCTATTAGCATCACTCTGTCTGACTGCACCCTTTCCCTCTGAGCCTCAGAGCCAGTCACAGTGCCATTGATCTAACTGCGGCTGCTAGTCCCTGAAAGTCCCCTGCCCCCAAAAAAAGTGATATACCTGTTATTGAGGGGAATGGCTGCAGGGGAACCCTGCACTATCTCTTTCCCAACCCGCCCCCACCCTTTACCTTTTCTGGTGATCACCCAGCTACATGCACCCTGTGCCTTAGGAGCCTCCACTTCACTCTAGCTCTTACCAATGATGTTCTCTGCGTTCCAAATGATCCTGAGTGCATCCAGCTCCATTTCCTTAACATGGTCTGTCAGGAGCTGCAGCTGGGTGCACGTCTCAGGTGTAGCCACCAGGGACACTGGAAGTTGCCCTGATGTCCCACATCCTGCAAGAGGAGCATGCCACTGAGCTGTCTGTCATCCCTACTGCTTTCTATTTCTATAGAAACAAAGTAGAATTAAAGAGCAAAAACAGAGTTGCTGGAAAAAGCTCAGCAGGACTGGCAACATCTGTGAAGGAGTCCGGTGACCCTTCCTCAGAGTTAAAGAGCCCTTACCTGTACCCCTGCTCAGCCTCTTCACACCAAAACCTCTCAAGCAAAGCCCTCAGCACCTCCACTCTAACATAGACCTGCTCTCTTCATGGCTGCTCCCTTGCGCACCTTTACCTTGCTAGTCAAAGAAGGAAGGAAGAGTAGGAAACACCAATGTAGCATTTTGGGTTTAACCACATCTTGACACCAGGTTCTCTCAGATCTGTTGTAAAGTCATGATGACTGTGGCAATGTTTCCCAGAATTCCACTGTGATGACTCTCAGCCACTTTCTGATTCACTGCCCTTCTTCACCATCTCACGGACAGTGTCCTGCAGAGGTCTCCAGTACTGTCGTGATGGCTGTGGTGGTGTCTTCAAGAATTCTGCTGTGGTGACTCTCAGCCACCCTCTGGTTCTGTACAATTACAACATTTAAATGTTGTAATGTATCTGAATAGGAAGGGTTTAGAAAGACACGGGCCAAATGCTGGCAAATGGGACTAGATTTGCTTAGGATATCTGGTGGGCATGGGCGAGTTGGACCGACGGGTCTGTTTCCATGCTGTACATATCTATGACTCCATATATAACTGATTGCATTGCCAACAAAAGCAGCATCTAGACACATCCTCACCTCCAAATCATCTGCAACTCAAATGTGAATTACTGGTTGTTCAATCAGTTGTTTGGCATTAGATGTAAGGTTACCTGCTTTCAAAATGTAAAACCACCCTTTCAAACACTTTCTACAATGGATTTTGCCCATTTAAGTCCGCAGTTTTTTTGAAGTTTTAAGCTAGGGGTGTGTGTGTGTGTGTGTGTGTGTGTGTGTGTGTGTGTGTGTGTGTGTGTGTGTGTGTGTGTGTGTGTGTGTGTGTGTGTGTGTGTGTGTGTGTGTGTGTGTGTGTGTCGGGAGTCTGGTGCGGGGAGTAGTAAGGATGAGGGGGGAATGGGAATTTGATAGTAGATTCAGAGGGGAGAAATTTTATAAACCTACTTGGGAGGCAGAAGAAACAAAGCCTAGAAAAGAAACATCAAGAAAGTTTGGCAGCACAAAATGCAGAAAGTTGAGATAATAAGGCTGAAGAGTTGAGAGCTTTGATTAGTTTGTGGGAATATGGTATTATAAGACTATCCTGTGATATTACCGAACAAAAGTTGATAGAATTGGGTAGGGATGGGAGCTAAACATCGGTCAGAAGATCAGTGAGGGTATCGCATTTTGTATACCCGTTATGAGCTTTAGCAAATCTTATGATAAGTTCCCACATGATAGTTCTGAACTAAACACTGATTGGATTATTGGGAAAGGGGAAAACTTAATCCAAGATTGTCTCAGAGGCAAGAATTCAAAGTGCATTGGTCATTGGATGCCTTTGTACCTGGGAAGATGTTTCCAGTGGCATTGCCCACAGTTCAGTTCTAGGTCCCTTGCCTTGTATGGCATTTTCCAATGATTTGATCATGAGTTATAGTGGTGTGATTTAAGAGGTTTTAAGATGACCTAAAAAGCAGCCATGTTGTTGGTCTTGAAGAAGATATTGATGAAGTAGCCAGGTGGATTAGACGATGGTAAATGGACTTCAATCTAGAAAATGAGTGACTTGTGCATTTAGGGGAGGCTGACAAGGCAAAAAAAGAAGCACAGTAAATAGTAGGGTAGTTAGGTATATAGGAACAATTGGACCTTGGAGTACATGTTGATAGATTCTTGAAGGTGGCTGGGTTAGGTAGATGAGTGATCAGGAAACAAAGTATACCTGTCTTTATTAGTCAAGGCATAAAATATAGAATTAGAATTAGCCTTTATAGTCACATATACTTGATGAGTATAGTGAAAAGTTCTTATATTGCCACTGACAGTTCCATCTTAGGTGTAGGGTATAAGAGCTGGGAGGTTATGCTAGAACTATACAAAATACCACCAAGGTCACAGCTGGGGTGTCAGCACACTTCAGGAAAAATGTGATTCCATTGGAGAGTGTACAGAAGAGATTTGTAAGCATGTTGTCTGGACAGCAGAATTTTAATCATGAGGTACTTGGAAGGCAACATTTGATGAGGCAGCTTGTAGACTATGGAGTCCCTCCTCTCACCCATCAATGGCATTTTTGTCTTCATGGCAGCACCCCACAACCCTTAACTCGGGCTTGCCCTACTGGAGCTGGGAACCTCTACCCGGGTTTATGCAGCCCACATTAAATGGCAACTTGTCCTGATGTTTGCCAGACTCTTCATTGGATGAATCTGATGCTGGTTGCTTTACAAGTGAACTACTTTTTGAAGATATGTCAAAATCTACCGCCAATAGGTCTGTTTCAGTACATAGCAAAATAAGGTTCAAAACCTTTATCTCTCCTGTAACAACCTGAGAAGATCATTACCTCTTGCATGGGAGATTGTTTCTTTATTTCATACAGCAGATATCCTGAAGTCACTGAGGTTACTAAATTCCAGGTAAATGTGCCCAATGTGCCTTCATTCTCTAGGAATTGAATGGGTCTCTGACGAAACTCATTTCCCATGAAAGTATTCCCATTAATGAACAGAAGTACGAATAGTGACAGACAAATATAAGGCACCTGATTGTAATATCCCTGAGGAACAACAAAATATAACAACAAAGCGACATACATATGGCTTAGAACATAACCTAGTTACTTTATTCTAAATTGATTCTGATTCACTACCAACACATTTGTTGAGTTGAATGTTGAGTTCGTTGAAGTGTTCCAACATGATCTTGCCTCATAATATCAACAATCATTTTGATAAGTAATAACAGAGGAATCAAATGTGGAATGGAAAGAAAAATGGTGGTATTGTAAAGAGTTATAAAAATCCTCTGACGATCTCCACTGATATTATGTTAAAACCAAAAGAACTGCTATTGAGTTGCTATGCAAGTGAAGATTGTGATATTCGTCATAGTTCCAAAGGACTGTAGGGTTGCTCCTTCATTAGAGAGAGATGACTGGTGATGGTTTAACCTGAGGGTCACCATACTTTGGGCAAGGGGCAAGGTTGAGAAGTAGAATCTTGATGATGATCTCAACCAGTGTGGGTTGGTACTGAGTAGAGTTTTGTGAAGGTGGTAGAGAACGTAATAAAATTCACAAATTTGGTTCCAGAAATGAGGTTTGGTGAAGAACATAAGTTGGAGAAGTTGACCTGTTGTTATTGTAGAAATTGCTGAACTTTCTATGTAGCATGATCCTACTCGCAGTGCAGGTATGATATGGCAGCTACAGAATGAAGATCTGAATTGACCATTAATCAGACACTTAAAGCAGGTCTGCTGCCCAATTCTTCCCCCACCCCTGAAAAATTTCACTTGGTTTGGGGGATGTGGGGAGGCAGTTCAAAGACCACCAGCTGGAATTTACCTGCCAACTGCACCTTCAAAACTGCTGACTGGGACGCAAGAAATCCACCCCATTTGTTCTTGGCCACCTATTCAAAGGAAGGCAGCAATTGGCAAGCAGGTACTTTCTTGCAAAAAGATTATTGGAGGAAAAATCTGACCAGATTCAGATTAGCAGCCATTCCTGGTTTTGCCAAAGACATGGAGCCAAGTAAAATCTCGGTTCGAAATGGTGTATGAGAAAATAATTTTGAATGTGAGAGAAAATCAAACCCAACAAACATGCTGCTGAAATAGTATTGTTTTACAACTATATTTAATGCTGACTGGTCACATTGAGTTATTAACTTTCTATTTTCATTGTAACACCTGCAGAGAAAATGAATAGAGAAGCTGAATGTTAATTCATTGAGGGGAGCATTTTAAGCTCCTCTTGAATCCATAAACTGAGTAATCAAAAAGAAGCAATGATATTTTATCGTGTGCCGTGCATGTTTGCAGTTATGATTCAGAGTGAATAATGCTGACAAGAAGTTTAAAAAGTGTAAGTATGGTCAAGGTCAGCAAAAAGAGAAATGGAAACTAGAACACTTTAAAATTAAGTAGTGACAATTTTTTTTTAGCAGTTATGATCGCATTGAAAGTACAATCTCTTTTTAAAAACAGATTTGTGACTGTGGTGCCAGTCTGAGTCTTCAACTGTACCATAACTGATGACACTAAAAGGGAAAAGCAGTCTGTCTGCGATTCGCCTGACATCTCAGAAATGATGCCCCGAATGTTTAATCTATTCTATCTGATGT
The DNA here is from genome assembly GCA_024137785.1 of Ginglymostoma cirratum. Classification (NCBI taxonomy): domain Eukaryota; kingdom Metazoa; phylum Chordata; class Chondrichthyes; order Orectolobiformes; family Ginglymostomatidae; genus Ginglymostoma; species Ginglymostoma cirratum. Next base: position 34,612,111 of record JAHRHZ010000289.1, on the reverse strand, counting down.
GTGACAGTGGTTGATATTTCCAGTAAGCCTTTTTCTGTTTTTAATAGGTTTGGCAGTGATATTTATTAGTGGCATAATTCTGACATCGAAGTGCTATTATGTATGTAGTTTAAAGCATTAACAAAAGAATTCACCCATCCATTTAATATGAATGGTTAATGCCTCTGTTAAAATAATGAAAATATGTCACGTAAACGTGTTAAGGCATTCAAATGTAAATACAACGCACTGCCATTTATAGACTTTTGCATCTTATTTTTTTTACAAGCTACAATTGTTTCCCTTACTATTTTGGGTCCAGCGTTGCACCTGAACCTGAGAAAATTGTCAAGGTGACTGAGAATATGCTGAGACATTCAAATATATCCCTGTTAGGGAACAAGTGTGGAATTTAAGTTCCAATCCCTCTAACATTGTTCCCTAGTATGCTATTTGCAGGAGAACCATCAACATCTCTCAGTGGCCAAAAGAAAAGCCCACTGATGTGCTGGGTCGTATTTCTGTTCCATGTAATGACACTGGCCTTAAAGTAATTAACAGATAGTTGATTGAGTGTCAATACCCAAAGTATAAGAAAATCCAGGCACTGGGCTTTAGACATAAATCCTCAAGAATTGAAAAAGTGACAGTAAATGTGGCAGCATTTGGGTCCCACCTTCAAGATACGCAGTTATGGCAGTGTTATGAAAAATATTGGGTTTGGTATTCTGTTTTGGATAATTTTCTGTCGCCAATTCTCCTTTTTAACATTCTGAGTTGAGGACCTGTCTAAATGTTCAGTGGTAGAGGATAGACCGTAGTGAGGCTAAACAGAAGAGGCACTTGTTTTGTACAGAAAGGTAGTTTATTGCATGATAGCAATAGGTCAAGTTTGCATCAACTTGTTAGGTACAATTTTTCAGAATTCTCAAGAACTGTAAGAAGAATATATTTGCTTTCCTTAGGTACTCGTGCAGAATCCAACTTAACTAACTCCACCTCAAGACTCTGCGGCATTGTCAGATTTGTTGAGGGTCAACGGAACACTAACTTCCTCAGAACCATTACTTTATACAACATCAAATGTTTAACTTCAAGTTATAATTGAATATAACTCTGACTGTGAACAAACCGATACTTGATCGTGCTATAATACAGATTAAAACTTGAGCCTTCTCACATATTAAATCCCTGCTGAATCATGCCTTTTAGAAAGAATTTATCCTGCAGAGATAAGGCTTTACTGTATAATGTCAAACAACGCATGGCATCTTTCACCAGTTACTCAGATTCCCCATGCTTCCCTGCTGTCACTCTGCTGTCTAACTTTACTTCCTAATACATAAACAGAATCTGTTGATTATTTAATATTTTGCTCTAAAATGACAATTTATTATGATTTTTCAGTGCTAAGATTTGGAATAATTATTTTGCCATGCTCAGAGTTAAAGCTGAACGAATTAATGTCTTAAAGGGGATTTCTAAACAGGTTTGGATTATAGTTTTAATTTTTGGGGAGGTGTGCTTGGGTGGTGCCCTCGGTGGGCAAAAGATACCCTTGACGTTCGTAAGGCCCTTCCTTCCCGCCATTCCCTGACCGTCTACATGTTCAATTGCATCTTAATTATTCATGGTGGGCAGGCCTTGGATTTTAGTGCATGCCAATCCTACATGTATAGGGGTGAGCTCAGAAGTTCGTGGGAAGGGTATGCACCCACCCTATTTTCCATGCCCCCATGCTTTAAACACAATGGGTGAAGTCATGTAAGATCCATCTCACTTGTTGAACAGATTGATGTTGAGCTCTGTGTGGAAAAAAGGCTGACATTGGGTTTAGTGAAAACACACAGACGCTGGACTCAGTGTAAAGCGGGCTTACCTGGGACTAGGTGCGAAACAGTTTTGAACAATTGCGATTCACTAAGAATATCACTGGATGCTGTCTAATTCATAATGAGGTTTCTGCTGTCCATTATTCCAATTTAAAATATTTGAATTTACAACTCAAACCATGTGTCTCTGACTTTGTGACACTGTAAATTAAAACTATTCTTTCTTCAAGAATACAAGCTTTTCAACCGCTGTTATAAAAAACAATGGCTTCTGTATTGAGTGTCAGGAACAGAACATTCTTCCAGCTTATGTATTGCACTATGCTGGCTTTGTGTTGCAACTTAAAAGTGCTTTTTAATATTTTTCTTTCTTTTATTAAAGCAATGTTAGACATTTCATTGCCTTGGAAGAATTTATATTCTAATCAAAAATAAATGTTTTGTTTTGCCGTAATAGTTAATGACCTATCTACTGATCTGAGCAGCTATTTATATTCACAGAAACTAGTTTTTCTGAAGGGTGAGAGGTTTTCCATCTGTTTGAATTTCCTATTATCCAAAGCTGCTTTTTAAGTTGTCTTCAATTAGTTTTCCAAATGTCTACCACGTCACTGAAGCTGTAATGTTGAGTTTGCCTCAAGATATTTGATGTAGGACAATGCTTATGTTATTTCTGTCGCATCATAAGCTTGGCATGGATAATATGATATTGAAGAATTCAAAGACATTTATTACAAGTAACTATTACGTGCATAAATTCCTCAAGCACATATCCATACAATTAAGGTATTTTGTTATAACAGAAGAATACGCTTCTAGAGGGTGTCATGCTTCAAGTGGTCTGAGGAGGTATTTTAAATCTTTATGTCCTTAAGTCACATGTTATGATGCATTGGTGATATAATGTTTATGCTTGTTGCAGGAGCGTGAGACATAACACAACAAAAGGCAAAAAGAAGCAACAAAGTCTAGGAATTAAATTGAACCTTGAAAATCAGAGAAAAAACATTTTTAAAGATGCCCCAGGATGTTGGAAGTCGGAAAGCAGACCCAGCGATCAGAGAACAATAAGCAACCACCTCAGGCAGGAGGACAGATACAATAACAGATGCAGGAACAGCTCTAGTGCTCAGAAGAAATGTGGAAGCTAATCCACTGCTCTCCAAAACAGACAGACTATCGCAGGACCATACCCCGGTCCAGGAATGGGAAAATTGGGACAAAAAATGTTCACCAAGTTCTGAGCTGCTGTATGATTAGGTAAGAAATGAGAGAAGGATTGGGTCAGTACATTACTTTAGACAGTGGATACCAGCACAGGCCACAGTGGATGCCATCAATGAGACAGGCATTTATGAGAATACAGTATCGCATGATGAGATGCTACAGACAACTGACACATTATCCAATGTCCATGAAATTTAATTATTGAATAGATGAATCTTAATAGAAAGCATCAAAGGCTAAGAGAGAATATAGATTTGTTCATTAATGATAATTAGTTGTCAGAGAACCACACGTATCAAGGATTGAAAGCAGAATTGATTTATAACTAGGGCCTTGCTATGTTGTGCTATATGTGGAGACATCGATTGTGCTTCAGTTTTGGAACTTGCATGCTTCTTTAAACAGTTGAGCCATAACAGATGAATGTGCAATTGTGGACCATCATCGTGCGCGCTTTCCCTGAGTTCCCAGGATATCTGGGCTAGGATAATACATGTGTCTGGGATTCTAAGGAGCATTAATTAGCTTTGTTCAGGACTCTGCACATTAGAGGGGAGACGATAGCCCAGTGGTGATGTCACTGGACTGTTAACCCAGAGACTCAGAAAATGTTCCGGGGACCTGTGTTTGAATTCCACCACACAGATGGTGGAAGTTGAATTCAATAAAAATCTGGAATTAAGAGTCTAATTATCGATTGTCGGAAAACCCATCTGGTCCATTAATGTCCTTAACGGAAGGAAACTGCCATCCTTACCTGGTCTGGCCTACAGTTGGCTCTTAACTGCCCTCTGGGAAATTAGGGATGGACAAAAAATGCTGGTCAGGCCAGCAATGCCCACATCCTGTGAATGAATTAAAAAAAAAGGACAGTAAGTAGTGCCCAATTCATTATCCCAGAGTCCAGGACTGGGCCAGTGTAGTGGGCAGGAAGTCTTTGATAAATGACTTCTGATGAGGCCTGGAGAGGTTTCATTTGGTGATTATGGAAGTATTGATGGGAAGGCCAGTCAGGGAGCACCCACAAAAGGTAGCCTTATTTTGGACAGGCTGTTTTGGGGGTTGTGATATGGAAAGAGGCCCGGGGTCACACCCTGTTGAAAGGATATCACTGATAGAATCACCTTCCCTTTCCCATCCAAAAACAATGATTTTTTAGGCTTCTTTCCTGAACCTTGAACTTTCCCTGCCGGCCTGAAAATGATGGTGGAGCATGAAATGTGCCTTAAATGACTGAAGGCTCTCCATTTGTGGTAAGGATGGCCTGGTCTAGGCCTGTCTTTCACAGTGCAAAACTGTTGGAAGTTTGGGTGAGTGGCGGTTGTGAGAATGGTCTCCTCACCTACAAACCTAATAAGGGAGCCATATAATTCTGTATCTACATAAAAGGAAAGAAAGAATTTTTACGGTGAGTCTTACACTTTGTGAGGCAAAGTTTGGTGGAAGCCGATTTAATAAAAACTCACAAAGGGAAGTTAGGTAGTTGAACTGAAGAAAGTGCAATGGTATGAGGATGGAGACAACAAATTAGATAGCTTTTTCACATGGCTAATAAAGTCATAGTGGATCAAGTGGACTTTTCACCAAAGTGCTGTGATTCTGTGACTGAGGTAAAAAAGGTATCTCTGCCATCTCTGAATTTCTCTATAGTTCATTTGAATGAATATGAATATGATTTCCTGTCTGCATGTGTTTTCACTACACAAATGACCACACTTTTTTTTTGGGGATAAAAGGTACTGCAGATGCTGGAGAATCTGAGATAACAAGGTGTGGGGCTGGATGAACACAGCAGGCCAAGCAGCATCATAGGAGCAGG
>JAHRHZ010000289.1:34565192-34597254 GCA_024137785.1 Ginglymostoma cirratum | reverse complement strand
AGGGTCTAGGCCTGAAATGTCAGCTTTCCTGCTCCTCTGGTGCTGCTTGGCCTGCTGTGTCCATCCAGCTCTGCACCTTGTTGTCTCAGGGTTGTTACGGTGTGTGACTTTAACTTCCCCCAATATCCTCTGGGATCCTTTAGAACCAGGGGCTTAGAAGGGTCAGAATTTGTTAGGTGCATCCAAAAATGTTTCTTGAGACAGTACAAAAAGACCATGCTAGGCATTGGATTGGGGAGTGAGCTTGGCCAGGTGATTGAAATTTCAGTGGGGAAGCATTTTGGGAACAGTGATCCTAATTCAATAGGTCTTAAGGATAAAAATGGTCCTTGGGACCAAGTGCTAAATTGGGGGAAGGCTAACTACAACAGTATTAGGCGGGAATTGGAGAAATTAGATTGGAGGTGGCTATTTGATGGTAAATCCACATCTTGAGAGAGTTTTAAAGACCAGTTGACCAGAGTTCAGGACTCACATGTTCCTCCGAGGATGAAAGGTAGCGATTATATGGAATTTATATGCTGGTGAGCCCTGCATCATTGGTGCGGAAATTATTGCAGAAGATTCTTAGGGACAGGATTTACACATATTGGAGAAGAATAGACTTCGTAGGGATAAACAGCATGGTTTTATATCTCTTGTATCACATACTTAATTTAAGATTTTTGAGGAAGTGATAAAGATTGATGAGGCTAGGGCAGTGGATATAATCAAATGGACTTTAAAAAACATTTGATAAGGTCCTTCGTGATGGGCTAGTCCAGAAGATTAAGCCACATATGATCCACGGTGAGTTGGTAAATTGGATACAAAATTGGATTGGACATAGAAGACAGTGGATCATTGTGGAGGGGTGTTTCCCTGACTGGAGATCAGTAACCAGCAGTGTCCCGCAGGGATCGTTGCTGGGATTTCTGCCTTTTGTTATGTATAAAAATGATTTGGATAAAAATGTGGGCTGTCTAATTAATACGTTTGCACATAACACAAAAATTGGTAGAGTTGTGGACAGTGAGGAAGGTTGTCAAAGGATACAGCAAGATATAGATCAGTTGAAAAGTTGGGCAGAGAAATGGCAGACAGAGTTTAATCAGGACAAGTGTGAGGTAATGCATGTTGGGAGGTCAAATGCAAGAGGAAAGTATATTGTGAATGGAAGGACCCTTAGGAACATTAGCATACAGAGGGATCTTGGGGTGCAGGTCCATTGCTTCCAGCAAATGGCAACACAAGTGGATAAAGTGCTAAAGAAGGTGTACACATGCTTGTCTTCATCAGTGAGGTATTAAGTAGAAAAGTTGGCAAGCTATATAGCAACTGTATAAAACTTTAGTTAGGCCACATTTGGAATGCTGTGTTCAGTGCTAGGTGCCAAACTACAGGAAAATTGTTTCAGAGATAGTAGAAACTGCAGATGCTGGAGGATCTGAGATAACAAGGCGTAGAGCTGGATGAACACAGCAGGCCAAGCAGCATCAGAGGAGCAGGAACCCTAACCCTTGGGGTCTAGGCCCGAAACGTCAGCCTTCCTGCTCCTCTGATGCTGCTTGGCCTGCTGTGTTCATCCAGCTCCACACCTTGTTATCTCTAAAACATGCTGCGTGATGGTCAATACTCAATTATTCCACAAGATGGCACTGCTGCTTCACATGTTCATACACTTCAAGGACACCCTCAGGGTAGAGAACCTTTTATCTGGGCCTTACTGAACCAGAAGGATCAATTTCAATGTAATTAACTTGATCCTTTTGGGTGAAAAATGGAAGGTGCTCTGTTTTGTTTTGCAATGCAGAGCTTTGAAAGGAACCTGTCTTTTCTTGAAGTTCGGATCACCACTTGTCTCATTAAAGCAGTGCTGATGTTAGACAGGTGCTTTGAACAGATTTAAGAGCTCAGGCATTCTTTGGTTACAGGGAGTAACATTCAAGCTATGGGATGCTGATTATTTAATTACTAATATGCAGAGAGGTAGGGAAGAAAATAATTAACTAACAACTAAACAAACCTGAAAACCAAGTCATCCCACCGGACTGTCTTTGTGGACATGTCATTTATTTTTCATATATTGCCTTGTATTTGGTTTGGAGCTAGATTTGCATTCATACTAACGAGAGAAAGCTACATTCTCTGCCCATCAAAGAGTAACAACTTCCATCAATAAGCATTGTAACTGTAGTTTTATAATAGACTACGGAATACAGGGTTGAAATTACTGATGGTGATTTTAATATGCTGGCAACAAATTTCTGTTTCTCCTATTTAAACAAAAGTCTTTGACTATTACTATTTAATGTAAACATTTTATTGCCTCTATTAAAATAATGATAACTTTGATAAGCATTATGTTTTTCAGAATAGCAACACTGAAAATAATCTTCACCCTATTATTAAAAATAGTTGAACTGCACGTAATAGGGTGAACAAAATTGCATTTTTATAGATTTCAGGAAACACCCAAGGGGCTCCATCAATGAATAATTCTTAGTGTGCATTCACTGTTATATTGTAGGTAAATGTGGCAGCCAATATGTTGAACCCACAAGAAAAACCAACAGCTAATATGTTTTGGTGGGAGTTTTTCAGAGATCAATGTTAAGCACTCCACTAGCAAACCTCATTACTACATTTCCAGATTTCAAAATAAAATTACATCTGTAATTGTCCAGAGTGCTATTAAGAGTCAACCACATTGCTATGATTCTCGAGACACATATGGGCCAGACTGGATAAAGATGGCAGATTTTCCTTCTTAAAGTATATCCGTGAACCAGGTCAGTTTTTACTAAAATCACTATATGCTCATTGTTACATCAGTTTATTATTCCCAGGCTTTTATTGAATACGCACATTGAATTCACATGAAATTAGGACCTATGTTTGGAGCATTAGCATAGTGTTCTTGATTACTAGTTCAATGAAATTACCTCTACAGCACCATCTTCACCTGAACAGGCAGGGGTCTCATGTAAAAGACATCAGAGAGTGGAGCATCAAAATTGCATTGCAACAATGTGTCTGAGCAGCTCTTTGAATCTCACCATTGTCTAACTCAGAGCTGGGACACTGCTCAGCTGAGCCAGTCTAATAATGAAAATATTTTCACAAAATTCCATGCAATATTAATTTTAACAAAGAAATCCACCTGGTAGTGGATGTTTGAATTTTCCGCGGACGAGTTAATACATTTGCCATTAATAACATGATTTCAATCCTGAAGAATTATTTTGTTTTGACTGCTGGTCATTGTTGATCTCAGAATCACAGAATTGGTACAGTGCCCATCATGTCTGCACTGGCTCTCTGAGCACTGTGTTAACAATACCAACTTCCTGCCTTTCCCCCATAACTCTGTAAATTGTTTCCATTTAAATAATCGACCAGCCTCCTCCTGAGTGCCTCAATTTAAAGCACTTCCACTGCATTTCCGGGCAGTCTTTGTTATCTAAACCCATGGGATACCTGCCAGGTGACAACTGCTCTTTTTGTTTATTTCTTTGGGACATTTTTGTAGCTTGGGGAGAGGACTGGTTCAATCCCTGGGGAAGCCTTGTACCTAAAAATCTGCCAGGAAGTTTAAACACAGCTGTGTTTTGAGCCCCGAAGCTGATGATGATCAGCAATTAAGTTTATCCTGGACTTGAGTTGAGTGTAGAATATGGAAGATACCTTTCGTAGCTTACTTAAACTCCTGCACCCAGGCCTGCTCAGAGCTCCATCAATGTCTCACTTCTGTGTTGGTCCTTGTGTGTACCTCAATGTTGCTTGCTGATTAAATAGTTAAGAGTAGCATTGACCTTCACTGTCAGTGGTTTATAGTTAATTCTTTCTACAGACTGTAGCTCCAATAGCCCATAGTTACAGCTTCTCTGCCGAAGCAGCCTCAATATGCAATTATCCTCCCCCATGTCCTGCTGGATTAATAGAGCTATTGCCTGAAGTAATCTTTTCTGTACATGGCATGTCTCCAATGGCCTCTGCATTCCTGGCCTGCCCTTTCCATCAACCCCCGCTGCACTAAGAGATAGATGACAATGGCTGCTGCATCTATCCTGTGAAGTTGGAAACTCCTCTGTGCTTTGTCTTTCTGACAGTGTGGCAGTGATATAGAAAACAAGGTATAGATTTTTGTCTTTGCAGCATTAAGTAAGCATTGCCTGAGTGGAGGACATGAACAAAAATTGGATCGGGAGCATGATACATTGGTTAACTTACAGGATGGAGCATCAGGCTGCTTCTATTATTAGCCTGCAGTGCTCATTGTCCAATTCTCTCTCTTGTGTTCTGCCCAGCCAATGCTAAAATTTCAGGCATCATTGCATATATTCCATGCCCACAGACAGATGGGTGCATTAAATGACATAAGTTAGCCGGTAGACAACAAATAGTACTTAAGCATAGGTAAACATATATCTGACTGGCAGCAAGTTTCGTGCTGTGAGGTTCAACGTGGGATTCCTGACTGCTTATAATTTGTGTCAATGCTTTAAAGAAAGCAATTATGGCCAGATTTGTAACTTGGACCAAATTACAAGCAGTTGAAAATGATGACTCTCATTGTGTACAAATTCAATGAGTTTTTGATCAGATCAGTCAATTGGTCCAGAAATGGCAGATGAAGTTATATACAGCAAAGTGAAAATTACAGGATTCTCCAGAAGGGAAGCTGATTTGAAACCCTTGTTAAATGGAAATATATTTGAGATACAAGTATTGGAGAGAGCTTGAGACTTTTGGTGGATGCATCACTGGAGTCTCTGGAACAATGCTCTCAGACTGATTAAAAGAAAATAGAAGATTATGATGCAAGACAAAGGTATATGATATAAATCTAGAGAATCATTTAGAAGCTACATTTGGTTCTGGTGACATGACATCTATAATGCTGTATATGGTTTTGGCCTTAATTTGAAGAATAATCAGCTGCTATAGAGAAGAGTTACATAGTTAATCACAGAACTGAAGGAAATACCTCACAAGGTAAGAGTGATCACCTTCTGCATTTGTAAAGAAAACAATGAAGGGGAGATATGATGGAAGATTTAAAGAAACTTCATTGATAGTTTCAATTAAGGAAAGATTTTCAAACGTGCTAAGGGTCATAATTACAAATTGAGCCTATAGAAACTTGGAAGTACAATGTGAATAAGGTGGAAAGTGTACGGATTGCCAACAGGGTTGATCTAATAAGAACTGTAATGGTTTTCGGGAAAAAATGAGACAAGTTTGTGTCAACAAATGAGATTCAGGATGATTAAAAATTCATGAATGAAATATTGCTGATAGCTAGGCTACATGAACGAAAGGGTTTCTTCTACATAAAACTGTTTCTGTGTTACTATGCCCTACATCTAGCTGGAAGACATTAGCTTTTTGTTTGAGTTGACGTGTCACCTTTATATTCTCTGATGAAATTTGTGATAATGGTTCAAGCTGTCAACTTGGCACCCAGACTGATATCATAGATTGGTCCGTCACTCTTTATAACATCAAGCTAATGCCTGGAAACCAAGTTGGGAACCTAGTCCAGTGCATCACCTACACAGAATATGAATATTTTTTCTTGTGGGCCAATCTAGATGAGAGGTCATAGTTTTAGACTAAGAGATGGGAGATTTAAAACAGATGAGGTGGAATTGCTTCTCTGGAAGTGTCATGAATCTGCAGAATTCACTGCCCCCAAATGCATTGGACATCGGTGCACTGAATAAATTTGAGATGATAGACAGCTTTTTAATTAGTGATAGGTTAAAGGGTTACGGGCAGCGAGCAGGAAAACACAGTTGGGGCTAAACTGAGTTTAGCTATGGTCATATTAAATGGTGGAGCAGGCTTGAGGCCTACATCTTCTCCTAGTTCTTACATTTTATGTTCTTAATGGGCTGGATTTTGCGGTCAATGATGAAGCGACATTATAGCCTTGGCAACAATTTCAAAGAAATCTTCCCATATGATCCAGCAATCATTAGTGTGTGGACCTCCACTTTCCTGTTATCAATTTAAATCTGGCATGAGATTGAGGAGATCTCCATATACACGATAGTAATGATGCGTGAAATCTGAGCAAACAGCTAATTACATTGAAATATCCTCATCTGCACCAACCAGGAAGTTGGAAACACTGAATCCCTTCACTTCCACCTTTAATATTTCAGACATTAAAACAAATGTACAATTTATTGAAGGTAGAAGCTACAGTAATTTAAAACAATATTTTTATTAAAATATGTGGGCATAGTATCATGAAGAAACATTATACATGTATAAAATTAGCTTTCCAGGGCTAGTAAGGGTGGTTAGCAGGAATTCTGAGAGTACTACGGCATTAGAAACTCAGCTATATCTCTGTCAACTAGGCATAACATTATCAAGGGTTTTACAGAGAAACTAATAAGTTTTGTCTTGTTGATATAAATGTTGTTATACTGTGATCTACAATATGTAGTTACAAGATCGGCTAAGGGCAAAATAGCAAAGAAAAGGGAAAGGAAATACGGACAAACTATAAGGAAGCTCAAAGGAGGTCACCATATCTAGTGGGGAATACAGTAGTCTGAATCTAAATTTTGAAATTCCTCAAAATGCTTAACCCAAAAACAAAGATTAAGAATTTTTGTCCATTATAATAACCATCACCCTTCTTCAAAAACATCGCCGTTTCTGCACTTTTGGATGAAATGGAAGATTCTTATGCAACTCTAATATGCAAAAGTGGATAAATAATCAGAGAGATGACTAACTCAAAAATGTTAAACATGCTTGCTTGTAGAGCTCTTCAGTCATATGTATATATAGGTACCCTCTGCAGGTGGCAGCATTTATGCTTCAATGTTACAATCTGGCTATATTAATTTATAATATTGAAATTTGGTCCGATTTATACACTGGAACAACATTTTTTTTCTGGTACACAGGTGATATGCATTACCACTCTTGCAGGTGAAAGCACTTCCCAGTGTTGTGCTGCGCCAATGTGAACCTGAAGGCCCCGGGTTCGCATTCTGGGCTGACGACAGATAGGGCACAGTTCTTCAGCAAGAATCAGTCCCTTCAGAGAGGGAATGAGAAAAATAGAGAAACAAAACCATTTCAGAATTGAAACCAATAGAACTGAGGATGCTGTAAATCAGAAACATAAAACAGAAATTGCTGGAAAAGCTCAGCAGGTCTGGCAGCATCTGTGGAGAGATGTCAGAGTTAACATTTTGGGTAGAGTGACCCGTCCTCAGAAATCAGTGTGGGCTGAATGGCCTACTTCTGCCACTACATCTTATAAGTAATCTTGAATGCACAGTCACCTTGTGCTGGTCTCACTGTTACTCTATTTGCCTTCTATGTTCTGATATGATGGTTGCACACACTTCTGGAGAAAAGCAATTTTTGACCTCTGATCATTGACCAAATCCAACATACCTGGAAGTACTTCCATTGACCTTGAAGTATTTCCCTTGAAATTCTCCACAGGATCTGTATCTTACTTTCCCAACTCCTGGTGCTAACTGTCTAGGGACTAGGGACAGTTGTGAATAGGCACTTGGCTTGTACTGTGTCCATCTACATCAGGATCGATTCCTCACACTGCTGATCAGTATATGACTATGGTGCACCCTGCATGCTTTTCATGCTGCAGCATCTGGATGGATTAAATCTTTCAAAGCCGCAAGTGAACCCAAGGGCATTCTTTATTTAGTGTGCCACAGAATAACTGACAGCAACTTTTATGTTTCCATGTTGTTCAACAAATATGCTAAAGTTGCTGTCAATGCTAATGAGTAATCTTGGCCAACAATGAATAATGTCATAAAATAGAGGTTGTTTCCTACTGACACTCATTTCATTGATCATTTGGGTATAATGTATGCACAATTCTGGATTTTGTAGGTGAGCGGAGAGTTTACATTTTCCCTTCACCCCAGAAGGAAAGCATGCCCTAAAAAGATCAACCTTTAAAAAGGTTGCACCAATAACAACTTGATTTGTTCGCAGCTTCAGTCACAGCAACACCAGAACTCAGTAGTGGGTGTTGCTTGGGCTTTAAGGAGGTGTGGGAAGAGGAAGCACAGTCACTGGAGAGAGATAAGTCTGGGAGGCTTATGAAAGGAAGAATAGCCGCGGGGGTGGATGTGTTGTGTCCATAATATGAGTATGGCACTGCCCAATTGATAGGTTTGTCCTTCTTTCCCATTCTTTCAAAGAAGCCTTTTCAAAAACTCCCTCATATTCTTGTCTGCCGCCTCTCAGGTTTTAGATACTCAGAGATGTTATTACACACTGCTGGAGAAGGTGGGACTTTACCATGGTTCTCCTGGCCCTGAGGTAGGGACATGACCATGATACCACAAGAGTCCTCTGGCCATTATTTTTGTTTGCCTGCCCGTTTGTCCATCCATCCATCCCTCCATCCATCCATCCCACCATCTATCCATCCATCCATCCATTCATTTATCCATCCATCCATTCATCTATCCATCCCTCAATTCCTCCGACCATCCATTTATTTATGATTAACCATCACAAAATAACCAGAGTCACTCATTAAAATAGCAGTTTATGAGCACTGCCCACTGTGAGAGTACCACAACAACAAAAACAAGGAAGGACAGGGAGGGGATTCAATCAAGATGAAAATTAAATTAAAATAGAGTTGGATGGATCTACCCAGTTTTTAATTTGTTTTTCTTCTAATACGCCACCATCAAACTACAATTAAACAATTCCGCCCAGTGTTTTTATTTTATCCATAAGTGCTGTCATGTGGCACCGAACGTTTTCTTTCCCAATCATCAAATCATCTCTGTTGGTGTTTTTCCTTTATCCTGTACCACTAAATTATCCAAGTTTCCAATTAATTACCAGTGTTCACGCACAGCCCGTGAGGGGGATCCCGTGTTTTATTGCTGTAAAGGTGGATTAAAGCCCTTAATTGTTACTTAGCTGGGTAGTTAATGGCCTCAATGTAATCAATGGCCCATGACCGAGTAGGTACCTTGCCCATCCCTCTATATCAAGTGAACAGGAAGGAGGTAGGATGGACATCCACTGTGTTTATGGAAACTGGCACGACCCACTCCCAAATCATAAGGAAGCTACTCAGTGGTGAGACCATGTAAAATCTAGCCCATAGAGTAAAATGCCACCCCAGTTCCTTGCAACCAAAACAGGAGCGAATGTTGAATATTCTTAACACAAATAAAATTCAGAAAAATGTAGCAGATTAGGCAATGTCTGAAAGAAAAAAAAATAGTTTACTACTTCTAGGGTGACCATCTGTGTATTTGCTGCATTTATTATTGTATCATAAGTAAATCCTCTTGTCCCGTCACACTGCAGTTAGTCTGTTGCTCGAGTAGATGATAACAGAGCTCCTCCAGAAGCTCAACAGCTGGCATCATTGATCCAAAGTGCAGATGGATGTGAAAGAATGGAATTAGCAGGCCCTTATCTAGGATAAACAATTTGCCCCTTGTTATAGATCCATTGTTAAATTCCTCCGTGTTACAGACACTGATAATGCAGCAGCAATATTAGTACATGGCTTTTATGATCGTACAATTTTGCAGGAAACTTGCCTCAAAATATTCACAGCCTCTTCTGAACATATCCACATATAGGTGGACTTTTTTCCTGATTCACCCTGTCATTCATTAAATGTTATCACCGGGTGAGGGAACCAGTGATTGTGAATCAGCATCTCATTTTGAGCCTTTTCCAGTAACTCAATGGCATGTATGCAGTTCTGCTGACTATACGACAAGGTATTTTATTTGAGTTGTGCCTTGAACATAGCATGAACATTTGAAAGCATTTCACATGTGTTTTGTCAAGTAGAAATTTGACACTGAACCACATAAACAGAGAATAGGACTGGTGATTAAAGGGTCAATCACAAGATACATTTTAAAGAGCGACTTAAAGGAGGGAGGAGAGGGACAGAGGTAGTGAGGAAGAAAAGGCTTTGGCAGTTCCAGGCATGGTCGCTATTGGAGGAAATGAAAAGATCAGGATGGGCAAGACGTTTGAACTGGAAAAGCACAGATATTTTTGCGGATTGTGGGGCAGAAGGAGGTTACAGAAGAGTGAAGGTCGAGTCTATAGGGCGATTTATAAACAAGGATGAGAATTTTAAAAGCACCAAATTTAAAACCATTTTCAATTCATATCATAGAAGTCATAGAGCTGAATTTGCTCAGGACCTGAATGATTTTGGGCAATGATAGGCCCGTTAGGAAAATGTGGTTAGATTGGAAAATAAGATTCTTAACATTGAGAAAAATAAGCCTGACAATGCACTAAAAGTTTAAACCGAGAAACAAGAACCTTACTCGTGAGCAGTGAGAGGTCTTTTTGCATGCATTTACATCCCATGATCACCTATGTCTGACACTTCTATGCAGTTTGCTATCCTTCCACATGGTGGAGAGAAACTAGGTGGTAACAATTCCCGACATGAAAATCAGAGTGGACCACTCACTGTCAGCTTCCT
Organism: Ginglymostoma cirratum; assembly: GCA_024137785.1. Classification (NCBI taxonomy): domain Eukaryota; kingdom Metazoa; phylum Chordata; class Chondrichthyes; order Orectolobiformes; family Ginglymostomatidae; genus Ginglymostoma; species Ginglymostoma cirratum. The sequence goes on along the minus strand of JAHRHZ010000289.1, from coordinate 34,586,774 downwards.
CCTCGGGGCCTCTGATTTGGCCAGCAGAGCCCACCACCTCAGAGCAACACCAACTTGTACACAGATCATCAGAGGTTGGCGTCAGATGCACGTCAAACTTGCCACATCGTTATGGCACATTTCTGACTCACTCAGAGTACAGTTATCCTCTTCAATGTTGTACTGGGGGGTGAACAAATACATTTTTCCTTCCAGTGCTGTGGCCATGCCACTTTGCAGGTAGAGACAGACACCCATCTCCTACACTGAGAGCAGAGAGAGCCCTTCGCTTGCTGGAAAGCAATAAAATAAGTATTAGTGCCCACTCACTTCATGCGTAATTGGATGCTCAAACCTCTCTGCCTTACTTTGCCCTGCCTTATATTGCACTTGACACTGTGTTCAGAACTGACAGGCTTACTGTACTTCTGTCTTGTCTGTTATTTTCGAGCGTGCAAAAAGCCAGGCAGCTTGTCAGGTTTGTCAGCAATGATCAGTCAAGAGGCTGGACATGTTGCTGTAAGTGACAGTGCTACATCAATGTCACACGTACAACATGTGCCAGTATCTTAAGCCACAAACACACTAAATGGGCTTTAACCAAATGCCTATGTCTGAAGGTCTAAGAAGAGTAGTCCTCTGTCAAGTCAAGGGTGACCATTGCCACACTGGGGCACCAGCACCATCTGATATCAGTCGAGGGGTTGGGATGCAGCCTCACAGTCACAGTCAGGGTTACAGTGCAACCAGATATGGGATTAGTGGTAAGGCAGTCGGGAATTGCTCAAGATCAGTGAGGAGTTTGGTCACTAGTCAGAGATAACAAGCATGGGGCTGGATGAACACAGCAGGTCAAGCAGCATCATAGGAGCAGGAAAACTTGACGTTTCGGGCCTAAACCCTTGACCTGCTGTGTTCATCCAGCCCCATGCTTGTTATCTCGGATTCTCCAGCATCTGCAGTACCTTTTATCTCTGATACAATTTTAACCCTTGGTCACTAGTCAGTTGGGTTGACCTTTCAAGAATGAACAACAGGTCTTGGTCAGTCCAGAGCAAGGGAGAGATGTTATTTTATGTTGGATATTAGGGAAAGAGTAGCGCATTCGTAAAACAGGGCTCGAGCATGGGATGGCTTTAAGGGCATTTAGCCTGTGTAGCTTTTTTCTTGCAGCTGCAGTTACCATGACAGTCAATCTGACAGATGATAATGCAAAGTAACAAAACATTTACAAATATCAGCTTCTACTTCTAATGAAATGGCATCCATGTGACCTATGTGCCCTCAGAAGCTTTTCATTATTGCTTTTCTCCCACTCTGTGCACAGTGAAGAGCTGTTCGTGGCTGGCAACAATTGAAGTGTTGCACAGTGGCACATGCAGTGAAAATCCTGGAAAGTTCCAGTAGTAGCAAATATTTCCACCGCTGGTAAATGCAAGATAGTACGAGAGTGTTTCCATAGCGGAGTTACATAAAAGAGCAGCAGAGAATTGCATGAGATAACTCACTGAAGCCCACGGAGAGAAACTCTGAATAAAACCCACCTGAAATTAACGTTGAACCTATTTGTTGGTGAAATTCAGTCTGTTGTTTTTGATTGGTTATTGTGAAGCAACTTGTAAGTAGAAATCAAAAAGATGATATCATTTTCCTCGTTCAGTAAGTAGAAAAAAGCTGGCCAATGTTTGGTCAGGAGTGTTGGATGGAGCAAGACCTTAGTCCCAGTGGTAGCTGTAAAATACTGGAAATAGACAGCAGGTTCATTAACATCTGTAAATAGCAAAGACAAGTTAATGTTTCAGGCACAGACCTGGGATAACATTTACATCTTCACACAGAGGCAGGAATCAGCATACTAAATACTAAAGTTTGCTCTCGTTTTGGATGAAAATCTATTTTTTTTCTGCTTTTTTGTCCCAGTACTATTGTAATTCCTTTAGATTCCATGCACCAATGTGGAATTTTGGAAGCCCTTTCCTTGAAAACTTTGTGATTATTGGTAGAGGTCTATTCCAATTCAGTACCACTTGGACAGGCAGGTGTAAAACATTCTGACACTTTCAGATATCACTTTCAGATGCTGCATTGTCGGAGTCTGTTTTATTAATGCGGGGAGGCACCGTAGAGATTTTTCCTGTAAAACCGTGTTGATCCTTACATTGACCAATATCATACAATTGTTGTCAAAATTGCACATATTTTCCCAACTGTTAGAAGTACAATAATGCATAAAAGGTTCTTTTAAAAATGTATTGTCAGCTTTCATGTGTTGGCTGTGAATAAGAATAAATCTTGCTTCTGAAATTTGGAAAAATCTTCAGCATTAGCTTTGCTCTGATCATTGACAGTGCTCTGTTCTGAATTGGAAATGGAAATTCTTTAGCTGGAGAAACTCAGCTGGTCTGGTAGCATCTGCAGAGAGGAACCAGAGTTAACTGTTCTGGTCCAGGAAGCCTTCTTAAGAGCACTGTTTCTAAAATATTAACTCTGCTTTCTGTCTATACATGTTACCAGACCTGTTGAGTTTCTCCAGCAATTCTGTTTTTGTTTCAGATTTCCAGCATCTGCAGTTCTTTATTTTTGGAAACAGTTGGTTCTATTAGTGTCAATGAAATCTGGTTTCAACTTGTAGAAATATCTTCTGGAGCTTTTAGGAGCTTGAGACATAGGAGGACAGGTCAAAAGGCAGGTGTGACTATTAATGTTTATTGCCTATTAACCCTTTGCTTAGAGCTAATGTTATGCAGGGGTCATGTCCATACCTCTGAGCCAGTAGGCTTAAATTTAAATTGCACCTGCTCCACAGTCATGTAATAACTTCCCAGAACAGGTTGGTTAGGAAAATATTAATTAACCCTATGTTTAGATTCTTGTGGCACAGTGATAATGTCCTTTCATCTGGACTAGGAGGCTTGGGTTCAAGTCCACCTGCCCTAGACATGTGTCATAGCATGTCTGAGCTGCTGATGACAGTAATTACAATGTAAGCAATTCTTATGTCACTGTGATCGTGTCTCTACCTCTGAGCCAGGATGCCTGGATTCAAGTCCCATCAATTCCGGCGGTGTATAATAACTTATCTGAAAAGGTTGATTAGAAAATATCCATTTATCACATGTTTGAGGGCTCTGGCGGTTCAGTGGCTGTGTCCCTACCTCTGGACTAGGAGGTCCAGGTTTGATTCCCACCAGCTCCAAATGATAACATGTTTGAGCGGGTTCATTTAAAGCTATCTATGTTTAAGTGTGGTAAATCAGAGCCTTTTCTATTATACCTCAATCTCGTGTCACCCAGCTCCCCTCATATAGCTCAGTAACAATTAGATTGGCTAGAATCTCCCAGACTCCCAGCAGCCCCAGAGAAAGGGACTGGATGCTGTTGGGATGGCAACTAATCCCAAGGATAAAGCTCAGTGGAACCCTGGAACCAGGTAAGTCCAGGCTATGGATTAAGAGGTTTTGGCAGCCTTAAAGTAGGATGTTATGGACATCACCCAAAGATAACATCCTGTCCTTCCATTCATTTTTTAAAACCTAGGTTTCTGATTTGTACTTGTCTGTCCTTGCTAACCATGGTATAGCATGGGCAGGATGATACAAGTAAAAACTCAATTGACCCTTATTTATGTATTTAAATATAGTGGGTGGGCCACTAATTTTAGTGCCTTCCCCTCCCATACTCTGGCAGTGAGCCAAAGGGTCAGTGACAATGCCCCATTATGTGTTCCCTGTCACCCATTGAAAACACACCCAGCACCTTTTATTGCCCATTTATATGTAAATAAAAGTATTTCTAATCTTACCTATGCTGTACCATTGATTGGTGCAGGAAAATTCAAAGACAAATGCCCATGGATCACCTCCTCGTAGATAAATCATGGGAATGCATTTGGTAGAAAAACCTGAGTTTTTTTTTAACCTTCACTTATGGGTGATGGGTGTCGCTGGCTGGCCAACATTTATTGCCTGTCCCTAGTTGCCCTTGAGAAGGTGGTGGTGAACTGCCTAATTGAACCACTTTGGTCCATGTGCTGCAGGTTAACTCACAATCCCCTTAGGGAGAGAATTCCAGGATTTTGATCCAGTGACAGTGAAGGAACAGTGATATATTTCAAATGGTGAGTGGCTTGGACAGGAGCTTGCAGATGGTAGTGTTCCTATATACCTGCTGCCCTTATCCGACTCGATGGAAATAATTGTGGGTTTGGAAGGTGCTGTCTAAGGATCTTTGGTGAATTTCTGCAGTGCATCTTGTAGATAGTACACACTGCTGCTACTGAGCATTGTGGTGGAGGGAATGGATTGTAGATGAGCTGCCAATCAGGCAGGCTGCTTTATCCTGCTATGATATGAAACATGGAAAGCAGCAGAAAATTCAATTTTATGAACGGAATTAGAAATTTTACATAAAAGTAATCATAAGGTTTTGTAAAATAAATTATTTCTTGCTCCCGCTGCAGTTTGTTTTGTACAGAGGGACCGGATTTACAAATGTTTGACTTACAAACACTTGTATGTATGAGCAAGATCCCATACGTGGTAGTAATTTTAAAGACCTGACATATTAACATCTCCTATACTTATGAACAGCTGCTTTCCATTGTCATGCATTGTGTTGAGACTTATATCCACATAGACTTGTGAACGGACTCCATAATGGACCCTGATCACAACCCAAGAACTGCCTGTAATTAGCAATATATATATTTAATTTAAAAAGTATCCTTAGGAAATGGGCATTGCTGGAAAGCAAGCATTTATTGGTCATGCCTTGTTTCTCCAGGAAGGTGGAAACTTGCTTTTGACTGTAACTTTATTATTTTTCATTCTGGATTGCTGTGACTGAGTAACTCACTAAACATTTCTGGGTGCTGTGAAGAGTCAACCACACTGATGTAGGACTGGAGAGGACTTGACAGAATAGATGCAGAAAGATGTTTCCCTTTGTGGGAGAGTCTAGGACCAGAGTATATCATGTCAGGGTAAGGGCCACACATTTAAGACAAGTTGGCCTGGAGGGCCTGTTTCCAGTTGTAAATCGTTATGACTGCGACAAAAACGAGGAAGAATTTCTTCTCTCAGAAGATTGCAAATCTGTGTTTTTTTTTAACCACAGACAGCTGCTGAGGCTGGGCCATTCATTATATTCAAGTCCAAGATGGACAAATTTTTAATTAGTAAGGAAATCAAGGCCTGGGGGAAAGACAGAAAAGTGGAGGTAAGGATTTTCAACTGATGTTTTCCCAGCCACCATCAGTTCTGAGGAAGGGTCACCGTACCCAAAACGTTAACTCTGTTTTCTCCTCCACAGATGCTACCAGACCTGCTGAGCTTTTCAAGCAACTTTGTTTTTGTTAAGGATTTTCAGATCTGCCATGAGCTCATTGAATGGTGGTGCAAGACTCGATAGACAGAATGGCCTACTTCTGCTCCTATGTCTTTGGTCTTATAATGTGGAATTTTTTCACTGAAGAGGATTAATCAACCAACTAGATTTTGAGGACCGTCCGTGAACTTTGTGATCACTTTTACTGATATCAACTTTTAATCTCCAGGTTTTCTTTCGAAATGAATTGAAATTCAATAAGATTTAAGATCCAATTCTTTAGACTATTTGCTGGGCCTTTGGAATGTAGGCCCAGTACACGGCTCTAGGTTTTACAGTATCTTAGAAGGAGTAATGAGGTCTAGTTATTAATTATTTTGAGCTGGTTTATTTTAATAATAGTTTGCAAGAGAGAAGAATTAGTAAACGTGTTGCTCATTTTTAATACAGTGCACTGCTTGCCTATTTTATTTCCTCTGAGTTCCTAAGTAACAGCTAATGAATCCCTACAGATGTCACAATTACATTCTGAAACCTGAGGGATGATTAATAGCTGAACTTGAGAAGTGTCACAATTTTTACATTTTCATAAATTTAGTGTCTCCTGTATTGAAAACACAAATAAATTTACAGAGCAGTAGATAGGGAGAGTGCTAACATGAACAGCTGTGGGCCTTTGGGGGGAGAAATAGTTTTCAGTGTTTCCTCTTAGGTATAAAATCTCAGTTTGGTTCTGTAGTAATTTTTTCTTGTGCCTTAGAGATCATAGATCATAGAATCCCTACAGTGTGCAAACAGGCCCTTCGGCCCAACAAGTCCACACCAACCATCAGAGCACCCACCCAAACCCATTCAAATATAACCCACCTAATCTATTTGATAGAGATAGTAGGAACTGCAGATGCTGGAGAATCTGAGATAACAAGGTGTAGAACTGGATGAACACAGCAGGCCGAGCAGCATCAGAGGAGCGGGAAGGCTGAAGTTTCAGGCCGAGACCTAGACTTCAATTCTGAAGAAGGGTCTAGGCCCGATATGTCAGCCTTCCTGCTCCTCTGATGCTGCTTGGCCTGCTGGGTTCATCCAGCTCTACACCTCGTTATCTCAGATTCTCCAGCATCTGCAGTTCCCAATATCTCTGAAACAATTTTAACCCCATTTCTGAAGAAGGGTCTAGGCCCAAAATGTCAGCCTTCCTGCTCCTCTGATGCTGCTTGGCCTGCTGTGTTCATCCAGCTCTACACCTAATCTATTTGATGTTCTTTTCATAAAATTGAGGTTAGGGGATGAATTTTACAGGAAGAGGGAAGGAGTGTTGGTGCAAAATATGCCACACAGTGGAAGACATTTTGAATTGACTGATTTTATACAGCAATGATGGCTGAGAGCAGCCTGAGTTATATGAGAGTGGGATCTACATCCCTCTCTCAAGAGTTTCCTCATCAGCACTATCACTTAGAACTTATCATTCCAGAATTTAGGAATGAGTGCTGCTGGAATTGCAGATTGTAGATCAAGGGTAGATTGCAAAACCAGGTAAGTCCTTGGCTTTTTGGTGAGAGAGGTATCGGGGAGCGTGGAAAAAGTGGGACAAGGGGAGTAACTGAGATAACATGGTATAGAGCTGGATGAACAGAGCAGGCCAAGCAGCATCAGAGGAGCAGGAAAGCTGACGATTCGGTCAAGACCCTTCTTCAGAGGGAGTAACGGTGTTTTTTTGTCGCTAGTCTGGAACTGAAAAAGGAAAGGAGGTGGGTTTGTATGCAGGAAATGTACACAGGGTACTGCCTGAAGGACATTCCCCTTCCTTCCTTCCTTTTATGTAATTGTGTTAAATAAATATTCTCCCAACTGGTGACCCAGTGACAGTGATGGAACGGAACACCACATTATCCTATGGATGCAATGCTTTGGGACGAACCAAAACTAACCATGAAATGGAGGTGGGCAAGCGCACAATGATCATCCAATGTTATGTGTAGTTGTCCATGGTCATTTGTCAAAAGGAATCGGACAACCGATTGACACAGTGTAAGCTCCAGCCCGAGAACTCGGGTATGTCAACAAGTGCTGAGGCCAGAGGGGTAGTCTTCATCAGGCAGCCTTTGTAGGTGGCTGTCTTCGACTAGAGAGGAGGAGCAGGCCATTTGGTCCTTGAGCCTGTTTTGCCATTCAACAGGATCATGGCTGATCCGACATTCCTCATATCCACTTTCCTGCGTTTCCCATAACACTTGATTCCCCGCCTGATCAAGAATCTATCTCAGAGCCAAGGTGGAACAGGTGCCATGAAATCCATTCCACAAAACAATTTAACCAATAATGGGAAAATTCCAGCACATGGTACCACTGATAATTATCTTTTGTTAATCTGATTAACTACCTTTAATGTTTATTCTCTGTATACATGTTATAGCATGCCATTTACTCTGTTCTTGTTCCTGACTTAATGTGTTTAGACCACAGTCAGATGTCTACTGTGTGGTATCTTATTAAAGACCTTTCGGAAACCAAATACATTGTGTTTGCTGCATCAGCCTTATCTATCCTTTCTGGAATTTCTTCAAAGGATTCAATTAGAATTGTCATGCATGGCTTTCCCTACTGGAATCCGTGCTGATGAGTCTTTATCATACTTTCATTTCTCAATGATTTTCTATTTCATCTTTGAGTAAGAGTTCCTTTATCTTTGCTACCAGCAACATTAAACTAATTGATTTGTAGATCCCTGGCCTTGTCCTATCTCCTTTTTTTTAAGAAAAGAGAATATAGGAGTTGCATGTGCTGGCTGCCAGTCTATTAGCACTACTCTCTTTTCTAATGAATGTTTATAAATATGCAACAATACAGCTGCTATCTCTTTCCATAATTTCTTTAATATACATGGATGAATCTGATAAGGGGTTTTAGCCATTTTAAGTTTGACTAGTTGATCAATTACCTCCTTCCATTCTATTTTAAATGTCTTTATTTATTCCTTGACCTCTTCATCAAATAGCATGACCACCATGTTATCTCTGTGATAAATATTAAAACAAAGCAGTTTTATCATGTCTTTAGAAATTCACTGCCACTGCCTGTGATTTTATCTTATGTATTTTTCATGGCTCAATTCAGATCCAGACTTTATTTGCATATCTGTAAACTGCTAATCATTTCATATTCTTGATAAGTTAATTTAATAGTTTCTCTTTGCCTTTCTAATTGCCATCCTTCTCTGCGTTGTTAAGGTATTTTGTGCCTATCTTCTTCAGTTTCAATTTCATCATTACTTTCATCCTTCCATTATTGCCTAATTGTCTCTTGACATTCAGAGAGGTATATTTCTCCTGGACACTATTGATCATTTAAATGTTCTCCTCTGCTGTTTTAATTGTTTGTCTTACATTAAATCCATCCAGTTTATGTTCCTAAATCTGTTCTCATTAGATTAAAAGGTACACTTTTTCCCATAATATTACTATTACCTTTCTCAATCTTTATCTCAACTTTATTATGTTATGCTCACTGTTTTCTAGCTGTTCTCCTAAGTATACTTTACTGTTCTGGATCATTTCTCACTACTTTATCCAACAGTTTTCCTTCTCTTGTTGGACTTTTCAGGGGTGGGTATGAAAGAAGATTTGTGAACTGATTGAAAAGCTTCTGTTCCTTATCGTGCTTTTGTCCCCTCTTCTTGATAGCTGTTTTGAGTAATTAAAACCGTTCAGGCATGTTATTCTAAATTCTCTATGTATTTTACATGTCTGCTTAAACATTTCTCCCTCCACGCATTTGGTGATTTGGACTATGCTCTTGTTACCATTACTAGTATATACTTGCATTATGTTTCATTCTATATTAATTCTACTTCTAACATTCTGTTAGTTGATTCTTTTTATCACTTCTGCCATTCTGTTATTCCTAATTAGCATAGAAGAAATCAGCAATTGCGGAAGAAGAAAGATATTCTGTTAAAAAGACAAATATAATTTTGGCTTTCCTCGATGGCCTAAAAAGCGACCGACTTTGAAGTATAAAATTAACAGAAGGAAATGTTTTAACTCAATATTTTTTGTGGTACCTCGAGTTAGAACATTACTCCAATCTCTCCCTCTCACAAATTTTGTGCCTGCAATAAATCAGCTTCAAGATATCATATACCTGTATTTTGCCAAAATAGTTGAAAGTCTATTGCTTGCTTTAATACAAGTGAACAAAGCATGTGGAATGACATATTGGCATGGTTCTTGAACAATTTGCACATTTTGTGGACTTCTGACGTTTCTTGTACTTTTCTAGATTAATGTGGTATCGACTGAACAGGTGTGGATGTAAGTTGAAAGTAAAGTGAAAGGAAAAGTGAAAATGAATTGCAACAAAACAGATATTAGCTACAATGTCTACTGTATTTTAAAAAAAACCCTCAGAAGTAGTCCTAAGAGATTCAAATGTTAACTCTGGTTCTCTCTCCACGGATGCTGCCAAATTTGCTGGTTTTCTCCGACTTGTTCTGTTTGTATTTCAGGTTTCCAGCTGCTGCAATATTTGTTTGCATATTCAGGTAACCTTTATGTGTAGCTAGGAATGTGCTGTGATCACTTGATCAAATTCAGCTGTTTAACCATGAAACATGCAACAAGCTGAACGAAGTTAGCTGGCAAACATGTTGACACGTAATCCAGTACAAATTGGTTTTTGAATAACTTATGCATAAATCCATTAAAATCAATCCATATTTTATGGAAATCAATCAATATTTTAAATCAGTCCATTCAGATATGTCTGGGGCAGGCGAGACTTGAACTGGAACAAATACTGGCAGCATCTATGAAGAAAATATCAGTGTTAACATTTTGGATGTAATGACCCTTTCTAGAACTGATGGTAGTTGGGAAAACATTGGTTCAAATGCAGCAAATAGGGAGGGGGGATGGGGTAGGGAGTAAACAATAGGATAGAGCCCGAAGAGAGTGAAGAGCAGTTGGATAGACAAAGGAGTTGATAATGATCTGGCTAGGAGAGCGAATAGTTGTTAATAGGGACTGTTAGTCACTAATAATAGGCAGTGTGTAATGGCAGGCTACGTGATAACAAGGCTGGTGTGTGGGACAGGGGGCTAGGACATGGGAGACTTTAGGCCCTAAAATTATTGAACTCGGTATTGAGTCTGGAGGGCTGTAGCTTCCCCAGGTGGAAAATGAGGTGGTGTTCTTCCAGCTTGTGTTGGGCTTCACTAGAACACTGCAGCAAGCCAGAGACAGAGATGTTGGAACAGGGAACAGGGTGCTGTGTTAACATGGCAGGCAACAGGTAGCTCAGGGTCTTTTTTGCAGCAGAACTTAGATGTTCTGTGAAGTGGTCACCTGAACTACGCTTCGTTTCCCCGATGTGGAGGAAACCACATTGTGAGACTTGAGCTGAATCTTTCACCCCAGAGAACACCACTACTGTGCCACAATAGCTCTATGAATTTTTAAAAAGAAAATTCATGGAATGAGGGCATCATTGGCTAAACTAGCATTTATTGTCCATCCCAAGTATCCGAGAAGACAGTAAAGAGTCGATCATATTTATATGTGTGATATAACTGAAAGGTTTCCTTGTAATGGCAAACTACCACTTGTGATGCTATGACTGTACCATGTCGAAAGAGGCATCAAAGGAAAGGTAAGTTGTGGTCCAGAAGAAACACTTTACACATCAGAAGGTTGGTCTGCATTTAGAAGGCAGCATAACAAGAAACTCCTTAACAAGTTGCAGGCATGCCTTGGTTTTGTAGATTACAACCTTGGTCAGTGCTTAGCATGCATCTCAGGCAAGTCTCTGGAAATAAACATCTGTCAAATATATGACAACTTATCACTTGCTGCACAATACGATGAAATCATCTGAACCTTGCGAGAAGTTTTTTTTCCATCAGGAAGCCAGTTTTATGCAAGATATCGTCAAGCATGTTCATCTGCAAACTGCAATTGATCTGAGGACTTGTGTAGAAAACTGTTACTTGGGGAATGAAAAAAAATCTAAATCTAACTTTATTTACATTCATTTCAGATGCCATGTTAAGCCAGATAGATTTGGTAAGTAATCCCTCAGCTTTTTCATCATTCATCATCTTCAAAGCATTAGTCAGAGGCAGGCACTTCCTTACTGAAAGACAGTCTGCTTAATCTTGTTGCAGCATTTATTCTGAAAGCTCAGGCAGCTACTGTCCTTTTTCACTTCGACTGACTGAATGAAATTGTTTTCGACCGAAATTAATCAGTCTTTTCTTAAACTTCGTTTTCTTTTTCATTTTTTTTTGCACCAAGTCTTTTTCACTTGAAGTCAGTATTCTCTTTGAGCTTTAGGGAAGAGCATCAAATTATACTTTTTTTTTAGCCTGAGGGACAAAAACTAAGACTTGTTTTATATGCAGAAGTTAATAATGACTCTAAAAGAATTAAAAGCAATGTGAACTTAAATATTCCAGCAGGAAATGTCAATTTAACCTGCAAGGAAGCCCTGATACCGATTACTGCCCACAACGTGCAATCCAAGCGACAAAGATAGTCACTGAGAGAAATGGAAGCATCAAATAATGAGAGGGCATTTTTAAAAATTGATTTCATGTCACATTCCCCTTTCCCCCAAGCATTATTAATTTGGATAATAGAAGTGATTGGAGTGGTCTAGTTTTCACTACTGTATGCGAATTGGCTGCATTACTCATAAGAGCAAATGGAACAAAACTGATTGCTACACCTCCACCTCCTACCTACAATGATTGGTCAATGTATGATTAAAGCCACAAAACCCTCTGCAACTCTGCAGCTAATTACTTATGTAACTCAGGTTTTGCAACACAATCTTCTGAACTGCTGAGGACTATACCAAATTGCTAATGCTCTTTCTCTGGGAAAACTTCCAATTGAACAGAGAAACATCCTCTATTTCATATACACTCCTCCTTTGGTGTGACACAGGATTTAAGAAAGACTCCATTTTCACCCCCTTGGTCCAGGAACTCCCTACCTACGTCCGTGACACCACCCACGCCCTCCACCTCCTCCAGAACTTCCAATTCCCAGGTCCCCAACGCCTCATTTTTACTATGGACGTCCAGTCCCTACATACCTGTATTCCCCATGCTGATGGCCTAAAGGCCCTCCGCTTCTTCCTGTCCCGCAGAACGGACCAATCCCCCTCCACCGACACCCTCATCCGCCTAGCCGAACTCGTCCTCACCCTCAACAACTTTTCTTTCAATTCCTCCCACTTCCTACAAACAAAGGGTGTGGCCATGGGTACCCGCATGGGTCCAAGCTATGCCTGCCTCTTTGTAGGTTATGTGGAACAATCCCTCTTCCGTACCTACACTGGCCCTAAACCCCACCTCTTCCTCCGTTACATTGATGACTGCATCGGCGCCGCCTCGTGCTCCCACGAGGAGCTCGAACAGTTCATCCAATTCACCAACACTTTCCACCCCAACCTGAAGTTCACCTGGACCATCTCTAACACTTCTCTCTCCTTCCTGGACCTCTCTGTCTCCATCTCGGGCAACCACCTAGAGACAGATGTCCATTTCAAGCCCACTGACTCCCACAGCTACCTGGAATACACCTCCTCCCACCCACCCTCCTGCAAAAATGCCATCCCCTATTCCCAATTCCTTCGCCTCCGCCGCATCTGTTCCCAGGATGAGACTTTCCAATCCCGCACATCTCAAATGTCCTCATTCTTCAAGGACCGCAACTTCCCCCCTACAGTGGTCGAGAACGCCCTCGACCGTGTCTCCCGCATTTCCCGGAACACATCCCTCACGCCCCGTCCCCGCAACAATAATCAAAAAAGAATCCCCCTCGTCCTCACATACCACCCCACCAACCTCCGGATCCAACGCATCATCCTCCGACACTTCCGCCATCTACAGTCAGACCCCACCACCAAAGACATCTTTCCCTCCCCACCCTTATCTGCCTTCCGGAGGGACCACTCCCTCCGCGACTCCCTTGTCCGCGCCACACTCCCCTCCAGCCCCACCACACCCGGCACTTTTCCTTGTAACCGCAGGAAGTGCTACACCTGCCCCCACACCTCCTCCCTCACCCCAATCCCAGGCCCCAAGAAGACATTCCACATCAGGCAGAGGTTCACCTGCACATCTGCCAATGTGGTATACTGCATCCGCTGTACCCGTTGTGGCTTCCTCTACATCGGGGAAACCAAGCGGAGGCTTGGGGACCGCTTTGCAGAACACCTGCGCTCAGTTCGCAACAAACAACTGCACCTCCCAGTCGCAAACCATTTCAACTCCCCCTCCCATTCCTCAGATGACATGTCCATCCTTGGCCTCCTACAATGCCACAGTGATGCCACCCGAAGGCTGCAGGAACAGCAAATCATATTCAGCCTGGGAACACTGCAGCCCAATGGCATCAATGTGGATTTCACAAACTTCAAAATCTCCCCTCCCCCAACCGCATCCCAAAACCAGCCCAGCTCATCTCCACCTCCCTAACCTGTTTTTCCTCTCACCTCAAGCCACACCCCCATCTCCTATCTACTCACATCATCCCGCCCCCTTGACCTGTCCGTCCTCCCTGGACTGACCTATCTCCTCCCTACCCCACTACCTACACTCACCTTTACTGGCTCCATCCCCGCCTCTTCGACTTGTCTGCCTCCTCTCCACCTATCCTCTCCTCCATCCATCCTCTATCCGCCTCCCCCTCTCTCTCTATTTATTTCAGAACCCTCTTCCCCTTCCCCATTTCTGATGAAGGGTTTAGGCCCGAAACGTCAAGTTTTCCTGCTCCTATGATGCTGCTTGACCTGCTGTGTTCATCCAGCCCCATGCTTGTTATCTCGTGAAATTAATGCATCTGTTTCCCCTCTTGAATACCAGGGAGGTGCAATACACAGAGAAGGACAATGCTTGAGGGTGGCCAAGGAATAGGGACTCTGCAGGTTTATGTCTAACACAGTGCAAAACAATGCATGCAAAGTTCTACTGCTTTAAAAGTCTGAATGTGGGTGGACACTGCAGCCCCCTTTCTCACAAAGTCATTTACTGCACCCGCAGTGAGCATTCTCACAGCTCTTCTCTTCCCCTTTGCGCATGTTTGATTTCTGGCATGATGGAAAGTGACAGTGAGTTCTTCTTAGCCAGTGGCTTCCAGTTTGCACCTGAATGTGTCGATAAGTGCATGAAAATCCACAACTCCTTCCTAGCAGCCCATCCCTTAAATCCCATTGGCTTTACACCTCCCCAGGTACCCACTCAATCAATCAGTCTATATGCCTGTCATTCCCACCAATCCGTGGCCAGTGAGGTGTGGCCATTTTCTGCCCTCCCTTTGAGACCAGGGTGTCCCTAACCATCAACAACCTCTCAACCTGCATTACCCTCTCCCCATACATACTTTACTATACATCTCCCCATCCTTACACATACTATTGCCCCTTTTCACAATTGTAATCTTCTATCCCCCAGAGTTTACAGCGCCTACCCCAAAGACTAACTTGCTATGTCTCATTTCCACAGTGATGGCCACGCTTGTTCCCCCACACCACCATAGCTCTTTTCCCTTTGTTTCTGCGCTTAGACCAAATCAGGGGAGGCAATGGCCTAGCGGTATCATCACTGGGCTGTTAATCCAGAGATCCAGATAATGTTCCAGGGACCTGGGTTCAAATCCTACCATGGCTTTTGAGTTTGGAATTTGAGTTCAATAAATATCTGGAATTAAGAATCTAATGATGACCACAAATCCATTGTTGATTGTCAGGAAAAACCCATCTGGCTCAATAATGCCCTTTACGGAAGAAAACTGCCATCCTTGCCTGGTTTGGCCTACATGTGACTCCAGACTCACAGCAATATGGTTGACTCTTAACTGCCCTGTGGGCTATTAGGGATGAGCAATAAAAGCTGCCCTAGCCAGCGACACCATCATCCCATGAATGGAGAACAGAAAGAAAAAATGGGCTGACAATGGCCCCATACCCTTGAGAGAGAGCTGACTGGACAACCCTGGTTGAAAAGTATCCAGACCCCGATCAGTGACTGTACAATTCCCTTAACCCATGGTTGGCACTCTGTTGGCACAGGGCTAAAGACAACCCTGCGTTGGCTGCAGGCACAGAATCCCTGATCAGAGTCATCCCGGGTGGACACCTGACCATGGCCAAATCCCTGGACTGATATCAGAGATTGCCTTTTACTTACTGTACTGGAGCATCTGACTACCATTTCCTCCATGGTCTTTGGTGAAGACTACCTCTGCTAACACTTTGATCCTTGGTTGCTTGCTTGCTGCACACGCTGTATGTTTGCTGGATAAGCTGCTTGGACACAGCCCAAGTATGACATTGACATAGCACATTGCCATACTACAACAAAAGTTGGCACAAGTTGCTCCCAAAGTTGAACTGTTCTCTTTGGAGATTTTCTCATCCAATTTTGCCAAATATCTCACCATAGACCCTGTCACTCGGACGCCTTATAAGACGCCACCCTTTTGTTTAAATTTTGCTGTTAGTGTTATAAAACCCACCTTCTGTATCTATTCATGCTAAGTTAATTAGCACCCTATAGAGATTGTAACATTTAAGCACAGGTTCATCCATGATGAGTTGCATTTGATTCTAGTAATAAGAGACAAGGTCCATCCAGTGTTTTCAGAGGTCACTCAGAACAGGGAGCAGCAGTTAGCTTTTCATTTCAAAGAATGTGACTGCAGACAGCTGAAACTCGGTGCAGCAGGGAGACTGAGAAACGCAGGCGCAGGGCAACACAGTTAGGTTTATATTCTTTGTCAACTTGAGATGCAGCTTTACGTATCCAGTGGGACACAGTCTCAGGAGGAGAGGTTGAGCAACTAATTGGTGAGTAATTGCTTGGACGTTCTAACTTTGAGTCCTGTTAGCTGACAGCTAATTGCATACTGAAGAAATCTCAGGAATGCCTGGTTACATAGGAATTGTTGTTGAAAGATCTCCAAGTTTGGATCCTTGGAGGTGAAGATTTTGAATCCTTTGTGAATGAGGCAACATTTTATTGACATTTAGTCACTCACAAATATCTAGGTGAGTTGCTGAGAAATCATTGGTCAGTCATGGTTGCATTTGCTACTTAATGTGGGCTGTGAGGTGTATGACTGCAGTTTTTCTGTTAACCATATTTACCTCAGGTTAATATAAATGAATATATATATAGTAGATAGTTTTACTTTTCTCACCTTGTATAGTAAATATATTTTGTTCTATTTTTTACGAAATGGGGAAGCAAATCTGACATCCTTACCTGGTGTGGCCTACCTGTGACTCCAGACCCACATCAATGTGATTGACTCTCACCTGGCCTCTGGGCAATTAGGGATGGGCAAGAAATACTGGCCTAGTCAGCAATGCCCTTGTCCTGTCAGTAAATTTTAAAACAAAGTTTTGTTTCTTATTTAGAAATTCTGTTTGTGCTTCTCTAACATGAGGGCTCTTTTGGCGTTAGTACCTTGTGTCGGTTTATTTCACCTTATTAAAGACCAAAAAAGTAAGAAATAAGCTTATAACTGTAAGGAATTTTTGTTTCCTAATTCAGTTAATTTTTCAAGGTTGAGCTAGACAGATCTTTTGCCAGTAAAGGAATCCGGAATTAAGGAGAAAAGGTAGAAAAGTGCAGTTGAAGATTGTCAGATCATCCATGATCTCATTGAGTGGCAGAGTCAACTCAAGGGCTGAATGGCCTACTTCTGCTCCTACATCTTGTGGTCTTTTGGATGCCCAATCAGCATTAAGAAATAGGAGCAAGAATAGATCATAGAACCCCTAAACATGTCCTTAGTTTCAACAGAATCATGACTCAACTTCACATTCATGTCCACTTTGCACAGCCCTCGATTCACTGAAAGATTAAAAATCTTTGTATCTCAACAGTTGAGAGTCCCCTACGATAAGTAAAGAAGAGGTAAAGAATTCTAATGATCCACAACCTTCTGAATGAAGCTATTTCTCTTTATCTTAGTCCTAAATGGTCATCCCTTATTCAATTCTGGGAGGTATTGTGCTGCATCCAATCTGAACCTGGTGGAAAGTTCTGTTGTATAGACCTGACGAGTTAGCACCAGTTAAGATTAGATTGGCAGCATCAGTTCGAGTCCCTGGGACAGGGAAATCCTGCATTGGTGTTGTGAGATGTGAGTGCAAGAAAACCATCTGGATTCAATAACTTGTTTTACAATAAAGCACTGATTCCTATCATGTAACACTTTGTGAATATCCTTACTCATTTTAAAAAGGAGTGCAACTTTCATATTGAGTTGAGTTCATATACAGATTTGAAAAATGGAATCAAAGACTACTGTTCTGAATTGACATATCCTAACAGGGGCATGTGTCAGCTTCTTCAATTCTGTCACAGTTAGGAAAGTAAAACTTTCATTCTAGTGAGAGGCTAAAGCTGAAAATTCCAACTAATCCTGCCCATCTCTATCCCTAATGTTTCCACATGGCAGGATATTTTTATAATAATTCAAGAATTAATCATATGTAGCTGAGAATTTCATTAATCTTTCACAAGCTAATACATTCTGAAGTATTAGCAGCCTTGTTGGAAATGGAAGCATAAATAAGTTTCAATACATAATCCTTGTCAGTGCATCTACTGTAGGTGACTGTATGAACACCTTGGCATTTCACAAGGGGATAAAAAAAGATTCCTGGAGACCTGAATGATTGATAGTTTTGATGATTTACATGCCTTGTGTTTGTGGCTTACTTGCCAAACACAGAACCCCAGGTCCCAAAAATTAAACGTGACAGCAAATGTTGCTTGAAAGAGAGACCACGAGAGAAATTAATGCCTCACATGTCCATCTCTCCCATGTGCAAACATAGAAAATATGAGCAGGAGTAGGCTATTCAGCGTTTCAAGTCCACCCCACAATTCAATATAATCATGGCAGATCAACCCCTCTGTATCCACTTCCCACTTTCTCCCCATACCCTTTGATCACTCTAGCTCTAACAATTATACCTATCTCCCTCTTGAAAACATTCAATATTTTGGTCTCAACTGCTTTTTGTGGAAGAGAATTCCACAGGATCTCTACTCTTTGCATGAAGTAAATTCTCCTCCTCTCAGTCCGAAATAGCCTACTCTGTATCCTTAGACTGCCTCTGAACATCCCGGTCATTAGAAACATTCTTCCTGAGTTTACCTTGTCTGGTCCTGTTAGAAATTTAAAGGTTTCTATGAGATCTCCCATCATTCTTCCAAACTCCAGTAAATACAGTGCTAATCAATCCTATGCCTCTTCCTACAGCAGACCTGTCATCCCAGAAATCGGTCTGGTAAACCTTTGTTGCACTCTTTCCCTAGAAAAAAATCCTTCTTCAAATAAGGAGATCAAAACTACACACAATACTCTAGATGTGGTCTCACCAAGGCCTCGTACAATTGTAGCAAGCTATCCCTGGTGTACTCGAATTCGGTTGCTTTGAAAACCAACATACCATTTGCTTTCTTCATCGTGTGCTGTGCTGCAGACTTACTTTCAGCAACTGCGGTACAAGGTCACCCAATTCTCATTGCACCTCCTCCTTTCCCAATTTCTCACCATTCAGATAAAGCCTGTTTTCCCGTTATTGCTACCAAAGATACCAACCCTCACATTTAGCAACATTATAGACCCTTAATGGATAGAAACTGATCCTAGCTTTGTTTTCCATGCACATTAAAATGGAAGTTAACATCTTGAACATGCTGACAAGACAGCATTGATAAAGCAGGCCAGACTGAGTACGTAAGTGGCATTATCTATTTACTATTTGGTAGGTCATGTATGATACCATGAGTCCCACATTGGATTGTTCCCAATCCTTTAATTCCGTCTAGTTCCTTTACATAAAGCCATAAAAATGTGTGAGGATTTCTTCTCCGTTTATGAAATTTGAAGCCTGTTCATCTGGAAAGTTTTACAATTTCAGTGTTAATAATGAGCACAGGAGATTTCCCCAATAGATTTACAAAATTGGTTATACTGAGCAATCAAGGGAAATCATCCTTCAGAAATGTACAAAATTGATTGGAAAAGTAAGAAATTAGGAGTTTCTATTTAAAAAAAATTGTGGAGTTTTGTTCAGGATGTGAAGGTTAGGATAGAATTATTCCTGTACTAGCATTGTTTTTACATTGAAAGGATTCCTTGCAGATAATTACTTCGCACTACATTGTGTTTTTATGACAATGACAATGGGACTGAACTAGTGGAAATACTGGAATATTTTATATATATGTATAAAAAGTTATATTTATCCCTGTTAATATGCATGCAACGACTAATTCTGCTTTCTTTGCAAGCATTTCAAATCATCGTGTAAATCAACTGGTAATTATGGTATTTTTGAAATATCAGTCATGCAAGAGGATTATGGATGGATTTAGGACACATGAAACCAATTGAAATTGTTAGGTAAAGAGGGATATTGATGCTTTATAATAACTGTGCAAACATTATGATTAGTTGTTGCGCAACGTAAAATAGATAGCTGAGAATGTACGGCATGATGCAAATCAATTCCATGTCGCAAATTAGTTTGAAAATATTATGGGGTCAGAGAAGTTATATCAGCTTTATGGATGCAGCTATCACCATCACCCTGCATTTTGATTCCATTGAACAAGGGTCATTTTGAATTTGCTTTTGATTGAAGGTTCTTGTAACGTGTTTTCTAGTCCCTTCCACTTTCCCTTCTTCCCAGGATTCTTCTTGCATGAAGAGATCTGAACAATATTGCAGTGGGCTGCTAGCTTCAAATTTTTCTGTGTTGGAGAGAGCATTTAACCTCTTGAATCTATTCTTTCACTATTCAATGAGATTGTGGCTCATCTTACTCATGTGCACTGACCTAAAACAATGTATTCATTTTTACCTCATGCCCCCAAAATCGTTGGTTAGCAGAAATCTATCAAGCTCAAACTTAAATGATTGATTGAGCATCAATTAGCATTTGACAAAAGATGTTTTAATTTTCAACCATTCTTATCTCTAATCTGTCAAGTGATTTAAACTCCCTGTGCTTTAACCATTAAAGAAAGACTGTGTGCTTGTGTCCAAAAGAATAACAAAAAATATTGCTGGTAGTTTCAACAGGTGTTTCTTGAAATATCCCTAAATGCTGTCATTAAAATACTATAACCAATTTAATATTTTCCTCATTGTATTTTCACTGTGTGAGGCTATAAATTCAAAGTTTAATTGACAATCCACAGATTGTTATTAACGGATTAGCTATCTTTGATGTGGGTTATGAGTATAAATGTTTTTTTTTAATAAGGCTTTAGGTGCTTGCAGGAGTTTAAACGCTTTAAATTGGCTTTTAGACATGGAACTATTTTTGAAGATAGCAAGATCTGCAGATACTGGAGTCGGTAGTGATATACATAAATGATCTGGAGGAAGGTATAGATGGTCTGATTAGCAAATTTGCCGATGACACTAAGATTGGTGGAGTAGCAGATAGTGAATGGGACTGTCGGAGAATGCAGCAGAACATAGATAGGTTGGAGAGTTGGGCAGAGAAATGGCAGATGGAGTTCAATCCAGGCAAATGTGAGATGATGCATTTTGGAAGATCCAATTCAAGAGCGAACTATATGGCAAATGGAAAAGCCCTGGGGAAAATTGATACACAGAGAGATCTGGGTGTTCAGGTCCATTGTACCCTGAAGGTGGCAATGCAGGTCGATAGAGTGGTCAAGAAGGCATACGGCATGCTTTCATTCATCGGACAGGGTATTGAGTACAAGAGTTGGCAGGTCATTTTACAGTTGTACAGGACTTTGGTTCGACTACATTTGGAATACTGCGTACGGTTCTGGTTGCCACATTATCAAAAGGATGTGAATGCTTTGGAGAGGGTGCAGAGGAGGTTCACCAGGATGTTGCCTGGTATGGAGGGCGCTAGCTATGAAGAGAGGTTGAGTAGATTAGGATTATTTACATCAGAAAGATGGAGGTTGAGGGGGGACCTGATTGAGGTCTACAAAATCATGAGAGGTATAGACAGGGTGGATATCAAGAAGCTTTTTCCCAGAGTGGGTGACTCAATTATTGGGGTCACGATTTCAAGGTAAGAGAGGAAAAGTTTAAGGGAGATATGCGTGGAAAGTTCTTTGCGCAAAGGGTGGTGGGAGCCTAGAACGCGTTGCCAGCGAAGGTGGTAGAGGCGGGCACGATAGGGTCATTTAAGATGTAGCTAGACAGATACATGAATGGGCAGGGAGCAGAGGGATACAGATCCTTGGAAAATAGG
>JAHRHZ010000289.1:34542967-34564792 GCA_024137785.1 Ginglymostoma cirratum | reverse complement strand
TTTCGGGCCTAGACCCTTCTTCAGAAAACAATTTTCTGAAGAAGGGTCTCGGCGCAAAATGTCAGCCTTCCTGCTCCTCTGATGCTGCTTGGCCTGCTGTGTTCATCCAGCTCTACACCTTGTTATCTGTAATTTTCTCTGTTCATTGTTCAGAGATGATAGTGTGGAGCTGGAGGAACACAGCAGGGCAGGCAGCATCAGAGGAGCAGGAAATTTGACATTTCGGGTCAGGACTCTTTTGCCATGAGTTTACATAGATGGGGCATGGGGATTTGGTAGGAGGATGAGGGCATGTGAGTGGGTGAGGGCATTAATATTTAACAAAAGAACCTAGAATATGGTCCTGAGGTGAGTTTGTGAGCTGGGAAATTTTCCATTGTGAGCTATGTATCTCAGAAGCAAATATATGGCCTAAGTTTCTATGGATCCTTGTCTCTAGCTTTGCACCATTTAGAAAGTATCTTGTTTTGTGTTGCTTGCTTACAAAGTGGATGCCCTTAAATTTGTCTGTTTGAAATATTTGCCACAATTTTGACCATCTTCTTAACTTTTTAAAATATTTACTTCTATCTACACTACTAACTATTTTGCCTGTCTTTACATCATTCCCAGATTTAATATGTATCTTTTTTATACTGTTATCTTAGTCATTAATACATATGATAAATTGTTGAGATCCAAATATAAATGTTTGCAGAACACCATGAGTCCCATCCTGCCACCCTATTATTATTTAGAAACGTTTAACAAGTAGTCATTGAAAATTGAGGATGAATATCAACAATATTGATACATTAATGATCAAGTTGGCATGTTGGCTATTTTGCTTGCGTAATTTTTTTATACATAATACTCTTCCTACTCTCCAAATATGACAACCTGCTCTGACCGGAATCTCTTCCCGAAAGAAGCAATAAAAAAACCTGAAAATATCAGGAAGCACGACATTGCAAAAAGGAAATGGAAATTTGGAAATTTAACACCCTGTCTTCAAAAGGTTATTGAGGCTAGGACAGCTGAAAATATTAAAACTGAATCTTTATTATTCATTGACAAGATTTGGAAGTTGCTTGATTGGACAGCTTTTATTAGCCATCCCAAAATACCTTTGAGAAAGTTGTCATGAATTGCCTACTGAGTTCCCTTATTTGTTAATGAGATGAGGGCATCGCTGGCTAGGCAGCAATTATTGCCCATTCCTAATTGCCCAGAGGGCAGTTCAGAGTCAAAACATTGCTGTGGGTCTGGAGTCACAAGAAGGCCAGACCAATTAAGGATGGCAGTTTCCTTCCCTAAAGGACATTAATGAACCAGATGGGTTTTTCCTGGCAATTGACATGGTCAGCATTAGGCTCTTAATCCAGATATTTTTATTGAATTCAAATTCCACCATCTGCTGTGGCAAGATTTGAACCTGTGTCACCAGAATCTCTGGATTAACAGTCCAGCGATAAGACCAGTAGGCCATTGCCTCCTCTTAGTTGTAGTTTTTGTTATAGTTCATGTGGTGAAGATGCACCAAAAGTGATTCTGGCAAGTGTGCTTCAGAATTTTGACCCGTTGAAAGTGGTAGAATGGTAATTGCAAGTCAGGATGGGTATAGCATGGAGGGGAATGTGCAGGGGAGATATTGATAGATTTTTATTTTCATGAATGAACCAAAATGGTGAGATGGAGTTAAGATGCAAAACAGTCAAAACCTAGTTGCATGAAGTGTTAGGGATTTCTGCCATTCTTGGGATGTCATGATGAGGTTATAAATGTTGCTGAGGCCTTTTCTGGAAAACTGCGCCCACAGGAAGGATATTTTTAAACTGGAGATGGTTCAGAAAAGATTTACCAGAATGATGCCTGGAACAGAAGGTTAGAGTTATAACAAGACGTTGTATAAACTGGGACTTTTTCCACTGGAGCACAGGAAGTTGAGGGGTGTACTGTAATATCATGAGAGGTATAGATAAGGTGAATGGCAGGTATCTATTCTCTAGGGTGAGGGATCTCAAGACCAGGGAGCATATTTTTAAGGTGAGAGAAGAAAGATTTAAGAAAGACTTGAGGAGCAATTTTTTTACACAAAAAGAGGTTTGTCCGTGGAATGAACTTTCAGA
This sequence comes from Ginglymostoma cirratum, assembly GCA_024137785.1. Lineage (NCBI taxonomy): Eukaryota > Metazoa > Chordata > Chondrichthyes > Orectolobiformes > Ginglymostomatidae > Ginglymostoma > Ginglymostoma cirratum. Next base: position 34,562,684 of record JAHRHZ010000289.1, on the reverse strand, counting down.
GGAAGTAGTGGCTATGGGTATGGGCACAATGTTTAAAAAATATTTTGATAAGTCCGTGAATTTGGAGAGATATGGGCCAAGTGGAGGCAGATGGAACTAATTTAGCTTATGAATATGGTCTAACTGGATTGGTTGGATTGAAGAGTCTGTTTCCATGCTGCATGACTATAACTCTATAACTAGAGGTCATTCAGCCCTACGTAATAGTCAGGGCCTCACTTTGAAGCAATTCGTAATGCTCACTTGCCTCATGAGCGACTAGCATTTCACACATTTAAAGCTTGCACTTCAGCTGTCTGGTTTTGCACAAGAATTTCTTTCTGCACCCTGACGTTTTCAGTCAATGTGAGAAGATTCTAATAATACTCAGAAGAGCAATGATTGAAAGGAAATATCCCCCAAATCCACCATTACCAAAACCTAACATATCAAACAAATCTGATTAAGATGCGTTAGTTTGAAGTACTTCATTGTAATGTTTACAAAAATTTTGGTTCATCTTCTGCAAATGAATTTTATAACTTTTCCAGTCTATGAGGCACATCCAAGGATGTGTTATAAAAATTTAGAAAATGTTACGAATACTTTTGATCTTGAATGATATGTATCTTGCTGTGTGGTCTTACAAAGAAACTATTCAAAACAAAAAAAAAAGCCAAGAATGAAAAGCTTTCAAAGGAAATAAAGATTTAATTAAAATTCCATCGTTGAATATATGAAATATTTACTTGGATGAACAAGACCTGTCAAATTATTTTTTGTCAAAATGCATTCATATAACAAAGAACAAAGCTGAATGAAGATATTGCGTTGGGAAAATTTAAGTTACTCGGTTCTTCAAGCAGATGAAGATATGTGTTGTTGTGACACCCAGTTCTGAGGAAGGGTCACCAGACCCAAAATGGTAACTCTGGTTTCTCTTCACAGATGCTGCCAGACCTGCTGAGCTTTTCCAGAAGCTTCTGTTTTTGTTTCTGCTTGACAGTATCCACAGTTCTTTTGTCTTTTTATTCAGGACATCCTGTTTTGTCCTTCAAAAGCAGAAAAGCAGACACGTGAAGTTAAGTGGCATTGATTTCTCTGCACTTCTGATTGACCAAGAGCAATGGTAACAAAAAGTGCAGAAGCCACTGTTCTCCAAACAGTTACAGGATGGGTCCAGGTAAGACGAGAACGTCAAATGAAAGGATGAGAAAAAAAGTGAGAGGCTTGCCTTTTGTTTTGTTAATTACTTTGGAAATTAACCAATACCTGTAGGTAGCTTCAATAATGGGTGATTACCCTTCAGTTCTTTTTTTGATCTCTATGCCTTTCATTTGGTTTTAGAATTGAATTATTCTGTACAGAAGTATAGAAATTTCTTTTTGCTGTCTGTGCACAAATCATGCATTGGTAGACGCTCTTGAATCCAGACTTCACAGACTTCTGTGGCAATTTATCTTCAATGGTCTATTAAGCCATTTTTTTGGAACGCTCTTGCTTCTTATGCACCTGGAGCAAAGTTGTAGAGTCATGGAGCAATATGGTATTGAAGAACACCATTTATCCCATCAAATAGCCTAAGAACCAGAAAGAGTCCACTGACCTTTGATTGCAAGTGTACAGAAGCAATATGTGCACCAACATGATCATAAAATCTAACAGGACTGCAGTAAGGTTGGATCTTATAAACGTTTCTTTAAGCAGAACTACATTATTCCTTTACAATAACGGTAAATGGGCTGGCTAACAAACTTGATGATATTTCCATAACCAAAGATCATAAGATCTTTTTGAAACAATGTCTAAACAGAACATAACAATTCATCAGCGATAAGAAGGTGTAGAGCTGGATGAACACAGCAGGCCAAGCAGCATCAGAGGAGCAGGAAAGCTGACGTCTTGGTCTAGACCCTTCTCGAAATGTCAGCTTTCCTGCTCCTCTGATGCCATTTGGCCTGCTGTGTTCATCCAGCTCTACACCTTGTTATCTCAGATTCTCCAGCATCGGCAGTTCCTACTATCTCCGTAACAATTCATCATCCAACAGAACTAAGTTAACAGTACGAGTTAGCATATTGCTTTGTGTAAGCAGTCACAAAGTATTGAATTAAAAAGGAATTTTAAGAAATGCAGAATGCTGCATACAATCCTAAAACATAGAGAAGGTAATCTACAATGATCATACGCAAAGAGTAGACAAGGATGGAAATGTGGGACCAAATAGATTGACAGCCTGGTAAACACACCGCCCTTACATTTCAACGATGCCGGCATGGAGAAATCATTTATCAAGTCATCAGACTCTTCAGTTATTCTTTGGACATTTTATCCTGCACTCTGTCATTCATTGCATAAAAATGTCAACTGGCTGTGGTGTAGTCTAATGCGAGATGGATGCCATGAAGCACATTACATGAGTTAGTACAAAATCTTAAGTGTTCTTTTTAGTCTGAAATCCAAAAAGCTTTATATGCAAAGATGTAGTTCACTGACTTATGCTTTGGTCTTTAATAAAACCTCTTCAGAGGATGACATGACACAACAGGTTAACAATAATATTTTTTTACTGCTGGGATTCGGGGCCAAAGCAGATGGAATGAAACTCTCATCTTTCTTCAGAACTTAGAGGCAGCAGACGGAATTAACTTGGTCTTGGGTAAAATCAATCCAGTTCCTATGGAACACTGGCATAGAACATAGAACAGTACAGGCCCACAGTACACGATGTTGTGCCGAACTTTTACCCTAATCCTAAGGTCTATCTAACCTCTACCCCTACCTTATACTATCACCCATATGCCTATGTAATAGCCGCGAAAATGCCCCTAATGAGGCCAACTCCATTACCCTCTCCGGCAATGCATTCCACGCCCCTACCACTCTCTGAGTAAAGAACCTACCTCTGACGTCTCCCCTACATCTACCTCCACTCGCTTTAAAACTATCCCCCCTCGTAATAGCTACCTCCACCCTAGGAAAAAGTCTCTGGCTGTCTACTCTATCAACACCTCTGATGATTTTGTACACCTCGATCAAGTCACCTCTCATCCTTTGTCGTTCTAAAGAGAAAAGCCCTAGCTCTCTCAAACTTTCCTCGTAAGACCTTCCCTCCATTCCAGGCAACATCCTGGTAAATCTCCTCTGCACCTGTTCCAATGCTTCCACATCTTTCCTGTAATGAGGCAACCTGAACTGAACACAATATTCCAGATGTGGCTGAACCAGGGTTTTGTATAGCTGGAGCATAACGTCATGGCTCTTGAACTCAATCCCTCTATTAATGAAAGCTAACACACCATACACCTTCTTAAGAACTCTATCCACCTGGGTGGCAGCTTTCAGGGAACTGTGGACATGAACCCCAAGATCCCTCTGCTCTTCCACACTGCCAAGAATCTTTTCGTTAACCTGTATTCTGCTTTCAAGTTTGTCCTTCCAAAATGTATCACCTCACACTTTTCAGGGTTAAACTCCATCTGCCACTTCTCAGCCCAGCTCCGCATCCTATCAATGTCCCTTTGTAACCTAGAACAGCCCTCTGCACTATCCACAATCTGACCCACCCTCGTAACGTCCGCGAACTTACTAATCCACCCTCCACTCCTTCATCCAAATCATTCACAAAAATCACAAATAGAAGAGGACCCAGAACAGATCCTTGTGGTACACCACTCATAACTGAGCACTATGTTGAATATTTTCCATCCACTACCACCCTTTGTCTTCTAAGGGTCAGCCAATTCTGAATCCAATCTGCCACATTTCCCCCTTTTCCCATGCCTCTTTACCTACTGTATGAGCCTACCATGGGGAACCTAATAAAATGCCTTACTTAAATCCATGTATGCCACATCCACTGCTCTACCTTCATCCACGTGTTTGGTCACCTCTTCCAAGAATTCAGTAAGGTTTGTGAGGCATGATCTACCACTCACAAATCCATGCTGACTATCACGAATCAAACTGTGCCTTTCCAAGTGATCATAAATCCTACCTCTCAAAACCCCTTCCAATATATCCAGTGCCCACCACTGATGTAATACTAACTGGCCTGTAATTTCCAGTGTTATCCCTATTCCCTTTTTTGAACAAGGGAATGACGTTTGCCTCTCTCCAATCTTTCGGCACTATACCCGTGGACAGTGAGGATGAAAAAATCATCGCCAAAGGGCCTGCAATCTCTTTCCTCGCTTCTCATAGAATCCTTGGATAAATCCCATCAGGCCCGGGGGACTTATCTATCTTCAAGTTACTCAAAATTCCTAGTACATCTTCCTTACCAACATCGATCTCCTCTGGCCTACCAGCCTGTTTCACACTGTCCTCCTCGACAACTAGGTCCCTCTCAGCTGTGAATACCGAAGAAAAGTACTCATTAAGGACCCCTCCTATCTCTTTCGGCTCCGTGCACAAATTCCCTTTACAATCGTTGATCCGCCCTACACTTACCCTGGTTGTTCTCTTATTTCTCATGTATGTGTAAAAAGCCTTGGAGTTTTCCTTGATTCTATCTGCCAAGGTTTTCTCATGCCCCACTAATAGCTCTCCTCAGCCCTTTCTTCAGCTCGCTCCTGGATAACTTGTATCCCTCTAGAGCCTTTTCCATTCCTTATTTCCTAAACCTTATATAAGCCTCCTCCTTCCTCTTAACCAGTTGTTTGACCTCTCTTGAGAACCAAGGCTCCCTCACGTGACCGCATCTTCCCTGCCTGCTAGGGACAAACATATCGAGCACATGCAGTATGCATTCCTTAAACAATCTCCACATTTTAATGCTCTTCCCTGACAGCATCTGTTCCCATTTTACGTTACCCAGTTCTTGCCTAACAGAATTGTTATTACCCTTCCACCCATTATAAAACATACCCTGCTGTATGTACCTATCCTTTTCCACGACTATTGTAAAAGTAACAGAGTTATGATCGCTACCGCCAAAATGCTCTACCAACAGGTCTAACACTTGGCCCGGTTCGTTGCGAAGCACCAAATCCAAAATGGCCTCTCCTCGTGTTGGTCTATCTACAGACTGTGTCAGGAATCCTTCCTGAACACACTGGACAAAATCCGCTCCATCTAAACTATTACAACTAAAATGTTTCCAATCAATATATGGAAAGTTGAAGTCACCCATGACTACAACCCTGTGACTTCTGCACCTTTCCAGTATCTGCCTCCCAGTCCGCTCCTCTACTTCTCTGCCACTATTAGGGGGTCTGAAAAAAAAACCCAACAAAGTGACTGCTCCTTTCTTGTTCCTGACCTCAACCCAAACTGACTCTGTTGACATATCATTCTCGAACTGCCTTTCAGTAGCTGCTATACTAGCCCTGACTAGCAATGCCACTGCCCGACCTCTTTTTCCACCCTCTCTATTTCTTTTAAAGCGTCTAAATCCTGGAACTTCCAACAACCATTCCTGTCCCTGAGTTACCCAAGTTTCTGTAATGGCCACAACATTGTAGTTCCAAGTACTGACCCATGCTCTAAGTTCATCTGCCTTATTTCTAATACTTCCATCATTGAAGTATACACACCTCAAACCATCTGTGTGTCCATGATTATGCTCCATCGACCGCATTTCTTCTTTAACAACCTCACTCCCTGTTGTGTCTGTTGGAAGATTGAATACCTCATCCTCTGAATTATAAATCCCGTTCCCCACCCCTGCCAATCTAGTTTAAACCATCCTGTACAGCTCGAGCTAACCTCCCTTCCAGGGTATTTGTGCCATTCCGTTTCAGGTGCAACCTGTCCTTACAGTACAGGTCCCACCTTCCCCAGAATGTGCTCCAATTATCCACATAATGGAAGCCTTCCCTCCTACACCAGCCCTGTAGCCACGCGTTTAGCTGCACTTTCTCCCTATTTCTTCCATCGTTATCATGTGGCACTGGTAGTAATCCCGAGATAACTACCCTGTTTGTGCTGGACTTCAGCTTCCAACCTTACTCCCTGTACTCGTTTTTCACATTCTCAGTCCTTTTTCTCCCAATGTCATTGGTACCAATGTGTACCATGACTGCTGGTTGCTCATCCTCCACCTTCAGGATCTTGAAGACATGATCCGAGACATCATGGACCCTGGCACCTGTGAGGCATCATACTATCCGTTCATCTCGTTCACGTCCACAGAACCGCCTGTCTGTGCCTCTTACCATCGAATCCCCCACTACAATTGCTCTCCTATTCACCCCCCTTCCCTTCTGTGCCACAGGGCCAGGCTCAGTGCCAGAGACCTGTCTGCTATGGCCTTCCCCTGGTAGGTCGTCTCCCCCAACACGATCCAAAACAGTATACTTATTATTGAGGGGAACGGCCACAGGGGATCCCTGCACTGTCTGCCTATTCCCTTTCCCCTTCTTGACAGTCACCCAGCTATCTTTTACCTGTACCTTGGGTGTGACCACCTCCTTATAACTCCTCTCTATCACCCCCTCAGCCTCCCGGATGATCCGGAGTTCATCCAGCTCCAGCTCCAGTTCCCTAACGTGGTTTTTGAGGAGCTGGAGTTGGGTGCACTTCTCGCAGGTGAAGTCAGAAGGGACACCAGCTGTGACCTTTACTTCCCACATCCTGCAAGAGGAGCATGCAGCTACCCTAGCTTCCATTCCTTCTACTCTAGATTTCCAGAAGACTTAAAAAAAAGCCTTACCTTACCGATGCTCCACACAGTCTTTTATTTTGGTTAAAGGAGGAGGATGAGTGGGAGACACTGCACGAGCAGTGTTTTGGGTTTTGCCAATGCCCGAATATATTAGTTCTTTCCTGGCTCGCGTTGTCTCCACACACCCGCCGCTGAAAACAATGAGGCCGCTGCTGCCATGAGGTAAGTTTTTATACAGGGCAAAAAACAGCCTTACCTTCCCGTCTGGCTCGCATTGCTGCTGCTGAAAACAACTCGGCACTTAGTATAAATGTTCCCACAAAATAGAAATAAAGCAATAATCTCAAATAGATATATCATAAACGTACATGATGGAAAATAAAGAAGAAGGTACATTTTGCACATTCTTCACAAATTGTGATATTGGGACACCATTGGCACAAGAGAGAGAAATGTGTAAAAACTAACAGACTGCAGTAATGTTGGATTCTATAAATTCTTCTTTCAGCAAGACTACATTATTCTTTCACATTAATAGTAAATGGGCTGGTAATCAAACTTACTCATATTGATCGGTTAATGTCACTCCCATTCTGTCCTAGCTGTTGGTTTCTTTACAATTAATGTGAATAGAATAATACTTCCCCTCCATTTCATTTATGTTTGCAAACACCCAATAATATTAGTTACACTATCAGCTATCTCAGTGTTGGCTAATAAAGAAATGTACAAGCAATGTATTGGGTCAAATTGAATTCTCAGCTCCCCACCATCCCTTGGGTTAATGCTCTTGATGCTGCCTCACAGCAATTTATCCCTTTCTAACAGCACTGCGAATATTCCAAAACACATGGCCTGCAGTGGTTGAAGAAGCTTTTTGACCACCATCTTTCAAGGGCAATTTGAAGTAGACAGCAAAAGCTGGCTGCATCAACAACGTGAGATAACAAGCGTGGGGCTGGATGAACACAGCAGGTCAAGCAGCATCATAGGAGCAGGAAAACTTGATGTTTCGGGCCTAGACCCTTCATCAGAACAATGTGTTGGTTTAAAAAAAAACACTGGGAGCAGCATTGGTTGCCCTGAGGCATTACCTCTGTCTCCTCTCTTTGGGGAGTGTGAACCAATGACAGTAGTGTCAATGGACATTATTTATATTGACTGTCAGGATGCAGAAAGAGAAAGTGAACAAAAATGAGAGCGCATGAATTGAAACAACCTATTGACTTTAAAGTAAGTACAGGACAAAGCAATGGGTTACTGGGTATGTACTCAATTAACATGATGAAACTAGCCATGGCCCCCGGGAACCTATGCTGGAGCTGCACCATTTTGTGATGAATTGGATGAAGGGATGACGGGTTCTACATATAAGTTTTCTGTCAACACAAAGTTAGGTGGTACAATAAATTGTGTAGATGGGAGCAGAAAATTGCAAAGGGAAATTCAAGATTTAAGTGGGTGAGCGGTACTGACAGATACTATTCTCCATGGGAACATCTGAGGAGCTAAGGAAGGTGGATCAATATATTTTCTAAATGGCAAGAAGCTAGGAAATGAGCAAGAGATTTGTGGGTCCAAGTTGTTACAATGCCAGTTGATAGTACTACTGGACAAGTCTGATCCCAGAACAAAACCTGACTTGATGTAGCATTTTTTTTAAGCAAACATGGCAATTAGTCATTGAAACATATCCACATGAGGCTACAGATGTTCTATAACAACAGAATCTAAATTTATTACACGTAACAAAGTAAACAAGCAAACCAAGCTTTCTGTAGTTAGAAAGATTTTAATACAATCATCACAGACAAGTTTCAATCTATTCTCAAAACACCATCTATTATCAAGTTTCCAGTGCAGAGCAATTACACACTTATCTCAATTCTTCCAGTTTCTACTTAACTGATGCTTTCTGATTTTTTACCATGGGCTTTGGAGATAATTTGATGACCAGTTTCTGAATCTGCTGTTATGAAATTTCCATAGATCTGAGGACCTAAACATTAAAAATTTTGATTACTTGCAAATTCTGTTCAAACTTTCCTGGCTTGAAAGCTTCACATACTGGACACTTCTTCTTGAAGAACTAACTTCCCTGAAATCCTGTGAGGAGAGAGACTAAATTTGTTTCTGAGCTTAAATTTGGTATTTTCTGAAGTGAGCTGAAAAACTTGCTTTTAAATTCATTTCAAGTGTTGCCCGGCCTGAACTTACAAGAAAAGTAATTGCCATAAACACCTTTCCATTAACAATACAGGGGGCTACAGTCACATGCTTTTTGAGCATGTTGGATTTAGATTTCAGAATGACTTGCTGACCTTTTTAAGAATAAAAACATCAAAACACTGACAGACATCAAGCTGTCCCTCTTTTAAACAATCTAAAGTCCAAAATGTCACCAATATAAATTACATATTACATTGGTTTAAATTTATTCATGTGTGCATTGATGTTATTTGTTGAGACTAGCTTAGTCAGACAACCAAATGTAATGGCATGCTTCTTCGTTGATCTTAGGTAACAACTGCACAGAACTAACTAATGATTGATACCTTGAAGTAAACGTGAATTGGGTGAGATGAGATTTTCAATATGCTGTTGATTTTATCTCAAAAGTAGGACTTCACTGAAATAATTTTCCTAATATGCATATTTGACACAGCATGAGACTTAACACACCACTGACCCATCTCTGCTTCCCAACCACTATCAGGAAATTAAAATTTCACATCAAGCCTATCTCAATCACCGTATACTCCATGTTTCCTTCACTAGTGGGCATCACAAAATCCCTCACATCTACAATTATACTTCATCCTTATATTCTACAACATACATTGTATCTTGTCACATCATGCATTAAATTTAAATCTCTGATCCTTGCATAGATATTACAAGGTCTCTCCTCGCCATCTCTGTAATTTGCTACAGTGGGGAATTCCCCTCCAACCCAGTTCCATTCCTATCTTTATGATTTATTGTGCAGTCCTCCACACTTTACTCCATCCTGCTTCCACCTGGCAGGACACAGTCTTTGGAATTCCCATTCTAAGTAATTTCTTCATGCAACTTTCCTCTCTTCTAAGAGACTTTTAGAAAGCCAAATGAAGATCAATCACTTGGCTATTCCTTCTAATTTTCCAATCTTTGATGTGGTGCGCATTTTTCTAATGCCAGAGGTACTTTGCTTAAATCTAAATTATTTTCATTGCTGCTTGCAGTTTGAAAATGCTTCAATAAGAAACTCTCTTGACACTTGGGAGAGGGGAGTGTGCAGTGGGATCTGGGTGTCATTGTGCACCAGTTGCTGAAGGTGAGCATGCAGGTGCAGCAGGCAGTAACAAAAGCAAATGGTATGTTAGCCTTCATTGTGAGAGGTTTCAAGTACAGAAACAAGGATGTGTTGTTGCAGTCGTACAGGGCCTTAGTGAGACCACACCGAGAATATTGTGTGCAATTTTGATCTCTTTTTCTGAGGAAGGATGCTCTTGCTCTTGAGGGAGTGCAGCGCAGGTTTACCAGGCTGATTTCAGGGATGACGGGTCTGACGTATGAGGAGAGATTGACTAGGTTGGGATTGTTTTCGCTTGAGTTCAGATGAATGAGGGGGACCTCATAGAGACTTATAAAATTCGAACAGGACTGGAAAGGGTAAATGCAGGGAGGATGTTCCTGATGGTGGGTGTGTCCAGAACCAGGGGTCACAGTATGAGGATTTGGAGTAGATGATTTAGGATGGAGGTAAGGAGACATTTCTTCAACCAAAGAGTGGTGAGTCTGTGGAATTCATTATCACAGGAAGTGGTTGATGCCAAAACTTTGAATGTATTCAAGAAGCGGCTAGATACAGCACTTGGGGGCAATGGGATTAAGGGTCACGGTTAGAAAGCAGGATTAGACTATTCAGTTGGACGATCAGCCACGGTCGTGAAGAATGGTGGAGTAGGCTCGAAGGACTGAATGGCCTTTCCTGCTCCTATCTTCTACGTTTCTATGTTTCTATTTCCTAAAAAAGCTTGTAGCTGCATCAGAATGTTGGAATTCCCTCCCTGATGGCATTGTGGATCTACCTTCAGCAGGTAGACTGCAGCAGTTCAAGAAGGCAGCTCATCACCACCTCCTCAAAAGCAGCTAAGGACGGGCAGTAAATGCTGGTCCGGAGAACAATACTCACATGTCATGAATAAATAGAAAAAAAATTCTCTGACAAACTCTTAGTACGTTTAAATAAAAGTACTTGCTGTATGCATTAGAAATGTCGTCACCTAGGCTGGGTTTTACACTGAAGGTGTAATTTCAGAAGCCAAATGCAAATTTTGGAGTGAGCCAGCTTAATAAATGTGGCGGTTTAATTTTTCAGATGATGGCCATTCAATTAATATGAGGGTGGATTTTCTGTCATCTTCACGAAGATGTATTACTCTATAAGGCTGCTGAACAATTGAAGATCTATATTCCATTGGAATCCTACAGGAGTCAATGGTCTCTGCTGAAACTGCAGGTGGACAAAGGATGCAACATTCAGGATATTCAGGTCAGCGGATCTCATTGGGGCCAGGCTGGCAGCTCTCAGAGAGGGCAGATGAAGAACTAAACTGAAGGGGGCAAAACTCTGGGAGCAGGGCCTCTGAATGAAACTTTGGGCTGGGGGGGAGGCTCACCCACTTTCACTGACCAGCAGCCCATAAGATTAAACTTCGGCTACAAAGGGAAGCACAGTGGCACAGTGGTTAATAATGCTGCCTCACAGAACCAGGGCCCAAGGTTTGATTCCAGCCTTATCTGACTGTGTGGAGTTTGAATTGTCTCCTCATGTCTCCATGAGTTTCTGCCAGGTGATCTTGTTTCCTCCCAGAGTCCAAAATGTGCAGGTCGGGTGGACTCGCTGTGCTAAGTTGCCCCATAGTGTTCAGGGATGTGCAGGGTAGCGATGGTAAATGTGGGCTTACGGGATAGGGTGGGATGTTCTTTGGAAGGGTTTCTGCAGACTTGATGGGCTGATTGGTCTCCACCTGCACCGTAGGGATTCTATGATTCTATGACTTCAGCGGCAGATTTCTCCTGCTGCCTGTTATATCGGAAAGGCAGTGGGATGTGGCCCTGAATTGGGAATTAATTGCCCATTTAGAGACCTGAATTGGGTTAAACATAGGCAATCCATTCAACCTTTCCCCCATCATCTTTGATATTGTGGACATGTCAGGAGTGGGTAGACCGGTAACAGATACACCACTGATAGCACAGTGCCTATTTTATACATTCTCCCACCTGTAGGTGGCACACAACCCACACCCGACTAACACTGCAATTTTGCTTCTTTTAAGACCTTGCTGACTACATTTCTCAACTTCCTTTAGGAAAGACAAAAACAAGGGATAGTCAACATGGCTTTGTGTGTGGGAAATTGTGTCTCACTAACTTGATTGAGATTTTTGAAGAAGTGACAAGGAAGATTGATGAAAGCAGAATGGTGGGCATTGTCTGTATGGATTTCAGCAAAGCGTTTGACAAAATTTCACATGGTAGATTGGTCAGCAAGGTTGATCATATGGATTCCAGGGAGAGCTACCCATTTGGAGACAAAATTGACTTGAAGGTAGGAGACAAAGGGAGATGGTGGAGGGTTGTTTTTCAGACCGGAGGCCTGTGACCAGCAATGCGCCACAAGGATCGGTACTGGGTTCCACTGCTTTTTGTCATTTATATAAATAATTTAGATGTGAATACGGGAGAAATGGTTAATAAGTTTGTAGATGACACCAAAATTGTTGGTATAGTGGACAATGAAGGAGGTAACCTCAGAGTAGAATGGGACTTTGATCAAATGGGCAATAGACCAAGGAGTGCCAGATGGACTTTAATTTACATTATTGTGCGATGTTGCACTTTGGTAAGGCAAATCAGGGCAGGACTTATACACTTAATGGTACACTTCATAATTCCTTGAAAGTGGAGTCACAGGTAGACAAGGTAGTAAAGAAGGCACTTGGTATACTTGCCTTCACTGGTCAGTGCATTGAGAATAGGAGTTGGCACGTCATGTTGCAGCTGTACAGGATATTGTTTGGCCACTTTTGGTCTCCCTTCTATAGGAAAGATGTTATTAAGCTTCAAAGGGCGCAGAAAAGATTTACAACGATGTTGCCGGTGTTGGAGTGTTTGTACTATAGGGAGATGCTGAATAGGCTGGCGTTATTTTCCCTGGAACATTAGAGGTTAAGGGATGACCTCAAAGAGGTATATAAAATCATGAGGGGCATGGATAGGGTGAATAGCCAAGATCTTTTTCCCAGGGTAGGGAAATTAAAACTAGAGGGCATGGTTTTAAGGTGAGAAGGGAAAGATTTACAAGGGACGTAAAGGGTAAATTTTCACACAGAGGGTGGTGCATGTATGGAACGAGCTGCCAGAGGAAGTGATGGAGGCTGGTACAATTACACCATTTAAAAGGCATGAACAGGAAGGGTTTAGAGGGATATGGGCCAAGTGCTGGCAAATGGGACTAGATTAATTTAGGAAATCTGGTTGGCATGGATGAGTTGGACTGAAGCGTCTGTTTCCATGCTGTATGACACTATGACTCTATGACTCTATTAACAGTCAATAATCCATATGGCAGAACCTGCAAGGAGCCAGGAATTGATGATGAACTGTCAGAGTTTATTGCCACTCTGAAAGTGACAGCATTTTCAGGACATCGAGCGTGCGCAGGATCCATAGGAATTCTGAACTAGCGGGATGTGACTCTGAGTATTGACACAGGCAGTGCTATGGATCTTTCCCCCTGTCCCACAATCAAACCCATCCCTGACCAGAGTCAACAATTGCTGAAAACAGTGAGAACTTCAACTTCGCGATAGTGAGAAAACCCATACAACTCACATCTTGCTCAATCAAGTGTCATTGGTACGTAACAGAAACATAATTAATAGCATCTGTCTAACTGCAGAACCTGCCCTGAAAAGATTGCTTGGTAGTCATGCAATACTGCTAAATAATTAATTCATAAGTTTTTTAAAGCAAGATATTGAAATTATTTAAAAAGAATGCTTCTTAGAATATTTTAGCTCTTACCTTTATCCCCTCTGATTGTTCTATGTTTCAATTTGTGCTTTGTATTTTTTTTTAGATTTTTGCTTTTATCACGATTCGTCTTGTTTTCTGTTTGGACAATCATGATATCACAGCAACAAAGCATTGTGTCATGCCTCACTGGAGTCGTACACTGGAAATCAAACCAGACTTTTCCTGGAGTTGTCAGAAAATTATATCAAAGTACACAGAGACCTCCTGTTTACCTGTCAGATAGACACAGGTCAATAGAAAATACGGAACAAGTTTTGTACTGAGCAAGAACTATGATTTGTTTCAAAATAATCAATTCTAACCACAAATAAATAGTATTGCGAGCTGTTGACATGTAATGCTACTCTCTAAAAAACGAAAACCTTTCTAAACTACCTCCCTTGCCCCATGTACACATGCAGGCAAACACAGACAGACAAGCAACATTGAGTTATGTGTGGTGGGGCAACATAATTCTGGGAAAGCTGTTCAATGGCCCCAGTCTGCAGGGTTCACTGAGATGATCCTTTTGCTTGCCAGGATTTTGCATTCTTCTCTCTCTTCTCCTGTTTTCTTTCACTTCTTCACAGGACCCGGTGTGGATGATATATTAACTGCAATGTCTCTTAGCTATTGATTAAAGGCCATATCTAACAGCAACTGGTGGGAGAACATAAAGGATTTAAATATTTTACTGTAGGTATGTTCGGTATTTTACACCACCTGTCCCTTGGAGCAATCCATAGGCTTCTGCTAGTATCGTTCACACCCACAAGCTTTTCAGCTACCCATGAGCCAATAAGGTAATGGTTCTCAGCCTGATGGACTTTATCATCCACAACTCATCAAAACAATCAGCAACCTGTTGCTGGCCAAACTTCTCTTTGTACACACTAGCTGGTGCCAACCTTTCTACAAGCAGCCTCCTCTATTGCTTGAATAAATTAACAGTGTAGACATGACTTACAATGAGTTTCAGTTACTTGCTTTTTAAAAATACAGTGACTCTTTCCACAATCCTTGGTTTAAAATCATTTATTTGTAAAGACTTTGAAAAAAGACTTTTCCCATTTCAGTCCACAGTTAAAAATACAGAGGGAAAAATGTCTTTACAACTGAAAAGAGTGTGCAGTCTGTTGCAGAGCCATTGCATTGTGATAGAGGTGACATTTCGGCTGGACAGACTATCAGATATTTCGGTTTTATTCAGGCAGTGCATTTTTCTTCCTCAATAATTGCTGACCTAATCATTGGGTCGAGAAATCCCAGATCCACGAGAATGACCTTTAGAAATGGCTCGTGCTCATTTTCAATCTGGGGTATGGAGATTGGGGAAATGGCAGGCTTGTGATTTAGGTCAGGCTACTCATTTAAGAATGGAGAGTTAGTCTCTGAGGTGATCTGAGCAGCAATCTTGAGCGGGAACTCTTAAACTGTCTTCAAAGTTTATAAGTTAAAGCATAAAACAGCCCTGCTGCCCTCACCCCCTTAATTTTCATGCCCCAACCCATGCCTGTCTATACCCCTCTGTATCCAATCCTATGGCTTCATACCCTGTGCCAAGTTATGTCAATGTACCATGGCCATTTGAACCCCATATATCAACTTATGGTCCTATATAACCTCTATGCCAGCTGGGTGCCAACTCACACTTATACCTACCACAATATTTCAATTCCCTCCACATATGTATTATTTAACATGGTTGCATTACAGGAAATAGAAAATAAAGTTAGTAGTCTACTGTTGA
Source organism: Ginglymostoma cirratum (assembly GCA_024137785.1). NCBI lineage: Eukaryota > Metazoa > Chordata > Chondrichthyes > Orectolobiformes > Ginglymostomatidae > Ginglymostoma > Ginglymostoma cirratum. The sequence goes on along the minus strand of JAHRHZ010000289.1, from coordinate 34,547,280 downwards.
TGCCACTACTAAAATAAAGAACAATCTCATTGATCCAAAAAAAAAATCTTGGAATTGTTTCAACCAATACCAAAGAAACATTACACTTAAGTATTCAATGCCTTACATTCGCAAACGTTCCCATTCTATAAGTAGTTGGAGCCATCAGCAAAACACTCCCTAATAGATTATCCCTTGTGAAAATGATAGCTTGGGAAAACATTCATGCAGCACAAAAAAAAAATTCTCTTTTTAAACAGTCACTTTGAAATACCTATCAACATTTTATTTCAACACCACATTTTTAAAACAATTATCTTACATCTTTGGAGTCTCAGTGAGTGTCTGCACTTCTCACACGCAAGCATGCCCCTTCACTGTCCCAACTGATGCCTGACATCCACCAAATTTGTATCAGGATCAGATCCAAAGGAATACCTAAGCTTCTAAAAAGGAGAAGGACATAAAATGTTCCGCTAATTCTCAACCCTCTCTCCCATGCACTTCCCATGCTCTACCCATGCCAAACCATGGAACCTAATGCATGCACCCATTCAGCACGGTCACCCAGTCACCATGCTACCTTAGAGACTCCTTCCACTCTCCACCTTCTTCCGTTTAACAACCATTCTAGCTCTGAGTATCTACAAGTACTCGTGTACATAAGAGAAAAAAAATCTCATTGGGAAAACAAAATTAAAGCTCCATTACTTAAAATTCTAAACTGCAGACTATATCCTCTTGTGGAGAGCATTCACATTTATTTCTTTAAAAAAATACACATTTTAACACTTCTTAACAGATTTTGATAGGGCCTGACAAGGTGGACAGTTCCAAAGGGCTTATCCATATTTTATGCATAATCTTTCTGCAATTAACAGTCTTAGAGGGCACCCAACTCCTACTACAAAGGATTCTTGACCCCTAACCTAATGTGTCCTGAGTTATATCCAGATGGATATGTCAGCTTTCTTGAAGGATATTCTGGCTATCCAAAGTGCGTACACTGAGAACAGACTTGCCCTACCTGGTCTAATCTCCATAATATGGATCCATACACCAGTGACCCTAAAATCCAATTTCAGTGGAGGCAGCTGGTCATACATGAACTACGGACGGGCCGTAATCCCACCCCATAAAATGAGAAATGCCAGGTGTCCTGGTGAGATTAGCGATTCCTGATGCTTTCCAGCACTCTTGCAACAACAACCAAAAGATCACCATCATGGTGAAAATGGGGTCTTTTCGAGGTCTGTGGTGACTCCTCTTGCATCATTTCTGACCATAAACATTTCTTAGTTATAAATGAATTTGACCCAATACTTGACTTTGCCTAAACGCAACAAATCAAAATGAAAGTTGTGCAATGCAAGAGGTGAGTTCACTCTTGGAAGAAAGCACACGTCCAATAAGCACATAGAAGCATTTTAAAGCAACCTAGAGAAAGTGTTTAATTTGTCTGTGGAATGATGCTGTGTTGAAATATTGGAATGTGCAGAAAAATCTCCAGGCAGTACATTGATTTGCCAAATATGCTGCTTTCCCATTATCCCAGTTGGTTGTTTTATAATTGTTATCACAGACTATGCATCTCCTTCATATGCTATTGATTAGGAAAAAAAAAATAAGGCAGTGTTTCAGAAACCTAAACCCTCAGTGTATTCTGTTGCAGATGAAACATTCTACGGCATGTCATTTGGTTTACTTAACCAACCATGTGGGAAAGATATTGTACAATTTTCCTCTTACATAATACATAAATCTATTGCTGTTTTCTTCATTTGATTAGAATTAGATATATAGGATTTGTTATAAGGCTCTAATCTATCAGAGTTGGCCATGAATATGTATGCCTCAGAACGGCTGGGGCTCACTTCTCTGCTGCCCCTCAATGCATGATTACTCCTTGAATAAATTATTGCATGAAATTGGACTTTAATATGAACATAAAACAGTAGATAAACGGCAATTTATTGTGCTTTCACCTTGAAGCGACCTTCTTGTTCTTTTTTACTTAGCTTCCGTGTTACGCTGTTGCTCCTAAACAACAAACCATTTTCAAACTCATCAGCTCAGATGCAAACTGATCTTGCATTTCCCCGGCTTATTCCCCATCAAACTAGAATGTGATAGCTTATATCTCTGCCACTAATCTTCACAAAATTTGAATTCAAAATAGCTGTAAGATTATATTTTTTTCTGTCATTTTGTCCTGCATAATGGCAAAAAATACAGTTGGAATACAGAAGAAAGAAAAGAATGAAAAATCCGTTATATACGGTAAGCCATGTTTCATTTTCATTCTGAAACTCAATGGGGTTTCTTTCTTCCATGGCCGTTTAAAGACAACAAGGATGAAGGAGGTCATAAAACCTGTAGGAAACAAAGATGAGTTGAAGTTGTAGATGCTTTTCTGCATTATACTGTTTGCAGAAAAACAAGAAATCTCCTGTAATGTCTTCTTTTTTGAGAAATACACTGTTGCTTGTTAAGACTCTGTTAATGAGCTTGGAGAGGAATACTTGGCAAGAGGAAATTAAATGAACGAGCAGGAGTTAGTTACTCATGCACTCAATTTCATTCAATGATGAAGTATCTAAAATCTTTGGCACAGTGTTCACTGAACATGAATTTTGTTGCTTTAATTGGTTCAGCAATAGTATTGTTTGAAGACAGAACCTGGATACAAGCTCCATAGACATCTGTCCCAGCCATGACCACTGCACTTTTAAACAATGTGTTGTGCTATTTTCACCAACATCTTAATCAGTTGAGCAGATGTTTGTCTGGAAAAAAGGAGCAACAAACTGCTGAATATTTCAAATGGGTTTTCAGATTTATTTGTGATTTCAAAACTCGGAGACATCTTGCACACAACGTAACTTCAGCACAAACTCATTATCAACATTAATTGAGCTTTTGGTCGCATCCCACAATGTCTGATTCTTGCATTTATACATTTTTCCACATACCTCTGTGAAGAATCTAGGACTATTTTAAGGCATTTCTTGCATACAGATGCAAATTGTTGTTAATTTCACAGCAATTTCAACATCCTGGAACTGGATTAACATCCTTAACCATCCTGAAACATTAACCATTAATGTAATCAGTTAAATTCCTACGAAGTAAATTCAGAGATGTGAAATGAGTATTAATGCAGACTGGTCCTGTCTGCTCAGGTTTCTGTTGACTAAGCAAACAAAATATAATAAACAAACTCACCCAGTGGAAACCTGAAGCAATTAGCATTTCAATTCACTGTCATAAAATATTTAAAAAATTGGAAAGATAAGCACCATGTCATCTAAAAGTGGAAAGCATTTTTTTTGCATTTTCACTTGGATGTTAAAGCCTGATTCATGCTGAGTACCCTCTTGCAGTTGCAGACGGCTTTCCATTGTGTCATGTGGGTTTAGAAATTCAAAGAAAACAGGCTGGACCATCCTTTTGTGAAGGTGCGAAGACTGTGTGGATCTTTAAAAATGGGTGTTGAGACCCCAATGTCTTGGCGCTATTTCTGGCACATCTATTCTTACTGACAGGGGCAATGGGTAGGGAATAATTCACACAGTAAGGAAAGACAAACTAGGCAGCATCATTTGAATTTGGTGCTGAGTTCAAATAGATCCCTACTGAATAGTAGAGAAGTCGGAACTTTCGATGCTGGAGAATCTGAGATAACAAAGGGTAGAGCTGGATGAACACAGCAGGCCAAGCAGCATCAGAGGAATAGGAAAGCTGACATTTCAGGCCTAGCTCCTTCTTCCTGCTGAATAGTAGTTTTGTTTGAGCACGAACACTTGAAGAGATTTAAAAGCTTTGAATGAGTTTCATGAATTGGGGATTTTTCACCATTAATTATTATTGTAACCTATATTAGGCTTTTAGATACTTGTTGTCTTCATTTCCACATGCCTCCTGATGTCTGTACATTGTGGATATTGGGCGAGTGGCTATGGAGATGGCATGGGAGGACATTGGGCCATGGTAGATGAGTTGGTATGGAGGGCCAATGGGAGAGTATGAGGAGGGTGGGGTGTAGTTAGAGGTATGAATTGGCACAGATGACCCAGTGGATTGTAAGTGGCATTGGGGTGGATTTTGCTTGGCATGGAAGAGTCATGGGGTTTGAGGGACCATGGGGAGGTGGAGTAGAGGATGTCAGGTGTTGTGATGGATGAGTGCTAGAGGACTTAATGGCTTCTAAGATAACTGGGACAAAGTACCAGAGAACTAAGATAGACTTTCTAAGCAGAGATAGTAGGAACTGCAGATGCTGGAGAATCTGACATAACAAGGTGTAGAGCTGGATGAACACAGCAGGCCAAGCA
>JAHRHZ010000289.1:34530349-34542567 GCA_024137785.1 Ginglymostoma cirratum | reverse complement strand
TGCTTGGCCTGCTGTGTTCATCCAGCTCTACACCTTGTTATCTTAGACTTTCTAAGCAGCCCACTTCAGCACTCTCCTAACCCCATGGCCACCTATAATCTGTTTCCAGGGTTAGATAGCCCTGACTATACCCCTCTATGGGAATTTTCCAGAACTAACTATATCAGTGCAAAAAATCAGACTCACTTTAACAATGGAAAGATTTCACAGTAGCGCCTGGCCCTGATCTCACTGAATGAGTGGCATCCCTATCTTTGGGGCAGTAAAAATACAATGTAAGTAAATATATTATTCTTCCTAATAAAAGAGAACAATGAATAACGTTAATATAAGGCCAATACAACTTACTCTAGACAGACAAGAATTTTTAAATAACAAAACTATTTCAACTGGGAGGTTGTATTCTCAATTCACTAAGCTGTACACTGTAGGAACATAGGCATTATGAGACAAAGAAAAGGCCAAGTTCAATCTGGTTGGCCTTTCACTATCCTGGTAGGAACATAGTAGATGAGAATGGGGATACATAAAATCATGGCAATTAATCTCTATTAATCAGTCAATAAGAGAGTCAAAAATGACACAAGCAACAGCCCAACAGCGAACATATCTCGGTTCCATTAGTTTGAAAGACATTTTTTACTCCCCTCAAGCATACTGTACTTACCAATTATTATGTGTTATGATGTTCATATTCTGTGTCCCAAAATGCTATTTTTTGAAAGAAATCTATTTACCAGCAAAAGTCTCACGCAGGTGCAATTTTTCAGTAATATCCTGCTATGCGCTAGCGAACAATACAGTTGATTCTGGCACACAAAAGTATTCAAAATTAAATTGAAAGTCTCAAACCAAAGCAAGTGGTATTCTGCAGCAAATTAATTCCTTACAACAGCTGTTAATTAAAATAGCATTAGTGCCATTTTTGTGTGATTGATTTACCATCGAATGGTATTGCTTTTGGTTTGGGATTTACAATTATATGCAAAGTAGCTGATTATCTTTTATACCCACATCTGATGCAAGCATCACCTTTTCCATCTGCCTGAACTTGCCCCTCTTTTAGGGCCACTCACTTCCTCAAAATAACGTGTTACTATGGGAACCTGAATAAGTCTTAGTTATGTTTATTTTCATGGAATGTTCTTTGTTCCCTGCATACTCCAGTCCCCTTCTTCACTCTTTTCTCCTGGGCTTTCATGGTGCCATTTCTAGCTGTCACACTGAACTGGAAAATTTGGTCAACTTTGCTTCCAATTTCTACACTTTCCTTGCCCTCATATAATCCGTCTTTGATTCTTCCCTTCAGTTCCTTGACATCACTATCACCATTTTTGGGCATAGGTTGTCCACCCATATATGTCAAAAACTCACTGATCTTCAACAGTCACTATGACCACACTTCATTCACTTGTGAAGATGAGTCATACTGGAATTGAAATGTTAACTCTATTTTTCTCCCCAGAGATGCTGCCAGACTTGGACCATAAGATACAGGACTAGAATTAGGCCATTCAGTCCATCGAGTATGCTCTGCCATTCAATCATGGCTGATATCTTTCTCGACACAATTCTACTGCCTTCTTCCCATGATCCTTGATCCCTCGCTGACTTTCTCCAGCATTCTTTGTGTTTGTTTCCGATTTCTAGTACTCGCGGTATTTTGCTTTCTTTTAACCTGTTGTTTGTAAGAACTATGTTCCCCTATTCCAGTTTCTCCATATCTGTTGCACCTTCTGATGCCACATTTCAGACCATTGGTTTTTCTTCAACCAAAGATTCCCCTCCACCTAGCAGTCTGTACATTCAAGGATCATCCTCTGGCATCAAGAATATCACACCTTCTGAAGGGTTAGTTCCATTTTCAGTGACTCAGTGGGCGATAAACGCTGGCCTAGTCATCAATGCCCACAGCCATGAATGAATGACTAAAAGGAAGATATTTTCTGTGCAATAGCAGGAGATGAAACACCCACCCTTTCATCAACTCCCTTTCCACAGCCCAGGCCCGCAAACACTTCAATGTGAATGGCCTGTTCATTTGTATTTCTTTCAATTTACAACACATTCACTCACAAAGGGATCTCCTCTAGATTGGAGAGACAAAACACAAATTAGACAAGTACTTTGCTGAATATCTTTGTTCAATTCAGAAACATGACATTGATCTCATATTATTTTGATTCTCCACTTACACTCCGATCTCATTGCACTCGGTCTGCTGTATTGTCCTCATGTAGTTGCAGCTCCATAAATAGCACCTCAAATAATAATTAGGTAGTACAGAACTTGTACGTTGCTGAAAGAGGGTCAGTTAGCTCAGTTGGCTGCTAGGCTAATTTGTATTGCAGAGTGACGCCAACAGGGTGGGTTCAATTTCTGCACAAGCTGAGGTTACCATGAAGATCCAGCTGTCATTACCTTTCCCTGTGCCTGGGATGTGGTGACCCTCAGGTTAAACCAGCATCCGTCAGCTTGCTCTAATGAGAGAGTTGGATTGTGGTGACTTTACTTACTTAATGCTTTAAAAAGATGCATTTTGTTGAAGTTACTTGTTTCGTTCTAATGAGGACCATTCACAAGATTACCAGTTAAATGACAAACAACGTTTTTCTACGCTCTGAGAGGAATGGGCTGCTTGGTGGGTGAGTGGATTCTGACTAGTAGAGGCATTGCCACTGAAAATGCATCAGTTTGATGAAGTCTGACAGTTAATTGCCAAGCTTCCTTTAAATTCAAATTAGGCATGTTGCTCAAGGCACTGCCCCAAGGAATGAAACAGAGAATTATTATTGCTTAATAAAAACCAAAAGAACTGCAGATGCTGTAAATCAGGAACAAAAAAGAAAATACTGGAAAAGGTCTGACAGCCTCTGCGAACAAAAATTAGACTAAAGATTTCGGGTCCAGTCACCCTTCCTCAGAACTGATGGTAGCTAGGAAAATGTCGGTTTATATGCAGAAGTTAGGGTGGAAGGAAGGGTTAACGAGTAAACGATAGGTGGGCATAGAGCCCAAAGAGAATTTCAGGCATAACATGGCGTCAAACTCTTCTTCTGCTGCCTTTAACTCAGGGCCCATTTCTTTGTACAAGAGTCCTCTCCCTGTCCGACAGACCACTTCACCCAATTCCAACTCTCTCCCTCCATCTGGACACTTCCCTCTGGCCTTTTATGTGCACTCGATCTATTTATTGAAAACTGTCAATGTGATATTGGTTGCTTCAATTTCTCTGTCCCCTCACCCAATCCAATCTATTTCCCTCTGAAATGACTGCACTCTGTGCGCTTAGATTCAACCCTGACCTTGTTATTAAGCCTTACGATAAAGGTGGTACTGAGTGATAGTATGGTGTACTGACCTGTACATTGCAGAGGCTAAACACCAGCTCTCAGATACTTGCTCCTCCCCTGGACCATGACCCCACCATGGCATATCCGGCCATTGTATCAACTACGGTCACTGACCTCATGTCATCTGGTGATCTCCACTTCCACCCCCCCTCCCCTCCACTACTGCCTCCAAGATGATAGATCCTAGCCCTGCACAGCTCGCTTCTACTTCCTTTCAAAAATCCACAGCCAGGACCGCCTGGGCAGACCCATTGTTTCTGTCTGCTTCTGCCCCACAGAACTCACCTCTTGCTATCTTGTCTTTTCTCCCTGGTCCAGTAGCTGACCAGTACATCCGTGATTCCTCTGACTCTTTACGCCACTTTCGGAATTTCCAATTTGCAGGCTGTAGCCTCTTCCTCTTTACCATGGATGTGCAATCCCTTTACACATATATCCCCCACCAGGATGGTGGCAGTGCTTTCCTCTTCTTTCTGGGGCAAAGGTCTGAACTGTCCCCACCCACCACCACCCTCCTTCACTTGGCCAAGCTTGCCCTCGACCTCAACAACTTCTCTTTTAACTCTTCTTATTTTCTTCAGGTCAGAAAAGTGACCATGGGTACCCGCATGGGCCCAATAATGCCTGTCTCTTTATGGGGTACTTGGAACATTCCTTGTTCCAGTCCTATTTTGGCCCCCACCCATGACTCTTCTTCCGATACATTAATGATATCATCCATGCTGCTTCCTTTTCTCCTTCAGAATTAGAAAAGTTCATTGATTTCAATTCCAATTTCCATCCTAGCCTCATTTGCACCTGGTCTATCTCTCCCTTCCTTTCCTCGACATCTCTGATTCCATTTCTCAGGATAGACTGGCCACTAATATCCACTATAAACCCACCAACTCCCATAAATATCTGGACTATACATCTTTTCACATTGCTTCCTGTAAGGCTCCATTCCATTCCCTTAGTTCCTGTGTCTCATATGATTCAATGAGGCCAACTTCGCCAAGGGACCCTCCGAAATATCCACCTTCTTCCTCAGCCAAGGATTCCCCAACACCATTGTCGACCCTCAACGGGGTCCAAACGCCCTCGCCCCCTTTCTTCCCTCCCGCAATAGCGATAGGGTTCCCCTTGTCCTTATCTACCATCTCACCAGCATCCACATCTAGAAGCTCATCAGCTGCTAATTTTGTGCCACCTCCAATGAGATGCAACCATTAGACACATATTCCCCTCCCCTCCTTGGTCCGCTTTCCTCAGGGACAGTTCCTTCTGGGACAGGCTGGTCTGTTATTTCTTCACTCCCAACACTCCCTGCCGACATCCCCACGGTACCTTCCCTTGCAACCGCTGAAGGTGTAACACATGCATATTTACCTCCTCCTTCACCAGTATCCTGTGTTCCAGGTGAAGAAGCACTTTATCTGCACTTCACACAATCTAGTCTACTGCATTCGCTGTTCACAATGTGGTCTCCTCTACACTGGGGAAATGAAGTGTAGACTGAGTGTCCACTTTGCAGAACATCTATGTTCTGCTCGCAAAAATGTCTCCGAGCTAACTGTCATCTGCCACTTTAACACACTACACTGTTCCCTGGCCAACATCTCTGCCTCAGGCTTGCTGCAGTGTTCCAGTGAAGATTAGCACAAACTGGAAGAACAACACCTCATTTTCTTCTTGGGGACCATGCAACCCTCTGGGCTCAATATCGAATTTAATAATTTTAGGGTCTCCCATGTCTCCCATGTCCTAGCCCCGTATCCCACATATCAGGCCTTGTTATCACATAGTCTGACATTACACACTACCCTTTGTTAGCCACTGACAGTCTCCATTAATAGCTATTCACCGTCCTAGCTAACTTGTTATCCACTCCTTTGTCCAACTGTTCTTCTCTCTCTTTGAGTTCTATTCCCACCTATCATTCACTCCTTTCCACCTCCCCCCACCCTATCTTCTGCATATAAACAGACATTTCGCTAGCTACCAACAGTTCTGAGGAAGGGTCACCGGACCCAAAATGTTAACTCTGATTTTTCTTCACAGATGCTGCCAGAGCTGCTGAGTTATTATTGCCTATTTTGTTGAGTTGAGCGGCTATTAGTCAATTTAGTTAGATTGTGGCCATGAAGACTAATTATCAAACACTAACTAGAATTTCCTGTGGGCTGTGCAGGACAGTTGGACCTGCAGGCAGGCAGCAACATGGTCATGGGTCATGAGTAACGGGAGCGCAGGGGTCCATGCTCCAGGTGGACCTCTGAGGAGGTCCCCATGTTGATGTGTCTGCCGTGTTCCTGATCACAACCACAGTCACAACATGTGTTGTGGGCGGATCTCCCTACCACAATGGCTGCCTGGCAGTTGCCATTGGTTTCTCATAGTGAAGTTTGAGAAGTTGCTGAGACATCACCTTGAGATGTAGGAATCCTACAATGCAGGTTACAGCTCCTTCTGCCTCCAATTGATCTTCCAGCTTCAGGAGCCCATCTGTCATATTTAATTGGAGAATGGATGCACCCTCCGACTACTAATTATTCAATTCAGTCTAAATCACAATTTAGTAACATTTTCTCACCCAGTGTGAGGTTGGGACACTCCCATTCGATGCCAGTGTCAGTGTCTCAATCCAAAAGGCAAAATCTTGCCCCGTGTCTCTTTCTCCACATTTGCTGCTTTAGCCTGTTGAATATTTCCAGTATTTTCTGTCTTCATTTAAGATTTTGCTTTTGTAGCTTTTGCACTTATGACATTTCCTCATCTTCATATTCTTTGCACTTACTTTAAAATATTCTCCAACTTTTCTTTGGCGCTTTTTTTTTTAAAACATGTACCATCCACCACGACCCTGGCCAGAACTTTGAAGTTGCAATAATAGCTTTGGTGGTATTTCATATCTAGTTGTGTTCCTTACCTTCAGTGCATGCCATGAGAACTTCCACCATTGTCGTCCCTCACAAAATTTTGACGGTAATTGCATTTATCAATACTTTTTAAGGGCTCCTTCTCTAAAACTGCTTTTGTTTTATTCTCTGTTTTATTCCTGCCTCTGTCATTGAACTATTCTGACTAGAAGTCCACACTGCACAGATTTAACCACAGACTATCTTCCATTTTCCTGGGGCCAAGTCAAGCATTCAGTGCTTTAACTGTAGAAAGATCATTCTTGTAATGGAACTGCTAACTGGTTGATCCTGTTTTGTTGCTGTTATAAGGTCTTGTAATTCTCTAAATTAAATGGATGGGCACGTTTAAAAAAGTTGGGATCCATTATACTCTTTGAATTAAAAAAACAGTAACCTACATTCTTCTCAATTGATGCCTGCTTGTAGTTGTACAGGAGGAAATTAGAATGGAAAGAAGTTCTAGTGAAGCTCCTGACATGTTAAAAAATAAACTACACAGCAAGTTTTCTTCTTCAATTCTCTGAACAATAGCAGGTATGACCCAGGGCATTAAAATCGTAAGAGGCATAGATAAGATAGATAGCCGACAACATCTCCCCATTGTAGGGGAGTCTAAAACTAGAGGGCATAAGTTTAAGGTGAGAGGGGAGAGATACAAAAGGATCCAGAGGGTCAATTTTTTTCACACAGAGGGTGGTCAATATCTGGAACGGGCTGCCAGAGGTAGTGGTGGAAGCAAGTACAATTTTGACATTAAAGAAACACTTATACAGGTATATGGATGGGATAAGTATGGAAAGATATGAACAAAATGTAGGCATATGGGACTAGTTCAGTTGCGAACAGCATGGGCAAGTTTGGCTGAAAGGCTGTTTCCATGCTGTAGACCTCCATGAATCTATGGATAGGGCAAAGAGGCAGGTCTTAAATCCACACAGTTCAAATGGGATTGAACCACATGCTGTTGATAATAATCTAACCTACACTGGCCACTCACGCAACGGACCTCTTAAAGAGTCTGAGTTGCTGTGGCAATATCCACTTCTCATGCACATTGTAATTTGGAGTTATGAATACTATAGATAAAGATTGCAAACGTCATTCTTTCATATGGAGGACCTGGTCCTACTCTTACCTCCTACGAATGATATGTGTTGGAGGAATTTGCAGGTTTATAGTCAACTGGTTTGGCCGCATTGTCTGTCAAGCCCTGGAGTAAGATCAGATCTTTGGGCTCAAAGGTAGGGATGTTACCTACGGCACAACAAGACGCCTAGCATCTATCAAGTGGTAATTCTGGCAGTAAGGAATGCCTGCTGACACCTCAGATGCAAATTTGATTTAATATTCCTGTGAATCTGTGCCAAATGCAGGAAAATGGGACTGGTTCAGTTTAGGAAACTTGGTCGGCATGGACGAGTTGGGACGAAGGGTCAGTTTCCATGCTTTATGACTCTATGCTGCTTTCTCTATTTCTCTTCCACAGGTACTATTCTCAATTGTAGAAACTTAACCGTGCTGCATTTTCCTTTTCCAATTTTGTGGAAGGTTTATTCCAGCTTTTGAGTTTTTGTTTTGTTCATGAATCCATGTACCGCCAGGAGGGATGAGGTGGAGGAAGTCTATACAGAGAGATGGGGGCAAGTGATGACGCACAAGATAGGGAGAGGGGTGCTGGGAATTGGCTGGTGAACAAAGGGTTCAAGTAGAAGCAAGCGTGAGTGGATGGATAGATGGAAGGTTTAGGGGAAGGAAAAATGGGTGAAGAAGGGAAAAGGAAGGAGAGGAAAGGAAAAGGAGATGTTGTTAGAGGTGACGGAGAGGCAAGCATGGGGAAAATGGGGTGGAGCAAGAAGGGTTGGATAAAAGAAGAGAGACGCAAGGAGGGTGATGTGGGAGAGTGAGGATGAGCTGGAGTGGGATAATATGTTGGAAAAGTGGCATGACTTTGAGGAGAGTTAGGGGGATGGATGTAGAGAAGGGCAAATATGGGGTGGGGGTGATGGCATGGGGAAGGGTTTGGAAGGATCGGGGAAATGCAAACTCCTTCCAGAAAACAGGCTGTTACAAAAATAAAACCAGAACAAAATATTAGACAACCCCTGGACAAGATCTCTTTACTAGATCCACTCAGTCGCTGTTTCTATTTCCTTCCTGTATAGACACAAAATCCTTTGATTTCTGTTGAATCTGAATTTGCTTGTCTCTTTTTTCCTTCAATGCCTCCTCTCAGCACATATTCATTGTACGACATTTATTCCATAAATCAACATGCTCTGATGAAATGATTGCTTAAATCAGCAGATTTCCTCCGATCATAATGTAGTGACATCTGGAACTTTAAGCAAAATGGTTATTTATACTGGAGATGGGGACCAGTCCCAGGGGAACTTTCCTGGTCACAGCTGCTCAATTAGAATGATTGCCATTGATAACTACCCTGTGTTTACTGTTATCTAGCCAATTAACAGGACAATTTACAACTTTATCATGGCTCTCAGGGGCTTTCACTTAGCCATAAGTTTTCTTGAAGGAGCGTATCAAACGCTATTTGAAAATTAAATCTGGGAGGGCAAGCTTTTTTGTGTGTGGTTTGGGATTTTTTTATATCTTAAACTCATCCACAAATTCTGTCTTTTCTTCTTAAGAATGCCTTACGGATTTCTTAAAGAGCTCTGCATATTAATCATTTCAGTTTTTAACCCATATTAAACCCTTTGCACTTACACATCTGCTGGCTCTCGTGCTTCACAAGAGTTGTCTATTCATTGTATTGACTATCCATTTTTCTTATCACTCTTAATACAAATATCCATTTTGTTTATAGATTCTGCATCAATAGCCATTTGTTTGAAATTGTGCTCTGTCCTGAGAACTCTCTCTTACTCTCCCTTTCAGCTTTCCGGCACTTATACATGTATTTTTCTAATTAGGTACCCATTATCAGTAAGCTACAGCCATTTAATCCCTCAAAACCTTCCGTCATTTTCAAATACTTTTGATCATCCCTTTTCCTTCTCTGTTTTCAGTAAAAATAGCTTCATTCTTGAAAAGAAATTGGTTCAGAACTTCCTACTTCTGATATATTCACCTTTTGATTTGATTTGTTTTGACTTGATTTGATTTGATTTATTGTTGTCGCATGTGTACGGAGATACAGTGAAAAGTATTGTTTTGCATGCTATCCAAGCAAGTCATATCCTACATATACATATCTGGACAATAGAACAGAATACAGAATGTAATATGACAGTGACAGAGAAAATGCTGAGAAAGATCAACTCTAATATATGAGAAGTCTATTCATAAGTCTGATAACAGAAGGGAAGTAGCCTTTCTAGGATCTCTTAGCATGAGTTTTCAAACTTTTATATTTTCTGCCTGATGGAAGTGGGTAGAAGAGTGTATAACTGGGGTGGGAGGGGTCTTCGAATATGTTGGCTACTTTCCTGAGATAGCAGGAAGTATAGACAGAATCAATGGAGGGAACAAAAACAGAAATTGCTGGAAAAGCTCAGCAGGTCTGGCAGCATCCGTGGAGAGAAAATCAGAGTTAATGTTTCGAGTCAAGTGACCCTTCCTCAGAACGTCTTTTCCAGGCTATATCTGTTTTTGTTTCTGATTTCCACCATCTGCGGTTATTTTATCTTTTGTCAGAGGATGGAAGGCTGGTTTGTCTGATGGACTGGGCTGCGTTCACAGCTCTCTGTAATTTCTTGCATTGTTGGGGAGAGTAGTTGCCATACTAAGTTGTGATGCATCTGGATAGGATGCTTTCTCAAGTGCATCTATAAAAAATTTACGGGGACCATTGTGGACATACTGAATTTCCTTAACCTTCTGGGGAAGTAGAGCCATTGGTGTGCTTTCATGGTGTGCTTTTCAGAGGTTACTTACATTCCACTCAGAAAAAAAAGCTAGAATTTGAGGAATACAATGAGTTAAAATACTCGTCAGGAAACTATGCTGAAAACGAAATTGGAATATGTTCTCAAGGTTCGATTCAAGAAAATTGAGTCAAATGGAATTGAGGGATACATCAAATGGCCAAAAGTTAAAATAATAATTAGCTTTAGAATTACTATCATGTGTACTCAAGTTACAAAGAATAAAGGTATAGTGAAAAGTGTACAATATCGCCAACACACGGCGCCATCTTAGGTACAAAGGCCATTGGTAAAAATCTTAGTACAAAGATAGAGAAAATAAAGACGGAAGTTACATTGCATTACAGATATACATCGTATAAGTTAGGAAATCAAAAGGCAAAGCTAAAAAGATAGACATTACAGTTTTCGTACAATGACTTCCATGTGGTCTGACCAGACTCCTCTGGTTCCCAAACGGTAGTCATCCTCGCTCGGGGCCACTGGCTGCCCTTCTCCAGTGTGCCTCTGCTCCATGCTCACTGGCCTTCCCCCGCTCCACTCCGGGCTGCTGGCCTTCCCCTGCTTCACTCTGGGCCAGTGGCCTTCCCCTGCTCCACTCCGGGCCAGTGGTCTTCCCCCGCTCCATTCCAGGGCGCTGGCCTTCCCCTGCTCTGCTCCAGGCCGCTGGCCTTCCCCTGCTCCACTCTGGGCCACTGGCCTTCCCCTGCTCCACTCTGGGCCAGTGGCCTTTCCCCGCTCCACTCCGGGCCAGTGGTCTTCCCCGCTCCACTCCGGGCTGCTGGCCATCACCTGCTCCACTCCGGGCCAGTGGCGGAAGAAGCAAAGACAGAAGAGGACAAAAACACACCAGAAATAAAAAGAAGAGAAAAATAAAATGACGGATGGAGTGGCAGAGCTCTGGTTGGCAGAACTCTGCCCCCATCTTGGATCCCAGTGTCGAGGATTCCAATGAAACTTGGAATTTCACAAGATAGAGCACCATTGCCACAAGCAAGAGTTTACTCAGCAGAATGAGGTGAAGTTTTGGCTTTGTGATGGACGAGTAAACACCTGTTCTTTGTACTGACAGAGACGGAAAAATTAAAGAGGTGAATAATCATCTGGTATGACTGGATCCTGAAGTATTCAGCATCCAGACTGATCAGTGGACTCTGTCATTACCACTTATGAACATGCAAAGTGGGAGCAATAGTAAGTCACTTAGTTCCTCAAGACTGCTGTGCTTCTCAATAAGACCATGACTGATCTGCATGTGTTTCGAATTCCACATTCTCACATTCCCACCTACAGCTTTAATTTCTTGCCTAACAAAAATAGATCTACAAAAAAAAAGAACTGCAGATGCTGCATGAAGGATCTTTCAGTTCTGAAGAAATGTTCCTGGGCCTGAAACGATAACTCTGCTTTCTCTCCACAGATACTGACAGACCTGCTGAGTTTTTCCAGCAATTTCAGTTTAAGAATCTATCTACCACAGTCTTAAAAATATTCAATGGTCCTGCTTCCACTGTCTTCTGAGTTCAAAAGTCACGCAATCTTCTGAGGAAAAGAAAGTCTTCCCATCATTGTCCTAAAAAGAAAGTTCCTAATTTTAAAATAATGCACACTTGCGCTGAAATCATCGATAAGGGAAAACATCCTTTCCCTACCCACCTTATTAAAACTGTTTAAGATCTCATACACATCAATCAAGTCATCTTCACTCTTCTAAACTCATTTCAGGTATCCACCTAGTAAACCTCCTCTAAACCACTTCTAATGCATTCACATCCTCCCTTAAATAAAGAGACTGAAACTGCATACAGTATTCAAGATATGGTCTTACCACTACCTTATCTAACTGAAGCATAATATTCTTACTTTTATGTTATATTCCATTTATAATAAAGGATTGCATTCGTTTGGCTTCTTAATCGCTTGCTGTACCTGCACACTAACTTATTGTGACAAATGAACACCTAGATCTCTCAGAGATAAAAGGTACTGCAGATGCTGGAGAATCCGAGATAACAAGGTATGGGGCTGGATGAACACAGCAGGCCAAGCAGCATCATAGGAGCAGGAAAACTTGACGT
>JAHRHZ010000289.1:34464151-34525605 GCA_024137785.1 Ginglymostoma cirratum | reverse complement strand
CTGAAACATGCTCCAGAATTAACTGTGCCTATTCAAGTTGTTCTATTGGCAGTACAATATTGGCATCAATGCAACAATGTAAAAATTGCCCAGGTATGTTGTTTTCACAAAATGTAGGACAAATCCAATCTGGCCACTTATCATCACATTAGTCTAGTCTTGATTATTGGCAAAGTGATAGAACAGATTGTTAAAAGTGCTACCAAGTGGCACTTGCAAAGTCATAACCTGAGCAATGACATTCAGTTTGGTTTCTGCCATGGCCACTTAAATACTGTTCTTAACACAGGCTGAAATCTAGAAATAAGGTGAGAATGACTGCGCTTGGCATCAGGACAATATTTGACTGAGTGTGGCATTGAGGACCCCTAACAAAACTAGAGCCAGTACAAATCGGGGCAAGTCACTCCACTATTTGCAGTCATACAGAGCAAAAAGGAAGATAACAATGATTGTTGGAAGTCAATCATCTCAGCCCCAGGACATCGCTGCAGGATTTCCTCAGAGTAGATATGATTGATCAACCAGCTTGGATACGTTATGCCACGCCTCGAGAACTTGAAAGGAGGCCTCCTGTCTCAGAAGTAGGGACACTGCCACTGCATCACAAATGCTGACAAGTTCCTCAGTCTAGGCCCAACCATCTTCAGTTACTTTGTCAATTACCTTCTCTACATCTCAAAGTAAGAGGTAGGGATGCTTTCTGATGATTGAACAATAGTCAGCACCATTCACAGAACCTCTGATACTTAAGCAGATTATGTCCATATGTATCAAGAGCTGTACAATATCTAAGGCTTGAGCTGATAAGTTGCAAGTGACGTCCATAGCACACAAGGGCCAGGAAATGACCATCTCCAATAAAAGAGAACCTAATCATTGCCTCTTGACATTCATGGGCAATACCATTTCTAAGTCATACATTATCAACATCATGAGAGTTGAAATTGACCAGAAACTGAACTGGATTCACTACACTGTGGCTACAAAAGCAGGTCAGTGCCTAGAAATGAGCTTTTCTCCTCTCTTCCAAATGCACATCCATCATGTGCAAGTTACAAGTTAGGAGAATGTTGGAATACTCTCTAATGGCCTGGGTGACTGCAGCTTCAACAATACTCAAGAAGCTTGATGCTATTGAGGAGAAAGCAGCCACTTGAATGGCATACCATGCACCACATTTCATATTCATTGCTTTAAACACTGATGCACAATGGTGTCTGTGTGTACCATCACAATAAACACTGCAGTAACTCACCAAGGGTCTTTCAACAATATTTTACAAACCTGAAACCTCTACCACCTAGAAGGACAAGAACAGCTAATTCATGGGAAAACCATCACCATTAAGTTCCCCTCCAAGGCATACTTCATTTGACTTAGAACTAAACCTCCATTTCTTTATTATCTCAGGGTCAAAATCCTGGAACTTCCTACCTACTAGCACTGTGAGTTTCCCTACACCCGAAAGGAAACCAAAACTAAAGGGGACTTCCCTGAATAATTGACAGAAACATGACATACCTGGGATATTCCGGACAAAATTTCAAACCAATTGTCTCCAATCATTTTTTTCCTATTTATTTTGCAGAACAATACAAATAAACCCTACACTTTACTGAGGTAACTGTATGTTATGTGTGTCTTGCAGTTGGTGTACTTTTCAGCAACATGCTCATGGTATCATCACAGCATGATAGTATGTGAACTGAGGATATTAAGATCTCAGACTCAAGCCTAACTTCAGCCGCATGAGGCATGGCAATTGAAAGCTACTATTGTCTGTGACTGAATAGCTTAATATTAGCCCAGACAATGAAGTGCCCATGACTAATATATGTATATATCATGTGTTGTCCTAAATGTCTGTTAAATAGTACATGATCCATATCTTCTAGTTCTTATGTATTGCTAACATCGTACTAACGTATCAGATATAAATACATTGTCTCTATCATAAAGCTCAGAATAGGGTTATCCATTCTTACCCCATTATGACCTTATCAAATAAACACAGCCAAATTTGATTTGCAATTATCTTAGGTGTGTTTATCAGTTTTTCATGACACAATATATTCATAACAGTGCAGCCTGTGTTTGTTAAGTAAACAGACTTTGTTTGCTGTAATATAGATTTCTTGTTGCAATTCCCATAATAACTCCAACTCATTGACTGACGTAATGCAACTCGATGGCTGACATGGATATCAATTCTTGCTTCAATAATCTTTAACTCACAATAGCATAAGAGTGCCTTTTCACAGGGAATAAGTACAGAGCACAAATTGTATGGTTATATCATCCATCCCAAGGAAGAGAGATCATCTAATCATGGAGATTTCTTTGAAAACAAGAAATATGACATTTGCAACTCATTTAGGTAGATATACTGGGAGGTGGAAGTCAGGGTGTGGGTGGGGTGCAGATCCAGGACAATGATTAACTTTTTGGCAGAAAGAGGGTCATCAACCGAATACTGCAGAAGCCAACACTACCATACCAGGGAATGCCAAACAATGAACTCAAGCACAAAGCTCATCATGACAAGAT
This sequence comes from Ginglymostoma cirratum, assembly GCA_024137785.1. Taxonomy (NCBI): domain Eukaryota; kingdom Metazoa; phylum Chordata; class Chondrichthyes; order Orectolobiformes; family Ginglymostomatidae; genus Ginglymostoma; species Ginglymostoma cirratum. The sequence goes on along the minus strand of JAHRHZ010000289.1, from coordinate 34,523,055 downwards.
CATATTGTGTTTTTTTTTCCAGATTACCACAGCTGTTGCCTCATGGCATTTTCTACCTTTACCAGTACATACTGTTAGGTAAATGATGCTTCTTCAGTTCAGTTCTTAGCTTTGTTTCTCTCTCCACAGATATTGCCAGACAAGCTGAGTCTCTTCAGCATTCTCTGCGTTTATTAAATGTTGTTCAAGGAAGTTTGCTGTCACCAAACCATCTTTGTCTTTGTTTTTTTCTCGGACCTTGGCAGAAGACACAATACCAATGAGCATCTGCAGAAAAGGCACTGTTCTTAGATATCAAGAAGGTTTATTGCATGTCACATTGGACTCAAAATGATAAGTCTTTTTTCCTCTCCACACATGCTGCCAGACCTGCTGAGTACTCCAGCATTTTCTGTGTCTGTTGCTTGGTGATTTTGTTGGATTCACAGACAATATGCAACAAGGCAAAGGCGTGGTTCTGACTTCAAGCCCATCCCTGTATCCCTATAAAACTCCATATAGTTGTTTAACAGGCAAGCTGGTAAAATAAAAGAGATCAGCATAACTTGGTTTTCTAGATGATATGCCACCTTCCAATGAAGTTGAGGGCTTCCATCACAAAATCTCCTTAGATGGCCTGTTTTGACACCATCACCTTGAAAACTTGTTATGATCTCTCTACCTTAATTAGTTTATACAATTTTGGATTACTTGTTACTTTGATTAGACCCTCAGCGTGTAACCCTTATTACCTATCATGTTATTCTAGCCATTCAGTTTGTATCCAGCACCTCCTTATTTTTAATCTTTTGTAATTATCTCTCTGTCATCCCTTTACTTGCTAATCAGCTGTTGACACTTAACTCACACTGTCTGACACTTTTCATCACCTGCAGAAACTTATTATTCAGCCTGTCAACACTCTACTCACACCATTTGTACAATCCTTTGATCTGTCTGCCTATAAATTCAGTGCTTGTGTGCTTCTCTTCAATTCACCTGATGAAGGAGCAACACTCCGAAAACTTGTGATTTCAAATAAACGTGTTAGACTACATCCTGGTGTTGTGTAACTTCTGACCTTGTCCACCCCAGTTCAACATTGGCACCTCCTCTTCACAGAATCTGGTTAAACAGATATTGAAATTTAAAATGTGCAAGATGAATGAATGATTTTGCTCCTTCCTTGTAAAATGTGCAGCATTTAAAGACCACAATATGATCTTGTCCTGATGAGCTTTGTGCTTGAGCTTCTTTCAAAAGAATTCAGAACTAAGATAGTGGCCATAATCTACACTTTCCTACCTCTCAATATGGATAGTCAAATACCAATTTCAAATTGAACTAAGCATTGTAAATGCAGGGCTTATGAAATGCACATGATGGAGTTTAGATTACGTTGCTGTGTTGAATTGAATTCTTTGTTCTCAATTGTTGCTTCCCACATTAGAGTGATACCTCTGAATTGTTTTCTTCACAGCAGGAGCAAGGAAAGTGTTCTTTTGTCCTCTATGTTTGCTTGTGGTCATCAATACGTTATGTTCAACATTTGAAGTTTTAAGCATCTCCTTTCACAATTTAGCACGCCAAATCCATAGCCATTTAAAGACATTCTTATTGTTGGAGACAGTTTGTTTCATGTGCCAGTGCAATAAGATGAGTATTTATAATTTTTATTATGTTTTCCTTTAAGAAAGTATGCAAATTGACTGTGAGGTGTCATTGTTCTTTTTCAGATCAGTTTGCATTTTGCCCCATAGTTGGTAGTTGCGCTGTCAACAAAACCTCAGCTTTAACAAGGTACAAACAAATGGGGAAGGATTATTATTTGTTCCCCTCTCTTCAACATTGCTGCAGTGAATAGACTTGGCCCCATTCAGACGTAATTAGTTGCCACGTAGTGTTCATTGCGTAAAAGATTTATGTTGTTATTAAAATGTGTGTTATGGTTTAATGTGCCTACTCACTAATTATCTGAATCTTCAAATATGGTATGTTTCAATTTTAGTGTGGAGTTATTGATGGTGATTCACCGGGATGCATCAGCTGTAGCTGCTGTGCTTAGAATCCTTGATAGTCCACGCTGATCTGCAGAGACAGAAAATGAAGTCCTTGGGAATTATGTATTGAACTAACTGTTAGTCTCTGCAACAGAACAATTTAACAGTAATGGCTGTTGGGATGAGGTCTATTGAATGAATAATTTTGCTTACATGTCCCTTCTGGATGTTTGTTGAGCAACTCTGCACACTGTCAACAGCACAGCAATCATTTCTGTGAAGTAAAGACAGAAAATGGCATGATACAGCAGAAAAGCAGAAGGAGTTTGTCTGATTGAGGGGGCAGAAGATGGTGAGAAGAATAACCTGCAAAGGAGAAATGGGACAGTAAGGAGAAATGTGATGGCAGGAGGTGATATTTCAAGTATTGAACAAGTGAAAGGCTAATATGGGAAAAGATGAGAAAGGAAGAGGAAAGACATGAGGCAGGAAAGAGTGAAATAGTAACTTGAAATAACTCCACAGAGGCCTGTATCCCATCACCAAATCACCCTTTATTTACTCGTGGAAAGACCTTGACACTGATCCAGGTCCCTCAGAGCCAGCTTTCACAGTGAACAGAATCTCTGACACCTCTGTCAGCCAGGACTCCCTGAGTGGACCTGATGAATAGCCCCAATTAGGGAACTCATATTCTATGACCTCTCAGTCTGACGATAGAGGCCAGTTCTCTTTTTTTTTGTAACATCTCCCGGGGTGCTTCAGCACTGGGTCAGGTTCCTTCACCTCTGCCTCTGATACTGGCAGCGTGTAATGGACAGTAGCTCATCTCTTGTGCCCGGATGAAATTCATTCTCCTCTTCAGGTGGCAAAGACACCTAGGTAGCACCATATGCTGTGTTCATCTCAAAATCTGAGGTATCTTCAACGCTTGATGAAGAGGGAGAACCCATGGGTTCTGGAACAGTTGAAAAGGCAGTTGAGGAGTGAGACACAGTTTGCTCCTGCACCATTTGCGAGTTTTCAGTTTTCATATAGTCTATGTGTTTGTTCAGGACCGAGACACCTACCAGAACTTTACACATCACTGGATCTGACCTCGTGTCGACCATGCTTCTTAACCATGTAAGGCTGTCCCCATGTTTAATGCACCAAGCTCCCTCCCTTGAAGTAAACTATCTCTCTCACTTAGCGTAGTCTTTGTCTTGCATTGGCATTCCTGATGCCGTTTCACCAGGTCTGGGAAGAACAGATTTAAACTGGTGTGGGGTCTACTCCCCATTAGGAACTCTGTTGAAGCTATTCCTGTATTTGAAGGGTGGCCCTAAAATCAACTAAGAATCGGGACAGTTTGGTATTGAATGAAGCTGTAGGCTGTTTCTTCAAGTCTGTCTCGAAAGTTTGGACCAATCTTCCTGCCAGACCATTGGATGATAGTTGGTATGGAGCTGTCCTTATATGTTGAAAGCATTCAATTTTCAGAAATACTCAAATTCCCTGCTGGTAATCTGTTATCTGTGACAGATACTTCTGGGAGTCTGTGTATTGCAAAAGATGTGCACAGTTTTTCTATTGTCAACCCCATGTTTGATGAATTAACTCGATACATATCCAACCATGTTGAGTGGGCGTCCGCAATGACTAAGAACATTGAGTCCATGAAAGGACCTGCACAGTCAATGTGTAGCCGAGTCCAGGGTTTAACCAGCCATTACCAGGAATATGGCAGTAATTTATGTTCTTGTTGACACTCCGGATACTGCCCCACCAATGCAGCTATGTCTGTATCCAATCCTGGTCAATAGGCATAACTTCTCGCAAAAACCCTGTATGACGCTGGTGGCTTTCAGCCAATATCTGGCAGTGACCTTTGCTTGAGACAATCACTCTTGCTCCCTGTAATAATATGCTGTCCTCTACTATGATCTGGTCTCTCCATGTCCGAAAAGGTTTGAATTTTGGTTGTGATGATCTTTTGATTTCCCTCATTACCACCAGCTCTTTCAGTTTGGCCAGGACAGGATCTTTCTGTGTCCAAAGTCTGATATTTGGGGCAGCACGGTGGCACGGTGGTTAGCACTGCTGCCTCACAGCACCAGGGACCTGGGTTCAATTCCACCCTCAGGCGACTGTCTGTGTGGAGTTTGCACATTCTCCCCGTGTCTGCGTGGGTTTCCTCTGGGTGCTCTGGTTTCCTCCCACAGTCCAAAGATGTGCAGGTTAGGTTGTTTGGCTATGCTAAATTGCCCGTAGTGTTCAGGGAGGTGTAGATTAGGTGTGTTATAGGGGGATGGGTCTGGGCGGGATGCTCTGAGGTTTGGTGTGGACTTGTTGGGCCGAAGGGCCTGTTTCCACACTGTAGCGATTCAATGATTCTATTCTTAGCTGTGACTGGAAGTGTGTCCAGAAAATTTAAAACCATCATGGACTCTTCCAGTGGTGGTACCTCCGGTGATGTATCTGCCAGCTGAGGCAGGTCAATGCATCGGCATTTGTTACTTAGCCTCCCAGACAATGTTCCAACTTATAATTATATGCACTTAATACTAGAGCTCACCACTGAATTTAGCCTGAAGCTACGGGTGGCACTTCATTGTTCTCTTTAAGTCAACTTAGCAAGGGTTTGTGGTCTATTGTTATTACAAATTTACATCCATAAAGGTATTGATGGAACTTCCTGACTCCAGATATGACTGCCCAACCTTCTTTATCCATCTGGGTGTATTAACGCTCTACATTAGCCAAAGTCCTGGATGCATATGCTATTGGGCGTTCCTCTTCCTTCGGCCACATAAGAGCTAATATTACAGGCAGTCATCACATGTCAATATCAGATCTCATTTGGGAATCATAGTGTGCCAACACTTTGGAGGATAATAGCTGCTTCTTGACTTCCCTGAAAGCTATGGCTTGGCTGCATGACCATTTTTAAGGCTGACCCTTTTTAAGAGTTGATGCAAACATGCCTGGATGAAGGCCAGGTTACGTATGAACTTTCTGTAATAATTCACCAGCCCAAGGAAAGACATAGATCCGGTACAGATGTAAAACCCAGGGCACCTTTGATTGCCCTCGCTTTATTTCTCCATGGGTGTAACCTGGTCTTTTTGACACATAAGTCACTTGACGTGCCTGAAACACACATTTTTCCCTTCTAAGGCATATGCCTGCCTGGAAGAAATGTCTAAGGACTATGTCCAAGGTCTCTAAATGCTTCTCGTTGGTCTTCCTTGTTAAGAGCAAGTCATCTAGATAAATGGCAACCTGAGTTGTACCTTGCAAAATGTTCTCCATCATCCACAAAATTGCACAGGTTGATGATGCCTCAAATGACAGTCTCATATATTAGTACAAGCCCTAATGGTTACTAATTGTGGCATAGTTCTGGGAATCCTCATCTAACCACAATTGCAAGTACACGTGGTTTATGTTGAATGTTTTGAACGACAGACCCTTTGCCAGCTTTGCACATAAATTATCCATGCAAGGGACTGGGGATTCATCCTGCTGTAAAAAGCAGTTTACCATTTGTTTAAAATCCCCACAAAAGCAAACGGAACAGATGGGCTTCACAATTGGTACGACCGGTGCTGCCGATTTCACAAACTAGACTGGCTTGATGGCTCCTTCACTTTCCAGCATTCTGATTTCTGCCTCGACTTTTGTTGTAAGGCAAGTGGCACTGGGCGGGCCTTGCAGAATCGTGGAATTGCTTCCTGGTCAACTTGAAAGGTGGCCTTGGCTCCTTTGATAGTCCCTAGACCTTTCTGAAAATCTTCCTCATATTTAATTAGGAATTCACTCATGCAGTCATTTTCTAATCAGAAAATGTTGAGCCAATCTAGGTGAATCTTTCTCAATCAATTTCACCCCATCAAGCTTGAGCCTGAGCTTTTCATTACTATCAGTGAGACCAGAACTAAAGTCATACCCTTAATCTGTAAAGGTACCCCGTTATAGGTTGTCAGTCTAGCTGAGGTCTTGCTTAAGCGTAATGATTGGAGTCCAGAGCGAAATTTGGTAAAGACTGTTCTGTGATCATTGAATTGGCTGCACAAGTATCGATCTCCATTAGAACTGGGTGACCATTTAACAAGATGTTTATTTGGGTCGGCTCTGAGTTGTACATTGCTAAGCAATTTAACTGTTCCAAACCAGGTGTAGGTGGTCTTTCCAGGGTCTTTCCACTCTCCTGGAAAATGGCCAATGAGTTCTTTTACTCAGTTCAAGTCTGGTCGGACTCTTTTGCTGTCTCAAGCCCACATACTGGAGCAATGGCTTCCCAGCCTGGATTCTGAAGAAACCCTTAACCATTTGGCCAAGGCTTGGCTTTGTTTTGGACTTTTGCTGTGGGCTGACCCAGAGTCCCTCTGTTCAGGATTAGTAAGGTGATACTTACTTGGGGAGGGGATGGCCTCGTAGTTTTATCACTGGATTGTTAATCCAGATAACTGGCTGGGGACCCAGGTTTGAATCCCGCCATGGCAGATGGTGGAATTTGAATCCAATAAATATCTGGAATTAAGAGTCTAATGATGACTATGAATCCATTGTTGATTGTTGGAAAAACCCATCTGGTTCACTAATGTCCTTTAGGGAAGGAAACTGCCATCCTTACCTGGTCTGGCCTACATGTGACTCCAGACCCACAGCAATGTGGTTGACTCTGAACTGCCCTCTGAGCAATTAGGGATGGGCAATAAATGCTGCCTGGCCAGCGATGCCCTCATCCCATGAGCGAATATAAACAAAACTGAATCAAAATCATGGGACTACTTCCATAACAGTGTTGTTGGTGTATATACACCACACGGGCAGTAATGGTTCAAGAAAGTAATTCACCACCAACTTGTAAGGGCCAAGTACAGATGAATGATAAGTATTGGCAGTGATGCTGATAATTCAAATGAAAACCCTTCAATGATGATGAGTGTCTGCTGACTGTTAAAAGGTGCATGAAGGTGCACAGTTTCTAGATAAAGAGCAGGAGGTTTAAAAGGTAACTGGGTACCTGAACTCACTGCCTGAAGGCTGATAGAAATCGGAACTGCCCAGACATTTAAGCACTCTCCAGGTGAACACTTGAAATATAGCAGCATACAAGGCTATGTGCGAAGTGCTGAAAAATTGATTTAGAATAGTTGCATGTTTGATGACTGCTGTAGACACAATGGGCCTAGGGACCTCTTACCGCGTTGTAAAAGCTCTACGACTCTATGATTATGACACAGATGGTGAGGCAATGGCAGGTGAGTGAGATGGGAAATGTTTAGGATGAACAATAAATGTGATGCAATTATGTGTGGCAAATTGGTTGGAGGACACCAACTTTTTAGACAACTTATTCTGGAGAATTTGGGCAACTAATTCTGGAAAACTACATGCTAATTTTGAAATAATTCAACATTTTCAGTTTGACTTCACTGGTGAAAACTACATTTATATCCTTAAACAGATTCACAGAACACCATTCTTCCATGCTGACACATGTCTGTATTTATTAGGTTATTGCCTAAATCAAACTCTTTGGCTTTGCCCATGATTTAGCTATACAATAATATCTGAAATACTAAAAAAGATGATTGGAACATTTAAAAAAAAGAAGCAATATGCAATAGGAATGCAAGCAAGTGATCTCAACACACCTTGCACGGCCTTGAGAGACTTGAATAAGCAATAAATATTTAACCTCAATCAGTGTTTCAGCTTAAATAGCCTCAGATATTTCTATTAAGCCAGCATTACTCGGCATGTCTTTATGTCCCACTCACTAGTAGCTGCTGAATAATTTAAGCCCGTAGTCCTTTGCTAGCTGAAACTCGATATTCAAACCCATAGGGTCAGAAGGCTACTCAAACAATGGAAGTGGTTATTTTACATTGCAATTTATTTGGCAAATAAGCTGTCAGTTGTTGTCTAATGCTGAGTTGGCTGCAGCACACCCCTGTGCTTTTAGTTCAAAGATGAATTAGAAAGGAACCATGGAAAGGTCCCGAGTTGCTTAATAATTCCATTCCTGAATATCAGTTTTTGTTTTGAAGATATTATAGTTCAATAGGATGACACCTTTCATTTGTACCGGGGCCTGTGAGACTGCATTAGTGATAGGAAGATTTCCCTTGACATTGGGTTTGTCCCGGGCAGTTTGTAAAAATTGCTATGGGATCTTTATTATCCTCAGATAGATAGGCAGGCAGGGAAAGCATTGATTTAATAGCCTCTCAAAGAAATGAAACCTTTATCGTACGGTCCCAATACAATGCTACATTGAATAGCATCGGCCCTTCCCCCTTCCTAAAGTATAACAGCATTGCAGCTTAGGATGATTCTGAAAGTAATCACTTCAATTTCATTTTTGGCATTGTGATGGAAAAACCTGAGTCACGGCATTTCCAGCATGGGATGTTTTGAATTGAATTGGTTCCCAAAATATCACAAATTCACAAGAAGAAATCATAAGTAATAGAGTGCTTTCTGGCGTTTAGTTTCATTCTCCTACTTTTATTTATTTCCCTATTCTAACAGTGCAACATTCACTGGAATCTCAAAATTTTATTGCACAGAAGGAGATTGCTCAGCTCATCCTTTTTAAAATTGGTGCAAATAGTGAGGTGCCAGAATAGGATTCCACCTGAGACTGATTTTGGTCTCTACTGTTAATAGGATGCCAGATTGATTTTAGTGGCTGGCTTTCATTTGAACACAAAGGGTATGCTGCCAATGCTGGTTAAGCTAAGGAATTCTGAGCAAAACCATAAGAGACTGCTGAATAAAATGCACATGTGCCAGACTCCTTTAACCTTTCTCTGTAGAAACTATGGATCTTTTTAAATGATCAAGGTCTGAGAATTGGTTGGCAGTGCTGGATGGGACAAGATTATATTAATGTTCTTGTACACTGGCCAACGGACATAGACAGCCAGGTGCAGCAAACACTTAGGAAGGCAAATTGTTGGTTGGCCTTCATTGCAAGTGGATTTGAGTTCAGAGGTAAGGATGTTATATTGCAGGTATACAAGGCCTTGATGAGAATATACCTGGAGTATTACATGTAGTTTTGATCTCTCTACCTAAGAAAGGATAGACGTGTCATAGACAGAGTGCAGCAAAGATTCCGAGATCCATACTGGGGATGACAAGACTGTCATATAAGGAAAGATTAGTTCAACTGACACTTTATTTACCAGAGTTTTGGAGGATAAGAGGGGATCTGATTGAAGCATGTAAAATTCTATCAAGACCAGATAGATTAGATGCAGTGAGGATATTTTCCCTGGTTTGTGGAGCCTAGAACCAGGGAAATGGAATTAGGATGTGGTGTAGACCATTTAGGAGTGAGATGAGGAAAAATGTCTTCACTCAGTGAACCTGTTCTCTACCAGATAAGGCTGGGGAGGCTAAGTCACTGAGTATATTCAAGAAGGGGATAGATAAGGCATCAAACACAATGGGGAGAAAGCAGGAATAAGGCATTAAGATAAAGAATTAGCTATGATTGTAAAGAAAGGGGAGCAGGCTGAAATAGCCAAATTATCTCCTCCTGCTTGTAGTTTTTATGTCTTAATTCCTAGTGTCTGTTGGCGCCTACATATTCATACTTTATTGGGCTCTCAACTATTTTCAATTGGAATGTTAGTCACTGAGATTGATGTCTGTCTGAGAGAACAGCCAAATCTGGAGCTGCCAGTTGGCATGCTTTGTTTGCTTCATATTTTTCTCTATTGCTCTACTTAAAAAGTGTGCACAGGGCAGGAACAAGATGAAATTCCTGATAATTATATATGAGAGATGAACTTATTTTACCAGCAATTATATAATGATTATGCATAGCTTTAACTAAACATTACAACACACTTTATTGTGACCACTGTTGGAGGAGTGCACCAATTCCTTTCAAGTCCCACCCTTGTGTTGGCCAAGACAAATTGTAAATTTAACCAGAGTGCTGATATAAGCAATGGTATGCTTTTAGACTGTGGCTGGTTAGGCCAGACTGTGCAAGGATAGATATGATGTATATGCTAATGTCTCAAGCTAAACAAGATGGGTAACGGATATTTGATTTGATTTGATTTATTATTGTCATATATGAACCTCAGGACAGTGAAAAGATCTGTTTTGCTTGCTAACCAGATAAATCATACCTTACATAAGCACATCAGAATAATAGAACAGAATGAGGAATACAACGTTACAGCTACAGAGAAGGTGCACAAAGTGTGAGATCAATATTAAGTATAAAATTTGAGAGGTCCATTCAGAAGCCTATTAACAATGGGAAAAAGCTGTTCTTGAATCTGTAGGTACTTGTATTTCAGCTTTTGTATCTTCTTCCCAATGGAAGAGGTTGGAAGCAATTATAACTGGGGTAGGAGGGGTCTTTGATAAAGTCAGCTGCCTTCCCAAGAAGATTGGCTTATGTGATGGACTGGTTGATAGTTGAATACCTTACAGAACACATCAAATTATGGATATGATCAACACAGATCCCATGGATTTCTCACCAATGAGTTCTCCCCTTCTGACATTACTGAAGCTGTGGGTCACCAAATCTTATTTAAACTTCATAAAGGGTTACCATTCTTCACTTTTGACAATCTGTCTTTGAGACTCCTCAAAAATCTCTGTCATGGACTGCATCAACAGCTGCTCATGTTATTGTGGTAAACGTCCCTTTTCCGGGATCATGTCCACTCAAATCTTGGAAACTGTGCTGAAGGACTTACTCACAAGCAGAACCCCAGCTTTATACAAGCAGCAAGCTTCACCAGTCTAGTATTGTCTCTGCATTTGTTTCCTGAACTCTAATCTTGCTCAGTCGCACAAAGCAGATACTACTTGTGAGCTTTCACACTCTAGTCTCTACTGTACTAAAGTATTCATTGTCCTTAGGTTTCTTTCATTCCCTACACAGCTCTTAGGATTCCCCTGAATGCTCACAACATGAAGTTTTTCAACTTTCCTAGGACTTGTCTGAGACGATCTATACAGAAGCCATGTAGTTCATTGCATCTAGCAGTCCTTAACATGGTCTCTGTTTCTCTTTCTCTCAGTCTCTCTTTCTGACAGTGACTCAGATACATATACAAACTGACTTCCAGTCTCACTGCCTTTGAGCTCTTCATTGACCTCTGAACTGTCTTGACTAATCTTTGAAAACCTTGCAAATCCCCACTTTTGGAACAGTTAAACGTAGCACTTTCCAACTGTCTCCACCACTGATTGTTACAATGTTTATGGGGTGCTGGATCCCGCAGTATCAACTGATAGCACAATAAGGAATTCATCACAATGTTATGCTCCTTTTCACATGGTCGTGTATTGCTGACAGTAAATTAAACTATCAGTAGAATGGAGCGTAACAATGCAAATTAAAATGCTTAATTACCAAATGACTTACTTGACCTTTGCTAATGGATGTGACATAACTATGGCTCATTCTAAATGTAGAGAATAGTGTGCAAAATCATATTTACATGCAAGCCATGTTTCAACAGCATAGCCTACTGGGAGAAATGACTGATTAAAGGGTGAAATTACAGATTCAAGAACCAAAGAAATTATACCATAGGGGAGACCACCTGGCACACAGTTTCTATAGTGCTGGCTCTTTGACCAGATTTATCCCTTCAGATTCAATGTTACTGTTTATTTTTCACTTACTTTTTTTCTTTAAAATACAAAGACCTTTAAATGACATGTATTTCTACTTGTTTTGTGGCATGTGGCAAAGTTTCCTATTTTGGAAAGACCTTTTTCTGTGAAATAGATACCTTTGACTTCCTGTTACCTTTTTCTGTTGCCAAATTGGGGATTATAACCATTTGTTCCAGATTGGCCAACCAATGCTTATCTTTTATAAAACCTTGAATAATAAAGGTATCAGGGAAGGTTTCACCAGTGTATAGGCTGAAGAAGGGCCGGTGTCAGTGTATGTTGCAGTTGATCTTTGTTTTGAATTCATACCCCTGAGATGTTTGCAGCTAGGCTTCGTGAGATTTCTCTGAAATAATCCTTTTGAGAATTAAGAATTGCCCTAGAGACCAAAGTCTCAGATCCCGAGTCTGACCCTGTGAAGGACTTTTGTAACATTGATCCATCTAAGTGTTGTTGCTCAGAAGAGCTGTAAAGTTAACTAATCATATTTCTCCTTTGAGTGAACACTTGTACAAACAAAACAGTTTCAGTGCTTCACTATTTTTGTTTATTGATTCAAAGGCTGGGGCTTTGATAATGATGTCGGCATGATGATGGTGAGCTGCTTTTTAAACTGTTGCAGTCTTTGTGGCATAGTTACAAACACACAGTGGTTATGGGGGGATTTCCAGAATTTTTACCTAATACAAATGAAGCAATAGTGAAATGGTTTTACGTCAGGATGGTGTGTGAATTGGAGGCAAATTTGTTGGTGACATTGCTCCCATATGTCCACTATCCTTGTTCTTCTAGAAAATAGAGATCGTGAACTTTGGAGTTCCTGTCCCAGAGGTCATGAAAGCTGCTCCTCATAGAGTCATAGGGGTATACATCATGGAAGCAGGCCCTTCAGCTCAACATGTCCATGCTGACTAAGTTTTGAAGACTGAACTAGTCCGACTTGTTTGCATTTGGCCCATATCACTATAGACCCTTCTGATCCATGTACCTGTCCAAACATCTTTTAAATTTTGAAATTGTATCCACTTCTATCACTTACTCTGCAGCTCATTCCATATATGCACCACCTTCTGTGTGAAAAAAGTTGTTCCTTGGGTCCCTTTTAAACCTTTCCCCTCTCACCTTAAACTTATGCCCTCCAGTTTTGGACAGCCGTACTCTTCGGAAAACATCTTATCTATTCACCTTATCTATGCCCCTTATGATTTTATAAATCTCTTTAGATCACCCCTCAGCCTCCTATGCTCCAAGGAAAAAAGTCCCTGCCTTTCCAGCAGTGTCATCCACAAATTCATTAACCATGCTTCCTGTATTACCATCCAGATCACCTATATAAATGATGATCAATGGTGGACCTAGCACTGATCCTTGTGTTACACTGCTGGTCACAGGCCTCCAGTGCCAAAAACAGCCCTCTACCTACTTTCTCGTACCATCAGGCCAATTTTGCACCCAGTCGGCTAGCTCTCGCTGGATCCCATGTGATCTAACCTTGCTAACCAATTTACCATGTGGAACCTTATTGAAGACCTTGCAAAAGTCCATGTAGGCAATGTCTAGCGCACTGTCGTCATCTATCTTCTTGGTCACCTTGTCAAAAAACGCAATCAAATTTGTGAGACACGGTTTCCCATGCACAAAGCCAAGCTATCTATTCCTAATCAGTCTTGTTGTTGTGTATCTTTGAGATGGTCTGAGAAACTTGCTACATTTCAAACTTTTATTACGTTCACATTGAAAATCTATCATGCAAAAGCATCCTGTCATTTAAGTGATGCATTTGGTGTTTCTTTTATCTTGTCAATTCTCTTCTATTGAATATATACCTCCACCTCAAACAGCTAATCCACTAAAATTGTCGAAAAGGTAGGATTTTCACTTAGGCATATTTGTCTCTGTCCCTTTAAATTAACAATGTAATATGGCCTAATTGGCGCAGATAGTTTGTGAAAGTCATAAATCGCACGGAGATTTTAAAATTCCTCTGATTGCACCCTAAGTCATTCCAATGAAGCTTAACAGTTGCATAAATTGCATTATTTTTGAATGTAGCAGAATATGTATGACAGGTTTGTGACCAACCATTTATCTAAAACCCTAGATGGTATAAGAGTCTGCTTAAAATAAGTTCTAAAGTGCAAAAATAAATTATGATGAAAGATTGGCTTAGTTTAGTCAGGTCTGCAGTTTAATAATTATTTTAATTAATGTCTTAGACATTGTTCATTAATATATTAGGTCCATGTTTTCTGAGCATTTTTCTTCTCTCAGTAAATAATGTGGGAACACAATCTTCCATTAATTTCAATATCTTATCCATGTGGCTATTTTTCATGTCTGAGCCTTAGCTAAACAGTAATAGGCAATGTGACAACTGATGGCAGTAGATACCAGTTTTATTCAGTCTTTGACCACTGTAAACACACTTTCACATGGAGTCCCTGGACGGTGACTGAAAAAAAGCACACTCATTGAATTTTTCCTTTTCTCAAATTCAAAAATTTGTCAGAAGACTGTTTCTAACTCAATGGAGAAAGTTTAACCTCCTAAAAAAAAGGAGGGAATTTTACACTAATTTCAAGCCTCTCATGCTCCCAGGAAATGACAGAAGGCTTTACAGCCAATAGAATATCTTTGAATTTAAATCACTTTGGTAATGAAAGAAATACAACAACCCAAAACAAGGTACCATACATAGCAACAAAATAACAATCAGATAACAGAAATTGCTGGAAAAGCTCAGCAGGTCTAGCAGCATCTGTGGAGAGAAATCAGAGTTAACGTTTCGGGTCAAGTGACCTTTCCTCAGACTTGCCCAGTTCTGACTGCAACTGTAATATATGGATATATCAGGAGCAATAATAAATGTCTGTTGAATCTTTTGTTACTCTGTTAGTACATCTGGTTCATACATTATTGCATAACCATTAGCTGATTAAGTACAAATATTTTGGCGAAGGCAAAAGTCCGTGACACGGTGGCAGATCAACGTAGTGAAAAAATTAAAACTAAAGCTTCCGGCATTGCATTTAGCAAACACTTCTAAATCTAAAGAATCATCTAAGATTGAACAAAAACAGAAATAGCTGGAAAGACTCAGCAGGTCTGGCAGCATCTGCGTACAGAACAGAGAGTTAAGAGTCCAATGACCCTTCTTCAGAAACACTTTTCCACAACAGCAATTGATGTAATAGATCAATTGTTAATTTTAAATCTGGGATTGATGGACTTTTGTTAACCAAAAGAGGTATTGGCAAACATGGGTATATAGGTTATAGATCTCCTTGAATAGTAGATCAGGCTTGAGGAATTAATGGCCAACTCCTGTTCCTATATGTTTCGTTAATCACCGGATCATTTTCATTCTATTTATAGTAAGTCATCTGAACTCTTCAACCACACAGAAACCTGATATTTTTGAAATCAGAAAGCCAGAGAATTAGACGATTGCTTTCCAATTATTTGGATTGCATTTGAGTAGTTGTGTGAGCAGCAAAGAGGTTATATTTCACAAACTCACCGTTAGAAAATGGGCATTTGTGGATGGGATCTCTGCCAATGTGGGTGCAAGGAGCAAAGTAAGGAAAAGGGTAACAAGCAGAAAAAGGAGAACAAAGAGTGCTGAGAATGAGTAATCCACAGAGCATAAAATAAGAGTTAATGTCGGCACATTTTATTTGAGGCAATTAAGTTTTATATTTCAACCATTAAAATGAATTCATGACCAATAAATTTCTTGTTTTCTCAGCCTCTTAATGATCTTTCTCTAAGAGGATCTCCCTGCTTGCTAAGCACTAAAATTGCTGCTGATAAGAATTCATCTGCTGGAATGGTAGAACATAGCTGTATGTCTGCTTTTGCATTTTCTAGTATTTTAAACCTAAGAGTGAAAGGAAGCTATGCGGCTTTGGTACTATGGAGAGGCTTGGCTAACATGATAAAACTTATATGAACTCTGGATCAACTCATTGATGATTTGCTTCACAAAGTGATGGAATATTGGCTTCTCTCTCGAGTATAGGAGTTGGGACATCATGTTAAGGTCGCACAAGATGTTGCTGAGGCCTCTTCTCGAGCATGCGGTTCTGGTTGCCCTGTTATAGGAAGAACAATTACTAAATTGGAAAGGGTTCTGAAGAGATTTACCAGGACATTGCCATGACTGGACGGTCTGATTTATAAGAAGGGGCTGGGTAGGCTAGGACTTTTTTCACTGGAATGTAGGAGGTTGAGGAGTGAACTTATGGAGGTTTATAAAATCATGAGAGTCACAGATAAGGTGAATAGCAAAGGTCTTTTTACTAGCTTAGGGGATTTCAAAACCAGAGGGCATGTTTTTAAGCTGAGAGGAGAAAGATTGTAAAGGAACTTAAGGAGCAAGTTTTTCACACAGAAAGTGTGCATATGGAATTAACTGCCAGAGGAAGTGGTAGACGCAGGCCCAGTTGCAAAATTTAAAAGATATTTACGCAGGTACATGAATAGGAAAGGCTTAGATGGATATGGGCCAAATGTGGGCAAATAATACTAGTTTAAGTTTGGGAAACTTGGTGAGCATGGATGAGACAGACCAAAGAGCCTGTTTCTGTGCCGTATGACTCCATGACAACATTTGCAGTGCAGGGATGGAAAGGCAAAACCAGGACAGGGAAGCTGAATGGCCTCCCTCTGAGCCTTAGGGAAAACACATCTGCAAAGGAATTTCTTAGAAATGTAACATTTTCAATGTTCAGTAGAGCCATTTGCATTGGTAAACTCTGCACCCCTCAAGCCATTTGTAAAATTGAATTTTGGCATCAGTGTCTTCATTAAGACCTTAATCATTATGTACTGTATGCTGACGGTGGGTAGTCCAACCAATTCCTGTTTTCTGGTGAGTTACAAAGGCAAGCAATGTTCGGCACTTACCTCAGAAACTTGCCAATCAAAATTTCCAGCTCTAAGGTGTCATCTATATCCTGAAAACAGGAAAGAGTTAATAAAAATGCCACATTTCAGATTTACATTGCAGGAGAAATGGCATTGCTTGGCTAAGGTGTTGCTATGGAGAAAGCAGCAAAGGAGCTTTAGGTTGTCTCTGCCTCCTGGTAATACAAAAAAAGGCACAAGGCTTGAACATTGGGGAATACACAGTGTGGAGCTGGAGGAACACAGCAGGCCAGGCAGCATCAGTGGAGCAGGAAAGTTGATGTTTTGAATGGGGACCCTTCTTCAGGAAATTTTCTCTGACTCTCTGACTCCAGCATCTGCAGTTCTTATTATCTCTCACAAGGCTTGAGCTTATAGCTTTTGTTTGCAGGGAACATGTCCCTGCGTATGAATGTACTATATGCGGCTTCTAGCAGCATGTGTTACAAGCTTGACTGATTGTCTTAAATCAGATGTTAGTGTAGCTTATTAAGATTTTCAGGGATCATTAAATGCTGCCTAATTGCAGAATCCCATCAAATAGTCAACATTTTGTTTTAGATTTTCCATGTTTTGGAGTTTGATTACAACCTATACTCTGTTTATTATGAACAACTTAAAAAAAATTGTGTTTGACTTGGTCAGCCGAACGTTGGGAAATATGGCCGATACACCTGATATTACATCAGCACTGATGTTTGCCATTCGTGCATTTGCTGTGGTGAGTGCAAGATGAAAATCTTCAGCCATAAGTGTCTTTTCAGGAAACTCTGCGTTATCGAGTGACTGTAAAATTGTACTACCTTTTATAATATTATTTATTGGATTCATGAGTTGGTTTGTTTTGTTCTAGGCTAACTTGTATAGGAACAATTAGGTTTTTGGCTCATTCATGGTCTGACAATACCACCATTCATTGCCCAACTCAATTGGCCCATGAGAGCTTAATGTGAGCTGCTGTGATGGAGTTCCAAGATTCTGGCCCAGTGATGATGAGGAAGCACAATATACTTACAAGTCAAATGATGCATAGTTTAAAGGTGAACATAATGGGTTTCCCATGTATCCCTTATGCTTGTCCATCTGCAAATTTGGAAGGCTCTTTTGAAGAAATTTTGCTGAATCACTGCAGTATACCTTGTAGATTATAAACTTTGCAGCTACTGTCACCAATGCTGGAAGGATGAGTGTTTAAGTTGGTGGATGGGTATCAATCACCACAGACTGCTTTTTCCTGGATGGTGTTCAGTTTCTTGAGAAATTTTGGAGCTGCGCTCAACCAGGCACGTGGTGAGTATTCCATACCATTCCTGATGTTTATCTTGTAGATAGTGAACATGTGTTGGGTAAGTAGGGAATGAATTGTTCACCGTAGAATACTTAACCTTTTACCTGTTCTTCAACTAACTACAATATGTGACTGGTCCAGTTAAGTTTCTAGTCAACGGCAGCTACTTGTGACCCGCTTTCAGGGAAAATGACAGTGTAGCTTTAATGTCTCTGAGCTAAAGGTCTGGACGGCTCTTTTCATTCATTTTTGTGGGATGTGGGCATTGCCACCTGGCCACCATTTATTGCCCATCCCTAGTTGCCCTTGAGAAGGAGGTGGTGAGCTGCAGTCCACCTGCTTTGGGTTGACCCACAATGCCCTTAGGAAGGAAATACCAGGATTTTGACCTAGTGACAGTAGAGGAGCAACGTTATATGTCCAAGTCAGGATGGCAAGTGGCTTGGAGGGTATGTTGAAGATGATGTGTTATGATGTATCTGCTCTCCTTGAGCTTCCAGGGAAGCGGTTGTGGGTTTGGAAGATGCTGCTTGAGGATCTTTAGTGAATTTCTGCAGTGCATATTGTAGATAGGACCCACAGTTGTAACTGGATGTCAGTGGTGGATGGAGTGGATGTTTGTGGATTTGGTGCCAATGCTGCTTTGTCCTGGATGGTGTCAAGCTTCTTGAGTGTTGCTGGAGCTGCACCCATCCAGGCAGGTGGAGAATTTTACAGTCCTGACTTGTGCCTTGTAGATGATGGACAGGCTCTGGGGATTCAGCAGGTGAATTACTTGCTACAGTTTTCCTAGCCTCTGACCTGCTCTTGTAGACACTGTGTTTATGTGGTGAGTCCAGCTGTGTTTCTGGTTGACAGTAACCCTCAGGATGATGATCGTGAGAGATTCAGTAATGGTAACAACCATTGAATGTCAGGGGGTGGTGCTAAGATTGGCTCTTATTGGTGATGGTCACAGCCTGGCATTTGAGTGATGCGAATGTTACTCACCACTTGGCCTAAGCCCAGATATTGTTCAGACATTATTGTGTTTGAACATGGACTGCTTCCGTATCTGAGAAGTCACAAACGATGCTGAACATTGTACAATCATTGGTGAACATTCCCACTTCTGACCTTATGATGAAGGAAAGATCGTTGATGAAGCAGCTGGAGATGGTTGGGTCTAGGATGCTATCCTGAGAAACTCCTGCAGAAATGTCCAGCAGCTGAGATAACTGACCTCTAATAAACACAACCATCACCAGGTATGACTCCAACCACTGGAGAGTTTGCCACCTGATACCCATCGATTCCAGTTTTGCTAGGGCTCCTTGATGCCATATTCGGTCGAATGCAGCCTTGATGTCAAAGGGCTATCATTCTCACCTCATGTCTGGAATTAGCTCTTTTGTCCATGTTTGAACTAGGGCTGTAATGAGATCAAGAGCTGAGTGGCTCTAGCTGTACTCAAACTGGGCGTCACTGAGCAGGTTATTGCTGAGCAGATGCTGCTTGATAGCCCTGTTGGTGACACCTTGCATCACTTTACTGATGATTGAGAGTAGACTGATTGAATGGTAATTGGCTGGGTTGGATTTCTCCTGTTTTTGTTTACAGGACATACTTTGGCAATTTTCCACATTGTTGGTTAGATGCCAGTGTTGTAACTGTACTGAAGGAGCTTGGCTAGCGGAGCAGCAAGTTCTGGAACACAAGTTTTCAGTACTATTACATGAATACTGTCAGGGCCCATGGTCTTTGCAGTATCCACTGCCTCCAACAATTTTGTGATATCACGTAGAGTGAATCAAATTTGCTGAAGACTGGTGTCTGTAATGCTGGGGTCTATTAGAGGAGGCTGAGATGCATCATCCATTTGGCACTTCTGTCTGAAGATTGCTGCAGACGCTTCAGCCTTATCATTTGTACTGTTGTGCTAGGCCCTTCCATCATTGAGGATGGGGATGCTTGTGGAGCCTCCTCTTCCAGTGAGTTATTTAATTGTCAACCATAATTTATGACTGGATATGGCAGAACTCCAGAGCTTAGATCTGATCCCTTGGTTGTGGGAGTGCTCAGCTCTGACTATGATTTGTTACTTACACTGTTTGGCGTGCAAAGTAGTCCTGTTTAGTCGACTCACCAAGTTGACACACTAATTTTCAGATCTTCTTGGTGCTGCTCCTGGCATGCCCTCCTGTACTCTCCATTGAAGCAGGATTGATCCCTAGCTAGATGGTAATCGTTGAGTGGGGAAATATGCTATGCCACGAGGTTGTAGATTCTCCTGGAGCATAATTCTGCTGCTGTTGATGGCCCACAGCGCCTCATGGCTGCCAAGTCTCAAGTTGCTAAATCTGTTCAAAGTCTGTCCTATGTAGCACAGTGATAATGCCACACAAAGCAATGGAAGTTATTCTCAATGTGAAGGGGGAACTTCATCTCCACAAGTACCGTGTGATTGTCACTCTTATCGACACTGTCATGGATAAATGCATCTGCAGCCAGCAGATTAGTCAGGATGAGTCCATGTATGTTTTTCCCTCTTGCTGGTTCCCTCACCACCTGCCACAGACAGAGTCTAGCAGCTATGTCCTTTAGAAACCGACTAGTTTGATTAATAATGCTGTTGCCGAGCCACTCTTGGTGGTGGAGACTGAAATCCTCCACCCAGACTACATTTTGTGTCTTGCCATCTTCAGTGCTTCCACCAAGATTTTTTCAACATGGAGGAGTACTGATTCATTAGCCAAGGGAGGATGGTACGTGGTAATTAGCAGGAGGTTTCTTTGCCCATGTTTATCCTGAAGTCATGAGAATTCATGGGGTCCAGAATCGATGTTGAGGGCTCCCAGGACAACCCCCTCCCAAATAATATATCTCTCGCTGTGTCTGTCCTGCTGGTATAGGGAGGGTGATACTGGTGTCTGGGACATTGCCTGTAAAGTATGTTGAGTGAGTATGAATATGTAAGGCGATTGCTTGACCAGTCTGTGAGACAGGTCTCTCAGTTTTGGCACTAGCTCTCAAATATTAGCAACGAGGGCTTTGCAGGGTTGGTAGGGCTGCTTCTACTGTTGTCTTTTCTGGTGCCTTAGTAGATTCCAGGTGATCAGTCTAGTTTCATTTCTTTGAGACTTGTAGTGATTGGTAAAAGTGAATGGCTTGTAGGGCTATTTCAGAGGGCAATTGAGAGTCAACCACATTGCTGTGGGCCTGAAGTGACATGTAGACCAGACTACGTGTGGATGGCAGATTTCCTTCCCTGAAGGACATTAGTGAATCCAATGGGTTTTTATGACAATGGACAATGGTTCCGTGGTCGTTAGTGGATTCCCAATGCCAGATTTTATTATTGGATTCAAATTCCACCATCTGCTGTGGTGGGATTTGAACCCAGGTCTCCAGAACATTAGCTGATTTTCTGGATTAATAGCCTAACAATAATATTATGAGGCCATTGCCTCTCATGAGTTGCAGGTTAATGCTCAGGGGAAATGGGTTCAATTTCCGCTATGGCATCTGGTGGAATTTTAACCCAATTATTAAATCTAGCATATGCAGCTTGTGTCAGTGATGACAACTAAAAACCTATTCATTTAACTAATGTCCCACTGGGAAGAAACTCTGCAATCATGATCTAACCTGTGACTTCTCCAGCAATGTGGTTGACTCGTAACTTTCCACTGAATGGGCTGAGCAAATTGTCATTTTCCAGGGCAATGAGAAAAGAGAAACA
Organism: Ginglymostoma cirratum; assembly: GCA_024137785.1. Classification (NCBI taxonomy): domain Eukaryota; kingdom Metazoa; phylum Chordata; class Chondrichthyes; order Orectolobiformes; family Ginglymostomatidae; genus Ginglymostoma; species Ginglymostoma cirratum. The sequence continues at coordinate 34,501,502 of JAHRHZ010000289.1, read as the reverse complement.
AATGCTGGATTTGCCAGTGATGCCTACATCCTGTGACAGGATAAGACAAGAAAGAAATAGTAATCACTGGGGATAAACTAGTTGACAATCCAGGGAAATGATGAGACTGTGTTGCTAGAGATGGCCATTGCTTGGCATTGGATATATCTGGGCACAAACTAAGGAGTTATAAATGGAATTGAAAATTGTGCTATCATCAACAAACATCCTGACTTCTGAAATTTTTGGAAGTCGATTTACTATGATACAGGTGGAGATGTTTGGGCTGAGGACAATATCCTGAGGAATCCTTACGGCAAAGTTCAAACATTGAGGTGATTGGCCTGCAACAAAGATAACCATTTTCCTTTGTGTTAGTTTAGAGCCCAATCAAAGAACAAAGAACAAAGAACAAAGAAAATTACAGCACAGGAACAGGCCCTTCAGCCCTCCAGGGCTGCGCCGATCCAGATCCTTTATCTAAACCTGTCGCCTATTTTCCAAGGATCTGTATCCCTCTGCTCCCTGCCCATTCATGTATCTGTCTAGATACATTTTAAATGAAGCTATTGTGCCCGCCTTTATCACCTCCGCTGGCAACGCATTCCAGGCACCCACCACCATCTGTGTAAAGAACTTTCCACGCATATCTCCCTTAAACTTTTCCCCTCTTACCTTGAAATTGTGACCCCGAGTAATTGAGTCACCCACTCTGGGAAAAAGCTTCTTGCTATCCACCCTGTCTATACCTCTCATGATTTTGTAGACCTCAATCAGGTCTCCCCTCAACCTCCATCTTTCTAATGTAAATAATCCTAATCTACTCAACCTCTCTTCATATCTAGTGCCCTCCATACCAGGCAACATCCTGGTGAACCTCCTCTGCACCGTCTCCAAAGCATCCACATCCTTTTGGTAATGTGGTGACCTGAACTGTACGCAGTATTCCAAATGTGATCGAATCAAAGTCCTACACAACAGCAACATGACCTGCCAACTCTTGTACTCAATACCCCGTCCGATGAATGAAAGCATGCCGAATGCCTTCTTGAACACTCTATCGACCTGCGTTGCCACCTTCAGGGTACATTGGACCTGAACATCCAGATCTCTCTGTGTATCAATTTTCCCCAGGGCTTTTCCATTTACCACATAGTTCGCTCTTGATTTGGATCTTCCAAAATGCATCACCTTGCAAATGCATCAGTGGAAAGTTTTCCTCCTGATTCCCATTGCCTTCAATTTTGTTGAGTCCCCTTGTTGCCACAGTTGCTTAAATGTTGTGATGTCGAGTAGAAACTTTCCCCTCATCTCTATAATTTAGTTTCCTTGTCCATATTTGATCAGATTTAATGAGGGACTGTGATTCTGGTGAAAACCAAACTGATTGTCTCAAGCAGGTTAGTGGTACTACTTACTTCCACTTGACAGTATTCTCATTGACATTTCCTATCATATTGCTAATATTGAAGTCATTTCCAGAATCCAGAATCCCTACAGTGTGGAAACAGGCCCTTCATCCCAACAAGTCCACACTGACCCTCAGAGCATTCCACCCAGACACATTCCCCTATAACGCACCTAAGCTACACATCCCTGAATACGATGGGTAATTTAGCATGGCCAATTCACCTACCCTGTACATCTTTGGACTGTGGGAGGAAACCCACGCAGACATGGGGAGAATGTGCAAACTCCACACAGACAGTCACCTGAGGGTGGAATCGAACCCAGATCCCTCGTGCTGTGAGGCAGCAGTGCTAACCACTGACCCAAATCAATAGGCTTTGATGAAGTACTTATCTGAATTGAAATTTATCCAGAGTTTTCTGGACAGGACATACCTGGGTAAATGTCCACATTGCTGGACAATGATGTAGCTGTACTGCCTAAAAAGAGACATGCTTCATTCTCGAGCACAGGTCTTCAGCAACACAGCTGGGACATTGTCAGGACCTGTTGTCTTTGTTGTGTTCAAAGTGCACACCCATTTCTTGATATCATGTGAATTGAATTGGCTTTTGTGTTTGATTGACTTTTGTGTTGCTGGAGAGGAAGAGATTGAGGTGGATCATTCACTCAGAACTTCTGGTTAATATAAGCATCAGCCTTTTCTGAAGGGCTGGCTGTATAGGATGGGCTGAAGGTCTAAACTTGTTGATGATATTCGACTGCTGCATAACCTTGAATGAGTCCTGTGAACGTGCCTGTACGTGCCGAAGCTCGCACAATCAATATGCTTTTCTGCGGTTGTTTTTTTCTGTGCCTGGCCGTTTGTTCCACCATATAAGAGAGAGAGTTTTGTTCGAAGTCGCTGGAGTTCACCTCGGACCAGGATCACAAACAGTGCCAGGAACAACCTCAGCCTTCAGACCAGCCGTTGATTGAGGGGTCACCGATGGGCAGGAGGGCATGAGGCTTTTTGCCTTTTTCCTCCTTTTTTTCATTCTTTTTATTTACTTATAAATGTTCCTTTCTTTATTTGTCTTTTATTATTAATAAATGTTTGTATTTAAGCAAATTGCTGTTGTCGAGCCTTATCTTGGCTACATTTAACGGAATCTGATAGGAACTACTTGGAGACACTCTGTGATCCAAGACACAGGGCTGTGCAATAATTACGGATGGGGGTTTTCATGGAATCCACACATTCTGTGGGTTATTTAATGATCCACTTCCACTCAAAACTGGATGTGGTTGGACTGCGGATTTATGGCCTAACTTGTTGGCTTTTGGATCATTGCTCCATGTATAACATACTACTTTCACTTTTTAACATGACCCCAGGCCTGTGTTGTTTCAACAGGCTGACTCTTCATTTTTAGGTATAGGCATGCTGTTCTACATTCCTTATTGAATGGGGTTGATCTCTAGATCAATGGAAGTAGTAGATTGAGGCGTACGTCGAGACACGAAGTTAAAGTTTAGGGTGGGCTTCAGTCCTTCTACTGTTAGTGATCCAGTTTTCAACTACTGTGTGCCTTTTTTCTCAGTCTATTCCATTTAGCACAGTGGTAGAGCCACACAACATAATGGAGGGAGCACTCTATGAAGCTAGGACATTGTCTTTTCATATTGCATCACAGGCATGTGATGATAATTAGTTCAATAACAATTGGTTCTTTGTTACTGCATGTTCATCAAGAAATAATATGTAATTCATTATCAAATAAAAATATACAATTAGCATGCATTATGATGAGATAAATTATAACAAAGAATTTTTCTTTACAATCAACTAAATCTACAGGCTAGCTTCCTTCCTCAAACTCCTAACCAGCTTTCCATGTGGGTTGACAAAGGAAAAGAGAATCGCTCATAAATTGAATGCATTTTGTTTAGAGTTCAGCCTCAAAGTGCATATCTTTATGGAAATTATTCTCATAAGCATTAGCTGAGCTACAAGTAATTACAAGCAAATGGATGCTATTAAGATACTACAGTGTCTCTTGAGATATTTCATGCAATTCACAACCAGAGAGTATTATCTAGTCAGAAGTTTATTGAAACAATAAATGTATTATGAAACACAGCAGAAAAATATTCAGTTATGTGAAATACTTTAAATTGAGAAGAACAGCTTCATATAACAGGGTTGAAACTCACATTTACCTGTCTCCTCTTTCTCAGATGATGATGAATTTTTATCGTTATCTTTCAGAGGCATATTCATGATATCTTCACCAACAGAGCATGTGACCGGATGGTATTAAGGCCACATTGTACTGGGGCCACTTATAGAATATCACTCTGCTGGAAGTAGAGGAATCCAAATTACTCAGTGCTAGACCAGACATTACAATGCATATGATTGTAATATCTTTAGATATCAAAAGATGTTATAAGTGTCTATTGAATCTTCTAGGACCATCTCACTCACAACTAGTGCTTATGTTACAGCAGTTACCGTAAGTATTACCTTGTCAGGTATGAATACCCTACTGAAGGTAAAAAGCCTATTGCTGCATCATTAGTAGATCATGAGAAGAGAAAAGATCAGGGTTAACAGTGAGGGCTGTTTATTAAGAAATGACAGTTTCAGATCAGACAGATCTACCACGGTCATGCACAGATAAAGAATGTAATTAAGTACCTCTCTACTCCCCTCCCACACTCAAAATGATGACCTACAGATCTACTTGTTGAGTAGGCTGGGTCTCCTGGAGCTGAAATAATTGCAGTCCAGGTACAATGGAGGTCCTTAAGCAGTTGTTAATTGACCACTTATGGGCCTTATGAGAACTGGGAAGATCGACCATAGACTTTCTTTCCAAGAATCTAATGTCTGAGATGGCAGAAAAGGAACATATTCCTCTCTAGTGCCAAACTAGCTGATTAGTTGCACTTCCCAATACCTTCCCTGGCACTTGTTGAAAGGGAAATCTTGGTCATTAACTCTATCTAGTTCTCCACTATACTGTCAGATCCGCATATTTCCTGTATTTAGTGTTTGTATCACCATGGTTTTGGATTTGTTTTCATTTCACCACAAAGCAGCAATGTTTATAGTTTCAATTAGAAGTTGAATGACCTGATTTTTCTATGTGATTAGTTAATATTAATGACTGAATAAGTTGATAATCTTTGTGTATGTGACTTCCTAATTTCCATGACCTGCACATAGGTAAATCATACAGATTACTGATCATTTCACCATTCTGCACTATCAATCCTTTGTGTTTTACCCAGCTTTCATATTCCTAGCAGTTCAGCAACAATTGGGGATGACACAACATTTAATTGCCCCTGTTTGAATTTATTCACATAATGAAGAATGGAACCAAGGCTATCAGAATCTATAATTGTATCACTGATGCACATGGTTTGTACATAATACTTAACTATTGTGGGGTTGGAAAATTAGATGACATGTTTGCCAATTTGAATTTTTCTGTTCTAAGAGCTCAACATGGCATTTAGTAAAATAGGGTTTAACAAAGAAACAAGCTCTCAAAAGATCAAAATGTCTGAGCATTTAAACTGATTTTATCTTTAGGTCCAGTCTAAGAGCAAGTGGTTGGGATTTTAGGCCAAGACTTGGTAGCACAAACAGGGTATTGGATAAATCAACAGAACCCGGGTACTTAAACAGGGTCTGGCTTATGTGAATAGTACTTGAGTAAATTAACACAGCCTGGGCAAATGAACATTAGCAAGTCTGCTCTCCATCACTTTTCAAAATTAAACCAATTTGGAATAAACCACCCTGAAGCAATTTAGGTATGTATAGAGCCTGAGGGAATTCAGCCGAGCACTTTGCAATAGTTTAGTCTCTGAGATGCAAGTTTGCAGAGAGTCAATGTAGCATGGAATTGAATTTTGTACTGTAATACACTTTACATTGATTCTTACTTGCCAATACATTATGCAATTGACCATTGATATTCATTGAGAAGTCCAGTCATTTTCAGTGGTAATTAAAATGAGAAAATAAGATTTGTTAGTGCATTTAGCTTAACTACACAAGGAATCAGTGTTAAAATATGTTCGAACTCTTCATAAGCAGAATGCTGAAACCTAAAAAAAGCATGAATTTAATTTCTACTTTTGGCATTCCAACGTCCAAACTTATTTTCTTTCTCAACAACATTAATAGAAATGTTGGGCTGGTTTTTCTGAAAGGTGGGTGGTCTATGTTTCTGACAGGGGATTCCAATCAGGGTGGAGCTATGTTTCTATTCTGATGGTTCTTTCATTGTACAGAACTGTTGGGAGAAAGCAAATCATGCCCCTTTTACACAGCAGACAGCTGCTGTATTCTGACATTTAATGGTTCGGACAGTCACATTGACAGGCGTTGTCAAACAGTAATTATGATATGAAGGTGCTAGGATGATAAAGTGCCAAATGGGTAAGGGGATAGGGTGCCAAGCAAGTAGAGTGCCAGGTGGGTGGTGTGCCTGATAAATAAGATGCCACCCGTGGAAAGTAAAGCTGAGTGGAAAGTATGGTGTCAGGTGCAAGGGTGCCAGATGGGTAGGACATAAGGTGCCAGGTAGGTAGAGTGTCAGTTGAGTAGGATGCTAGCTGGAAAGGTAGAAGGGTACTGGGTAAGTAAGGCACCAAGTGAGTGGGTTGCCAGCCGGGTATAACAAATACATCACATTGGACCATACCAAACAACATGTTGCGTTAACCATTCACAACTGGCAGCATGTCATTCCTACTAAACCAGCCCATGCCTATAGACCTCAGCAAAGTATATCTACTATGAGATGTGAACCTGCAATTGAAAATAATTTACTAAATAATCCAGACTGTGCTAAGAGACTGTGCCAATTTAAGCTCATCAGCTGGGCCTGCAGTGTGAGGCATTTGCAAATGCTAGCAGTTATATACATGAATAATGAGAACCTTGTTTTATGGAGCCAAAAGGAATTTATATGTACATTGCACCGTTAGAGGGAAAAAAAGGGTCATGGAGACATCCAAACTCCCTATGTCCCCATGGCAATGTTCTGACCTATCCAAGTCTACTTGTTTGGTCTTAAGATTGACAGTTAACTTTCTGCATCTCTGTGCCAATTATGGTCCAACCAACAGCACCCTCTTCTCATTCTCAAACCATGCCTGTTTCTTGTGTCCTACTTCTGTTAAGTGCAAGATGAAAAGCTTCAACATCTAGTCTGCTTTTAGCAATGTTGAAGTCTTGTACCACAGAGCATTTATTTAATTTTAAAAGCCTTGGACTTTTGTTTGAAAGAAGACAGTAAAAGAATGGGTTGGCTAGAAAGCAGTCAAACTCACAGGGATTTACAAATAGATTTCTAAATAACATGGGAGAAATGGTCCACACAACCCTGAAAAAGCTTTCAAAGAATAATTAGTTAAAAATTTATCATCCGCATTGCAAAGCCTGCAATGAAACATTCAAATGAGGATGAGTTTTCTCAACGTCAGGTAAAGATAAAGTCACCAAAATACTACACGAGCATAGGCCTACTCTCTCATTAGAGATAGATAACTGGAGGTGCTTTTACCTGAAGGTCACCATGCCTCAGACGAGGGGAGAGGTTGAGAAGCAAAATCCTTCATGGTAATCTCAGCCAGTTCAGGAATTGAGCCCACAGTGTTGGCGACAGTCTATGTCACAAACCAGCCATTCAGCCGACTGAGGAGTGAACACAAAGGGGAGTGAGGTTGTGGGAGGGAGCAGTTAAGTCATTGGGGGAGTGAAGACATTGGGGGAAGTAGGGACATTGGAGGGAGCAGTGAGGACATGGAAGGGAATCAGGAAGGAAGAGTAGGCCATGTGAGGACACGGGGGTGGTGTGAGGCTATATGGGAATGAGGACATGGTGGAGTGCGGACATAGGGACATGGTGGATTGAGGACAGGGGAGGAGTGAGGATGTGGGGGCAGATCTGAGGTTGTGCAAAGGGCGGCCAGGGAGGCTCTCCTCCACTACGCCTGTTCACACCTTCACCTTCTTCTGCAATCTCCTCCCCCATTTACACCTTTACCTTCTTCCCAATTCCACCCACTCCCGATCACACCTTCACCTTCTTCCCCACTTCCCATCACTCTCCTCCATTCACAGCCAGACCAAGTTAAAGACAAAACCATTTAAATGCGCTTGCACAAAATTAAGCAGTGCACAACACGTGTGTGTGGGTGTGAATAGACATGGCTTTATAGAAATGGATTGACCTCCTTGTGGGCCAGCAGCCTAGATTCACACATTGAGACCTCTTCCTCTGAAAAGCCATGAATATACTTTTATGGAACCTGCTGCAGAAAACAGTAACATAGATTAATATCCACCAACAACAAGAGAAAGTTGTCTCTCTTTTTAGAAATGGTGTTGCTGTATCTGAAATGAAGTGATCCAGCCCTGAGAGAAAACCGACTACAAATCATAATTTTTTAAAACAGGCTTGGAAGTCAGCTCTACAGAACTGCATTTAGGAACGAAAATCCTCTCCCTTTAAGGACTGTATTTTTTTTTCACAATTTCACCAATTTATGAATCTATATCGTAGAATTCAGAATGGGTTTTACCCTTTATTGTGAATAACTTTACAAAAGAATGGTTCCCCAGTTTTGATTACCTTAAAAGGTTCGACTGGAATGATTCTTGATAAATTGAAGTATGGTCAAGTGTATATTGCATTGAAAACTTACTCTTCTGAAAACTCAGCAGCCCTGTGGTGCCAACCTCAAGGGTAAAAAGTGAGGAATTTTTGTCGACTTGATCTTAACAAGTTGCAGGCAATTCTATTTTCCAAAATGTTGTAACAGGAATCAGCAGACTTGTTTTGTTTTCTAATGTCACATGCCAGTCTTCTTTTTTGTTAAGGATAGTGATAGGCTCAATTTTATTAGTTGTGATAGGATGTTATTTATTGCTGGTAATGGATAGTCATCATGTTTAAGGGCTTTCATTGCCTTTCATCACATACATCAGTAAAAGGACTCACTGAATTACGCAACAAGCTAGTCCAAAAACGTTCACATCCACAAACTCATTAATGTAGTTTTATTTTACAATTAGATTTCCTGTGGCTAACTGTTCTGCTAACACTTTGGAATGCAGTGGAACAAATGCGACATCTTGACAATTGATAGGTCTTGTTTTGTGAGTTTTGACGGAGAAATGGCGCATCAGCTTAGCCTCATAAATCTTTGTCACAATCTATATATTTTGAATATGACTAACTGACATAATCCACTTGGAGCTACTTGTAATATAACACAAAGATCTATTTCACTAAACTTTTCACCAATTTGTTTAGTATGTGCTTTGCTGAATGTAAGCAGTCAAATGTTAAAATGCTAGAAGTCTCTGCAACCTGAATTATCAAAGAGCCTATCGGATAGATTTTGATCACTCCTTGCCCTTAGTAATCCCCAATGTCAACTTCCTGGGGGTTGCCATTGGACAGAAACTGAATGGGAACAGCTTTTTAAATACCACTGGTAACAAGTGAAAGTCAGATGATCGGAATTCTGCAATGAGTAATTCACCTCTGAATCATCGTAATCTGTCCACCATCTACAAAGCAAAAGTATAACATAATCTCTTCCCCTTCCTGGTTAAGCACAGCTCCAACAACTCTCAAGAAGCTTGAGATCATCCAGGATGAAACTTTCTGTTTGATCGGCACCTTATCGACTGTTTGGAACATTTACTCATTTCTAGGATGCTGTTGGAGCACCTGGACAGATGCACTGCAGCAACTCACTAAGGTTCCTTAGACAAAGCCTTCCAAACCCACAATCTTCAGTACCGAGAAAGACAGGGGAAGCAGATACATAGGACTACTACCAGTGCAAATTTCCCTCCAAACCACACAGCTTCCAAGTTTAGAGCTGTATCACTGATCTGTCATTGTCACTGAGTGAAAATATTGGAACTCCTTCCTTCATGGGCATTACCTACATCAAATGGTCTATAACAGTATAAAAGACACCACCTCATCATCTCAGGTATAAAAGGGATAAGCAAACCTAAAAATCTCAAACTCATCTCATTACATTAACAGCAATCCTGGAACTCTAAAAATGGACTGATGCGGTTTAGATATGTGACTGACCACCTCCTTCTCAAGCAATTAAGGATTGGCAATAAATGCTGACCCAGTCATTGCTGCTCATATCCTGTGAATACAGGTTAAAAAAAAAATCCCTGAGTGCAAAGACCATTTTCCTGGATCCTTTTTATATTGCTTCAAGATTTCTGGAGCTTTCTTCAGATGGATAGAGATTAACTTTTACAAAGTAATTTACAGGTCATAAATATTGTCAGGATTTATTGTCTATACATAATTGCCCTTGAGAATGTGGTAGTGAGCCACAAATGTAAATTGCCACAGTCCATTTACAGGTAGTTCTCCTCTAACACGATAGTTCTGTTCTTGTGTGACCTCATGCTATAGAAAATTGCCATAGAAAATCATGTTATAGGGAAATCGCTATAGAAAATCACTTTACCTGTACGGCAGAAAGTTCATGTTATCTAAACAGCGTCCCCTATTTACCAATCGCATTACAGCCAATTCGCGCTAACGAAACATGTGTTATAGCAGAACTACCTGTGCACAGTTCCAGGATTGCAGTTTTAAAAATGTGGTGAGGTGGAGATTTCTCGCTTTTCCAACTCTTTCTTCAGAATCCTGCAGATCTTATTTTGGCCATTGCTTTGTATATCAAGAATATTCCATATTTGATTAACTGCCAGTTCATGATCTTGAACTATTTATTCTAGTTACACTATGGAGACTCGCAACATACAGTTCTGTTGTTTCATCAGTAACTTGGTCCCAATTGCAAATGTAGTGTTCAAAGATGTCATTAGTTTCCGTAACACAGGATTGTTCCATCTTGGTAAAAGCCTCATCAGTGTCAGTCCTGTCTTCATTTATCTCAAACTAAAATCCATCAACTATTCTCAGTGTCTTTCTGCCAATGCATTGTGCAGTTTTGATATCCTTTGCTGCTTAATGAGACATGGTGCAATCTCATAGCTGTTTTAATACCTTGCTGAAGCTTTCCCAATTGTTTGTCAGATTATTTCTGATTTCTAGCTATGCCAAAACCTAGAATATTTTCAATGTTAGGGTTTGAGATATGTATTGTGATTTATATATTTTTTTCAGTTTATATGACATGACACAAACACAAAAAGGCAAAAAAGGTTGGAGTTCCAAAAAGAAATCAAAGTCACTATTGAATCAATCTTTTACACAGTATCTGTCAGTTCAGCTGGGTTGCATAGCTTTACAACATCAAAATTCAGCGGCTGTCGGAACTATAAAACAGGGCATTTGGATTATCTTTCTGAATTGTACATCTAATCAGAATGCTGCCATGTGATAACAGATTATGTAGTAAAGATTGCATGACTGCTGTACACAAGCTGAAAGTTGCATTTTTAAGATTAAGGTACAGCAGGATTTGTTTGTAATAGAAAGGCTAGTTTGCAGAATTTCGATTCAAAGTATTCAATTCAAAATTGTCAGGGCCATTCTGGAGCTTTCTATACTGGATCTATGAGTAAATGCACTTACTGAGTTGAAGCCCGACTGGGAAGACCCTGGTTAATGACCAGTCATTTAATCAGAGCTATAGAGTTCAGGATGTATCTAGAATTAATCTCATTGATGCTAGGCTGAGAAGGAGATTCCACACCCAGAGTATCTACTCACAATCATTGTCAGCAGATGATTTCATATTTGCCTGTATTAGAAGTGCAGATGTTGATACATTGACCTCTCAGATATTAGCACATTTCCAGGATTCTGGCAACAACTTCTAATATACTGGCTGGAGCTTCATGCTACTTCTGGGATTGGGAATAAAAATGATCAGGGGCATTTGGGGAAGAGGTCAAAACTCAGAATCTCGATGGCAATAACTTTGGCAAGAACGATGCCATAACTTTGGCAATGAAGCTTTCAGAGTTTTTGGGGAGTGGGGTGTTAGTATTAAGCAGTGTCAAACTTTTGATTGATGAACGTTGGGAAGTCCTTTTAGAGGCATTTGCACTCATGCATGCTCATAAAAAGGTTAGCTTGCCTGAATTCAAGTTTATTGAAGTTCCCCTTCTCTTTTAACTTCTGCACAACTCATTTTTGCCTCCTGGTTCCAAAATGGTCATTTTATACGACGAATGTATAAGACAAAGGCATAACTAAATTAGTTCAAAATTGTAAAGTTGAATTTTTAGGTATGAGAGGCCTGCGATATATTAAAGTATTCTAATGCTCCGTGAAACATAATTTTCCTTTCGTCTCCCATTTGGCTTTTCTCCCAATTTCACTCCATCTGCAGTGTCAAATCTGAAAAGACAAATTATTTAACGCTCACAGTCTGCCGAAGCTGCTTGATAACCAACAATTAGGAGGTGGACTGAAATCTGCCATAAGTTACTGGGTGAAACTACCTGGCACTGCACCCTTGAAGGACTGACTTGGTACTTTATACATGGGTTTGGTGATGCTTTATCCGAGGAAATACAGATTGTTTTATGAAAATCCCACCAAAGATACCGACACTGGCCTTCCATTTTGCGAAATAACACAGGAGACTGAATTTTTTTTAAGCTATGGTCATTTTTCTCAAATTTCACGGAAGGTTTCTGTCTGTGAGACCCAGTGGGTTTTTTTTTTGCCACATCTTACCACCTCACCTCACTAACTATGTACCACATTACTACAGTGCCGCTCACATCCAATTCAAGCTCCATTCTACTACTCATAGTACTCAGAACAACTGGACCAATTATTTCTGGGGCTGACACCAATTTTAAAGGCCATTGTGCTCCCGGATAAGCACTGTTAGCCTGGTGATACCTGACAGACGTGGAGAAATTGGTGCCCTACTTTGTGGGAAGTGTGCTGGAGGTCCTGGTGGATTGGGTGGAGCAGAAGTGAAACATCCCGTTCCTCCAAGACAGCAGAGAAGGCTATGACACCAGATTATACCAGCCTGCTTTGAGGTTGCCAGGTCAGTGAGGTATCAAACATTTGGAGGAATGTACAGCAAAAAGTCAAAGATCTTCTACCAGGATCACGACAGCCTATGGCCCCCATCTTCTCTCTGAAAGCTCACATTCATTCTACGTCTGCTACTGTACCCACCTCCCACCAAGGCTCATGCTGTATGGTTCCCACTTTGACGCAACACCTTCCATCACTCACTGTGACCAACCATATTCCCTGACACCTCTGACCCTACATGCGCTTTGCACTGTCTGCTCATTTGCCTACGACGTCTCCACCCTTCCACCAACAGTGAAAGCTCTATTACATCTCACAGAATACCTGCCTCTCTCCCATTCCAGGAGGGAAAGAACCCATAACAGGGCAAGCAACAGGCTACCTAACATTGGGCTCCTTACCCCTTATGAGGTGAGCATTCTGACTCTGACCCCCTCCTGGCAGTCGGTTAACTGTGTCCAAGCCCCTGGATCGGTATCAGAGGTTGCCTTTGGCTAACTGTGCCAGGCGCTTTATCTGAAAGCTCGGAGCATTCGAAACAAGGTGGATGAGTTGATGGCGTAAATCATGGCAAATGGGTATGATTTAGTGGCCATTACAGAGACATGGTTACAGGATGGTCATGACTGGGAGTTAAATATCCAGGGGTATCAAACTGTTCGGAAGGACAGACAGGAAGGTAATGGAGTTGGTGTCGCTCTTATTTTTAAGGATGACATCAGGGCGGTAGCGAGAGATGGTATAGGGTTTACTGAACAAAATGTTGAATCCATTTGGGTGGAAATTAGGTATAACAGGGAGAAGAAGTCACTGATAGGTGTGTTCTATAGGCCACCAAATAATGACATCCTAGTGGGGCAGGCAATAAACATAGAAATAGCTAATGCATGTAAAAATGGTACAGCAATTATCATGGGGGATTTTAATCTACATATCGATTGGTCAAACCAGGTCGGTCATGGCAGCCTTGAGGAGGGGTTCATAGAATGCATCCACGATAGTTTCCTTGAACAAAATGTAGTGGAACCCACGAGGGAGCAAGCTATCCTAGATGTAGTCTTGTGTAAGGAAATAAGGAATAATTAATGATCTCATAGTTAGGGATCCATTCGGAAGGAGCAATCACAGCATGGTTGAGTTTAAAATACAGATGCAGCGTGAGAAGGTTAAATCCAGTACCAATGTCCTGTGCTTAAACAAAGGAGACTATGATGGGATGAGGGAAGAGTTAGCTAAGGTAGAATGGGAGCAAAAACCTTATGGTGGGTCAATTGAGGTACAGTGGAGGACTTCCAAAATGCTTTTTCACAGTGCTCAGCAGAAGCATATTCCAGTGATAAGGAAGAACTGGAGGAAAAGAGATAGTCAGCCATGGATGTCTAAGAAAATAAAGGAAAGTTTCAGATTGAGAAAAAACACAGACAAAAAAACAAAGAGTATTGGGATGCCAGTAGACTGGGAAATCTTTAAAGGCCTACAGAAAGCCACAAAAAATGTTATAAAGGAAAGTAAGATAGATTATGAGGGTAAACTAGCTCAGAATATAAAAACAAGCAGCAAAAGTTTCTATGACTATGTAAATCGTAAAAGAGTGGCGAAGGTAAACATTGGTCCTTTAGAGGATGAGAAGGCCAATTTAATAACTGGGAATGAAGAAATAGCTGAGGCATTAAACAGTTATTTTGAATCATTCTTCACAGTGGAAGACACAAATGACATGCCAAAAACTGATGGCAAGAAGGCTTTAGCAGGTGAGGACCTAGAAGCTATCATTATCACTAAGGAGGCAGTGCTGGGCAAGCTAATGGGGCTAAAAGTAGACAAGTCTCCTGGCCCTGATGAAATGCATCCCAGGGTACTAAAAGAGGTGATGGGGAAAATAACAAATGCACTAGTAATTATGTACCAAAATTCACTGGACTCTGGGGTGGTTCCCGCAGATTGGAAAACAGCCAATGTGATGCCACTGTTTAAAAAGAAAGTAGACAAAATGTAGGTAACTATAGGCCAGTTAGCTTAACTTCAGTAGTGGGGAAAAAGCTTGAATCTATCATTAAGGAAGAAATAGCAAGACATCTGGATATAAATTTGCCCATTGGGAACACCCAGCATGGGTTCATGAAGGGTAGGTCACGTTTAACTAATTTGGTGGGATTCTTTGAGGACATTACTTGCATGGTGGACAATGGAGAACCTGTGGATGTGGTGTATCAGGATTTCCAGAAGGCATTTGACAAGGTATCACACCAAAGGCTGCTACATAAGATAAAGTTGCACCATATTACACGTAATGTATTGGCATGGATAGAGGATTGGTTGACTAGTAGAAAGCAAAGAGTAGGGGTAAATGGGTGTTTTTCTGTTTGGCAGTCAGTGGCTAGTGGTGTGCCTCAGGGATCAGTGGTGGGGCCGCAATTGTTTACAATTTACATAGATGATTTGGAGTTGGGGACTAAGTGTGGTGTGTCAAAATTTGCAGATGACACTAAGATGAGTGGTATAGCAAAGTGTGCAGAAGACACTGAAAGTCTGCAGAGGGATATAGATAGTCTAAGTGAGTGGGCAAAGGTCTGGAGGATGGAATACAATGTTGATAAGTGTGAGGTCATCCATTTTGGTAGGAATAACAGCAAAATGGTCTATGTTTTAAATGGTGAAAAATTGCAGCACGCTGCTGTGCAGAAGGACTTGGTTGTCCTTATGCACAAATCGCTAAAAGTAGGATTGCAGATACAGCAGGTAATTAAAAAGGCAAATGGAATTTTGTCTGTCATCGCTTGAGGGATGGAGTTTAAAAACAGGGAGGCTATGCTGCAGCTGTATAGGGTCCTGGTGAAGCCACACCTGGAGTACTGTGTGCAGTTTTGGTCTCCTTACTTGAGAAGGGAAATACTAGCACTGGAAGGGGTGCAGGGGAGATTCACTCAGTTGATTCCAGAGTTGAGAGGGTTGGATTATGAGGAGAGACTGAGTAGGCTGGAATTATACTCACTGGAATTCAGAAGAATGAGAGGAGATCTTATAGAAACATATAAGATTATGAAGGGAATAGATAAGGTGGAGGCAGGGAGGTTGTTTCCGCTAGCAGGTAAAACTAGGACTAGGAGACATTGCCTCAAAATAAAAGGGAGCAGATGTAGGACTGAGGGGTCAGGAGGAACTTCCTCACCCAAAGGGTTGTGAATCTATGGAATTCCCTGCCCAGTGAAGCGGCTGAAGCTACCTCGCTGAATGTTTTTAGGGCAACGCTTGATAAATTTTTGATCTGTAAAAGAATTAAGGATTATGGTGAGTGGGCAGATAAGTGGAGCTGAGTCTCAAAAAGATCAGCCATGATCTTACTGAATGGCGGGGCAGGCTCGAGTGGCCAGATGGCCTACTCCAGCTCCTAGTTGTTATGTTCTCATGTTCTTATGAAGCCTGAGTGAAGGCTATCTCCCCCAACTTGACAGTTGACGACTGATTGAAATAACTCCACGAAGGCCAGTATCCCATCACTGAGTCACCCTTTCTTTACATGTGCATAGTACATGGCACTGGTCCAGCTAGTTTAGAGCCAACTCCTAGGCTGAGCAGATTCCCTGACACTCCTGTTTATATCTGTCAGCCAGGACTCCCTGATTGGACCAGGTTGACAGACCCAGTCAAGAAAGTCACATTCTATGAGGTCCGCCTGGCTGACCTTGTTACAATCACTACACTGACAACCATCTCTCGCTTCCTGGCTTTGAGACTGTGCCAAGTGTCACAGCAATACAACAGCACTGTGAGCCTGGTATTGCTGGCTTAGGGGCAAGGGATGAAAAGGCAAAGCAAGGCAGGGACACCGCGAGTATCTAGGTAAGATTGGGCTGGGTGACCACTAAGAGAGCTAAAAAAAAAGGCCTGGAAATGGAGCATGGTCTTGCCCATGAGCTGGGTATGTCTCCCTGAGCACAGAGAGTCTCTGTAGTGGCATTGCAATGCTGTTTGCCACTGTATCCCAAGATGCAGCATTGAAATGCAGAAACACACTGTAAGTGGATTAGAGATGTCCCATGTGATTTTTTGAGGCTGGACCATGCTGGATGACAACATTCGTACATATGGGTTGCCTGTAGCTGGTGCCGGTGGAACGTGCCCTGAGATATTGGTGCCTAGTATCCAACATGGTAGCCTTTTGAAGCAATTGGTGAGATGAAATTACCAGATACCTGCTTCAGTCTTCACATTAAGAACTGTTGAAGTCTAGTTTGCTCACAGTGGATGAAAGTGGTATATTAATGAGGGAAGATCTGTTGTTAATAAAGTTGTTAACATGCAGTAATCCTCCTTAATATGAAATTTGCGGCTGCCTGATGAGAATCCTGCCTCAAAGCCTTAAAATTGGTTAAAAGATTCAGCGAGTTCACATAGGCTTGGCTGGACTTCTCACACAGCCCTGCCACACCTCTTGCCATGCCATTATTATTCAGCATCTGTTAAGATTCCAACCAGGGCGATGACTTCAAATGTTTGAAGCAATACACAGGCAGACTAAAGCTGTATTAAAATGGCATATTGGAGAACCAACATTACTGTTGCATGCAACAATGCAACGTGCAACCTGCGAATGGAAAAGTTCATGTTTTTCATTATTTTCAAAGTTAACAAGCTAGTGTGCAACAGCCTTGTATGATTTCTCACTAAGCATCTGCTTGGTTGAGTGTGCAATATGTTAATCACATCTGGATTCAGTCCACTTGTCCCTGACTGACAGGTTACTGTTATACCGAATAAATTAATCACTTAATTAGCCATTATCAGAATAAACAGATGGTCATTTGAACACATGAAGAGCTTTGCTTGTGCTTTGAGTGTAAGGTGAGCTTACAGCGCAGTGAAAACAAACGCCGTGTGCATTAAGCCTGGATACTGTTAAAGCTTTTTGATACAATTCTGAGCAGTTTTTATTTATTGATCCAGAATGCATACAGAACATTTGTTAGCTGGACAATCCCTGGGAATTGTGGAGTTATAACCTAATTCATATAATTGGCTACTGAGAATTATCATTTCAGCAAGACAGTTATTGCATAAGTATCTCAGCACAGTGTTGACTCTGAAGGCTATTAAGATAGCACTTTCCCTGTCACGTATTGGATTAAGGCAGTTTTGTCTTTATAGGCTAATTTCAGCAATCCCGTATAAAAGGAACTGAACAACTATTACTGAAAACTTGTTTGGAATAAACAGCTTCATCTAGTTAGACTAAACTGTGGTATTTTCAACAAATCCCATCTGTTCTACCCCTCATGCCACATCCTGCATTTTCCCTTTGCCACTCTCAGCTCATGTCCCATCTAGCTCTGGATATCTTCAATGATTGTTTCTTTAGTTTTGAGTTCAAGACTAGAAGATAAATCATACCAGAAGTGATTGTTAAGGAAAATGAAAGATTTCAAAAGAAAAAAAGAATTTCAGATGACTGCATATGTGGACAAAAAAAAACACAAAAATGTGTAAAGTCTATTAATATACAATATGATCTTGTAAACTTAAGTCTTAGTCATGCACAATTCAATTTTTGTTCTTGTGGTATTTTCCCAGATGACCATTCTTGGTACATTCTAGACTACTATACCAGCATATATTACTGAATAAGGAGTGTTTAAAGTAGCTTACTGCCACAAATCCTCCTTTGTTTTTACTTTGCCTTGATTAGTGGTAGAGGATACATCACTGTAGAGTATCCGCCAGAAGATATTCTTGCAAAGTTGGCACAGTACTTGTAGTTGTTAGAATTTGTTTGTAAAATGAGAAGGGGGAAGAGTGTGTGGTCCCTTTAAAAGATGTGTTTTTAGGCTTGGAGATTAAAAGAATACCTGCAAGTAGCAGCAGATGTATAGAGAGTTCTTGAAATTGAAACATTGTATCAAAAGACAGGCAAAGCAGCATTTTTACCAAGACAACGGCTTACTGAATTTAGCCAATTAATTTAAACCAGATCCTAGATACTAAAACCCAATTAAATTTAAATCTGATGGTTTTGACAACCTTGGATCAATCCTATTTTAAGAAATTAGCAGGTCATCAAGGGTATAAAAGAAGAAGGCATTTGAAAATCGGGTGAGAGAAAACTGCTATCTGTTAAGAGAACAGCTCTCAACAGCTTTTTGAAAAAAGAGAAAATCACTAGGTCTCACAGAAATCTCCAAGATCTCAGAGTAAACACCATCTAAATAAAGGTGCTACGGCACTCTTAGCTAAGATTCCTGACACAAGAATTCAACAGAGGAAGGTGTACCTGACTGGAGGACAGTGGAGAAGGGAAAGAACATTCCAGAAAACTTATCTTAGCTGTAATTTCCTGGCTGTTAATTATTATAGTCAGGTAAATTGTTACGTGTGGATTATAAAGTGAACATCAATAATTTCTTTCATTTAACCTCCGCTTCGTAATAGATCAGAGACTTGAGTCCAGGATCTGGCCTGTTCATGTAGTCCATAGAACACAATCTTATAACATTTTAAAATAGAAGTCAAACATTTCTGTTTGATTTGGGCAGAAGATACTTTATTCTTTCTCTAAGAAGACCCACATTTAAAAAAAAATCAAAATTCTGTTTAGTCCCTTAAAGTCACCAACCATTTTCATGCGTTGGAACCATCGAGACTGTGTGCATACACTTTAACATTTAACTTTAACATTTCCCAACACTCCTTTAAATTTTCAGTTAACTATCCCATTTAAATGTTTTGGAATAACATGTGAGTCTTAATATATACTTTGACATAATATGCTTAAGTGTACCCAGGCTCAGTGGTTTTGAGATTCCTGACATCACACAATTAATATTTCCACAATACTTCCCCAGCACTGAAATGTGCTATTGATGAATGACCGGATGGGCTGAGGGTGCTTCATTTGTCACTGTGTTGTGACGTTGAAATTCTGAAAATGGGTTCAACCTTCCGTATCTCCAATTTCTAAAAAAACACAAACAAGCTCCATCCAATCCATATCAAGCAGAATGGGTTAATTAGTATTATGAACTTAACAAAGGGGATGGGGTGTAAACTCTTCTACATAATTATGTCACCTATCTCTCCTCCTCCTCCATGCGAATCAGTGTGGATACTTTTAGCAAAGGAATAGCCCACCACTTTGTTAAATTTGCCTTTCCTAAACTCCTCACCCACAGACAATTACATTTTCAACATTCCAATGTCCCTATCATTGGATATTGATAATAAGTCAATCTTATCATCTGGAATTAAAGATTTACTCACATGTCAAGACAATGTTTAGAAGTTCATTCTGGGCAGAAAATGAAATTCCAAACATGGTAATTTCTGGAATTAAGATCAATCTAAGTCTAAACACAACACGGAACTAATTCGAAAAGGTAAATTTTTACTATGCTTCACAAACCAAATTTTTGAATGAACATTTTGCAGATTTTTGCTTTATACAATCACTGATGTTTCTTAAAAGAAGATAACATGGAACCATACATGTCCCACATACAGGCACACAATTCACTTTCAAATCACCATTCATTCCCAGAATGCAAACTAACTTCAAAGTATTCCCAGATCTCGAGCTCCAGGGAATAAAAACAGACAAATTGTACAGGATGACATTTAACAACCAACAAACAAAGGTACATTCAAACCAGACCGCAAAAAGTTAACACTTCTACAAGGTTCAGTGTCCTTGCAGAATACAGAAACCTGGCATCCAGTTCTCTCTTTTCCCAGTTACTACTGTCCCCCATCCTTTCAGAGCTACTGATTGTGCTAACATATTATCCACAGACCCGAATCCAGAGTCTGCCACATTCAACCCTGGAAGATGGAAGGTGTCTGGAGCATCAGGTTGCTGTTTCCTTCTCCTAAACTTTTTCCCAAATCCCAATCTTGTCACCAAAAATGTCTTGGATCACAGGGTATATCCAAATGATTCTTATCGGATTTGGGTAAATGTAGTTACAAGAAGGCTTGACAATAGCAATTTGCTTAAATATGAACATTTATTGAGTAATAATCTAAGAAAGAAAGGAAGGAAAAGAAAGCAATGAGCCTCACAGTCTCTTGTGTGTCAGGGACCCCTCGACCAATGGCTGGTCTGGAGGCTTAGGTTTGTTCTTGGCACCGTTCAGGATCCCTCTCCAAAGTGAAGCCCAGCAACTTGGAACAAAACTCTCTCTCTCTGTTATACAGTGTAACAAACAGCCAGGCACAGAAGAACAATTACAGAAAGACACATCGATTGTGCCATATTCAGCATGTACAGGAACGTTCACAGGACTAATTCAAGGTCATGCAGCTGTTGAATATCATCAACAATTATAGCCCTTCAGCCCATCCTCTATATAGGATCATTAAATAAATGAGGTCAAGCAAGAAATGAATGATAACTATGAAAAGGGTCCTGTGTGAGTATGGTTGATTTTTCTATGAGGACCTTTCAGCTCATTAGATCATGCAATTCCAGGATTACATGCATTGTAATCCATCATCTGAACAGGCAGACCTCAGTTTAATGTCCCTGCTTAAGAACAGCATTCTTGATAATGCCACACTGTCTTTTAGGGTAGGTAGCAGTTTGTACTGTTCCAAATATCTAGTTCATGAATCATGTACTTTCGAAAATGTTTAGTTTTGGAAACATAACTTTTAAATTGTAGGTCAGAACAAGATTAGAATAGCAAGAACTATAAAACAGCAGATGGTCTCTTACTTAGCTAAAAACCTGGAGATATAATGTCTGCAATGTTTACAAAGAAATGTTGTCATGGGAGATATCTTCAATTGGTGAGGTGGAGCTAAAAGAGCATAAAAAAATTCAGTAAAGCCCAATTAATTCAACAGACCAAAGACTAAATTGGAAATGATAGGTAATTTACTGAAAGGTAATAGTAGTAGTAATTTATTGTTGTATGTTTTTATGAAATACAGTAAAATGTGTGTCGTCGCCATAATCTGGCACTATTTTAATTACATAAGTGACAAAAAGAAATAAATCCTACTAAGTTAAGATAAGTTTCATTTTATGTCCCATGGCTTCTTGATTTTCCAAGTGGCTATAGGACACCGCCACACTCTGCAGGTGACAAACTATTCCCTGAGGCAGCAAACCCATGTAGGAAAGCACACTGAATCTGCCCCCACCACTGCCGACCGGGCTCACAATGTTGCCTCTACCAAAAGCTGTCTCTGAACCTGCAACACCAAGGGTGGAGCAAGCTGAAGCAGCAACCGTTGCCATTGACTAGACCAAGAATGTCATCTCTGCCAAAGCCATCTTTTCACCACCAGTAGTTCAGCTGCTGCCATAGCCAGGAAGCTGTCCAGGCTCTCTCGAGAACTGGGGCCCATCTCAACTCTGAGACTTCAACGACCATTCAAATCAACTCCTGAGGACCGGGAGATCATTCACTCGAGAGATCACTCAATCGAGATCATGCACTCAAGAGATCATTCACTCGAGAGAGATCATTTCACTCCGCCTCCATTGCAGATGTCACCAAAACGTCAAAGGAAAAGACTGGACCCCAATTCATTGATGCTAGAACAGTGGCTCAAGCTAGGAATGCCATAGCTACAAGGAACAGACTGAATCTGCACTCAACAGCTCCCTGCAACCCCCCCTCCATCACTGCGGCTGCAGAAAAATGAACTTAATTCATATGGAGGAAATCCACACAGACACAGGGAGAATATGTAAACGCCACACAGACAGTCACCCGAGGGTGGAATCAAACCTGGGCCCCTAGCGCTGTGAGACAGTAGTGCTAAACACTGAGCCAACGTCTTTTTGAACTTACTGGGAAGACACTGTGAGAGTGGCTGTAATTTGGATCTGAATTAGCTTTCAGCTCACTGAGACAAGGTAGCCAACGTAAATGGGAGATATTAAGAACTGCCGATGCTGGAGTCAAAGATAACACAGTGTAGAACTGGAGGAGCACAGCAAGCCAGACACCATCAGAGGAGCAGGAAAATTGACGTTTTGGTTCGGGACCCTTCTTCAGAAGAGCCAACATAAATGATAGATACAAAAACAGAAGTTGTTGGAAATGCTTAGCAGGTCTGGCAGCGTCTGTGAAGTAAAAATAAGAGTTAACATTTCAGGTCCGGTGACCATTCCTCAGAACTGGGGATGATAGATAGGCTTACAGTGTTTGCACAGTGAAACACTAACTTCATCTTGACTGTATGGCTTAATTTTAGTTTGAATCTTGACAGCGGTATACGTTGTTCATATGGAATTCAGCAAAGCGTTTGACAAGGTTCTGCAAGGTAGACCGGTTAAAAAGGTTAGATCACATGGGATCTGGGGAGCTAGTCAATTAGATACAAAATTAGTTTGAAGGTAGGAGACAGAAGGCTGTGGTGGAGATTTGGTTTGCGGAATGTAGGCCTGTGACCAGTAGTGTGCCTCAAGGATCGGTAATGGATCCACTGTGCTTCGTCATTTGCATCAACAATTTGGATGTGAATATAGGAGGCATAACTTGTAAGTTCACAAATGGTACTAAAATAGGTGGAGTAGTGGAAGATTATCTCAGTATGAAATGGTGGCGCAGTGGTTAGCATTGCTGCCACACAGTGCCGGGGACCTGGGTTTGATTCACATTCTCCCAGTATCTGCATGGCGAGGTGGCTTAGCCTCAGGAAACGCTGGGTTACAGGGATGGGGTGGGATACTCTTTGAATGGTTTGTGTGGGCTCAAAGGGCTGAATGGCCTTATTCCACACTGTAGGTATTCTAGGAACGAGACCATGATCATTTGGGTCAATAAGCTGAGAAGTGGCAGACGGAGTTTAATTTAGATAAATGTGATGTGTTGCATTTTGGTAAGATAAGCCAGGGCAGGACTTATACAATTACTGATAGGGCTCTGGGGAATGGTGCTGAACACAGAGACATAAGGGTACAGGTGCAAAGTTCCTTGAAAGTGGAGTCGCAGGTAGATAGGGTGGTGAAGAAGGCGCTTGGCATGCTTGCCTTCATTGGTCAAAACAATAAGTGCAGGAGTTGGGACATGAAGTTATGGCTGTACAGGACATTGGTGAGGCTACTTTTGGAATACTGCATACAATTCTGGTCATCTTTTCATAGGAAGGATGTGTTTAACTCGAGAGGGTGCAGAAAATATTTACAAAGATCTTGCTGGGAGTGGAGGGTTTGAGTTAATAGGAGATGCTGAATGGGCTGGGGGCTTTTTTTTGCTGGAGCGTTGGAGGTTGAGGGGTGATCTCATAGAAGTTCATAAAATCATGAGGGGTGTGGATAGGGTGAATAGCCAAGGTCTTTTTCCTAGGTTAGTGGAGTCTAAAACTAGAGGGCATAGGTTTGAGGTGAGAAGGGAAAGATTTAAAAAGTTTCTCAGAGGTAACTTCTTCACGCAGCGGGTGTTGTATGCATGGAACCAGCTGCCAGCGGGAGTGGTGGAGGCAGGTACAATTGCAACATTCAAAAGGCATCTGGATGGGTATATGAATAGGAAGGGTTTAGACAGATATGGGCCAAATGTGGGAAAATGGGACTAGGTCAGATTGAGCTGTCTGGTTCGTGCAGATGAGTTAGACAAAGTGTTTTTTTCTGTTCCGTATGACTCTGACTCTATAAATATGAAAATTGCCCAGTTTGAAGCTAGTGGAAGAATCTAATCAAAATCAATGGCCTCATAGTGTCTTACTGCAAAAGGAAATAACTAGCAGAATAGGAGCAAATTACTGCAGATGCTGGAATTTGTACTAGAACCAAAAAAATGCTGAACATCACAGCAGGCCAGGCAACATCCATGCAGAGACAGCAAACTAGCATTTTTAGCCTAGATGACCTTTCATCAGAGATCTGCTAGCTTGCTCTCTCTCCATGGATGCTGCCTAGCTCGCTGTGATTTCTAGCAGTTTTTGTTTTCATCTAGCAGAATAGATTGGATGTATTGGGAAAGAGGCCAGAACAAGATACCAAGACCAAGAGAAGTAATAGTCCGGATTTCCCAATGGCCAGGCAGTCATTATTCCAGCGTAGATTGATGCTGTACATGGGGATGCTGCAGAATTCCCATTGCAGCAAACTCTGAAGGGATTGCACAGGACATTGAAAATTCTGTTGGCCAATTCCTCTACACCCGGAACTCTCCAAAAGTCTTCACGTAATCAAAGAACTTGGGTGGTACCAATCTAATTAGGTTAAATAATTACTCAGGCAAAATGTTGCAGTGCGCTTTGCAAGCAATTCTGGATCGCACGAGAGAGTGTGCAGTGGAGAAAAGTTCAACTCAGCATTTGAAAGGACATTGGATCATCATCTAAGAAAGAAAAAAATAAATGCGCAGGCCTCTGGGGAGAGTGGCACCAGATGAAATGTTGCTCCAGAGAACTAGCACTGACATGATGGGCCAAATGGCCACCTTCTGTGCTTATGATTCTACGTACCACAGTTGCTCAAGAAGAAGACTCACTGTCTTCTTACCAGCAACACCTACTTCCTGAGACTGAATTTTTTAAATGGTGCCAACTTAGCTTAGACTCACACAATGTAATCGATTTGAGTGACATCAGAAACGCTTTTGAGTGCCAGCCAAAAGTTTACTTTATGTGAACGTGAAATGTGCAGATGTGGAAAGATATTGCTCTCGGGGGACTTGCTAATCATTGTTCCTAAAGCACGGAGTTTATTAGAGAAAACTGGTCTCACTCAAACAAGCTAAGTCAGCTGGCTATTCCTATTTTGACACGTCCTGTGAGAGTGTAATGATTTCAGTTCAGCTGGAACCACTGATACCATCCATTCTTTAATAATACACAAAAGATAAGATAGGTGCTTGCTAAACATGTAGTACTTTAAATTAAGCCTGAGATTATAGTATCACTGTTGGCTGGAGATTTGTTTTTGCACCTACTAATTGATGTATTCTAAATAGACACATTAACAAAATGCATGGGAAGTGAATAAATCAACTGATACAGGCTTGTAACTCATATGGATAGAGGAACAACTTAACTCAGAATTGTGCACTAATAATTGTTCACAATGCATTATCAAAAAATGTGACATCCCCATTAGATTACTAAAATGATCAATTTACCTGATTCATAATCTGCATAAGAGCAATTCACACCAGGTTTCATCATTAATAGAAAATAACTCTATTTGTTATAACACACTTAAATGTGATAAATGGCGGAAAGGATTATTAATCTAAAATGATTCCAGTTAAATGCTATCTCTTTAAAACTCCCAAACATGTACACACTCATTCATGATTAAGGCAGAGAAAAAACAAACAGTTTGACACAGATATTATTGGTGGAAAAAAAATAGAAAGGGAACAAAACACTGAGGATCAAGGGCCAGATCACAAGGGTGGGTTATGTTGTTTTTCACAATTCTTATTGATTTTAGCAATGACGACACGCTGTTGTCTGTAAAGCAATGGTCGTTCTATACTTTGACAGTAGACCCAGTGAATCAAGGTCTTTTCTTGTTCAGATTCATTTTTTTGTCTTCTTTATGGCCTTTTCACTCATATCAGCAGAAAGAGGTGGGAGGGGAGAGATGTTTGAAAGTTTCTGAATGCCTTGTACCTACAGATTTATAGCCAAACTACAGCTCAACCAATACAAGACTGTCACCAGTCAGTTTTTACTTCAAGCAAAGACTCTGTGTCACTCTCACTTTGAAATATTCTCTTCTCTGCTTTGAAAATTAACATTAGCCTGCGCACAAAAATGTGCACCACGTAATTTTTCCGAGTTACAAACCTCTCCTGGTATTTTAGCTTTGTAGTAGTCCAGCTTCCATTCCAGTTTATAATCAAAAAGGAAAAAAAATGTGATCCTTTATGGTACAAATTAAGAGCAGGCGTAAGCAACATGACCCATGAAGCCAGCTTGCCCCTTCAATAGGATTGTGACTGATCTGATTCTTTCACTTTCCTGCTTACTTCGAGTAACCTTGAATGTCCCTCCGCCTCGCTTATCATTCTACCTACCATAAAAAATATCCAAACTGTCTGCTTACAGTGCCTTTTTAAAAAAGTTCCAAGGATAACATAACAATCATAACACTCTATAAGAAGAGAAATTCTTCTCCTCTCTTTCTAAAATAGGCAATCCCTCATTTTTAAACAATAGCTTCTTGTTCTAGATTCTCCATCAAGAGCTAGTATCCTTTCTGCATCTCGGAATCATATATGCTTCAATCAATTCACTTCTAACACTTTGAATCTGCAGCAGATGAACGCCCAGCCTGCCTGACCTTCCCTCGTAAGACAAACCTCTTATTTCAGGTTTTAACGTTTCAGGTCAGGTGAACCTTCCTCAGAACCTCACAGATGCTGCTAGACCTGTTAGGTCTAGCTAGAGCTTTTCTGTTCCTAATTTTGTTCCTGATTTACAGCATTTATGGTTCTTTCGGTTTTTCTTATTTCAGGTGCTTATCTAGCAAGCTTTCTCTGAACTGCTTTCAGCACATTTACATCCTTCCTTTAATAAGGAGACCAAAACTGTTCACAGCACCGAGTACCCCAGTGATTCAATTGATCATCAAGCTTAATGGAATGAGTATAACAGTTAAAGAGAAATCTCACTAAGCTATATAACTTCTTTTATGGCATGCAGAAATATGCAGTATCATTTTAAATTAAAATGGGAAACGATTGGAAAGGCATTCATTTGTTACAGAGAAATAGTGAAGAAAGCAGTATTTGGATGATCTTATTCACTCAGATTGATAATGTTTTAAAGAATCTGCCAGTCAGGGGAATAAAACAAAATGAAAGATTGGCAATCGCAAGTTTTGTTATCACTAAAGCAATGATCTTCAATTAGTCAAATGACCTTGCTTCCTGTTTTGTTTTCATAAGCTTGTTTGGTGTTTATTATACTTCTTCAGTCACTTGTCCTTCACTGATATTTTCTTTGAACATTTTCTGCATTTGATGAAATGTTTGCTTGCCCTATGCTAAAACATTCAGTTTTGTGGATAACTCTATTTTGCCAGTGAGTGTAAAACATAAACAGATAGAAATAGCACATCTTCCAATATTCTGTTTTGCTCAAAAACTCATCGTGTGATTTTTAACACTCGATGGAGCTTGTGCTTTTGATAATAGAGATTTGTGCTCAGCAATGCTTGCATATCAGATTGAAATGATGGTTGCAATTTTTATTCAAGAATTACAGCTCCATCAATTCCACACTTTTCTGTTTGCTTCATGCATGCTAGAATGCTCAGAGATACCATAAATTGTTCCCCATAATGCATTTCCCTCGGTGAGTTGAGCATTGTGCTACATTTAAAGAACTCATTAATAGACGCTCTGTGGAACACCACGTTTCCAGCTCTGTTGGGACCGTGAAAATGTCATCTGTGGAAAGTGACTGGTCAGGGTTGAGTAATGTAAATTGTAACATTAGATTGATATCTTGGAGTTTTTGCTTGATTACCTTTGAGGGTCATGGAGAAAATTTACCTGTGGTTATTCGACTCCCATAGGAGATTAAGTTGGGGAGAATACATGATAGTGTAAATTGTACATGATCTGTTGTAAGGAATCAGGCTCGATAAGCTGAATTAACTTTTCTTCTTCCAATTTTTTTTATGTGTTTTCTATGCTAGTGCATTAATGTTACAACGTGGACTGGCTGTGGACTTCAGACACACTCTTTTGCAGCCACTTTCTTAGTCTAGTGAACCCCACCAAATTTAATTATGTCTTTCTTTGCTTTAAGCTAAACTCACAGCATGTGAATGTTAAATGGAATCACTGTTTTAACATAGTTTGAATAGACTTAATGGATTTTTTACACAACGGTTGTTTTAATACATGTCATTAATATTTTTGAAAAATGGATCACATATAAGTGTGATGCAAAATTTGCTGCTCAAAGTAATAATTTGGCCAATGTCCTTGACAATTTGCTATTTTCTTGCTTTTTTTAGCAGAGCTACTTGCCTGCTGTATAGAACAGAACAAAAGCACAGTCTTCTGTTGTGACATTGATGATGTTTTTTTTTATTTTCTACAGGGTCCTGGAGCTTATTATTCACGCATCTCTTTGACTAATTGAGATAAATTTCAGAAAAAAATGATCTTACATGATATTCAGTAATTTGATATGCCTGTGAAGTTTGATAGAATAAACAAGGAGAAATGAGTTTCCAGAGGACGCAGATTTAAAGTACATGCATCTCCAACTCAGCAATCTGAAAATGTGTGTTTTTTTGCCTCCAGCTTTGCTCCCTGAGTCTCCAGAGATTTGAGAAAATGGAATCACTAAGAATTCTGCACCTGAGTCCTTTGCAATGGTTTAAGGATCCCTCTGGACTTACTGTTGCCTGTCCCTCAAGCGGGAACATTCCAATAGCAACATTACCAACCATTTTGATGGGGAACAATTTAAAATAAATAATTTCTCTCTGTCCCCATTATTGTACTGCAAGTAAATGTTCTTCTCCAGCAAGAATCACTCCATGTAAACATTGCAGATTTTTAAAAACCTGCCCATAATGGTTATAAGAACTCATGACTCAAAAGTACTCTGCAGCCCGTGAGCTGCAACCTAATTGTTCCTGAAACAATAGTAATTACTGTAGAGTGCATGGTGGAAACTGACAGCGTGAGCGAGTTCATTCCAAAGTCTGGGAATGTACAAAATCCTGTACAGTCTTGCTCCCAATGATTTTGGATTTGAGACTCTGTACCTGAAATTGGTAAAAGAATGATATGGAAAATAGGGAGAACTTTTCAGTACAAAGCAAGTTGTTAGAATCTGAAATGTAGTACCTGAAAGTATATTGGAAAAAAATTAAAAATAATTTTCAAAAGAAAATTCAATTACACATATAATATACGAATGTAATACTTAGAAAGAAACGTTTACAAGGATATGGGGAGAACCACTAATTTGATAGCTAGTTGTTCAAATAGCAGACATAAATATATTATGTTGTGATGTCACCTTTGGAGTGATGCCTCTTTAAGAGATAAACATGAAAATAAGTCAAGCATCTGGATATGGCTTCATGATTGAAGATCTCAAAACTGCAGTTCTCAAAGATTGCTATGTACTGCATAATATATTATAGTATTGTAAATAATCCCACCAGAGATCTTCAAGTAAACAGAATCCAAGCACCATATTTGTGTTACATTTTGACAATACAAGAATATTATTACTTGAGAGGCTGAAAGCCCTGTGTGTGTGGTGGTTGTTCCCTTGTCATAAACCATTTCAAAAATGGAGGTAGGTTATCAGATTGGGAGCTGGCTCTGAAAGCAGGTGTGTGAGTTGGTAGGTGAGAAAAGTGGTAGGTGGTTGAGACTTTAGGGTGGTAGCTAACAGGATGGGAGGGGTGAGGTGCAGTTGCGTTCAGGGGGTGGAGTGAATCTGTGCCAAAGCATGATATTGATGATCCATTATATGTCTGAGATGGTTATTTGTAGGTCGTACCATGGAGCACACTTTGTTGAGGTGTATGACTCTTATTATGAATAATGATAATAGGTTGGTACAAGCTCCTCTATCAACTTTGGCATTCAGGATGTGTTGGCCTGTCGTGTGGACACATGCAACGTTGATGGCTGTAAAAGCTTCTGATTGTCTTAAACCCTTGACACGTGTGTGTGGTTGACAATAGGAAATGCTTGGTCATCCTTCAACAGTTGCTGTTTTGGTTTGTTAGCTGTTCATTGATATGTTTGTGTACGTTAGAACAACTTACTCTGTTGCACTTGGTCACCTGTATCTTGTTCATGTGTCTAGCTGACATTTAAAAACAGATTATCTGCATGCACATGCCCAATTCCTTTGATGCCCTTTGCCTTGAGATGTGAAGAAACACCAGACAAAATCTGGGTACATGCAATAAACTGCATCTAAACAGATCTTGCTGGTTTGGTGCACTTTATTGACTCTAGTAATGTTATTCTCTGCAACCAAAGCATACATCTGACATTGGCCAGCTGTTATGGCTTCTTGCTGGTACACATCTTCCAGCAAGGTGTCACTGGTATGGCCCTTTCTAGTAGGACTTTCCTGAATGCTTTGTTCGGAACAGAGGTGTTTACCAATTTGGTTAGACTCTCCACATGTTCTCGTTGAGAAAAGTATAACAGACAGTTAAATTTAATGAGTATGGGAATGAAGAGTTATGGGAAAAAGGCAAGGTAAAATGAAGTTGAGTATTATCAGATTAGCCATGATCTCGTTGAATGGTAGAGAAAACCTGATGTGCTGAATGGCCTATTTCTGCTCCTTTGTTTTATGGTCTTATAGAAGTTACACTTGTGCCATTTGCAGTGACATCAGGCAACAAAGCCATCAATACACTCTAAGTTTCTGACTATATGGTATGAGTTGGAGTCTATTAATCAGAAGGATTTGTACTTTGAGTTCAATGTCAAGTAATCTCCAGATTTTCTCTCAATCTTTTTTATTGTCTTCAGAAAGACCTGATGTATTTATTATAGCAAGTACTATTTTAAGACATCTTCTCTCTGGATCATTTGTGGCTTGATCTGTGAAATAAGGCATACATTTCTTAAATAACTGTATGTTGGTAAAGATGTCAATTGCTGTCCAATCCATAAAGAAATGCCTGCCTTCCAGTTCCTATAGCAAGCGTATAGCCTTTCACCTTATTGTAGTTGAATGCAGCACCTATTTCTTCCTTTACTTTACTTGGTACACTGTATTGTCCCTTCAATTTTGCTTGGTGTTGCTTTTATTTTACTTTACTCTTCATGGTTGCATCTTCTTTACGACTTCTTATTGAGTGTTAGTCTATGTCCTTAAAGGATAAGGGCTCATTGTAGCAGATTTCAGACATTAGTTTGGACCAAATAAGGAGTGATGACATCAACCAATTTTGGTGTCAAGTTGAAGGAAACAAAATTGCAGAACCAACTGATCACTGCACATAGGCAATATTCTCTAAGCTAGAAGATCACTTTTCACTGCTTAACACATCATTTGTTCAAACAGGG
Organism: Ginglymostoma cirratum; assembly: GCA_024137785.1. Lineage (NCBI taxonomy): Eukaryota > Metazoa > Chordata > Chondrichthyes > Orectolobiformes > Ginglymostomatidae > Ginglymostoma > Ginglymostoma cirratum. Next base: position 34,470,112 of record JAHRHZ010000289.1, on the reverse strand, counting down.
GGGCTATGTTGTTAAACTGACAAAATCATTTGAAAGTCAATGTTAGTTTTAAGACCCTCAGAAGTCTTTTAACTGCTGTGCCATAACTATTATGTCAGAAGCAGTCTGAAACTTTGAAAGAGGTAAAGGGTTTCCAGTTTGATATTTCTTGGAAGTTAAGTTAAACAAGAGAACGTAGTTGACTAATTAAGTTGGAGATTTGTACTCAAGTAAACCTATTGTGGATTGTCATCTGAATACTTTACGATCCAGGGCTTTTGGTGAGGATTTCTTTATAAGCAGCTTCTAGTGCTTACTACCTAGGTGCCACCGTGACATACTATGGCACTGGCAATCTACAACACTATCAATCTATCACACTATCACTAATGCTACCTACTGTAACATAAATATAAGATGTGGGGTATTTAGTACTGAATAATTCAATCAATTTATTGCAGTTCCTTACATTTACATATGCACTCTACAAACACTTGTGTGTCTGGGCCCAAGCTAAGCCACTTAGATCTACTACAACATGCTTCTCTCATTGTGTAATTTTGCAAAAGGACTCAGTAAGATGGAGGTTATATCGTTAGGACACATATTATGATTTGGTGATTACATCATGAACATGTTCCTTAACGGTATCTCGCACGTCTGTTTTGAGACAGAACAGCATGTAAGGCTCGGTGGCACATTGTAACAACAAGTTTGATTCTACCCTTGGTCAACTGTCTGTGTGGAGTTTGCACACTTTCCCTATATCTGCTTGGGTTTCCTGTGGGTGCTCTGCTTTCCCCCCACCCACCCCACACCACCAAGTCCAAATATCTGCAGGTTAAGTAGGTTGGCCATGCTAAATTGCTCCGTAGTGTCCAGGGATGTGCAGGTTGGATGGATTAGCCATTGGAAATGCAGAGTTACAGAGATTGGATAGGGAGATGGTTCTGGGTGGGATGCTCTTCAGATGGTCAGTGTGGACTCGATGGGCCAAATGGCCTGCTTTCACACTGTAGAGATTCTATGACTCCAAGACAAGACAATTAATTCATAACAATTCCTGAGTAGCTAATTTACTTTTGGAGACTGTCAGAGGATTCTCACAGACTTCAATATTTCAGGCTATCCTTGTGTTGTCAGATGGTTGGGACTTCCACATGTGTCTGACAGGTTTCTCAAGTCTCTGCTGCTGCTATCATAATAAATGGGCAAAAGCATCTTTGGTAACTTAGTGGAAATAGAAAATAAGGAAAAGAAACAATACAAAGGCTGAAAGAATAAGCTTAAAAAGTGTGTCATGTTTTACAAAGAGGATATGTAACTACACTTTTATAAACACATTCCAACTATTCTGGATTTCCATTTATTTGGGCGAGTAGGTGATTTAATGAAATGCCAGCATAAAACAGAAGAAAGTTGCATTGATGTTTAAATGACATCATTAAGGCCAAACTTAACATAATTACAAATCTGACTGTTATGTTTGATATTATATGTGCATCCAGACTGCTAAGTCACTCACTGCTGCGCTAGAGTCAGCTACCAAATATCCAATTTATTAATCCAACAGCTATATCAAGAACTGCAAGACATGCATTCAATAATACACTGCAGTAAGTGTGTCTAAAAGTGTGATTATTTCAGACTTCTGAAAATCACAATGTCATTGGTATCAATGCAAAACATGTTCGGAAAATTGAATAATGCATTAAATGGCAGAAAAAATGAATGTAACACATCTTTGAAATAGTAAGAAGTGCCGATGCTGGAGTCAGAGATAACACAGTGTGGAGCTGGAGGAGCATAGCAGGCCAGGCAATCAGAGGAGCAGGAAAGTTGGTGTTTCGGGTCGGGACCCTTCTTTCCTGCTCCTCAGACGCTGCCTGGTCTGCTGTGCTCCTCCAGTTCCACACTGTAATATATCTTTGCCAATTTTTCTGATTGCATTTCCTCACTTTCTATTAATTGTGTGTAATTGAGCAGAAAACATACACTGTATTCAATTATTTTTGAAGCAGAACAACTAATACACAAACAGATACATCTAGACATCTACATGGGCTGAATTAGCACACAAACAGGTACATCCAGGCATATACACGGTCTCATCTACAAACTAGGTGAATGAATAATTAACCTGTTTTGCTGGTGTTGTCTCTTGATGGGAAAATGCATGGGAGGAAGTGGATAAATACCCTGCTTTATCTTTAAAAAATGGAATGGAATCAGCTACGTCCATCTGAAGGAGTTCTGATGTATCTCCAACTCTACAGAATGTCTCTGGTAGGGCACTGAAGCACTCAGTTATACTATATGCTTATCTCTTAGAATGGAGTTTAAACTCGTGACCTCTGATTTTGAGCTGAGAGGCATATCATGTGAGTCAAATTGACATTTGAAATGTTATTTGAGGCTAAAAATTGGAATGGAGAAAATTGAAGGTGTATGAATTAAATTCATATTGCTATGAGCATTTGTATGGCGCCTCCATGTTATATTATCCATTCAGCTTTATAGGATCATCAAATTGGATTAGTTAGTTTTTTGTTTTGCTTTTCCACTTTCCTCCATCAGCACCATTACTACATCATTTTTGGAAGAAAAACTATTTTGCATATGTCAACTATAACATAGCCATTAGCAACTGAAGATGACAACATTGTAAATCTGCACTTGAGAACGTGGCAACAGAGATGTGTTAGAATTATGGTAGATTATAGAAGACCACCTTTTGTAATAATTGGGTGAACTCTTGAAGCTAATATTGCCGTGATATGAACTTCAAATAACAATTCTTTCAAGTTTGGGCTATTAGTCAGTTGATGTCCTGCAGTTCGAACTTGTCGAGTGAAATGATTAGCATAACATGCTTATGTTCTCTGGTCAGCTGAGCACACGCTAAAGGTCTCAAACTAGCCAAGCAATCAGTAAGAGTGTGCATGATGACCCATAAAGAGTTCTTCCGACCTGTTAGCCATGTACACTGGTAACCATAGCTGATCATTGCATGAGGTATTAAGTACTTCAAAGGGTTAAGGACTGTTGCTGAGCTTGAGATGTGGAGATGCCGGTGTTAGACAGGGGTGGACAATGTCAGAAGTCACACGACACCGGGTTATAGTCCAACAGGTTTACTTGGAATCACACAAGCTTTCAGAGCGCAGTCCCATTGTCAGGTGCAGGGAGAGAGTAGGGCACATAGATACAGAGTTTATAGGCAGAGAGACCAAAAGATCATATAACTGGTGGGAGTGGAGTGTCAGATAATAAGCCTCTGCAGGTGACCAAGAGTGTTAGGTGGTGTGTAAAGTGTTTATGATGCCAGTGTCAGTGCTGTGCTGTCATGATAATCAGGCAGAGCAATACAAATATACAAAAGGTGACATCTCAGGTCAGATCCGGAATTGTAGGTGTGAGCTTTGTTCAGAATCTGTCTCAGAGTTTTAACCTGGAATGAGGCTGGTTTTATTCCAAAAGCTGGAATTTATAAGATGCCACACAGAAGGGCTGTGACTACAAATTGTGTGTTTTTTTGAACAAAATGGAATGTATCTGCAAATAAACAAGCATTTGGGTGAAATGATTCACCTCATAGATTTATATGTATCTGTGTGAGAAAATATGTGTGAACATGAGAGCGTGTATGTGTGCCAGAGAGTGTATGTGAGTGCGTGTATGTATGAGAGATTGTGTGCAAGAGAGGGTCTGTGTGGTATGAGAGATTGTGTGTGAGAGAGTTTGTGTGAGTGTATGTGTGTGTGTGTTTGTGTGAAAGAGAGCGTGTGTGTATGTATGTGTGTGAATGAGACTGTGTGTGAGTGTGTGTGTGAGAGAGTGTAATAAGTAATTTGAAACTGTACAAACTAATTAAAGTAGAGAGATCATAACAAATTATCCAGGTGATGTTGTCAAAACAGGAAAGTAAGGATGATTTTACAGATACAGAAGTGTGGTGGGGTCACCCGTAGTGCATCATGAACCCAAGATCACGGTTGAAGCCATCTTCAGTGGTACGAAACCTGGCTATCAGTCTTTGCTCGTTGATTTTGCTTTGTTGAGCATCTTGGAGGATGCTCACCTGAAGATTGGAGTCTGAATGCCCTTGACTACTGAAGTATTCCCCAACTGGAAGGGAACATTCCTGCCTGGCGATTGTTGCTCGGTGTCCATTCATCCGTTGTCATAATGTCCCCATGGTTTTGCCAATATACCATGCCTCAGGGCATCCTTGCCTGCAATGTATGAGATAGACGACATTGACTGAGTCACAAGAGTACTTGCCGTGTACGTGTTGGGTGGTGTTCGCATGTGTAATGGTAGTATTCATTTCGATGATCTGACATGTCTTGCAGAGGTTGCTGTGGCAGGGTTGTGTGGGGGTATTGTGGTCGATGTTGTCCTGAAAGCTGGGTAGTTTGCTGCGAACAATGGTCTTTTGAAGGTTTGGTGGTTGCTTGAAGGCGAGAAGTGGACGCATGGGAAATATCTTGGTGAGCTGCTCATTATTATCAATGACATATTGAAGGCTCCGGAGAACATGGCAGTCTCCGAGATACACAACAACGCAGGATTGCTGAGCAGAAACTGATAGCTAAGTTTTGGACCCTTGAAGACTGCTTCAACTGTGATCTTGAGTTCATGTCGTGCTACAAGTGACCCCACTTCACTGTTCTGTATCAGTGATATCTTACTTACTGTCCTGTTTAGACAGCAATACCTTGATGAATTATGATCTATCTACCTTAATTTTGAATTATGTATCACACACACACACACACACACACACACACACACACACACACACACACACACACACACACACACACACACACACACACACACACACACACACACAATCTGGAATTAAGAATCTAGTGATGACCATGAATCAATTGTCAATTGTCAGGAAAAGCCCATACGGTTCACCAATGTCCTTTAGGAAAGAAAACTGCCATCCTTACCTGGCCTGGCCTACATGTGACTCCAGACCCACAGCAATGTGGTTAACTCTGAACTGCCCTCTGGGAAATTAGGGATGGGCAATAAAAATGCAGCTTGGTCAGCAACATCCTCATCCCATGAATGAATAAAAAACAGACAGACACATAAATCTATGGGGCGAATTGTTTCATCCAAGATATTTCTTTATTTGCAGATACATCCATTTTGTTCAAAAAACACACAATTTGTAGTCACAGTCAGTCAGTGTGGCATCTTATAAATTCCAGCTTTTAGAATAAAACCAGCCTCATTGCAGTTTAAAACTGAGAGATTCTGAACATAGCCTTGCACCTACAATTCAGAGTCTGACCTGAGATGTCACCTTTTGTATATTTGTATTGTTCTGCCCGATTGTCATGACAGCACAGCACTGACACTGACATCATAACCACTTTACACACCACCTAACACTCTTGGTCACCTGAAGAGACTTATTATCTGACACTCCACTCCCACCAGTTATATGATCTTTTGGTCTCACGGCCCTTGATCTTTCTGCCTATAAACTCTGTCTGTGTGCCCTGCTCTCTCACTGCACCTGACAAAGGGGCTGAGCTTATGATTGTTTGTATGCGTGTATGCGCATTTGTGTGCGTGTAATCTTAAATGTATGCAGCATGTTATCCATGTAATTCAGATGTAATGTCGTTAGTTATAGAGTATTGTATAATAATCCTATTCTGTTTTGCTAAGACTGAGCATTACTTCTGCTAAGCACTTTGTGTGTACAAATTTACACACTTGGTTTAAGTAAATTAGACTATTACCAATAAGAAGGCAACAGTGAATCCACCCAAAGTATCTCAGATGATTTCAGCAGACATGATCACAACAGAAATAAAAGGTACTGCAGATGCTGGAGAATCCGAGATAACAAGCATGGGGCTGGATGAACACAGCAGGTCAAGCAGCATCATAGGAGCAGGAAAACTTGACGTTTCGGGCCTAAACCCTTCATCAGAAATGGGGGAGGGGTAG
>JAHRHZ010000289.1:34452786-34463751 GCA_024137785.1 Ginglymostoma cirratum | reverse complement strand
AGAGTCTGCCTCCTCTCCACCTATCCTCTCCTCTATCCATCCTCTATCCGCCTCCCCCTCTCTCCCTACTTATTTCAGAACCCTCTTCCCCTCCCCCATTTCTGATGAAGGGTTTAGGCCCGAAACGTCAAGTTTTCCTGCTCCTATGATGCTGCTTGACCTGCTGTGTTCATCCAGCCCCATGCTTGTTATCCATGATCACAACAGTGACCATTCCAGCAGAATTGTTATCCTAAAATATAGCATTGTGGCTGCAGATGGGAGCCAATGTGTCCTGGTGTCATAGTAGATTTCTGAAGAAATCTTCAGCCCAAAGTTATCTGAGGAGAAGAAGCAAAATATTAGTCTGAGTGTAACTTTAAAATGCAGCAGTTTAAAATCACACAAAGCCTGTCATCTTCTGTGAAAAGTAGCAGCCAGTAGTTTAAAAAAGATTAGGAGCAGTAACAATATTAAGCAGTCTTTAGAACCCCAGAATGGCTAGGCATAGTTTAAAATTCTGCATAGGCTTTGAAAATATATTGAAGCTACAAGGGGAAAAATTTCAAACAATAAACTTGTGCTAAAGTGAACGATAATGTGGAGCTGATGTAAGTTAATATTCTGAGAGGAAGTGCGAAAATGTTACATTTAAGAAAATATTATACACTGAGAAGCTAAAAGAACATTTAAATTGCTATAACTAATGAACAAGCCTCAGTACAGTCATTTTAAATTGTCAAGTAAAGCTGTGTGATAATCTTTCAAATAAGGCTCACTTATAAAAAAAAATTAAATCAGCAGCATAATTTGAGTAATTGGAAACAAAAATCTCAAAGGCAGAAGAACAGTTTATTAAAAATCGCCAAGTTGAAGTTAAAATGACTTTTGTTTGCAACTAGAAATAGTCTTAGATATGCAAGGCAGCGCATGATTATTTCTTAAGTATAAAAGTGTGTGAATCTCATGGCAGAAAAATCAGAAAGGTCATTAATCATCCAAATGTTAAAAAGGATATGATACCCACAAGGAAGAAGAGGAAATTATACAATTTAATAAACTTTTCCTTCATTCTGGCAAAACAAAATTATTTGGAAGTAGTCTTTTGGTAGTACAGAACTTGAGTATTGCTGAAAAAAGTTACATTTGTCAAAGTTAACATCTTACACGTATCTGGACAATTTGTAAGAATACCAATGAAGAGGAAGAGTGATATTTATACTCTAAGAAAGATTCTTTGCTGTTGGTAAGTGGACTCTGATTGGTAGGGCCATTGTCATAGAGAATGCTGCAGCTACTGAAGATTGACAATTAACTGTCAAGCTTTATTTAGATTTTAAACCAAGCAAGTTTACTTTGATTAATTGGTACTTTGCTCTGAGAAATGAACTAATTTGTTGACTTGAAACAGGCACAATGTGTGCACGTTCTTTTTGTTTGTAAAGAACAGGTCCCCGTGTATTAATACATAGAGCTTCCAACACATACAAGTACAGCACATTGAGCTTGACTGGCAATCACAAATTTGTTGTCAAGATAATGCATTGCATACTTAGGATTATCTATAAGATATTGTTTAATAATGTGATATATGTATTTCAGGAGTAGTATGATGTCACTTCGATAAGTTCAAGCCTGGCAGATTGTATCAAACAGCTTACCCCTGCTGTTCATACCAAGCAAGTTTCTGATTGTACTTCACCAAATAACTCTTGAAAAGCTCACAGCATGGTGTCCAACGTTAGGCTGAGCTTTGCAATTGGACAATATTTACTGAATAATCCTGAGAGCACAATGAATTACACTGACAACCAATTTAGGATTGCCAGTTGGACTCACAATGTGGTACACCGACATGTATTGAAGCCAAATATATTTGTAAAAGGCTTCTTATTTTCGTAGACAGACAGAACATCTTTCCACTGAACAAAAGTGTGACAGTTATGGACCAGACTAAATCCCCTCAAAAATATATTGAGAAGGTAGCCTAGACTCCAACTTCTTCATATTTTGGAAGGAAAGTGTAAGGTGCTGTGTCCCAGTTGCAATTTGATTAGTCAAACTACCAGGATTGAAGGAAAACACACTTGATTTTTATTCTGCAGTTAAAATACAAAGAAAACAAAATGAATACTTTAACTGTAACTCTATCAAAATACTTAACAGGATAATATATTATGCTAACTCCACTGATTAGCTGTTCCAAGATAGTAACATTCCATAATGCAGCCTTGGCAGAGGTAAAATCAGTAAAAAAGATTGTCTCACATGCAACATTTATCCAGTCCTGATGGAAGGAACATCAACAGAAAATTGTGCGTGAGTGTCCGTGTGTGCGTGTGTCCCCGTGTGCGTGTCTGTGCACATGTCTGTGCGTGTGTGAGCGTGTGCGTGCGACAATGTAATTGTTTTGCTGTAGCAAGGGGAGATCTATAGCAGCTTACTAGAATCCTGGTTCTGTGGGAGCTGGACCTCACCCTTTCATGCTGCTTCTATTATCCGAACTTTAAAAAAAAACAAAGCCAGCTTGGCGCAGAGCAGATAGCTTAGCTCGGCTTTGTTTTCACTTGTTTTCAAAAGAAACATGATAGAACAAATCCTTCTGAAAGGCACATCTCATAACACTGTCATTTGCTTGTTCATTTCTCAGAGCAATAACCTCACAAATCAGAGTCAAACTGTCTGGTTTAAAATCTAAACTAGGCCTGGTAGTTATCTGTTAATCACCATGAATTGATGGATTGTCTCATCTTTACCCCTTTCTACCCATTACTGAATCATAGATACTCAAAAAATCTCAAGGATGATGCTAAGGTTCACATCAAGAAGTAGCCTTTTAGAAGATCAAAAACAACCTAACTTGTTAAAGCACTGGTCTCACAATGGGAGAGAAAAGAAATAACAATAACACCACCACTGATAATTTCAAATTTGTTTATGAGATTACGTATGATGTCAAATACAAGGTGAATTGCAGATATCCACTGTTGCCGTCTCCAGTGCTACTGCTGAGAACCTTATATCAGCTAAGAATTTGCTTGCAAACTCAAGTCATACTGTTAAACAGCAAACGTCCTGCGGCCAGAAACATAAACAAAGCTTAACCTCATCATAGAGGAACAGAAAAAGGAAAGATCCCAAATGTGTCATTATACATCCCTCCATCTTGATGACTTATTGATTCTCTACAACAGATGTTTTACCCATATGTAGAGCGTATGCTCAAACCTTAGTATGGTGAACAGCAATCACTAAATAGATAGAAGGCTATCTAACTGATTGCTAGACACGTACCATGCATAGCTTTAAAAGAAGGGAACCATTGATTCCTACTAACTATTCCACCAGATTATGGGAACACATTGGGGCTGATGGGTTTCAACTTGAGTGATGCTCTTACTTGTACTGTTGATGGCTTGAAGTAAATGAACTATATTCTTCCACTGCAGATAAGGTTTTCAAAGTCCTACATGAAATATTTCCTACTCTTGGAATCCCAGATGTGATTATATTTAATAATAGATCATAATTTGTCAAGGAGATGTTTGCTAAATTCATGGTATTTCAAGGCTCCAACACATCACTAATTCACCAAGTTTTTTTAAGGGAGTCCAAACAGTCAAAACCCTCCCAAAGAAAAACACAGACTTTTTCACAGCTCTAATAAACTACCACTCCACTACAATCTAATGTGACTTTTCACCCTCAGAATCATTAATGAGGAGAAAACTGAAACCTCAACTCCCTAACCTTCTAAACTTGTCGACTCCACAAATGAGCTCCATAAATCTTAAAAATTAGAATGAACAGAAACTTCAAGTGACTAACTACAACAGATTGCTTTGCACCTAAACCTTGCCAAACCTGGAACAAGATCAAACAATGTGGATCAAGGAGCTAAACAGAAATCATGCAGTCACAACACATACCTAACCAATGATGGACTTAATCATTAACATGTCAGAAGGAATGGTACATTGAAATCACAGGTACCTTTCCTAACCAAAGAATCATAACGTGTTATTGCTTTAATGAGATGTACCAAATGAACAGCACCAAGAGCCTGATTAGCCACAATTAACTGTAACAGAATACAATCAGCCAAATAACTCAATATCTATAAGCACAATAAATACCAGGTTACAGAGCTGTGTTTAAAGATATACCACTGACAGGTATGAAAAGGAAAGTACAATCAAAAAGGGGCTGCACTTTCTTGTTTTGGCCAAAGAAGGATTTGAGCCTGGAAACTGTTTAATAGCAGCTGATAGAGAGGAAGTAAAATTACCACTGAATCTGACATTATTTCAACCTAATTCAGGAAGAAACTTACACTTCTGTCTATCCTACAGTATATATAAGAATGTAATGAGCAGTTGAACAATAAACGAAGACATTCGGATAGAATGACATTATCACCTTATCATATCATTAAAAATCACAAAGTCTCAAAAAACAAACTGGTAACTGGAGGATATAAATATGTGGGAAAGAATGGAACACAGCGATAATGGAAAAGTGCTCCTGGTGGATCTATTCAATGCAATGATATAATGAGAAGTGAAAATAAAGGAAAAAATAATTTATGTTAACTCAATGTGCCTTTTAATACATCTCCCATGTAATGAATAAGAATGCACAAACATTAGTATTAGGAGCTTGAGTAGCCCGCTCAAGTGACTGAATTCAACAAGACTACTATTGACCTTTCCCTCAAGATTACTTTTCCAAACTACTAATGTGTCTTTATTTCTCAGTATAGTAAAAAAGCTATCAACTTCTACCTCAACATTTATCAACTTGAAAATTAAGGATATGGATGGCAAGATTCAGCAACCTTGGGTGACAAGAGAAATTGTGAGCTTAGTCAAAAAGTAAAAGAAGACATAAGTAAGGCTTGGGAAACTGAAGACAGACAGGGCCCTTGAAGAATATAATGAAAGCAGGAAAGAACTTAAACAAGGAGTTATGAGGATTTAAAGGAGCCATGAAACACTCTTGGCAAATAGGATTAAGAAAATCCCAAGGCATTTTGTACTATTTAAGAGCAAGAAGGTAGCTAGGGAAAAGGTAGGTCCACTCAAGGACAAAGGAGGTAATTGATGCATGGAGACAATTGAAGTGGGTGAGGTCATTGATGAATATTTTGCATCGGTATTCACAAAGGAGAAGGACGTGGCGAGTCTAGACAGGATTAGGTTGATATTCCAGGGCATGCCGATATAAAAAAAGCAGGTAGTGATGGTTGTTTTGAAAAGTATTAAGGTAGACAAGTCCTCAGGACCTGCTGGGATTTATCCCACAAACCAAAGTAGGTGAGGGAGCAAATTGCTGGGGCATTGTACAAAATCTTTGCATCCTCTTTAGTCACAGGAGAGTTCCCAGACACTGGAGAATAGCCAATGTTATTCCTTTGCTTAAGAAGGGCAGCAGGCTTAATCTGGGAAACTACAGGCTGCTGAGCCTTACGTCAGTGGCAGAGAAATTATTGGAGAAGTTTCCAAGGTACAGGATTTACTCACATTTAAAAATGATGGACTTATTTGTGATAGGTAAAATAGCTTTGCATGGGAGGTCTGGTCTCACAAACTTGACTGAGTTTTTTGAGGATATGACAAAGATGATTAATGACGACAGTGTGGAGGATGTTGTCGATATGGTCTTTAGCAAGATCTTTGACAAGATACGTGATGGGGTCTGATACAGAAGGTGAAGTTACATGAGATCTGTGGTGAGATGATAAGATGGATACAGAACTAATTTAGGCATAGGAGACAGAGAGAAGCAGTGGAATGGGTGTATTTCTGACTGGAGATCTGTAACTAATAGTGTTCTGCAGGGATTAGTGTTGGGACCCCTGTTGTTTGTAATATATATAAATGATTTGGAGGAGAATGTAGGTGGTCTGATTAGTAAGTTTGGCATTGACACAAAGATTAAGGGAGCTGTGGATAGTGAGGAGGATTGCCAGAGGAATCAGCAGGATATAAATAGGCTGGAGACTTGGCCAGTGAAATGGCAGATGGAGTTTAATCTGGATAAATGTAAAGTGATCCATTTTGGGAGGTTTAATGCAGAAGGGAAGTATACAGTAAATCGCAAATATTTTGAGGTATCAACATTGACAAAGATCTGTGCATACAAGTCCACAGTTCCCTGAAAGTGATAACACAAGTGGATAAAGTGGTCAAGAAGGCATATAGCATGCTTGCCTTCATCGGCTGAGCATAGCGTATAAATATTAGCAAATACAGCATGTTGCAGCTGTATAGAACTTTGGTGAGCCCTTTAGTTTGGAATACCGTGTGCAGTTCTGATCCCCACACTACCAGAAAAACGTAAACGCTTTGATAAGGGTCCAGAAATGTTTTATAGGGATGTTGCCTAGTTTGGAGGGTATTAGCTCTGAGGGGAGGCTGGATGAACTTGGCTTGTTTTCACTTGAATATCAGAGGTTGAGGGGTGACCTGATAGAAGTTTACAAAATTATGAGAGGCATGGATAGGACGGATAGTCAGAGTCTTCTTCCTAAGGTAGAAATGTCAGTTACTAGAGGAAATAGGTTTAAGGTAAAAAGGAGAAAGTTCAAAGGAGATATGTGAGGCAAGCTTTTTTTTCATACAGAATGTGGTAGAATGTACTGCCAGAGGAGGTGGTAGAAGCAAATGCAATGGCAATGTTTAAGAGGCATCTTGACAGATATATTAATAGACAAAGATTAAAGTGATACAGACCATAGAGGCAATAGGTTTTTAGTTTAAAAAGACATCATGTGTCAGCACAGTTTTGGTGAGCCCAAGGGCCTGTTCTTGTGCTGTATTATTCTTTGTTGTTTGAAATGCAGTAACTGGTCCACAAAAACATACACTCCTGTTGGATTTAGGACAAAAATCTGTTAGAATTCCGTATGAATTAATGCTTCAGATCTTCTATTTCCAACATGCTTAGTTATTTCAAGATAATGGATATTGTTAATCACCAGCTCTCATCAACGCTATTAGAATGGTAGTCATTTGTTAGATAGAGGGATTCTGAGGTGAACATGCCATTTGGATGTCATGGCTCTCCCACTGATGAGCAAGTGTTCTAATTTAGGTGACAGCTTATTGAGCCAACCTTCAATACAGGAAACAGAGGAAGGGATTAAGTGATCAGTTTCTTTTCTCTGCCTGAAAAAGAACAGTCAATGCAAGGCTTTGGTGGAACACAAAGAAAGTTAAGTCCTTTTTCTGAGTTATTTCCAGTTATACAATGATAATGTCCCATATATTTGCTCGAAGGTCGGGAGGCTGTAGTATGCATCATAGCGGACAGTAAACCCAGAAGTATGCAAAAAAAAACACAGTTTTAGGACAGAACCGTCATCCATACTTTTCTCCACGCCTGAATGAAATGCTAAGATGCAGGAAGGCCTGTGGTCACAGCTGGGTAGTGAACAGGAGTCAGAGACCAAAGAGGCTAGGAAAGGGATCAGGTGGATGATTAAAATGGAGATGGGGTATGGGGGAGATCAACAGCTGCAGACCAGATGGGTTTGGGGCTTGGGGCGTGCGAGTGGTTGGTGATGGTGGGGAGTGGTCAAAGATCAGGGAAGAGATCGGGAATAGGAGATTCTGACTGATGGGGATAGACGACAAAAGCAGGATATTTTGGTGGGCTCATGTTTGTCGTCTTGCCCTTCCTATAAGCAATGTTGGAAAGTTACATAACTGTTGGATCTTGCTCCTCTCACTTTTTTCTGCTATCTCGTTTCCTGAACCCTCGAATTTAAAACTGATAATATTTGGGGCTTGTGTTCTCATTATCATGTCCATGTTATAGACCCACTTCTGGAGACCCAGTGAGTTATCTAATAACTCACCCCAAATATTCTCCTTTAAAACAGGAAGAAAGTTGGAGGTAAACTGGGGACTGTTCCGAATGTGAAAGAAGAGTATTTTAATTTCACTCCTTCTATCAGTGCGTTATAGATATTTCACACTTTGGGAATTGTGGCCTTTGATCTTGAAGAATCAAAAAGAGTTGAAACACCCATAGATTAAAATTCCAGGCTACTGCTGCTGAACCAGAGATGTGCAGCAGTGGGATTTGTGGTATAGATGCGGACTATACGGTCTGCATACTAACAGCAATTTAAGATGACATTAAATGAGAGTGAGTTCAAAATCACTGACAAAAGCAGTATTCATGTGTATCTGACTAATTACTGCGCAGCATTTTTTGGAGAGATAGTGCTTTCCATGCTGGCAGCATAGCAAGTAGTAACCCAACAATTATATTACCCTGGTGATCTTTTTCTGGCAGAAATGTATAGTCTGATTAGGGGCGTTTTGCCATGTAACTAATTTAGAGTCTCTACTTTCTCCCTGTTGCCTTTGCTCTTCAAAGAACTACCTTGAATCTGTAATGCCTTAATCCAGCTCATTTCAAAGAACAAAGCACTTGCATGTAAACTTTACATCTGTAGTCCTAATTGGAAACTTTTGACCTTTCATGTTTTTAAATCCATCTCCCAGAACAGATGTATGTCTTTTGTCACTTTTAAACTGAGTGGGTGGCTTGCAGCTTTTAACTCAGATTTGCAATATGAAAATCACAGATCCTAAGGGTTAAGTTTTTATTAAATTAATTCATGGGATGTGGGCATCAATGTCTAAGCCAGTAGTTATTCCCTCTCCCCCATTGCTTTGAGAGAAGGTGAGCTGTCTTTTTGAACTGCTGCAGTACTTGGGGTGTGGGTACATTGACAGAGCTGTTCGGAGTGAATTCCAGGATTTTGACTCAGCAACAGTGAAGAAATGGCAATGTAGTTCCAAGTCAGAATGGTGTAGGTCTTGAATTGGAACTTGCAGGTGGTGGAGTTCCCATGTGTCTGCTTCCCTTGTCCTTGTAGGTGTTAAGACTTCAAGGGTTTAGAAGATGTTGACAGAGGAGTTTTCATGACTCCTCATGCAATCCATCTTGCAGAATGCTGCTGCCAGAATGCACTAATGAAGTGAATGAACATGGAAGGTGGATAGGGTGCTTTGTCTTGGATGATGGTAAAGTTCTTGAGCACTATTTAAATATGAGTTAAATAGATGCTAGTTAAATATTACTGGCTGTTTTATGGTGCCTGGCATACTACTGGACCTCACTATCTGAACTGGAACTCTGCGTCAACCAGGACTTTACTGCCTGGAAGTGTGACAGAGGTGGAAAATGGGATTAGAGTAGAACACGAAAGGGAAAAATAAGAAAAGAAGTTTGAACTTCGAAAGTTGCAAATTAGACAGAATATCTGACTTATAATGGAAATGAAGGTTGAAGATAGGCTTAGTGAGGAGGAAGCTGTTGATGAGCAAACCCATAGGAGCCAAAGACCTGGTAGGGATATATACAAATGTGTTAAAATATTATCAAAAGTCGATGAAAAAGATGTAGAGGAGCAGGAAGCCTGATGTTTCAGGCCTAGACCCTTCTTCAGAAAAAGGATCTGAAGAAGGGTCTAGGCCCGAAATGTCAGCTTTCCTGCTCCTCTGATGCTGCTTGGCCTGTTGTGTTCATCCAGCTCTACACCTTGTTATCTCAGATTCTCCAGCATCTGCAGTTCCTACTATCTCTAAAAAAGATGTAGAAGCCTTTTTCATCTCCTTTGAGAAATTGGCTAAACAGATGAACTTTCCAGAGACTATGTGAGTAATGTTAATTCAGACCAAGTTGGTAGGCAGGGCTAGCGAGGTGCTTGCAGCACTGTCAGAGGAGGTGTCAAGAGAATATGAAGGAGTAAAACAGGCTGTTTTGAGTGCCTATGATTTGGTACTAGAAGTATATAGACAAACGTTCAGAAATGCAAGGAAGTAACCTTTGTAGTGGAGAGGCCAAAAGAAAATCAGGGAACTGAGAAGTTAAAAGGAAAATACCCTGGAATTTTTCTGGACTGTGTGGTGACAAGACCCCACAGCCATAAGCTAAAACAAGAAGGGGAAACAAAAGAGAAAGACGAAGGAGTCGTGGTCCAGTTAGCTGACACCCTGTTTGATGACATAGTAAAGGAAAAACCTAAGCAGGTAGAGGATCAGGCAGAGGTGTTTAGTTCTGAAAGAGTAATGGAGTTACAACAAAGAGATGAGTCAATGAAATATTTATATCATAACACTTACTCAGGAAAGGAATCAGAATGTATTGCAGAATGTTATTACCTTAAGGACAAAATCTTGAGGCAGAAATGGAGATCTTGGCAGGTTCGTGCAGATGAGAAATGGGTAGAAGTTCACCAGATTATGTTGGCGATAGTATACAGACAGGAAGTATTGTAGGTAGCATATGAATTACCTGTCAGAGGTCATCCAGGAGTGAGGAAGACTCAGACTAAGATACAGAAGTATTGGCCTGGATTACATTAAGATATGGTTGAATTTTGCCCTACCTGTCATACATGTCAGATGGTAGGAAAGCCACAGGCAGTAATAAGATCAGTGCCTTTGGTGCCAATTCAATCATTTGAATGGATTACCCACAGAGATTCTGTCAGACCAAGGGATCAATTTTACTGCAAAATTATTTGAGGTGGTCATGGATAGTTTAGGCATTCAACACTAAATCTAGTGTATACTATCTGATACGAAGACAATGGCCTTGTAGTATTATCGCTGGACTGTTAATCCAGAGATAATAGGAACTGCAGATGCTGGAGAATCCAAGATATCAAGGTGTGGAGCTGGATGAACACAGCAGGCCAAGCAGCATCATAGGAGCAGGAAAGCTTGACGTTTTGGGCCTAGACCCTTCATCAGAAATGGGGGAGGGGAAGAGGGTTCTGAAATAAATAGGGACAGAGGGGGAGGCGGATAGAAGATGGATAGAGGAGAGGATAGGTAGAGAGGAGGCAGACAAGTCAAAGAGGAGGGGATGGAGCCAGTAAAGATGAGTGTAGTTCGGGAGGGTAGGGAGGAGATAGGTCAGTCCAGGGAGGACGGACAGGTCAAGGGGGCGGGATGAGGTTAG
>JAHRHZ010000289.1:34403232-34452686 GCA_024137785.1 Ginglymostoma cirratum | reverse complement strand
TGGGACGCGGTTGGGGGAGGGGAGATTTTGAAGCTTGTGAAATCCACATTGATACCATTGGGCTTCAGGGTTCCCAGGCTGAATATGATTTGCTGTTCCTGCAGCCTTCGGGTGGCATCATTGTGGCATTGCAGGAGGTCCAGGATGGACATGTCGTCTGAGGAATGGGAAGGGGAGTTGAAATGGTTCGCGACTGGGAGGTGCAGTTGTTTGTTGCGAACTGAGCGCAGGTGTTCTGCAAAGCGGTCCCCAAGCCTCCGCTTGGTTTCCCCGATGTAGAGGAGGCCACAACGGGTACAGCGGATGCAGTATACCACATTGGCAGATGTGCAGGTGAACATCTGCTTGATGTGGAAAGTCTTTTTGGGGCCTGGCATTCGGGTGAGGGAGGAGGTGTGGGGGCAGGTGTAGCACTTCCTGCGGTTGCAAGGAAAAGTGCCGGGTGTGGTGGGGCTGGAGGGGAGTGTGGAGTGGACAAGGGAGTCACGGAGAGACTGGTCCCTCCGGAAAGCAGACAAGGGTGGGGAGGGAAAAATGTCTTTGGTGGTGGGGTCGGATTGCAGATGGTGGAAGTGTCGGAAGATGATGCGTTGGATCCTGAGGTTGGTGGGGTGGTACGTGAGGACGAGGGGGATTCTTTTTTGGTTGTTATTGCGGGGACGGGGTGTGAGGGATGAGTTGCGGGAAATGCGGGAGACACGGTCGAGGGCGTTCTCGAACACTGTTGGGGGGAAGTTGCGGTCCTTGAAGAATGAGGACATCTGAGATGTATGGGAGTGGAATGCCTCGAGAATGCCCTCAACCGTGTCTCCCGCAGTTCCAGCAACTCACCCCTCACACCCCGTCCCTAACCTGTTCTTCGTCCTACCTATCCCCTCCTCCCACTTCAAGCCCCACCCCATCTCCTATCTACTATCCTCATCCCACCCCCTTGACCTGTCCGTCCTCCCTGGACTGACCTATCTCCTCCCTACCTCCCCACCTACACTCACCTTTACTGGCTCCATCCCTGCCTCTTTGACTTGTCTGCCTCCTCTCCACCTCTCCTCTCCTCTATCCATCTTCTATCCGCCTCCCCCTCTGTCCCTATTTATTTCAGAACCCTCTTCCCCTCCCCCATTTCTGATGAAGGGTCTAGGCCCGAAACGTCAAGCTTTCCTGCTCCTATGACGCTGCTTGGCCTGCTGTGTTCATCCAGCTCCACACCTTGTTAATCCAGAGACCCAGGTTTGAATCCTGCCATGGTGGAATTTAAATTTGATAAATATCTGGAATTAAGATTCTCATAATGGCCGTGAGTCCATTGTTGATTGTCGGGAAATAACCCATCTGGTTCACTGATCCCCTTCGGGAAGGAAACTGCCATCCTTACCTGATCTGGCCTAAATGTGACTCCAGACTTGCAGCAATGTGCAAAAGAAGATAGTTGTGTTTGTATTTTTGGATATTGATTATTTCAGCCCCAAGATATTGCTGTAGGAGTTCCTCAGGGCTGTGTCCTAGGCCTAACTATCTGCAGCTGCTTCATCAAAGTCCTTCCAACTATCATATGGTCAGGAGTAGGGATGTTTGCTGATGATTTTAGAGTGTTGAGTACAATATGTAAATCCTCAGATACTAATGCAGTCCATCCCTAAATGTGGTAGGACTTGGGAAACATCCAGGTTGAGTCTGGTAAGTGGCAAGTAACGAATATGCCACACAAGTATCAGCCAATGAAGTTCTCCAACAAGAGAGAATTTATACATCTCCCTCGAGCAATCATGGCATTACCATCACTGAATCTCCCACTATCAACATCCTGGGGATACCATTGATCAAAAACTGAAATGGATCAGCCATTTAAATTCAGTAGCTACAAGAGAGATGTGGAAGCTGGGATTTCTGTGACAAGTAGCTCGCCTTCTGACTTCTCAAAACCAGACTATCACCTGCAAGGCACAAGTCAGGAGTGTGACAGAATACACTCTGCTTGGCTGGATGAGTTTGGCTTTAACAACACAAGAAGCTCAATATCATCCACAACAACACAGCCTATTTGAATGTCACCACAATCACCATCATAAATATTCACTCCCTCCATCACTGGTACATGTGGCAATTTTGCGCCTCATCTGCAAGATGCACTGCAGCCAATCTTCAACACTTCTTTAATAGCACCTTCCAAACACATGTATTCCAGCGCTCTAAAGGACAAGGGCAACAGATGCACAGAAGCACCATCAATTACAAATTCCCTTCCAAATCTCACACTAACCTAATTTGGAGCTGAATTGCCAGATCAAAATCTTGGTACTTACTTTCTAACAGTGGGAATATGTGCACAATATGGACTGCAACAGATAGGAATCCAGACAAAATACAACAGATGATGAAATTGAAAGGAAACACTAAGAATGCTGGAGAGACTCAACATGTCTGGCAGCGTCTGTGGAAAGAGAAACAGTGTTAACATTTCGAGTGACACTTAATGTGACTCTTCTTTTGTACTGAAAAGTGTTAGAACTTTTTTTACACTTTTGACAGAGGCAGAGATCAGTGCAAAGCACGAAGGCATGGTGAATTGTAAAATGCATGCAAATTAAGGTACAAAATGGAGATAATGGGTCCTGTCTACTAAGGGCAAAGTAAATAAGACTCAAAAAAGGCAAGGCTGCGGAGAACAGGAGGGTGGGTAGCAAAGAATGTAAGAAAAATGGAGAATAGAACGATGCAATCCATTTCTTCAGAAACTACACTGGAAACATCAACTCTGTGTCTCTGCCAAGATGCTGCCGGATCTTTTGAGTTTCTTTTGCATTTTATGTGTTAGTTTAAGAATTAAGGTGGGTCACCATCACATTTTAGGGGCAATTAGTGATTGGCAACAAATACTGTTCTTGCCAGCATCACACACGTCCCTTGGAAGATAAAATAAAGATAAAATAAAAATTGTAAGGCGTGTTTGTTCACCCAGACCTTTAGTCAAAGGAGCACAAAGGATAATGTGCTTACTTTGTGCTGCTACCAATTTTACAGTCATTCATTATAATGACATGATGAGCAGAAAGTCTGTGAACTGGACGCAGCTAACCTTCACACTCAAGTTCCATATTCCATACTTCATGAATCTCACCTCCGAAAATTGTCACTGCAACAGCAAAGTTTGAATTTGCCATTGTAACCTGCAGGCCTGCGGCAGGTTTGCAGTCTGTAGATTTTTGATGCAATCTTTCTGGTGCAGGTACAATGGGCTGAATGGCCTTCTCCTGCACAGCAATACTTCCATGTTTCTGTTACTAAACTGCGATAATTGAGCAGTTCTCAATTCTATTTCTTTCTGGTTTGAATGGTAAGCCTTTAGTTGTTTGCTTAATCCACATTTTATAGATTTTTGGCTGCTTGAATATCCTTTAGGCTTTTTTTTTTGAGCAAACTACATTTCATTGATAAATTTTCATTTTCTGATGAAGGGTCTAGGCCCGAAACGTCAAGTTTTCCTGCTCCTATGATGCTGCTTTGCCGGCTGTGTTCATCCAGCCCCACGCCTTGTTATCTTACATTCCATACCTGATCGTTTCTTGGTTAGCCCTGTATTTGCATAAGTTTACAATATAAAACCATCCGTTCAGTCCAATTTATCTATGTTGCTGTTTATTTTCTTTATGACCTTCTCTCACCTTAATTCATCTCAACTTTTCAACATATCTTTCTATTATTTTCTCCTCCGTTTACTTAATATAACTTCCTTAATTGCATCAATTGTGGTAATCAGTTCCACATTCGCTGAGTAAAGAAGTTGCTTCTGAGTTCCATTTTAGATCTTACTTTTATATCTCTAACCTTAGGCAATTCTAAACTTCCTTTGTGCTGTATCATTTGAATGTTTCTGACTTACTCCCTGGCCTAAAGATGCCAGAGCTAGCTTCAATACGTAATTAACTGCACTATTCACTTTATGCTGAATATTTTCAGTTCACTCTCTCCTATATAGAACTGTAGCCCCTGGGCAAATCCTAAGAATCAGACAAGGATCAGCAGAGGGCAGGTTTAGAATCACAGTTAAAGTTTCAGTTTGAGATAGTAAGAACTTATGACGTTGGAGTCAGAGGTAACGCAGTATGGAGCTGGAGGAACACAGCAGGCCAGGCAGCATCAGAGGAGCAGGAAAGCTGACATTTTGGGTCGGAACACTTCTTCAGAAATGGGGGAGGGGAAAGTGAGCTCCGAAATAAATGGGGGTGTGGGGCTGGAAGGTAGGTGGGGTGGTGATAGGCGAGTGCAGGTAGGGAGTGGTGGGGATTGGTCAATGAGGTGGGGGGGTGGATAGGTGGGACAGAAGATGGACAGGTCAAGGAGGCGGAGATGAGAAGGAGGGTTGATTATGGGATGAGGCTTGGGGTGGAGACATTTTGAAACTAGTAAAGTCCACATTGAGACCATTGGGTTGTAGGCTCCCAAGGTGGAATATGAGGTGCTGCTCCTCCAGTTTCCGGGTGGTGTCATTGTGACACTGGAGGAGGCCCAGGATGGACATGTCACCCGGGAGGTGGGGGAGTTGAAGTGGTTTGCAGCCCAGCCCCATCCCCCTCTCTCTCTACTTATTTCTGAGCTCTCTTCCCCCTCCCCCATTTCTGAAGAAGGGTCCTGACCTGAAACGTCAGCTTTCCTGCTCCTCTGGTGCTGCCTGGCCTGCTCTGTTCCTCCAGCTCCATAGTGTGTTATCCCTTGAGTTTTAGTTATTTTTTTCCTGGAAATTTCATTAAAATCTTTGATAACATTCCAAAGAAATCATGTGAATATCCAAGAAAGATATAAATGGAAATCACACTTGTTAGCCTGGCTTTTCACTTGTGACTTGAAAGTGCAGAGTCAGAAGAATTCCCAACTTTCCAAACACAAGTTTGCAAAACAGCAGAGATAGTAGGAACTGCCGATGCTGGAGAATCTGAGACAACAAGGTGTAGAGCTGGATGAACACAGCAGGAAGAATGGTCTAGACCCAAAACATCAGCTTTCCTGCTCCTCTGATGCTGCTTGGCCTGCTGTGTTCATCCAGCTCCACCCCTTGTTGTTTGCAAAACAGCAACAGGGCGGAAGATTTTTGGTCTGGTGCATTCAACCATGGAACTAGTGAGACCAATGCCAGATCTGGAAGCAGGTGTGGCAGAAGACTTGCCTCAAGGATCTGGAGCTATGACCAAAAACAAAAGCAATAATAAAAATGTAAAATTGCCTTCATCCCTTATTCCCTACAAATGACCTATGTCCATCCATTCCAACAGATGCCACCTCATTCCCTAGCTAACTTCCATAAACTGTCATACCATCTATGCCAACCTATGCTGTTCTGTCTACTACCACGGTCCTTCATAACTCCTATGCCCATGTACTTCTCTCTGTTCATCACCCATTGTCCTTCATTGCTCTTACACCAACAAGCCAACTCGTGCAAAACCACGTCCCTATTCACCTGTCCTTGCCCTTGCATTTACCTTGCCAAATCACCTATCTTCTACCATCACAGGACCCATGCTGAGATGAGATAAAATGTAGTTCTAAGGATCCTTTTGTTGACTTTAATTTAAAACATTCTCATCATTAACAAAAAAACTACAGTCATATCCTGGTATTTAGCACTGCTGCCTCACAGTGCCAAGGACCGGGGTTCAATTGCAGCCTTGGGTGACTGTCTGTGTGGGTTTCCTCCAGGTGCTCTGGTTTCCTCCCACAGTCCAAAGATGTGCAGGTTACGTGAATTGGCCATGCTAAATTGCCCATAATGTCCAGGATGTGCAGGTCAGGTGGATTAGCCATGGGAAATACAGGGTTACAGGGATAGGGTAGGGGGGTGAGTCTGGGTGGGATGCTCTTCGGAGGGTCACTATGGATTTGTTCGCTGAATAGCCTGTTTCCAAACTGTAGGGACTGTATGATCCTATGAATTATGTATAGCTTCATGACAAGAAACATTTCATTCAAGAATACAATTGTTCATAATATCAAGCAGTGGAATTCATAGATTGGAATTCATAGTCGTGCTTCAAAGTGTCTATAACTACTTGCAGTGTCAATCAACTGGTGAGATGACAAGAAGTTTATTCTGATAGTGGATCATTGTGAGATCAACCATGCAGCATTTATCAGTAATTGAAGCCCTTAGTCTTTTGTGAACTGACAGAGTAAAATAGCAAGCAATGATTTTTTTACACACATGACTTCTTTTTCAAAAGTTTCAATGATAGACATTAAAGTGCCTTGACAACTTTGCAGGTCCTTTTGACAGTTGTTTTTGATATTTCTCATGATGTTTACTTCTGATACTTTTGACAGGTCCTCTTGAAAGTAGCTTTTGACATTTTGACAGTTGATTTTAATTTTGTTGGTTGTTCCAAAGAGTTTGACAGTTAATTATGCACAGTTTACATAAATTTATTCCTACCTTTAACAGTTCCATAGGTCACCTAGTCTCCCTCAGAGCTGTCTCTAAAGGACCCTACACCTCTAAAGGAATGCTTTGGCTATTCAAATTATTGCGCAAAATTCAGCCCTAGAGTCTTAGAACCATTCAGTCCAGAGGAGGCCTTTTGGCCTATCGAGTCTGTACGATCAGGAATACACTACCTACACCAGTCCCACTTTCCTGCACTAGGCTCACAGCCTTGATTGTTATGTCATGTTGAAAGTTCATTCAAGTTCTTTTTAAAGGTTGTGAGTTGATCTGCCTCAACTCCTTTCACATATTGCATTCCAGACTCTCATCACCCTAAGGGTGAAAAGATGTTTCTTCAAATCCACTCTAAAGCTCCTACCTTTCACTGTTAAATGTGCCCCCTTGTTCAAGACCCTTAAGACCATAAGAAATAGGAAGAGGAGTATGTCACTCAGTCCTTTAAGCCTGTTCTGTCATTCAATAGGATCATGACTGATTCAACACTCCTCATTTCCACTTTTCTGCATTTTCCCTGTTATCCTGATCAAGAAACTATCAATCCCAGCCTTAAGTGTACACAAGGATTCTGCCCTTACAGATTTCCGTGGCAAGGAGTTCCAAAGACTCACAACTCCATGAGAGAAGAAATTCCTCCTCATCTCAGTTTTAAATTGGTGCCCCTTAATTCTGAGACTATTGTTTTGAAATTGGGTAGTGTACTTGTGGATTGGAGTGCAGGATATTAAAATATGGTGTTTGTAAAATGTTGGTGTTTGTAAAATGCTATGAGGAAAGCAACGCGTGGTCGCTTCAAAAGATGATGTGCTTTTTCTATGCTCAGAGATTCAAAAAGACGTTTGTGAGTTTGTAGGTTCACAGAGCACCTGAATTTAAACATACTGTTCGCAGGCAAAGCAGCATTTTTACCAAGGCAACAGGCTTTTGAATTTAGACAATTAATTTAAACCAAACCCTTAGATACTAAAATCAAATCTGATGGTTTTAACAACATAGGTCGAATCCTATTGTCGGAAATTGATATATCATCAAGGGTATAAAAGATGAGGAAATTTGGAAAACTGAGGGAGAGCCAACTGCCATCTGCTAAGAGAACAGCTCTCAGCTCTAAAAGAAAGATTCCCTGGCTCTCGCAGAATTCTCTAAGCCTTAGAGGTAGTTCCACGTAAGTTAAAAGTACCTACAGCATGAGTATTTAATATACCCGACAAAAGAATTTGATGGAGAAAGTGTTCCTGACAGAAGGATTCACAGAGAAGGTGATCCTGAAGTAAGAATTCGTCAGAGAAGAAACAGGACATTCCGGAAGACGTAACCTAGCTGTAATTTAGAGAGACTAAATTCTAATTTTTTAAAATTTTATTTTATGTAATTGGGACTTGATTTATCGGAACAGCGTACAATTATAATCTTGTTTTATTCGGGAATAGCTCGTCGTTAGAAAGGGTTTATTCACTTTGTTAACTGTTTAGTTAGCTTGTTCACTGTTACAGTTAGATAAATAAATTGTTACTTGTTGATTATAAACAGAGTGTATTTTCATTTAACCACTCCTTTGGGCCCTTTTTAATAGATTATATGGTGAGGCATGCCTCTCTGGGTGTTTCGCTTTTAGTTATTAGAGTTATCCACTGTATAACTCCATGTCCCCTGGTCTTAGATTCTCCCATGAGAATGGGAGCATTTACTCTGTCAAGCTTCTTCAGAATCCAAGATGTTTCAATTAGAACTTCTCTCATTCTTCTGAACTCCAGAGAATAGAGTCCCAACCTGTTTGCTCACAAGACAATCCCTCCATTACCAACCATCATCCTAGTGAACCTTCTGTGAACTGCCTCCAATGAAATGATATATTTCCTTCAATAAGGGGACAAAACTGCTTACAATCCTCCAGATGTGGACTCACCAGCACCTTGTACAGTTGCATAAAACTTTCCCACAATTATATTAAGAGTTTTCTACATTTGTGCTCCAAACCCCTTGACATAAGGGCCAACATACCATTAGCTCTCCTGATTACCTGCTGCAACTGTACGTTTTCTGTGTTTCATGCACAAGCACCAAGTCCCTTCATATTGCAGCTTTCTGCAGCTTTTCTCCTTGACAATAATGGTCTCCGTTCCAAAATGAAGAATTTCACATTTTTGCATATTATCCCCATTTAGCAACTATTTCCCACCTTCTAAACCTATCAATACCTTTATGCAAATTGTTTGTCTATCTTTCACAAATTGCTTTTGCACTTATTTTTGTGTCATTTTCAAATTTGGCTACAGTATCTTCCTGCGTTCCCCTCAGTCATTAAGATAGATTGTAAGCAGTTGCAGTGACAGCATATATCCTCGTGGATCTCAACTGATTACAGGTTGTTGATCCTTCAATTAAGGTGAACAGCGGCTTTCTATCCACCCTGGCAATGCCCTTCATAATGTAATACGCCCCTCAACCTCATCTGTTCTAAAGAAAACAACTCAAGCTTATCCAGCCTCTCTTCAGGAGTGAAATGCTCCATCTCAGGCAACATCCTGATGAGTCTCCTCTGCGGTCTCCAGTGTGGTCACACCCCACCTACCATATGGTGACCAAAACAGCACACAGTACTCCAGCTGTGGTCAAACCAAAGTTCTGAGCAGCTCCAATATAACATCCCTGTTCATATAATCTATGCTTCATCACACATCTACTCTGTGAATTTTCAGTTTCACTTTTCTGAGCTATCAAAGTCCAACTTGAGTGGAGGTGGCTGATGATTTAACTGCCCAGTTGCCTCTGTGTACTTTGTGTGCACAAAATGTAGGCAGTTGCAATCTCCACCGATATGCAAATGATCAGTGTGGAGCTGGAGGAACACAGCAGGCCAGGCAGCATCAGAGGAGCAGGAATGTTGATGTTTTGGGTTGGGACCCTTCTTCAGAAACAGGGAGGGGGATGGGAGCTCAGAAATAAATAGAAAGAGGACGTGTGGGGCTGGGGAAGGTGGGTGGGATGGTGATAGGTGAGTGCCGGTAGGGAGTGGTGGGATTGGTCAGTGAGGTGGGAGAGGCGGATAGGTGGGAGAGAAGATGGACAGGTTGTGTCAAACCAAGGAGGCGTATCTCTGACTCCAGCATCTGCAGTTCTTCCTATCTCTGCAAATGGGTAGTGTCCAGTTTGGAACCAAAACCTATGATTTTTGGGCATGTCTATCATTTGTGCTGTAATGGAAATCTGGGCTACTCAAGTGATTCACATTTCACTCATTTAAAATGTTTCATGCAATCAGTAGGCTGCCTTGCTTGGCGACTTGGTTGAAGTTGAATTTCTCTACAAACTATTTTCATATGAAAGATTTATGGTTAGTTTTCTGTTCTCTGCAATCAGTCAGTTTTATTTCAGTCATAGTATTTTTTTCTGCCAATTGGCATGTCAGTTGAATTGATTGTTCACTGTGTAACAAGCATTAAGGTAACTGGGTCACCTTACGTGCAAACATAATGCAACATTTTTTTAAAGAAAGGAATTGCTTTAAGTGGAGAATTTAGCATGGTACGGAAGAGTTCCTAAATCAACCTCATTGCATTCATTCACTTTGAGCTGCTCAGGCTTACATATTGACCCTGTTGCAACCTTTGTTGTCTAAATGGTCTATACAAGTACTGTATCAAGTCATTTCAGAGAAGCTTGTGAGAATTTTTCTTCCAGTAAGATTAGCATGAAGCAGAAAGAAACTTTGATTTTTCATGCAATTGTGGCATTCAGAAGGCCATTGGATGGATAATTGTATAGTATTGGTGTGCAAGGCTATGGGGAAAAGGCAGGAAATAATAGAACCAGTGCATATATGATGGACTGAATGGCCTCCTTCAGAATGGCCCATTCTGTTACACAGAATGTAACAATTCTGTGATTCTGTGTGATTCAGTGCACTCACCGCTGGCTGATGTTCTGTTGTGGTCCGCTACCAGTGTTGCAGCAATTTAAATGTCCGATGTGGGACAAGATATGGAAATATTGTGATGGCTTCAAGCTAAACTGGGATGCCTGTGCTCCTGCCCTATAATTGTACAATATAAAGAAACTGTGCTATAAATCAGTTCAAGTGCTCGCAACACATTTAGAAAAAGAAGATGCCAAAGCCTTAGTGGGGATTTATAGGAGATTTGCTAGGATAGTACTTGACATGAGGGCTATCTAGAAAGGCTAGACAAGCTTAGAACACAGATGGTTAATGGAAGGTTTAATAGAGATGTTCAAAAGTATGAAAGGCAGAAAGGAGAAACTGTATTCATTGGCGAGAGGGATGCTAACCAGAGGATATATTTGGTAAAAAGGGAAAAGGATAGGTGAATGATGATAATCAGCACATTGTTATGATGTGAAATAAGAACAGTGGAAGCAAATTTTATACACTTCTTGTGATATCAAGAAATGGCCAAAATCACTGGACACTGCAATGGCTATGGGTCCTGATACCATTCTGGCAATAGTTTTGATTACTTGTGCTCCAGAAGCAGCCATAACCCTAGCCAAGCTGTTTCACTTTAACCATGACCATGGTATCTGATACCAGTGTGGAAAATTGTCCATGTATGTCTTGTCCACAGAAATCAGGAAGAATACCACTTGGTCAATTACCATAGATCAGTTTACTCTTAATTGTTAGGAAGGTGATAGAAGGTATCATCAACAGTGATACCAAGCTGCTGTTATTGAGCAATAACTGCGCGCTGGTACCCAATGTGAGTTCTGCTAGGGCCACTCAGCTATCAGCCTCATGATAGCTTTGATCGAAGCATTGACAGAAAAGTGAAACTGAAGTGAAATGACAGAGACTGCTCTTGATACCAAAGCAAGAAATTAACAAATGTAGCGTCTAGGAGCTCTAGCAAAACTGAAGGCAATGGGATCAGGGAAATTCTCCATTTATTGGAGTTTTATGAAGCACAAGGGAAGATGGAGATAGCAAGAACTGCCGATGCTGGAGTCAGAGTCAACACAGTGTGGAGCAGGAGGAACACAGCAGGTCAGGCAGCATCAGAGGAGCAGGAAAGCTAACGTTTTGGGTTGGGACCATTCTTCAGAACTGGGGAGGGGGAAGGGAGCTCAGAAATAAATAGAGGGAAGAAGGGTGAGGGTGGGGGACGGTAGGTGGGATGGTGATAAGTGGATGCAGGTTGGGAGTGTTGGAGGTTGGTCAGTGGGAGGAGTGAGGCTGATAGGTGGGAAAGAAAATGGACGGTTTGTATCAGGTCAAGGGGGTGGGGATGAGAAGGAGGGTTGGACGTGGACTGAGGCCACTTATGGGGAGATTTTAAAACTGGTGAATTCTTTTTTCAGGCCACTGGGCTGTAGACTTCTGAGGCGGAATATGAGGTGCTGCTCCTTCAGTTTGCATGTAATGTCATTGTGACACTGGAGGAGGCCCAGGATGGGCATGTCACCCAGGGAGTGGTGGGTTGTGGGGGGGTGGGGGTAGTTAAAATGGTTAGCAATGGAAGGTGTTGTTGATTATCGCATACAGATTGGATGTTCCATGAAACTGTCCCCAAGTCTGCACTTGGTCTTACTGATGTAGAGGATGCCACATCAGGAGCAGTGGATAGAGTTGACGGATCTGCAGGTGGAACCCCTGTCTGATATGAAAGGTCTGCTTTGGACCTTGAATGGAGGTGAGGGGGGAGGTGTAGGGATGGGTGTAGCACTTCCTGCGGTTGCAGGGAAAGGTGCTGGGGGTGGTTGGGCCACTGGGGAGTGTGGAACGGACGGAGGAGTTGTGGAGTGAGCAGTCCCTACGAAAGGCAGATTTGTTGGTGGGGAGGGAAATATCTCTCTGGTAGTGGGATTGAATTGTCGGTGGTGGAAGTGGTGTAGGATGATATGTTGGATGCAGAGGTTGGTGGGGTGGTGTGTGAGGACCCGGGGGGACTCTGTCCTTATTTTTGTTGGGGGAGGGGTTTTGAGGTGAGAAGTCCGGGAAATGCAAGAGATGTGGCTGAGGGCATTTTTGATCACCAGAGAGGTGATGTTGGGGTCCTTGAAATAGGAAGACAAGAGAAGATGGTTGTGTTTGTTGAAGGTCAATTATCTCAGACCAAGGGCATCACTGCAGGAATTTCTCTGCATGGTGAATGGGACCAGCCATTAAAGTGCTGTGGCTAGAACAGAAGTGAAGCAAAGAATTCTGTGTTGATGAATTCTGAGATTAATTTTAACAATTCACTTTAATAAATAAATTTACTGTCCCAGCCAAAGCATTTGTCTGCAGTGTCCTTGGAAAATAACAACATGTTCCCAGTCTTTGATAAATCAGCTGGATGTTTTGCAAAACTTACCAATTGCCTTGCTGACTCTTAACAAATAGAAATTATCACTCAAATCTTGATCTCAGTACAATTTGCAGCCAGACTGCAAAATGTCAAATCATGCTTTGGAATTTCTTGACCAACCTAAGAGTGTGTTCGAGAAAGGTACATTCACAATAATGAAGAATACTTCACTAAAGTCTTGTTTTACATTTAGTCACTGATTTAATTCTTCAGCTGTTATTTAGACAGAACAACGTTTAATCTATAAAACAAAAAGGCTCATTTCTTCACTTTTTCTGATGTTTAGTTTTGTTGTCCCGCTCTTTATTTGTTGCTTCCGTACCTCAGACACTCTGAGCAAAGAGTTATACCAGGCTTCCTCTATCTGGAATGAGCTGCAAGCTGTCTGTGAGACAGTAATCCACAATGATTGTGCCTCACTCAGAATTCACTATTACCTTCATTCAGTATATTCCCTGACTTTGTATCTATGATTAACATCTTGCTGTGTTGCATTCTTGAGGGCATAAATTTGTTCTACCTCTCCAGCCTATCACATTGGTGGATCAATATGCTTCTCAATTCATAGCACTTTAAATGTACTTCTTTTGATTGAAGTACAACAGTAAACTTCTAATTCTTGTTTTCAAATCCTTTCATGCCCTTGCCCTTTGCTATCTCAGTCATCTCCACCATACCACAAAACCCTCTTGGATATCTATGCTTATCTAATTCCAGCATCTTGAGTTTAATAGTTCCATCATTGGTGACCATGTCTATCTGCCAAGGCCTAAGCTCAGGAGTTGCCCCGCTAAAGCTTGCAGACTTGTTTGCTTGTTTCTTTCTTCACTTCTCAACCTGGTTCTTTGACCAAACATTTGCCATTTACCCTAATATCAAATGATGTGACTTGGGGTATTTAATTTTGGTTCATAATCCTTCTGAGAAGCTGCTTGAAATGTTTTAATTTGTCAAATATTATGTTAATATAACGTGTTGTTTCTGCTTAAACTCTATTCCGAAGTGACTAATGCTATAAAACTGTTTTAAATTGGTCAGCAATATCTATCAGCTAGGAGTAATCTTTTTGCAAGATATTTTATACAACCGTCTGATTTTATGTAGCCCACTTTACGTATGGGTAGAAGCACATTTTACGCTGTAAAGTTCTACAGAAAAACAATTAGTGCATTGGTTACTGAAGCTCCATGAACAAGCATCCTGAGTTGATGGCACTCCCCTTTCAGCCTTGGTGTGAAGTCACAAAAACTTAACGAAAATTCACACTTCTCCTATATTACAATGTTGGAAGTTACGATCTCTTCCGGGAATTAAAAAATCATTGAATTATCTTGTAGCAGTTTGAAAGCTCAGATGTTTTTCCAACACTAAGCATTTATGAGCTACTTCTACTGCTAAAGTATCACTTTGAAATTAGGGAGGAGCAGAGCCCACCATATTTAAGCATGTTACCCTTTTAATTAGTTCAAGGTGCTTATAATAGTTGCCTGTAATAGTGGAAGCTGATGGGCATACAGGCATTGTACTAAAAGCCCAGAAGTTGATCTGTTTTGAAAAAAGTTCTTTTAAATATTGCATCTTTTAGGGTAGTGATGAACAAGGTAGTGATGAAGTAGTGTGAACAGATTTATATGGGGGATGCAAGGCAATGATTAGCTTAATCCTGCTTCTCTAGGAGTGACAAAATTCAAGAGGATAAAAGGATGTTATCTGCACCCACTGTTGCAGATATCAGTGCGTCAATGTGGAAGTGAGGCTAACTTTACAACAGAAACCCTGAGAGAAGCCATCCTGCCAGCATGGAATAAGCCAGTTCATTTTTTGCAAATTGTCATTTTGTACAGAAACTTTGACTCTTCCTTTGCATCCTTATAGTCAGTACTCAGCCATGTCTTGTTCCAAACATTTTGATCCTTTGAGAGTTATATGCATATTTCTGAAGTGCAAATGTAAACATAAGAAAATGGTGATATCCAGTCCATTATGGGTCTGCACACACCATTCAATACAAATGGTTGTTGTGCGTTACTAATATACGACCCATGATATTCCTGGCCATTCATTTTACATCCACCATACAACGGTTTTACTTATTTCTAGTGCCGTCCTCTGTGAAGGCTTTAGTTATTGAAGTGTTCAGTGAATTTTTCAGCAACTCGGAATCATTTTCAGCCATGATCGCAATCCTGCCTTCCATTCTACCAAGATTTACACTCAGAGGTGGGATTATGGTGGTGGGATAGAAGTCTGAAGGACTGACAATTTTGTCTATCTAAAAGAACTGCCTTTGAATGCTGATTCCTTCCTTTAAGTGGGCCTTCTATAACTAGCAGAAAGGAATTGATGTCAGCTTTAGTGCTTGTCACTCTGATCAAGCTAGTCCAGTAAAATTTTATTACATTTATAGCATCAGGCAAAGATTCAATCTCGGTAAATGCACCTTTGGTTAATTTAGTCCCAACTGATTCTGAACTTTATTTATTATCCAATATTATCCACACTTCAAACAAACAAAAAAAAATCATTCTCATAAAAAGTAAGGCTTGGATATCCCTACGGCTGTGCACTCTTCTACCGTGTAGATGTAAAAAGCTGAAACAATGTCAATATTTTCTGATTTGAAAGACTATATGCTAATATATGGGAGAAGTGAATACTTATGATCAAAAGACAGCCTGTTAAAACAAATTTATGTTTCAATTTACTTTTCAGTAGTTAAGAAAGTGTATATTCAGTACAACCTGTAAAAATATTATTATACTCTGTGTTGCATCTTTGGGGAACTTGGCATTTCTACTAAACAGCAACTGTAATGATTTAAGTTGCTTTCAACAGTGAATACTATATAAAAGCTGAAAATATGCACTTTTAATATGGAGCAAGGTGCTTTGCCGTGTGTCGTTATTCGTTTATTTTTTTCTCCCTCCTTCTATTTTTTGGACACTTGCATTAAGTCTCCAGTTTTACCAAATAGTCCCATTTCCTGCTCACAGTTTAATGGAGGCCTTGAGATTTTCACACTGTTGGTCCGTAAGATCAATCAACTTAGCATATCCCACAGCCAACAGGTTCAATATACAATTGGAACAATGATGTCAATTGCTGCATGTGCAGAGTCAGCTGGTATTACATTGCCATTATTGTTGTGAAATCTATACAGTGTAGGGGGAGAGCTGATAGCCTAGTGATATCATCACGAGACTATTAAGCCAGAGACATAGGTAATATTCTGGGACCTGGTTTCAAATCCTGCCATGACAGATGGTGGAGGCTGAATTTAAAAAATGTCTGGAATTAATGATGACCATAAAACTATTGTTGGATGCCAGGAAAATCCTAAGTAGTTCACTAACATCTTTCAGGGAAGGAAACTGCTGTCCTTACCTGGACTAAGCTACAGATGATACCAAAGGTACAGCAATGTGGTTGATTCTCAATTGCCCCCTGGGCAATAAATGCTGACCTAATTGGCAAAACCACATCCTAAAAAAAGTTTCATGACACTTCAAAGTACTTGAAGCATTTTGATTGTGAACTCATCCTTCAGTTTAGGTGGCTGTGCCTGTGGTGGTGCACAGTCTTTTTTAACCCAGTATGCTGAGTTATATATTTTCGACATGAAGATTTAGTTGGTTCCCAGCAATATAGGAATTTGCCTTGAAAGGCTGTTTCTCATAGACTAGGAAAGCGCTGGAACCAGGCATTTAATGCTGAACTATATACATGAACATACCATATCACATGTGTAAGTGAGTTAACCCTATTTAGTAATATATAAGTAGAAGCTGTAATTGAAGTGCCCACTTACAGTGCAATGATGAATGGCACCTCTGTATATTGAACAGACAAGGGATAAAATACAGTCAGAAATAATCCACAAAATGTCAGAGGTGAATGAATTGTCCCTTTTGTCTGATACGTAACAGCCTAACAACTTCTCCTATGTCTTATTCTGTAAAGTGCAAAGTGGTTGTTTAATGGGGCATAAGGTCATGCACTAAAATATAATGCACTGAGTGAAACAGGAAAGAGCAATGCGGTTAATGGATTAAAAAATGAGTGTATGTTGGATGTGTTAAGATTGCTTCCTTATCCTTTTCATCATATCAAGGAGAAAAATATGCTTTTGATAATCATTTGTTCAACAACTATCACTTGCTGAGCTCTTAAAGTGTTAATAAAAACTCACTGGATGGAGTTTTCCCCTCAGTGTGACGTGAGCAATAGTGAGAAAGTTAGGAAACTGAAAAAAAATCAGAATCTTGATGTCACAAAAAAGTTCCATTTAGGATTTGAATGGCAACTTCAGAATCTCATTATTAAATGGCAACCATACAATTTCCATGCATTTACTTCTCATTTAATACCCTGACTCACCTTATTTACATGCCACTTCCGCTTCTCCTCTCCTTCCTGGGTAATTGAAGGGTTCAACTCACCAATTGGTTGTCCCAGCCATCATCTAAGTGTGTATGCAGGACAGTGTCCGTGTATTATGCATTCATACCATCCTCCTCCATCCATGCAAGGAAGCATGGCAAACCACCAGCTTCACCACATCATCATGCCCGCTCCTGGACCAACTCACACATCGCTTGAAGTCTTCAACGCTCTATTTTGGAGCTAAAGTGCATCTTTGACTTGCATGTTTCTGCCAAGTTGCTTTGTGTGTAGGGACTTATGCAGCTTCATATGATGCATGCAGTTGCTCTTAGCTTGCTTTTCTCCCGCTAACTCACTTTATACTCACTTGGAGGCTGCTAGCTACTGTGTGGTTCACATTGCCTTTGAACTCACACAGCTTTCAGTATGCAGTTACAGTGTGCCAGCTTCTGTCTCTTTAATTGATTTTTGGAACAGAAGGAGATGCATGCAGCTTGCCATGGTCAGAAAAATTGTCAAGACAAGCAGGTGGAAATGTCACTATGCGGCACCACTGCTCTGTCAACATCACACCTGCAACATATGTCAGCAGCTTATATGGCAAAAAGACTGCATGTGCTCCAAGCAAATGTGAAAGTCAAAGGGGAACAGTCCTTAGTGGGGTGAACCAGGATTACCAAGGCTGCTATTAAAGCTCAGTCTAGGCGACTGTCCACAGTCAGTAAGGCACTTGGTCCCTGGAGATCTGTGTTTTTGCAGCCTGGGAATTGGAACACAGCCCATCTAGCAGGTCAAATGTAACCCGTTTAAGGATTACAGGTCATGGGGCTATGGAGACATTAGTCCAGGGAGATGGACCAACATTGCCTGAGTGAGAAAAAAGGAAGGCAGAATTAAACTGTGTTTGAACTGCATGAAAAAATAGCGGTGTTGCTGCAACAGGACAGGTGATGACGTGGATCATGTAAATGAGTAATAAGCACAAAGGGAAGGAAGAGTTAATAGTTTGGGGTGGATGAGGTGGATGAGAGCCATTGAGTGGATCTGATGCATGTATTGGTGAGAATTCTGGTCCAAGAGACTTGGTGAAATATGAGTGGAGTTAGAGTGGCATATTTGAGTGAATGGTTACCCACGGATCTGGAAATCTGGAAAATCTGTTAGAATTTTTTGAGGGAGGTAACAATCAAGATAGACAAAGGAGAGCCAGTGGACCTATCTATTCAGATTTCCAGAAGGCTTTTGACGAGGTGCCGCACAGGAGGTTTGGATAAGTGCCCATGATGTTAAGGACAAGGTACTAGAAGGGGTAGATGATTGGCTGACTGCTAAAAGGCAGAAAGTTGGGATATAAAGGATCTTTGTCGGAATGGCATGTGTTAACTCGTGGAATTCTGCAGAAGCCCATGTTGGGAACACAACTTTTCACATTATATATTAATGATCTGGACAAAGAAACTGAGGGCATCATTGCTGGGTTTGCAGATGACACAAAGATAGATGGAGGGACAGATGGTATTGAGGAAGTGGAAAGGTTACAGAAGGATTTGCATAACCTAAGAGATTAGGCAAAGAAGTGACAGATGGAATTCCATGTTGGAAAGTGTGAGGTTTTACCACTTTAGTAGAAATAATAGACCTGAGACTATTTTCTAAATGGGGAAGGCTTTGGAAATTTGAAAAGCACAAAGGGCCATGGGAGTCTAGTTCAGGATTCTCTTAAGGTTAATGTGCAGGTTCAGTTGGCAGTTAGGAAGGCAAACGCAATGTTAGCATTTATTTTGAGAGGACTAGAATACAAGAGCAGGGATGTATTTCTGAGGCTGTTTAGGGCTCTGGTCAGATTGCATTTGGAATATTGTGAGCAGTTTGCGCTTCAAATCAAAGAAAGGATGCATTGGTGTTTGAGACAGTCCAGAGGGATGAAGGTCTTGTCACATGAGGAGTCGTTGAAGACCCTGTGTCTGTACTCAATGGAGTTTAGAGGATGGAGGGGAGGGGTGGTGAGGATCTCATTGAAACTTACAGAATACTGAGACGCCTGGACAGAGTGGATGTGAAGAAGATGTCTACACCAGTAGGGGTGACTATGACCCAAGAACACATCCTCAGAGTGAAAGGATGAGCCTTTAGAATTGAAACGAGGAAGAATTTCTTCAGCCTGGGAATGGTTAATCCATGGAACTCATTGCTGCAGATGGCTGTGGAGGCCATTTGATTGAGTATATTTATGTCAGAGATAGATAGGTTCTTGATTGGTAAAGGGATCAGAGGTTACAGGAGAAAGGCAGGAGAATGGGTTTGAGAAACCTATCAGCCATGATTGAATGGCGGAGCAGACTTGTTAGGCTGAATAGGCTAATTCTACTTGTCTCTCATATGGTCTTCTGGCCCTGGCAGACTGAGGTAGCAGAGAAAAGGTGGTTGAACTTAAACTTGAAAAGCACAGAATCACTGATCTTCTTCCTGCATTGCTGGACATCTCACTTCAACTGAGACATATCACTAACCCAGGCTGCCGCTTGAGTCCGGGTTGGCTGTCTCTGCTGGCATGATCTTTTGTGGCAGTCAGCAGGAGGACTGATGGTCCTCCACTCCACCATCCTATCTGCCAGAACCTCCAGCTTCCTGTCCGCAAAGCAGGGTGCAAGTGTTACATTCTGGGTCATAATGCTCCATCAACACAGTGTGAGGGATAGTGCCTGGCTTGCAGCATCTGAAATTAAGTGCAGCGAGGTTTTAAATATGGTGTTGGTAGCATGAACAGTAAAATGTCCCAACAGTGGTGCACATTTTCACTTTTGTTGCCATTCAAGTCCACAAGAAGGGAACTGGAGAGCCTGGGAGCAGAGTTCACGAAGTGCAGTGTGGAAGATTGCATGTGAAAAATAGCTGCATGTCAAGGTGGACCAGACACCATGAATCACTTTCAACAAAACACTTCAACTGCAAACAGGAAAGTCCTGTCCTCGGTCTTCTATAACTCTTTCTTATCAAAACGTCAGCCATAGCAAATCTGTTTGCATCGATTTGACCATTCCTGTGCTTAAATAATAAGTTGTATGTCTAATTGAGTAAGTGAGTACATGTTAAAATAAGTTGCTATTACATTATCTGTGAAAACTGTTCTACAACTCGACTTCAATCAGTCTGCCCTGTACACATCATTTGGCATTCATGAGTGTGAATCTTGTCGAGGTCCACTTATCATCTGTCATCTAGAGATGTCTGATATTAACAACTGTAAGTGTAGGAGTTAAGCAGGAGGTTAGTCCCCTTAGGTCGAAAAAATGTGAAGCACTAAATGTCTGTGATTAACAGGGAGCCCAACCGTTTACAGTCTGTAAGATGATTCCACAAATGCAGAAGTTAAACATAGGGTTCATCCTCCAGAGTATGATAAAATGGACGGCATCAATGTTGGAGGGCAAGTGAGTGGATCTGTATGTAGAGCACTCGGATGCATTAAGAGAGAAAATTGCCAAATGGCATTTCTGGCCCAAAGCCAAAGGATTGAGAACAGAATGCTGCACCAATCAGTTAATGTGCTGAGGGGTCTAATTCAGCTGGAATACTTGTCTTATCTGTTCACTGCTTAAGTAAAGTATAAAATGACAATAAAATTTAACTGAATGTGCCTTAAAATACTAAATTACATTTAAAATAGTCATTGCTCACAAACATAATCCATTTAGTATCAATTCACCTTTAAGCCATGTCTTTAATATATTATAGTTTATATAACATATTTTGAGGCATTTGAACAAAATTTACACCTCTCCTTCCCCATTCACCATCCTACCATCATTCTCCCTTGCCCCCGCTACTTCCCAGAAATGTCTCTGTCAATATAGAGGCCTTAATGTCTTGTTGTCTAAGGTAATGGCGCTGAAAGGGATAATGTACGAGACTGCATTAAACTCCACTCAATCTGATACAAGCTTAGATTGGGATAAAATAGACCATTTTAGGAGTTTGTGGAGTGCAGACCCATATCCTCATTGCCTATAGTAACAATATTTACCTAGTTAATATAACTTGTTCCTGACAGCTATCACGCAATAACTACCACAGGATAGCCAGAACTGCAGACTCTGGAATCAGAGATAACGCAGTGTGGCGCTGGAGGAACACAGAAGGGTCCCAACTCGAAATGTCAACTTTCCTGTTCCTCTGATGCTGCCTGGCTTGCTGTGTTCCTCCAGCGCCACACTGCGTTATGCAATAACCACATCTGGTTTAAGATAAGAGCCCTTTCTTTTCAAGACCCACCAGCAGTTTGTTCCACGACCACTACAAAATCGAAGATGCCCTTAGAAAGCCAGTGAGGAAAAGAGGAGCAGTATCAGTATTATTGTCCATAAATACCAACATGGTGATCTGTGGTGATATTGCTTCATAACACAAGGAGGTACAATCATGAAAGTTAATTGGATTCGAAAAGAACAAATTTCTAGAAGACCAAGAGGGTTTACATCTTTCAAGGTTTATTGCTTTAAGAAGCAGTCACAAACAGTCACAGCTGCAAGCACTTAAACAAACAAGCAGTCAGCAGGAACTCATGATAAGACCAACAAGGGAAAGACAGACCTTCAGGCTAAAGTTCCCTTCCCTTCAGACCTGATATTAATGCAGGAGGTGTAACGTGCGATGAGAACAACTTAAAGACTAGTCACACCTGATAGTTACAGATTCCACTGGGATCATTACTAGTCAGAGGTTTGCCCAGGAAGCAAACATTTCAGAACTTCTTGATTAAAGTTTAACATGATTTTCACTTTAAAATTCTCTAAATGAATGGCACAACAATGAAAGTCTGAAAGGATTACAAGTGGAATAGAAGAAGTACTTGCAGTTCGCAATGAGTGGTGCCACGGTAATGAGTGTACACCACGAAGCCCAGTGGCAGCAGGGAAATTACGAACCCTTGAAATACTTCGTATCAAAATCATAGCATACGAAATGACACTGAGCTAACTTAAGGCAACCAAAGGGACAACTTAAAAGCTAAAGCGGACAATGTCTAATCGAGGCAGATAGTTCGAGGCTTGGAGGCTGTACTAATTGTGGGAGATCCATAATTCAAACCACAGTTCTGGCAGGAAGAATTTAACAAAGCTAAGAGCACAAGATTTTATTTGAGGAAGTCAAGGAAAGAAGGTGCGTTGTGTATTAAGCCTTGAAAGATGGGAAATTGTCTGTTATCAAGTCAGAAAATTCCATTTTGTCCTCCTTGTATTTGAGTATAAAAATGAGAGAAAACCTCCACAAAGCAGTACAATAATACATCATTTTATTTAACAGAATTAAAAGCTCTATAAAATGGAAAATGATTACAACATTGCTATACTGCAGTGTTTAAAATCTTTAAGCCAATTAAATCAAGCAATATTGTTATTTACAGGAGCAAAAGTCTTCAAGGGAAAAATATTATGCCAACATTGTAGTACTGCAGAACTGAAAAGCTTTGAAGTAAGAAAAATGAATAGACACATTAGAAAGATATGGTGGAAAGTTAATATTGTCTGCAATATTAAAATAAAGGATGGACCAGATCGAACACAGGTTAGAACTTCTTCAGAAAACAATCCGTATGATGCACAATTTCTTCAAAATTAACTATTAAATAGCAAGCTGAACATGTAAATACGAAATACCGAGAGAGCCTTAGTTAAAGGAGTCTGTTAGCTCAGTTGGTTGGATGGATGGTTTGTGATGTAGAGTGACATAAAATATGGGTTTAATTCCCATACTGGCTGAGGTTACCATGAAGGTCCCACCTTCTCAGCCTCACGCCTCGCTTGAGGTGTATTGACCCACAGGTTAAACTGTCACCAGTCATCTCTCTCTAATGAGGAACTGGGACTATGGAGACTTCACGTTTACTTTTTTAACCTGGTTAACAATCACTAAAAATATCTTTATTTATTTAACTAAGCACTTACCCTTCCTTCACTTTTCTCTGCAGTATTCAATACAATCAACTACTTTCATCACATTCTACATCAACTACTTTGTGCGGTTTTGCCTTCCCTGCCTCAGTGCTGTCAGTGAATCTGCAGCAATGTCTATTGTTTCACCAAACCCAAGATTATGACTGTAGTTCCCAAGAATCTGTTCGAGGTCCTTTTACTTCCTCACCTTCATGCTTTTTTCCAGTGGTATCATATGCAGTCATTGGGTCAACAACACCACAACCATTTCCAATGTAAGTGAGTGAGAACAGGGTCAGTGAGAACAAAAAGAAAATTTGGTTCTGTATAGGATACAGCAGCTGAGTTTTTAATGAATTAAAGTTTGTGAAAAATGGAGTATGGCATTACGGTTAAGAGAGTATTCGAATAGTTGAGCTTGGTGGTGACAAGAGTAGAAGTGGGTAGGAATGGAGACTGGCGTTATTGTTGAGTTGGACGTAGGTGGTCATGGCAATAGACATGATGTGGGGGTGACAGTTTCGGACTCAGGTGGACAAGGTCAGAAGTCACATGACACCAGGTTGCAGGCCAACAGGTTTATTTGAAATCACAAGCTTCCAGAGTGCTGCTCCTCATAAGGTGGACCCTGCCTGATGAAGTGGCAGTGCACAGAAAGCTTGTGATTTTAAATAAACCTGTTGGACTATAACCTGGTATCCTGTGACTTCTGACCTTGTGACAGACAGACTATAGGGGCTGAAAACTCTACTCCAGGTCAAGCAGGAGATTGTAACCAGATTGGTTCAAATTGATTTTGATTGATTTGATTTAATTTGATTATTGTCACATGGACTGAGATGCAGTTAAAAGAATTGTTTTGCATGACATCCAGGCAAATCATAACTTAAATAACTACATCAGGTTAACAGGACAGAATGCAGAATATACTGTTATAGCTACAGGCAAGCTGCAGAGAAGAGAAAACTTTAATATATGTTCTAAAGTCTGATAATAGCAGGGAAGAAGCTGTTCTTGAATCTGTTGGTATGTATTCTCAAACTTTTGTATTTTCTGCCGAATGGAAGAGTGTGGAAGTGAATATAACCCGGATGGGAGGGGTCTTT
This sequence comes from Ginglymostoma cirratum, assembly GCA_024137785.1. NCBI lineage: Eukaryota > Metazoa > Chordata > Chondrichthyes > Orectolobiformes > Ginglymostomatidae > Ginglymostoma > Ginglymostoma cirratum. Next base: position 34,428,529 of record JAHRHZ010000289.1, on the reverse strand, counting down.
TATTGTGTAGGCTGCTTTCCTGAAGCAGAAGGAGTCAATGGACAGAAGGCTGGTTTGCATGATGGATTGGGCTGCCTTCATAACTCTCTGTAGTTTCATGTGGTCTTGGGTACAGTAGTTGTCATACACAGCTGTGCTGCCTCTGGATAGGGTGCTTTCTATGGTGCATCTATAAAATAATATGAGTCATTGTGGACGTGCTGAATTTCTTTAGCTTTCTGAGCAAGCAGAGGTAATGGTGTACTTTCTTAACCGTAATATGATAGTCTTAAAATTGAGATTTAACAGAGTAGAGAAGTTAATATAGATGGAAGGAAAGGATCTGCTGGGGACAACTTGCAAAGAGTCACGCTCTGGCGCCATCTTGATGAGATCTGGCAAGAGGGATGGAATTGATAGTAAGCGAACACTGACAATGTTGAAGACAATTGCCTTAGTCTTTCTATCCAGGTGTGTATAGCATGAAGGATAAGAGAAATAGTGAAGAAGTGGAGTTGGAAGTTGCCAATTTGCACGTATTTCACCCATGTTTTTGGTTTTTGTTGTCTACAAGGACTTTAGAAGTAACAGTGAAGTGATGGGAAGGGAAGTCATTCCTGAAGATACTATAGCTATGATTGAAAAGGTAAATGTACCACTTAATTGGACTCCCATGAAGTGGCATTAGAGGTGGATTTTATCAAAAGCAAATGGGGAGGATTAATAAGATGGATAATGTGCCAATGTCACTGTCACAGATATTATTTGCGACTTTCAGTAGCAGCATCATAATGCTGTGGAGGAGTGGAAACCAGATTGGAGACTTTGGGCAGTCAAAATATAAATCAAATAATTATTCATCTGATTCCAGTAGGTTTTTTTTGTGGTTGTGATCTTGCATTTTACATCCGTGTCCTCTTCAATAAAAAAGGAATGTTTAAAAAGAAAACAAAGAAATCCAGAGTTTAGAAGTAATCTGCATAATAAGTTTAATGTGAATTGGGGCTGGATAAGGAAACGTGTCCTCAAAAATCAACACGGTATCGTCAGGCAATTTAGTGTTTCGATGCTGGAAAGTTCTAATACATGTCAAATATATTATTGCATTATAATAATTTATTACTTTATTACAGTCATTACATTATAACTTATTACATGTTAATAATTTATTACATTCTAATAATTTATTGCATCAATTTAATTATTTATTTCATAATGATTTATCTGCTACTTATCCTTACTGTTTAGACATCCACCTTGCCTGTTCAGTGACAATTACAATAAATGGATACTTTGGCTGTTATTCAATGGCTGAATGACCAGACGTCATTGATGTCCTGCATATACTGGATGTGGTGTGACATTTTCTTGTAGTTTCTGGTGAAGAATTTTGTGATTGTGTGACCTTTCAAATCATTGCATTATGAACTTCTATTGTTTGAAATTCTGAAATGCATGTTATAAATCTTAATTTAAATCATCCAGACCAAGATATCTTGAGAAGAAGCATTTTATTGAAGCAGCAATATGTGCATTTACAAGGTGTCTTGTAATATTGCAATATGCCAAAATGCCTCATGCAGTGATTTACTTTCGAACAGCAGTGGAAGTCCTTTGCAAAAAGACTAGTCATCAAAAGCAAGTTTTTTTTTAGGCAGGATATCTGGAAAGGGAATTATAGGATTGTGACAGGATAATTCAATATCTAACTTTGTGGTACTATTAGGTCTTTAATGAAGTATAAGATGACCTCAGGAATCTTCCCCATTGAAATTTATCTTGTACCCATTAGGAAATGAAGGAACACAATTCTTATGTGCATTGATAAGGGATTCCCCTTTGCCTCACTTTTATCTTGTTGTAATTGTCATGTTCTCCAGAGATGAATTAAAAAATAAATTCTCGGAGACAGCAATCTTCACTCCTGCTTTGTCAGAACATAATCTGATCAGCATTCTCCAGTCAACCACCACCTTGCTTCAACTTTTGCAGGAAACCATCTCCAAAGTCATTTCTCCTTGGCACAGACAGATGAGAATGGGAGGTATCAGGCTTTCTAAGTATAAAAGTCTTTGGCCAGGATATGATCAAGAGTGTGTTGTTCCTGATGTTGGCACTGGAATGGGGCATCTCTTCCACTTTCTCTCTCCTGGTCAGTTCCTGTGGAATTAGAATTAAAATGCTAAGTACTGATGACGTGTATGTATACGACATATGATTAATTAGGGGAGAAGCTTTCAGATAAAAGATTCTCCTGGACAAAAATAGAGATTCTGCACTCTAGCCATAATAAAGTGATGAAAGATGTTGCAAGAGTGCTATCAAACAACATTTGCTTAGCAATAGCTTGCTTCCTGAGATTCAGTTTTGGCTTGCCAAGATCACTCAGATCCTGACCTTATTACAGCCTTGGTCTAGAAATGGTAGAAAAAGACTAAACACCAGACATGCGGTGAGCAGGACAGCCGTTGATATCAGAGCAGTGTTTGACTGAGAGTGGCATCAAAGAGTGTTGACAAAATTAGAGTCAATGGAAATCAGGGAGAAAACTCTCAGCTGGTTGACATCATACAGGCGCAAAAGAAGATGGTTGTAGTTGTTTGAGTCCAGCCGCTTCAGCTCTAGGACATGTCTCCGGGAGTTCCTCATGATAGAAACTTTCTAATGACCCTGTTCAGCAATATTATTCCACACATCTGGAGCAGGTAGAGCTTAAACCCAGACCTCGCAACTCAGAGGCAGGGACACTACCATCTTGCCACAAAAGCCCATCATTTCTCCGGATAGTGTCCCAGGCACAACCATCTTAAGCTTCATCATCAATGACCTTTGTTCCTTCATAAGGCCAAAATTTTGGATGCATACTGAAAGTTGCACACTGCTCCACATCATTCACAATTCCTCAGATACTGAAGCAGTCCATGCTCAAATGCAATGAGACTTGGACAATATCTAGGCTTGAGCTGACATGTGACAAATAACATTTGTCCCACACAAGTGCCATGAAATTAACATCTCCAGCAACCTAGAATCTAACCATCACCCCTTCATATACAATAGCATTACCATCACTGAATGAGTGGTGACCTTATCAAGGTTTATAAAATCGTGAGGGGCAGATAAAGTGAATAGCTAAGGTCTTTTTCCCAGGGTAGTGGAGTCCAAATGTAGTTTTAAGATGAGAGGGGAATATGTAAAAACGACCTGAGGGGTAACTTTTTCATATAAATTCTGGTGCCTGCATGGAACAAGCTGCCAGAGGAAGTGGTAGAGGTGGGCACAATTACAACAATTAAAAGGCATCTGGAAGAGTACATGGATAGGAAGGGTTTAGAGTGATATGGGCCAAATGCTGGCAAATGGCACTAAATCAGTTTAGGGTATCTGGTTGGGGTAGACGAATTGGACTGAAGTGTCTGTTTCCATGTTGTATAACACTACAAGTCTACGACTCTATCAACATCCTGGAAATAACCTTTGACTGTAAACTGAACTAGTCACGTAAATAACGTGGATACAAAAGCTGATCAGAGGTTAGGAATCCTGGGGAAGGTAACTTACCTCCTGACTCCCGAAAGCCTGTCTATCATCTACAAGGCACAAGTCAGGAGTCTGATGGAATACTCTTCACTTGCCTGGTTGAGTGTAACTGCAATAACACTCAAGAAGCCTTGCACCACCCAGGAAAAAAAGCAACCTATTTTCATGGCATCATATCCTCAAACATTCACACTCTTCACTACTAACACAGAGTAAAACAAGCCTCTCTCTTTCCTGTATCACAATATGTTCTCTCATCCTCTTTCTTCTCACTGACTATCTGTTAACTTTTTTTTCTGACCACTTTTTTCACTCTGTCTTGTTAACTGTCAACATTTTTCTCCTTGCCCGTTTGTTTTTTTTTTGTACTGCTAATTAAGAGCTATACCAGTCATTTAATCATTTCATTTTGAAAGGCTTAATAACTGAAGTCAGTGAACAGAAAACTAGTATATTGGGAAGTTTCTTTATTGACATATCTTGTCATATTGATTGATTCCCAATATATTAGAATCAAGTTTGATTAGTTCTATTTAATGGGGATTGTCTGATAAATGAGACGGTTACATTTCTACCAATGGTGTCAATTAATATTCTTTCAGTGTTTTTAACAGTATTTTGTGAAACATTGATTGCTTTTTATAGCACTAATTATTTTTAACTACTTTCTTTGAGCATATCTTTCTGCCACATTTGTCTCATTGGTTTATCCATTTTAACAATTTGTGTACAGCATCTATTCCATGAATGGTCTGCATGAAGTGAAGACATTAGTTCATTGTTTAATGGTGTGTTACATAGAACATAGAACATAGAACAATACAGGGCAGAACAGGCCCTTCGGCCCTCGATGTTACGCCGCCCTGTGAACTAATCTAAGCCCATCCCCCTACACTATCCCATCATCATCCATATGCTTATCCAAGGACTGTTTAAATGCCCCTAATGTGGCTGAGTTAACTACATTGGCAGGCAGGGCATTCCACGCCCTTACCGCTCTCTGAGTAAAGAACCTGCCTCTGACATCTGTCTTAAATCTATCACCCCTCAATTTGCAGCTATGTCCCCTCGTACTAGCCGACGTCATCATCCTAGGAAAAAGACTCTCACTGTCCACCGTATCTAATCCTCTGATCATTTTGTAGGTCTCTATTAAATCCCCTCTTAGCCTTCTTCTCTCCAATGAGAACAGACCCAAGTCCCTCAGCCTTTCCTCATAAGACTTTTGCTCCAGACCAGGCAACATCCTGGTAAATCTCCTCTGCACCTTTTTCAATGCTTCCACATCCTTCCTGTAATGGGGCGACCAGAACTGTACACAATATTCCAAGTGAGGCCGCACTAGCATTTTGTACAGTTGCAGCATGACATCATGGCTCCGGAACTCAATCCCTCTACCAATGAAACCTAACACACTGTATGCCTTCTTAACAACACTATCAACCTGGGTGGCAACTTTCAGGGATCTATGTACCTGGACACCAAGATCCCTCTGCACATCCACACTACCAAGAATCTTTCCATTGACCCAATATTCTGCCTTCCTATTATTCTTCCCAAAGTGCATCACCTCACATTTATCTGCATTGAACTCCATTTGCCACCTTTCAGCCCAATTCTGCAGTTTATCCAAGTCTCCCTGCAACCTGCAACATTCTTCCACACTGTCCACCACTCCACCGACTTTAGTGTCATCTGCAAACTTACTAACCCATCCACCTATGTCTGCGTCCAAGTCATTTATAAAAATGACAAACAGCAGTGGTCCCAAAACAGATCCTTGTGGCACACCACTAGTAACCGGACTCCAGGCTGAATATTTTCCATCAACCACCACTCTTTGGCTTCTTTCAGAAAGCCAGTTTCTAATCCAAACTGCTAAATCTCCCTCAATCCCATGCCTCCGCATTTTCTCCAATAGCCTACCATGTGGAACCTTATCAAAGGCTGAGCTGTTTTCTTGGCAGGTTTTTCTCAATGGTGGTTTGCTTTCACTTGGGGCAGGTGAGGAGGTCGGTCTCAAGCATATCTCGGCCAGAACAGAGTACAATCTGCATTATTGACAGTGTTCTGAGCAACGAACTGTCTTCTAGCCAATTGAGCCAATGGTGCATCATGTTAATGCAAAAGTAAACAGACACACCTTTAGGAAGAATGATAGAATCATAAAGCATTCTTTCTCACAAGACCCTATGTCTTAGATTTTGAAATTCCTGTTAAGCACAAGACTAGCATTGTGAATCATTCACATTTCAGGAAAATGCACAAGCTTGATTTCCACTTAATTCCTGGTCAATGAACACCAGCCCGCTTCTCCAATAGGTAACTGATTCTCAATGTGACTTTGTACCTGGGTGGCAAGTTGCAAATCTACCGTGATTTGAAGTAAAGGATCAATATCAGAGTAAAGCAGTTACAAAATAAGCCAGCAATGTGTGACAGCATAGCACGAACACAAATGGATATCTTGGCATTTTGATGAGTGGTTCACTTTCTTCTACTATGTGGTATTTTTGATGTACTTTCATTTTGACTCATAGCACCTGAATTGAATATTAGCTCTTTAGGTAAGGGTAAGTTTAAACCTATCTACGTTTCCAGGAACTAGACTTGTGGGCAGTCAAAATCATGAATGTTACTTGGCTTCCCCAGTGCCACCAATTTTCCACAATATTAACTCGTTCATCTGAGCAGGCTTTTCAAGCAGACCTGTCCAAAGCTGTTGGTGTCTGTTGAAACCTATTCATTTTAGGTTCCCGATGACATCATTGAGATCCTATTTCAATTTTTATTGGACAGGTCCAGAACATTTCACTATGCCAATCCATCAAAGCAGTGGCTTGACAAGGTGTTGGTTTGAAATGCTTTACTTTCCCTGTGGTGCTAGAAAGATTAGAAGTGATACACAGAGCTCACAAGGATAGCAATCTAACCTGTCACAATTTCTAGCTTGATTGTCTCTCCTTTTGCCCCCTCATTGCTGTGTGTTTCTGAGCACTCTCTTTGTCACACTCAATCTATGAGACAAGCGCAACAGCTCTGTGGTTATGGGATGTATATCATGTTCGCTACGCACACAGTGCTTCAAAACACAGTGCAGGTTTTTGTTATTATGAAAATATTTAATTGCTGAGTGAGTTAGAACTCCATTGCATTTTGTTCATTAACGTTTAACCTTTGTCAAAATGCATTTGGGGGTTTATTGTTCAGTATGCAGCGAAGTCATGACATTTATCCTTCAATTATCATCCTGTGCTTTTTTTTAAACATCAGCTGCTTTTGTTGTTGCGTTTATGGTTATTGCAGTGTCTAATGCTGCATGGAAAATGAATAGTTGGCAAGGAGATTTGGTTTGTTTGCTGCAATTTATTTGACAGAACGATCACTTGGCATTCAGAATGTAGCACTCACTGCTCCAGATCTGGAGTTTCAGATTAAGATTGTCAGGCAGAAGAGTTTTCTAGGGGAAAAGGTGCTCAGAAAAAGGCTGCTCAGAACATTGAAGAGGTAATATTCCAATCTGAACTACACATAAAGAAAAAGCAAAACATTTCTAAGGGGTTGGGGATGGGGTGAAGAACAACTAAGCACGCACAAGGGTTGTCTAATAAATCATTTCCACCACTTGATGGTCTTGGTGGGATGTCTAGTTAAAGTTGCTTGACTTCAAAGATTGGAAAAGGCCATTTAGCCCATTGAAACTCATCCTACCTCCATCTGCATTTTGAATGTTTCTCATAATGATAACTTAACACATTTCCCCATATTTGATCTTTGTCCAAAAAGAAAAAAAGTCATTTTTAATATTGGAAGATAAGAACAGGAGTGCGTCATTCAGTCTCTTGAGCCTGTTTCACCATTCACTGAAATCATGAACAAAAACAAAGTTGCTGGAAAAGCTCAGCAGGTCTGGCAGCATCTGTGATGGAAAAAAACACAGTTAACGTTTCAGGTCCGGTGACCCTTCCTCAGAACTGATCTATAACTACATGTGGCCCATATCCCTTAATACCGTTGCTTAGCAAAAATTTATTTATCTCAGTTTTAAATTTACAGTTGATCCAGCAGCCACTGCCACAAAAATTAGAAACTGCTGGTGAAACTCAGCAGGTCTGGCACCGTTTGTGGAGACAAAGCAAAGTTAACATTTTCAGTCTAGTGACCCTTCTTTAGATTTGCTGCTGGCTAGGAAAATGTGATATATATGCTGAAGTCAGAGGAATGGGGAGGTTGAGTGGTGTAGGAGTAAATGATAGTTGGGAATGGAGTCCAGAGAGACAGAAAGACAGTGGAGCATACAAATGGATGGGTAGTGGTAAGCCAGGGAGAAAGAAGAATTATTCCTTTAACTGCCCATCCCCTGCACCCTGTCTTTACTATCTTTTCCTAGCTACCATCAGTTCTGAAGAAGAGTCCCTGGACCTGAAACATCGACTGTGCTTTCTCTCCACAAATACTGCAGACCTACTGGGTTTCTTCAGTAATTTTTGTTTTTGTTTCAGGTTTCCATCATCTGTAGTTCTTTGTTTTATTCCCATATTTACTGTCATTTGTGGAAGAGATTCCAAACATTTATCAACCATTGTGTGTAGATATGCTTCCTAACATGTCCTGAATGGTCAGAAATGATATGTGCAGCATGAAACAGAGTTCACAATGGCCGGAACTGTTAACTGCAGCCCCCTTTTTACAGAGATATTTATGTCCTGTCAATCTGGGTTGGAAGCAAGTACCGGTCTCTTAGAATGAGCAGAGAACATTTTAACAGATTGTACTTTCAGTTCCTCACAAGCTTTCTTCTGCTCCTTCTCTTACAATGTTATACCGATAATTGGCCAACCTTTTGTCCTACTAATGTTCACTTCACAAGTCTGATATCAGCAGGTTATCCATCTTCAACAGGCCTGAGCTCAAGAGCAATTGTTCTCATTTAAGTATTGGATCAATGCTTACAATGCAAATATTAAAGGCAAGTTTCTTTTTTGAGAGAGAAAGGAGAAATTAAACTAGTTTAAGCTACAATTCTAAAATGCTACAGCTTTGAAAGTTGCCAGTCGAGTGATACACTTTACAGAGAGTATAGTCATGTTATTTGTCCCTTTAGTTTCCTTTCTTTGCCATTGATGATATTGACCTATGTGGTTCAATTGGCAAGGATGTTTTCTTATACTTCACCTTTATGACTATTCTTCTTGTGGGAGCTTAGCAGGCTATTCCCTTGCTTTTATCTAAGTAAATAAACAGGAATTTGAGGAAATCACATAGCAAATGCATATGACTTTATCCTGCTATATATTCTACAACTCCAGTGTGCAATAAAGTGGACTTCAAATGGTTACACAATGGATGCCCTGACTGTGGCTATTAGTGATGCGGATAAAACCAGAATGAAATCCCTGAATATGCAGAAAAGCTAAAATAAAAAGAAACGCTGGACCTATGCAATGGACCTGTCAAACATCTGAAAAGTGTGAAGACAGGCTAATAATAGCAACTTGCTTTATTTGGAGCTTTGTGTTAAAACAGTACTACCACAGCCACAGACAAATGCAGGGGCTACTCCCTGAAGATGTTACCAAGTGGCTAGAGGTTAATAGAGGTACCTCTGTGGTTACAGTTGTAGCAGCACCAGTTCTATTTCAATGAGTAACCTGGAAAGTGTCAGAAATAATTTACATGGTGATAGGTGATTTTTATTCCGAGACATCATCTATAAAGTGCCTGGATATCCCATTTTACTTATAAATCTAATTAAAACACCTACAAACACTTTTGAAACAATTATGAACTTAACCAAATATGAATATTTACTCCAGCACCTGCACTTATGTCGGCCCTGTGACCTCTTGAATGAATTAATTGTGACTCATGATCGATTAATAATTGATATTTGTGTTTGAGATGTAAATTACATTGACATACGACCATGGTGTTGCCATAGAAACTATGTAACCTTAAATCTCCCATCTTTGAAACTGCCAAAAACATCATAGTTGTAAAAAAGTATTGATTCCTATTCCTGTTGGTGTGTTGATACTCTTAACCTCCTCCAATTCAGCCCTATTTTACATACTTCGGGACATCCCTGTGATGCTCCAGGCAACAGAAACATGATAGTACAGGGAGGAACATCATGAACAGGAAGTCTTTCATGTGATTACTCAATTATTTAACAGGAGCGACAGAAAGAAACATTGACATAAACCTGTACTCTCTTCTCTATTAGAAACAAAATAGCAGATTAGGTCCTAAAATCCCAAATGGGCCCAGTAGGAACAGCAGCAGTACCCCTGGAGGCTTACAGGGAATGGGACACAAATGATGGAGTGCAATAACAGTCTGCAAATATGTTGGGCCCACAATCCAATCATCCATTTTGCAACGGAGATATATTTGTCTAGCTCATGCCCGTTAATGTTGATAGGTCCTGGACAGTTTTTCAGATGAGTTGAGGAGAAACTGTGTCCTTCCAGCACCAGCCACTGACTCCTCAGTGATGTTGCTAGGCATGACTTTTGTCCTCTGGATACTGAGCTCAGGGAGACAGCAGTGGCTGGTGTCTTCTCTACAACCTAACTGACATGGGTAGAATGGGCTAGTCTACTCAAATGGAAAACCAGGACCCACCACAATATTTCAAGCATCATTCACAGAGTAACAAAGGATCTTTGAGAGGACTTGACCCATTCACACAGAACATTAGGTTATCATTTCAATGACGAGGCAGTGGTGTGTTGGCAATGCCTCTCAACCTGTGGATGTGGGTTCAGATCCCATGATGGAAAGTGGTAGCATTTGAATTAAAAGTTAACTTGATGGTCACAATGTAGTCAATGTTGTTTAAAAACCCATCTGCTTAACTTTAGCACATTTAGGGAGGGAAATTTGTCATCCTTACCTGGTCAGGTTCAGACCCACGGCAATCTGGTTAACTCATAATGGCCAGCTAAAAGGTCCTAACAAGCTATTCAGTTTAAGGATCAATTATGGATGGACAATAAATGCTGACCCAGCCAGTGATACCTACACCCCAAAAACACAAGATACGACTACGGCTGATCTCACCTCAGCCTCAACTTTGCTTTCCTGCCTGCTCTGAATAAGCATCCAATCTGTTACTGATTCAAAACATATTTCCTCCTTAAATTTACCCAATGTCAACATTTAGGAATGAACAAATAACCCAACTGTATAACTACAATCTGCCTCCAGCATTAAGGTTCTTTGATATTTATTTCTGTTTTTACTGAATTGACAGAAAATTCAAAATCCAACCCCATCAATGACAATTAGGTGTTTTGAATAGAACAGGCAATTCATATCACAGAGGTGAAATAAAACCTCACAAGCTGACTTAATCATGGATACAGTGCAGTATTTATGAACTTCAGACAGAGTAGCAAATAATTTCATGGAGCCTGAATGGAAAAGCACAATCTGTCTAAGTCACTAATACTTTGCAAGGCTCCTTGTGGCATCTCAAAATAAGTTTGCCATCGATTACAGAAAAAGATTATGGATTGCAAAGCATTTCACCCAACCTTCTGCCATTAATCACAAAATATCAAATCCTCATTACACCGCAGAACTAATTGTCTCATATATTAAAGACCTGTCTACTTTTAAGACTTAATTACAAATGAGCTGTTCATTATCTGTAAGTAGTGCAAATCAAAGGGTTTGATTCTAATGGTGACGTATGAGAAAAGCTGGATATATTTCATTAAAGTATGCATTGTGAAGCTTCTGATTTTTATGGGTATAATGTTATATAGCTTAAAGATATCTCCAGCACCAAATTTCTTCATTCATTTACAGGATGAGGGCATCACTGGCATCTTTTGCCCATCCCTAACTACCCAGAGAGCAGTTAAGAGTCAACAACATTACTATGGGTTTGGAGTCACATGTAGGCCAGACCAGGTAAGATCTTCCTTACCTAAAGGACATTAGTGAACCAAATTGGTTTTATCCAACAATCAATAATGGGCTCCAATTCCAGATGTTTGTTGAATTCAAATTGCACCATCTGCTGTGGTGGGATTCGAACCCGGCTCCCCAGAATGTTATCTGGGTCTCTGGATTAACAGTCCAGTGACAATATATACCCTGTTGAGAGCAAGGAATATTCTCTGTTGGCTGGGACCTGTTCGACAGAAACCCTGGATTTCTTTGTCCTGCTAAAATGCCAGGTGAAAGAGTTATTCATGGAAAATTATAAAGCTGCAGGGCATGGGAAGAAGACACTAAATCATCTGAAGAGTTGGGATGGCATAATTGGCATACTCTTTGGTTTAACCTTTCTGCCTCTCCTCTGTCAATTGTTCGTGGATTATGATTGATAGTGGCACAAAGAAACTAGCAACATATCTACTCCACCCAAGGTTTAGCAGGGACCAGTTCAATCCATATACAAAGCACCCATAAGAGTATAATGAGTGCATGTGAGAATAACATGGCCTCTGCCATGTTTCCTGCAACTTCAATCTTTGGACCAGCGGGAAATGGGTGATCTATTAGGACCCTATATTTAGAATTTTGATAGTTTCTGGTAGCCTGCTTGGCAACCCATCCATAATCTTTATTAGCCAATCCCTCCACCACTGATGCACAATGGCAGCAGAGTGTACCTTCTACAAGATGCACTGCAGAGATTCGTCAAGGATATTTAGCCAGCAACTTCTAAACATATGGCCTCTACCACTCCGAAGGACAAAGGCAGCAGATACACTGGCACACAACCAAGAAAACAAGAAAACAAAGGAAAGAGAGGCGTTCTTCTGTCTACACAGGTTTATAATAGAAACAAGTTAACATTCTCTTTCTCACTCTACTGTGCCCCCCATCCACCACCTCTTTAAGGCCCACTGATGCATCTGTTCCATACTGACTCAAATCTCTGATGGTAATATCACAGAATTACAGAATTGTGACTACACAGAAGGAGCCTGTTCAGCCCATCATGTCTTCAAATGAGTATCTCATCGACGATGTTTTACTGCACTTCCCTATAACTAACCGCACATTGTTCCTTTTCAAATAATTATCTAATTTCTTTGAAGGCCTCGATTGAACCTTCCTCCATAACGGTCTTGGGCAGTGCATTCCAGAACTCAACTACTTAATACATGAAAATGTTTTTCCTCATTTTACTTTTATTTTTCATTGTTTAAGTTTTAATTTCTGCCATCTTGTTTTCAATTCTTTCACAAGTGGGAATATTTTCCCCCCATTTACACTGTAACACCTTTCATGACGTTGAATACCTTATTCAGATCACCGATCTTCCATCTCTTTTCTAAATAGAATAATCTCAGTTTCTTCAATCTACGAATATACTAACAAGAAACAAGAGTAGGCCACTCAGCCCTTTAAGCTTTCCCTGTCCTTCAATAAGACCATGGCCGATCTGATTTTAACTTCACCTTCACCCTCCTACATATCCCTGACGCTATTGCAAATTACACACCTACACAGCTGAGTGACTACACTGACTCTATTAACATAAAGAGAGTGATTGAAAGTAAGGAGGGTACTTTATACTGGAACATCATATGTTGTCATGTCATGTGACTGTCTTAAAGGTATAGTGCGTGTGTGGGCTGCAAACTGTGCTAGAAGACACCATCTGCATCCATACCCCGCTCCTGTAGACCTGTACCCTTTCTTTTATATTGCCTGTTCATTTTCTTCTTACCAAAATGTATCAACTTCACTTTTCTCTGTAATCTGTCACCTATTTGCCCACTGCACCCACCAACTTGTCTATGTCCTTTTGAAGCTCTGCATTATCCTCCTCACAGTTTACCATGCTTTCAAATTTCAATCATCCACAGATGTTGAAATTATGCCCTGCACACTTACGTCTAGGTCATTAACATATATTTAAGGGATAGCATGGGTCCCAAAATTGACCCTAAAGGATCTCCACTGCAAACCATGCCTTAGCACATAATCATCAGTTAAGGAATACTCTCTGTTTCCTGCCACTCAGTCAATTTTGTATACATGTTGTTATTTTCTCTTTTATTCTATAAGCTGTAACATTGCTGTCAAGTCTGTTGGGTGACTCTGTATCATTTGCCTTCTGGAAGCCCATGGTACAACACTTCCATAGCATTGCACTGATCTCTGCTGCCAAATCCTGAAAAAAAACACTCCAGTAAATAAGTAAAGCATAGTTTTCCTTCAAGAAATTTAAACTGGCTTTCTAATTAATCAGACTTCCTCCACGTGACAATGAATTTTGTCCTGAATTACTGCTTCTAGAAATTTCACAACCTCTGAAATTAAACTATCCAGCCTGTAATTGCTTGACTTATCCTTACACCCATCTTTGAACAAGGGCATAATGTTTGCAATTCTCCAGTTCTCAGACATCACCCCTAAGTCACCTTTAAGGAAGATGGAAGAATTATTGCCAGTGCCTCTCTTTGAGTTTTGACCAATATTTTCCCAAACTCCCATCCTTTCTCAGGCCCACAATTCAGTTCTTTGATCTGTGTGCCAATTTCTCTTTCAATGTTCCATTCCACCACAATTAGAGCAAGTCATCTTCCACAACTAGCTTGCATTCATTAATAAGAAAGAAGAGAACAATTGTGTTATTCAAAGTGATTAATACAAGAATAAACAATGATTTACAAAGCTTTTGTGTGCACGTGAGGGCGCAAATGCATGGCTTACATCTGTCTCAACCCCCAATTTTTACACTCCCACATGTAATTACTGCAATAGCTTTGAGGTCTTGCTTCCTAAATTTTGATGACAAGATCACTTTTTTTATTCTACCTATGCTGTTAGCTCCGATGTGAACAATGGATCCCAGGAGCTAAAGTGAAGGCAGGGTTAATCATAAGCATTGTCAAGACAAATGAAGCATAATACAGGAGGGTGAGATTGGTGGAAATTATAGTCCATTAAGCAAATATGTACAATATGTAGAATATAAAGGAAGAGGTTATTTGCCTCCAATGGACAATGCTGGTGTTTATGCTCCACTTGAAGCTTTTGTGATCATTGCTGACCCTGAATCAACCATCATAACCATCTATTCCTTTCTCATTAATACGCTTGTCTCATTTTCTCCAAAATGCTGCACCACTTCCTTCCACAATTTCTTGCTTTGGGAATTCTAGATTCTCATCACTCGTTAGATGAAAATCTTCCTTTGGAATTCTCTGTTTTGATTTCCTGATGACTGTTTGATATTAATGGTCTATAGTTATAACAGCCCTCATTGCAGTTCCTGAAATCAAAACCTTTCAGCCTCCACCATCTCCTCTGGCAGCTCATTCCATACACGCACCATCCTCTGTGTAAAAAAGGTTGCGCCTTATGCCTCTTTTAAATCTTTCCCCCATCACCTTAAACCTACGCTGTCCAGTTTGGGACTCCCCTACCCTGGAGAAAAGACCTTGACTATTCACCCTATCTATGTCCCTCATGATTTTATGAACATCTATAAAATCTCCTGTCAGCCTCTGACACTCCAGAGAAAATAGCCACAGTTATTTCAGCCTCTCCCTACAGCTCAAAACCCTTTTACCCTGGCAACATCCTTGTAAATCTTTCAAGTTTCACAACATCATTCCAATATCAGGGAGACCAGAATTGCATGTAGTATTCCAATAGTGGCCTAACCAATGTCTTGTACAGCTGCAAAATGACCCCCCACCTCCTATACTCAATGCACTGACCAGTAAAGGCAAGCACACCAAATGCATTTTCACTATCCTATCTACCTGTGACTCCACTTTCACGGAAGTATAACATCGACCTTAACTTGTTGATTTTGTATTTAATAGGCTCTTTCCAGTTCTGATAGCCTACATACTACTTTCCAGTTCTAATGGCTTGAACCTTTATCCGTTCAGGCAGTTTGAAAGATTTTTAGTTCTGATGGCATAGAAACTTCTTTCCAATTGTGATAATCTCGACAAACTTCAACAAGCTCACAGCTTGGTGAATTCGAAAACTAACAGACTGCTCTTCTGCTAGAATAAAACTGCTCTCCTAACCTGAAATATGATTGTTCTAAACTCTGCCTGATTCTGGACTCAAACCATTTCTGGCCTCTGTCCGTTTTTGTTTCTGGATGTCTGAACCCAGCATTGTAAACAAATTATCAATTAACTCCACAGAGAGTTGGCCAGGCACTTAATAGAAGTAACATACATTCTTGGAAATTATGTACTTAATTCAGAGTTCCAAATGACTTTCTGACCTCTTAAAAAAAATTACCTTCATAGAACTATGTCCAAAAGCCTATTTGCCTCTACCTTCAAATCTCCATTTCAAATGAAATAACACATTATTCACCTTTATCATAACATGTATCCAAACACATCTCTGGTTTCATCCTTGTAAATCTTCTTTGCACACTTTCCATGTATTTCTTGTAATATGACAAACGGAGTTGCGCTCTAATTGTGATCAAACCAATGTTCAGTATAGATTTAGAAGAAAGTTCTTATTTTTCAATTTTATCCCTCCGGAAACAAAACCTAATGCTTGGATTATACCTTTTCTTTTGGACTGTCTAATTTGTGGTGCAACAATTTGTTGTATTTGTATTTTTAGATTGTTCTGTTCTTTTATCCTGTACTCCCTCCCTGCAATTGCACACTGAATAAGTCACCTCACTATCCTTCCTACCAAAATGATTGCCTCATTTTGTGAGTGCTGAATTTTAGTTGTCAATTATTTGCCCATTCTGCTAGTTTATTAATGTCTATCTTGTAGTTCTTCTAGTTCTCTTAGGTAATAACTGTACTGGCCAATTTCATATCATCTTCAAATTTAGAAATTGTGTTTTTGATTCCAAAGTTCAAATCCATTTCTAAATGTCAACTGTGAGTAACAGCCATCTCAGCAATGGAACTGCACTCCCTACCTTCTGACACTTTGACTATTTACCCATTATTCTGTCGCTGAACATAACAATAATGTCAACCATGGCAGCACCTTTTCCCCTGAGATGTTGATTGTGGGTTCAAATCCCATTCCAGAGGTTTGAGGACAAATTTGGGCTGACATTCCAGAACAATACTGAGGGAGAGCTGAATGACTGAACATGCTAATTTTCTAAGGAAACATTTAATCAGATCTTACTTGCTCTCACAGATGACTAAAAATGTCTATGCTACCATTTCAAAGGAGGGCATTTATCCCTCAATGAATGCCTTAAAAGAAATGGTTGCTGGCTATAATGTCATTCTAATTTATGGTAGTATCTGTATGCAATTTTATTACTGTGTTTGCTATATTCTAATAGTGACTACAAAGCAAAACATTAACTATTGTTTTATGATCTCATTCTAGATGAGCCCTAAGTTTGTTTTGATCAGATCCTGGAGATAATTTCAAAAGCTTTTATGGTTTTAAACATGATACCCCAAATTGCCAAGCTCCCAGGTAAGGTGAGATGAATGGGCCCCTCTTATCTATTTCCCCACATCTTGCTTTGTCACAACAAGTTTAATTTTCAAAGGATTTCTCTCCCTTGTGCATACTTTGCTCTAAAAGCAAACAATATTTAAGATTTATAGGGAGCCAATTTAACAAGCCTTTCTTGAATTGTGATAATGCTGTGGCGTTCAGAGGTGTGTTTTGCCCTTGTAAAGAGAGAGATATTGGAGGACCGGTCCAAGCAGTCTATGAGAAGATAAACAACTTGTGAAGCCTTGGGTTTTTTTTTAAAAACATTGGAACAATAAAAGCAGCCTGAGTGGGTATGGTCAAGCTCTCACAAATCCAGGATTTTAGTGAGCTTTTGGCAGTTATTGATGAGGTCTCAGCAAGGTTGAAAGGCAGTGAATCTCTCCCGGATGGTACACTCTCTGTCTTCGAATTGTCTTTTGATGTTCTTTCCTCCTGGATTGGATGTGAGACAATCTGTTTCTGAACTTAGGTGTGGAGCTGGATGAACACAGCAGGCCAAGCAGCATCATAGGAGCAGGAAAGCTTGACGTTTCGGGCCCAGACCCTTCAATCTGGGCTGGTTTGGGGATGCAGTTGGGGGAGGGGAGATTTTGAAGCTTGTGAAATCCACATTGATACCATTGGGCTGCAGGGTTCCCAGGCTGAATACGATTTGCTGTTCCTACAGCCTTCAGGTGGCATCACTGTGGCATTGTATCCCCGCCTCCCTAACCTGTTCTTCCTCTCACCTATCCCCTCCTCCCATCTCAAGCCCCACCCCCATCTCCTATCTACTAACCTCATCCCGCCCCCTTGACCTGTCCGTCCTCCATGGACTGACCTATCTCCTCCCTACCTCCCCACCTACACTCACCTTTACTGGCTCCATCCCCACCTCTTCGACTTGTCTGCCTCCTCTCCTCTTATCCTCTCCTCTATCCATCTTCTATCCGCCTCCCCCTCTCTCCCTATTCATTTTAGAACCCTCTTCCCCTCCCCCATTTCTGAAGAAGGGTCTAGGCCCGAAACGTCGAGCTTTCCTGCTCCTATGATGCTGCTTGGCCTGCTGTGTTCATCCAGCTCCACACCTTGTTATCTCGGATTCTCCAGCATCTGCAGTACCTATTATCTCTGTTTCTGAACTTGCCGTATTGCTAAGACTGTATCTATTGGATGTTACTATATTAGAACTGTTAACTAGCAACAGTTACTGTATCTATTATTCTGTTAAGTTTTCCAGTAGGGTGAGTTTATTAGTTGACAAATGTGAGAAGAAATAATAATGCAACACATATATACACACATCATAATTTAGAAATGAGCTGAAAAGAAGATGAAAGTTAAAAGATATATAGATCAGTGTCTACAGGCCATTCATGTGGAATACATGGTGGAGCGCTGATTAGTTGACCAGGTGATTTCCTAATTCTCTCCTTTGCAGCTATTTGTAACTCTTTTGTCCTATTTTGTTTTGACTGGCTTTCTGACTCGATGGATTCTCGCACTCAGAAAGAGAGAAAAGGAGAGGGAGAGAATACTTTACTTGCAATGCTGAGCTGACTAGTGTTCCTTCAACTGTGACATCCGCAGCACACCAGTGCTAGAATCCAGGCTAGTACAGATGAGTACCTTAGCTTTCTAACACACTTCTTCCTCTAGCGCACATGGATCATATTTAAACTGGCTTTTAAACATGGTTCTTGTGTTATTTTGAAAGGAAAAGCCACAAGACATGTCTCACAGCCACTCTGCTGTCTTTTCTCCCAACATGTTCACAGACTGAGATAACTCCCATGAGTTTACAGGTCAGTGGATAATGCATGGCTTCTTTTTAAGCAATCTTGTTTAAGTTTCCTCAATATTTCACCAGTTTTGACATTCCATGCTCAGTCTGTCTCTTCCTCCAGACAACTACTGAATTTATATCTGCTATCATTTTGACTGCATCAGTCATGTTAAAAAAATCTATATTTGAATTAAAGTTCAATATTGAAATAGCTCCACAGAGGCCAGTATCAAGTCACCAAGTCATTCTTTGTTTACACATGGAGAGTCCTTGATGCTGATCCACCTCCCTCAGAGCCAGCTCTTGGAGTGAAAAGCATGTCTGACACTCCTGTTCCTATCTGTCAGACAGGGTTCCCACCAATGCTACTACGTCTGCATCCAATCCTGGCCACCAGACATAACTTCTCACCAACATCAACATTTTGGGAGCCCCTGGCTGACCGTGGTGGAGTTCAGCCAGTATCTGGCAGCTACATTTACTCGGGACAATCAGTCTTGCTGTCCATATTAATATGCCATCCTCTACTGCGATCTGGTTTCTCCTTGACCCAAAAGGTTTTGGTTTTGGCTTTGGTTGTGATGGTCTTTTGGGTTCCCTTGTCACCACCTGTCTGTTTCGGATCTTTCTGCATCCAAAGACGGATATTGTCAGATGTGTTTGGAAGTGCATCCAGAAAATTTAAAACCATTATGACCTCTTCCAGTTGCTGCACCACCGGTGGTGTGGATCTGAATTCGCTTCTTGGGCCCCCCAAATGGTATTCCAACCTGTAATTGTATGCACTCAGTATTACAGTCCACCACTGAATTCAGTACAAAGCTACGGGTGGCACTGCCTTATCTTCTTTAAGTAGACTTAGCAGGGCTTTGTGGTCGCTCATTCTTACAAATTTATGTCTGTCAAGGTATCGGAGGATCTTCCTGACTCCAGATATGACTGTCAAACCCTCCTTCTCTATCTGGGTGTATTAACGCTCTGCATTAGCCAAAGTCCTGGATGTACGTGCTATTGGGTGTTCCTTTCCATTGGGCCACCTAACTGCTAATACTACCTTGATGCTGCATGGGGACGCATCACATGTCAATACCAGATCTTGTTTGGGATCATAGTGTGCCAACACCTTAGAAGATGACAGCTGTTTCTTCAGCTTTCCTGAAAGCTATGGCTTGGCTATGTGACCATTTCCAAGTCTGACCCTTTTTTAAGAATTGATTGAATGATGCCATGATGGAGGCCAATTTATATCTGAGCTTTCTGTAATAATTCCTCAGCCAAGGAAGGCCTAAGTTCCAGTACAGACATGGGAGCCAAGGCACATTCAATCACACTCACCTTGACCTTCCCAAGATGGAAGTCGTGGAGTAGGCAGTGCCAAGACTCTTCAGCCAGGATCGCATCCATTCTTTCTGCTTTCGTTTTTTCTTTCCTTTTTTTTCTTCTTTTCCCAGTTTTTCTTATGCTTTTAATGTTTTTTACGTGGCCTCCTTTTTTGGAGGCCATGGAGACAGCAGCAGCGATGGGACATGGCAGCAGCTGAGCCTGGCACAAGCCCGCATGGCAACAGTAGTGAGGAGGTGTGTGTTGCCTGGTGGTAATGCATGGCAGCAGCAGAGATATGGCAGTCAGGGCCAAAACTTTGCCAGCAACGGTGAAGTCTGGCGTACATAGGTGGGTCTTAGGCCAGCAAGAGTGAAAACCTCCTCAGTGCAGGGGGCATTATCCTTCTTGGGGAAGAGCAACTTGGAGCATCTGTAACCCCATGGCTCAAGAAAGGACTGTAATGTTGGACATTTTAACTTATTTCTTTATTTTCCTACCTCTGCAATTAAGAATTTGTACCGAGGTACTTTGTACCTAAGATGGCACCATGAGTGGCGACATTGTACACACTATACTCTTGTGCCCTGTACTGGAGTACACGTGACAATAACATCCAAATCTAAATTTATCTTCCAACAGGTAGCTCTGTTACATCAACTCTGCAGCACAAGGAGGTCACTTGGAGTGCCTGGAACACAGATTGTTCCCTTCTAAGGTGTACACCTGTCTTAGAGAAATGTCTAAGGACTATGTCCAAGTTCTCTAAGTGCTCCGTATTGGTCTTTCCTGTCATTAGCACATCCTCTAGGTTAATGGTGACCTAGGGTAGACGTTATAAAATGTTCTCCATCATCTGCTGAGAAATTGTGTAGTCTGATGATACCTCAAAATGGCAGTCTCATATATTGGTACAGATGAGTATTAATTGTAGCATGCTCCTGGGAATTGTCATCTAACTGCAAGTGTAAGTACAACGTAAAGGACAATGTCCCTGCCAGCTTTGTATGTTATCCCTCTTTGTGAGGTATTGAGTATTTATCTGACTGCAAAAAGTGGCTTATCATTTGTTTAAATTCCCCACAAGGGCTGACCTAGAATCCCTCTGTCCAGGATATGTCCTGAATGAGGCTATGTGAGTGCCTTCACTCAACGTGGGAATTCACCCAAGCTCAGTTGGCCTGGCAAGGGTGTCCACTCCCATCGGAATACCTTGCAGCTCATATGCTCCACTTGCTGCATTTTCCAATGATAAAGCCAGTTGTAGTGCCTGTTTGAAGTCCTGTCGGGCTTCATCTTGTAGACTCTTTTGCATGATTACATCATTAATCCTACATATCAAATGGTCTCTGAGCATCTCATTAAGGGTTAAACTAAAATAACATGCCTCTGCCAGTTTTCTTAACCTTGGCAAAGATTCTACATATGGATTCTCGAAGTGCCGAGTAAAACTGATAGTGTTTCAGAATTAAAGGAGTCTTGGGGTCATAATATTCCTTAACTAAATCCATCAATTCTTGAAAAGTTTTAGTATCTCGTGCCTCAGAGAAAATAATGCTCCTAATAACCAAAAAAGCTGCAGATCCACAAGCTATCAGGAGAATTATTCATTGTTCTTTATCTGTTCCGGTGTCATTTGCCTAGAGAAAATAACGTATTCTTTCCACATATTGGGCACAGCCTTCAATGGCAGTATCGAATGAGTCAACTTTTCCAAACAATAGCATGATGCCAGAAATGCCTCCTCCAACACAAAATGAATTTCTTCAGTCACTCCTGAAATAACTCCACTCAGGCTGTTATCCTGTCATCAAGTCTTCCTTTATTTACACGTGGAGAGTCCTTGACAAAGTTTCACCTTCCTCAGAGTCTGCTCTCAGAGTGAACACGATGTTTGACACTTGTGTTCTTATCAGTCAGCCCTTGTTACAATCACTGCAAATATGGTCGTAAGCAATCCAGGATCATGATCTGTCATCATGATAGCCATAAAATGCTTTCGGGTTGTGAAAGGTGATATATGAATGCAAGTGTTTTCTTTTCCTTTTAAAAGCGATGATGTCAGAGGTAAGTGTGGGATAGGGACTGGGAACACAAGGATCTGTATAGTTAGTAAGTAGGTAGCAACTTGTGAGTACATTTTGAGTGAAGAAAGATATTCAGAGAGAATGAGTTTACTTTTTGAAAAGGAAATAACTTCAGCTCACCCTGACTATTTTGACATCCAAAAGTGCTAATTAAAACCAGCTACTCTACCAACACCCCGATATTCACTGCATTTTACCAAACACATGGAAAATGTAATTAGTTTGAGAAGAACCAATAATTATTGCAGAGCTCTTGCTGACTTTCTAAAAAAATCAATAGAGTTAGGCATCTACGAACTAAGAATATATAAGCACCAACTAGAATGGAGGATTGAATCTTGGCAGCAGAAAATGATGCAATGGAGTCTCTAAAACAATTGGAACACTGATCATTAGAAGCGGAAAAAATTTGTTCCTTCAGGAAAATGAATATGAAATTATTCCAGTGAATTGCTTTGGTGTCCAATTAATAACTTATTCAGAGAACACCTAATACATTTAAAAATCACATTCACAGCTTTTATTATTCAGATCACAGGCCAACACGTTATTCACAAGCTGCTATCTTACTCCTATCTCCTTTTAGTATTCTCTTTCCACATCTACTGTTTGATTGCATTAAATCAATTCGCATCCAGATACAGGGTGACCCTTTCAGCACAGAAAGTACTTCGGAGATTAAAATTGTCTACACTGAAGTGGTGAGCAGTATCATGTGGTAAAGCTCTAAAGGCCATTTTCTAATGGTGATTGAAGAATGACACTCACATGATCCTTCGTGTGTCATTGTCCCTGCTTCATATTATCATCACTGGTCCTGTGATGCTCCTTTCCTCATAATTCTGCTGGAGACTGATCTGCAGGCAGAAGCCTGATTGGATAATATAGCTGTGTGTTGCACAACGCCTCTCACGGCCATGAGGGAAATAGAACCTTTTTATTCACAATTGACCCAATGTTAAGACACAGGACCCACAGATCTGTGAGTAAGTCACGCTGTGAGGGCTCCAGAAAACAATTCCTTTATATTTGTAACTGATCCCAATGAATGGAATATCATAGTTCCTCTGTCAAAGGTGTTGAAGTGATTGGATGCATTTTAAATTGTGCAGCACTGCCGGTGTTGATTTAACTCACCTCAGCTACTGAAACCACAATGGGCTCAGCACTGACCGAAGGGAAAGGAAGACAGGGAGAATATGTTAGAGAATAAGTTCATGAGTGGAAGATCCATTCAGTGGAAGGAGCAGACACCAATAGTTCAGCAATGAAAATTGGGGTTTCGCAGTAGACCCGAACGTAGGAAGCCACAATGGGCACATTGGCTATGGTTGCAAACAATTTATCCAAGCTGACCTGTTCCACTTTCCAGCAAAATTTGTTTTCATTTCTGACATCTTAGCTGCAGTTTGAAAACCAGAGGTTTGGGAATTGCAAACACAATCCCCAATTTTTGTTTCTCTGTAGAAGGGTCTAGGCCCGAAACGTCAGCCTTCCTGCTCCTCTGATGCTGCTTGGCCTGCTGTGTTCATTCAGCTCTACACCTTGTTAATCCCAATTCTACCATTTTGCAGCCTGGTATATTGGTAAAAGCAATAGGCTCAGGTACATGCTATCTTTTTTATAGAATCATAGAATCCCTACAGTGTGGAAGCAGGCCATTTGGTCCATCGAGTGCACGCCAACCCTTTGAAGAATGTCTTACTCAGATCCACACTCCGCTACTACATTGTGTAACTACACATTTCCCATGGCTAACCCAACTAGCCTACACATCCATTGGCACTATGGGCAATTTAACATGGCCAATCCATCTAACCTGCACATCTTTGGACCACGGTAGGAAACCAGAGCACCCAGAGGAAACCCACGCAGACACAGGGAGAATGTGTAAACTCCACATAGACAGTCGCCAGGGTGGAATTGAAGCAGTGTTAACCACTGAGCCACCATGATGACAATGATGTCAATATTTCCTAGGCTATAAAAGATAATAAGCCTTTTATTTCAAGATTTAAAATAATTAAAGGATTTTATAAGGTACATAGTCGAAGACTGTTTCTTCTGTTGGGGTTTTCCAGGCATCATAACTTTATAATTTGAACTAGGCCATTCAAGAAATAGTGAAGAAACTCAACGGCTCTGGCAGTGTCAGACTGGGGTTTGGAAAAGTTATATTGGACTCAAAATCTTAGCTGTGTTTCTATATCCACAGATGCTGCCAGACCTACTGAATTTCTCCAGCATTAACAGTATTTTGCTTTCATTCAGGTTTGATGCGGGAAAGCATATTATCACATAATGGAACTCTCTCCCTCAGAAAAAGAGTTTTGAGGTGCAGTCAATTGAAAACTTCAAAATGGAGATTGATAGGTGGAGATATTAAGGGATACAAGGTAAATGGATTTGTGATACAGATCAACCATGATTTAATTGAATGGAACAAGCTGGAGGGATTAAATCATTTCGTATTGTATCTATCTTTCAAATAGCCTACATCTGTAAATTGTTGCACAGACAATGTTTATAAATTCATACATTATAATCTCAGTTCCTTTTTTTATCATATTACCACATTGTGAAATTGGAATTTATTGTTCAGCACATTCATTTTATGAGGTCACCTCTGAGACATGGATTCAAACAAAATCCAATTCAATTCAGACTGAAAGTACTTGCTTGCTGACACCTTTAATGGTGTCAAGTGAAGTGTGTTTAGACATTCTCAATTTAGATCTTTAGACTTATCGATGAGACAACTCTGCCGATGTTAAAAATCGGGTCTGTTTGTCAGTGAAGTAAATCCCAAACACCAAAAGGTACATGATTGAAAGCATGAAATCCGGGTGGCTTAGTTAACACCATCCTCAAAATCTCAGAGGTTTAAAGTTTGCTTCTGCTATACCATAAGAAGATTCCTAATAATAAAAAGAAATCTTTATTGAGGGACTTGCTGCATTGTCCTCATTTTTCTGGCTTCTGTAACTGCGGTGCACGATAAAATCCTTTTCCTTTGAGGTGCGAGCCTCACCTGTATGGGTGATTTTGTTGACTAACACTTTTATTCCATAAAAGAGATAACAAGGTGTAGAGCTGGATGAACACAGCAGGCCAAGCAGCATCAGAGGAGTAGGAAAGCTGATGTTTCGGGCCTAGACCCTTC
>JAHRHZ010000289.1:34375042-34402832 GCA_024137785.1 Ginglymostoma cirratum | reverse complement strand
TGATGCTGCTTGGCCTGCTGTGTTCATCCAGCTCTACACCTTGTTATCTCAGATTCTCCAGCATCTGCAGTTCCTACTATCTCTGAAACCTTTGTTCCATAAATTTATTTGTGTCTGCTCTCAATTTTTGTGTGTATTTATGTGTATACTTAAAAAAAGGAGTGTGTCACTGTTCAATATTAAGTCCCAAGATTGTTGATTTATATTCAATTCAGAGATTTGACTGCATAGCCCAGTCTGACTTCAGTGAGTATTTAGGAAGAATTACCATGTTGAAGGCGCCTTCTGTCTTGGGAAATGCAGTTGTACATGGTGTACTAGCTGGCTTGCCAGTCATGTAATCTCTGGCTCTGCTGTAACTTGCTTTCAGAATGATTTGTGGAAGACATTGAACATATTATTTCAAACCTGGGTGAAATCTTACAGATGTGGGTTATGGCAAGAATTATGGCAGAATTATAATGAGAATTCTGGCGAGACATGAGAAACCCACTGCATCTTTAAAGCAAGTTCTGGGTATCTTAAGTGAGATTCTTATTAGGGAATAGCGAATTCTCTATTAGGGTTGATTATTGTTTGATAAAGACCTTATTAACTTTGCATCTCAATTCATTAATGTGCAGTTTCCTTTCTTATCAATTTCAATGAGCGAACAATGTGCTGAGAATTCTCAGCATGGAAGTCAGAGTGGGTACCTGGCAGTATCAGTTCTTTGCTTGCTCCAAAGGACCTCCATATTGGATATCAGGCACCAACATCTTGGGGCATGCTCAATGGGCTTT
Organism: Ginglymostoma cirratum; assembly: GCA_024137785.1. Classification (NCBI taxonomy): domain Eukaryota; kingdom Metazoa; phylum Chordata; class Chondrichthyes; order Orectolobiformes; family Ginglymostomatidae; genus Ginglymostoma; species Ginglymostoma cirratum. The sequence continues at coordinate 34,402,050 of JAHRHZ010000289.1, read as the reverse complement.
GACTGCGCGCGCGCACGCGCGCGCGCACACACACACACTTCACATCCAAAGATAATGGAACCCGAGGTGTACCAACCTTTAAAAACCTTTGTGGAACATATCCTACCCACATGCAGTACTATTCAGTGGTGTACCTTGGGGTGAAATGCCAACCTCATACAACAGCAAAGACACTTTGTGCTCAAGGACATAAAACCCAGCTCATGGACTGAACCAGGCTACGTTACCCTTCTAACAGCTTGTTGTCATAGTGCTCACTGGCTCTGTGCCTACAAAAATGCTCACAGCATCCTTGCCTTGTATTGCCTTGCCACCCACCTGAGTTATCGAATTCACAGTACTACTGTCTTGCCGTACATTTAAGCCAGGCACAAAGGAAGATGCTCTGGTTTTAAATTCTCACTCAAGCCTTTGGTCATGGGTCCCAGTTCAGTAAGTCAATGGCAGCCTCCAAAACCAGTGTAGGAGCTTGGATGTGGTAAGTCAACAAATCAGGTTGGTCCATTTCAGAAGGCTATCCTCATAAACGGCGAGGAGCTGAAGGTTGAACAGGCCACCAACCATCTTGACTCTTTCTGTCCTAATTTGGGCTATTGGAATGAGTAAGAGGCATGTATTAAGGGAGATGAAGTGGGTGGCACAACTGTCACTTTTGGGGCAAGGTAGTGAGGTATCCTGAGCAAGGGAGCAGGCAGCGTAGAAAGCCTGCAGGATTAGTGCTGTCAGGAGTCGGGAGGGCTGACACTGAGCTCGGGAGATGCTGCGGGCAATAGTGAGAGTGACAGAGCATGGCACTTTTTTGAAGTTGAGTCCAGTAATAGAGATAGAGTGAGTGTGAAATATCAGTGAAAAGATGATGGCACTTGCATTGGTGGAGGGGAGAATGTCATTGACCTCCTTCCGATATTGGTCAGCCTCTTCCATCGCCTGAGACATGGAGACCTTCAGGTTAAACCACCACCAGGTATCTCTCTCTCTCTCTCTCTCTCTCTCTATTGAGAGAGCAGCCTATGGTCCTCTGGTGCTGGACTCATCCCAAGCAAGTGGAGAATATTCGATCACATTTAACACTTGTATACTGTGGATGATGGACAGGTTTTGGGGAGCCAAGAGCTGAAATAAATTTTACAGACTTCTACCCTCTGACTTGTTTTTTTGTAGACACAGTAGACAACCAACTGCTAGAAAAAATGCCTAGTCATTTTAAAATTGAAAACACAATCTTTCGAGTGAGAAATATGTAAGTCAAATTGGAGATCTGATAATAGACGACAGTTGAACTCATGAGGTGGCTAGCTGACTTTAAAACAATATGAATGGCTTAATTTACATGACTAAGGGGAATTAAAAGATGAGATACATTAGTAGCCATAGGAAAGACTCAAAAGTCACAAATGATATTTTCTTTTATCAAAATTTCATTTAAAACTTCAGCTAATGCCACTTCATTGATCCATTACAATCACTGAATGAGCAATGAGTGTGCAGTGTAAGGTAGGAAATGGAAAATGAATTCCAATTAAGCAATTCGTTGTGATTTTGATGTAGTCATGGAGGAGACCTGACCACAAACTCAGTGGAAAGAGGAATGGTATGAACCTAGGATTTGAAGTTATCTGGTAGTATCGCTTCGTACAAAATGAAAGCATCCCAGTGCTTATGCTTATTGCACTGCTCTCAAGACAAAAACCATAATATAGACAAACTTTCTGTTTATATGCAAGTGCCCAAAACAGCATTTGTACTATTTTATGCAAGGTGATTGTGGTTAATCCATCATAGATAATTGAATCCTGTGTGCATTATATTTAGTGAAACTGGAAGATGCCTTTCAATCTAATGGTTTCTAAGGATCCCAGGTAAAATTAATCTTGGATGGTCCCAGTCCAGTGGGTGCAAGTCCACAGCAAACAACAATAAATCAGAATAAATTAGCACTAAACTGACAGTCTTATTCAATGAGGTCATAGAAAGGGCTGGTGTAGGTAATACAAAAATTACTAAAATATTGTAATAAAAGTGCTTTTTGGAGTCCAGGGCTTTAGGCCTTTTACTGGGGCAAAGTACAGCAAGCTGAAGCCTGAATTCTGCCTTTTTTAAAAGCCCAGATCATGGACAACTTAATGCAGATAGGATGAGAGAAAAGAAGGATGAGACTGGGATTGATTATTTTACCATCCCTGATATAATTCACCTTTATTAGATCAGAGTCATCAATAAAGATAATCTGAGTAAAATTCAGAAATATATGCATGCTTACTCAAAAGTAAATATTTTATGCAAGATCTGATATTATTGGAAAATAGATAGTTTTATCTTGAATGTCTGGATTTTTTCAACAGCTTACTAACAAAAATACATTTATGGGATGTGAGCAAGGCCAGCATTTGTTGTCCACCCTTAACTGCCCTTGACAGGCCATTTCAGAAACATATACATTACTTGCGGGGTCTAGAGTAGCAAGTAGGCCAGACTGGGTGAGGGTGGCAGATTTTGTTCTCCAAAGGACATTTACTGAAATAGACGTACCTTTTCCTGAAAATCAATTTCATAGTTACCATTACAGAGACTAGCATTTTTAAAAATTCCAGGTTTATTAATCAGTTTAAACTCTGCCAGATGCCATACAGAGATTCGAATCTATCTACCCAGAGTGTGGGCTTTAAAATTACTTGTCCAGTAATATTGCCACTCAGCCACTGCCTCTCATGTGAGTTGCTTTTCTCTTCTGTGTTGAAATGGAATTTTATTTCCTGTCCTCTTACAATTCCATGACAAGGGAATAATTTATAAAATTTTCAAATGGGCTCCTTACCGTTCATGGCTCCCTTAGAGCTGTGAATTGAACTGTCAAAGTGACCCAGCGGCATTTAATCACATAATCTGATGGTATGTAACTTTGAAATGACAGACTGCAAATGCTCTTTTATGGTGAGGCCTTCATAGACCTTGTCAGAAAATGATTTTTTTTTAATTCCGATTCAGTTTCAATTAAGTTTTTTTCTTTCTCTCTGCAGGCCTGCTGGATCTTTCAGTTCTGCCTATTAACCCTCGCTGTCTGCACCGAGATACATTTACTGCTGTCAATAGTGAGGAGGAAGCAATTGTTTGTATTTCAGTTGGTGAAGTGTAAAGGAGCATTGATGGTTAGGGTAAACATCATTTACCGAATAATTTTAATTTTTGTTATCTAAGAGAAATTTTTTTTTGTCCAATAGGAAAACATTAATGGCAAAAATATGATACCTATGCTCTGCCTGTGTACATTAAATTGACTTGAACCTTGCTGACCCAGCCATTAGATGCTGCCAGTTTTGGGAGAAGATAAATTGCAACAGCAGGAAGAATGATATTTTTAACAATTTTTATATTTGATTAATGTTGATATTTTACAATGAATGTGGCTTACAGAACAGTGCCTTCTCTTTTTAGTCCTCCCACGACGCCACTTTCAATTAATATAAGCTACGCTGGGTATTTCACATTGCAGTTGTCATTTTACTGGAGACGTTAGGTTAAGAATTGAATGAACGAATTGTTAAAAACAATCATCCAATTAGAAATGCTAATACATATTTGTGAAATATTAAGATGGTGGGATACCATTAACACCAGATCCATATACATTATTTGAAAGAAATATATGTATTTTAAATGAATTTGTGCTCAACAATGCTGGACACTGATCAATCATGCAACAGAAAAAGCCTAACATGAGCTATAAGCTTTGATCTGCACTTGTGCACAGACCCTGTAATGTCCACAAATCACATCCAACTGATTTCCAATTGACAATAAGAGTGTCATTAGAAATGGAGACAAAAAAAAAGTCCCTGCGCAACCATTTTGGCAAAGACCTTGGACCAAGTTATTGCTTGCCTTGAGAAATGTGAAATGTTACTTTAGTATCTAACTCTCTCATCTTATTATACATGTCAGTAACCAATCTGGCCAAACAACAGAGACTTCAATTTAACATTGGGGCTCATCCTTCAGTCAAAATATTGTTATCCTTTTGTGTTTTTTTCCCAAACCACTCTGCCTCACCACTTCCCTCTTCTTTCAAAATATTAATAAAAACCTATCTCTTGAACCATTTTCTAAAGGCACTCAAATTCCTGTCATGTGTTCTGTGCTCTCCTCATAGAGTTTCATAATGAACAGGATCTACATTTTTATGAGTGATTTTAAATAAATATTGTTTTTTGATAAATTCTGTTGTGGTTCAAACAATGGCATTCCCAACATCTTTTACAGAAGAAATATCGACAGTGATTTTGCAAAGGGAATGATTTGTCTTTTGTTGCCCACTTTAGGAGCAAAAAAACAGAAATGCTGATTATTATTAATAGATTGGGAAAGGGTGAAATGCAACAAGACTTGGGTGTTTTTGTACACCATTGCTGAAAGTAAACATGCAGGTACAGCAGGAAGTGAAGAGGTAAATGGTGTGCTGACTTTCATAGCAAAAGGATTCGACGACAGGAGTAGGGATGTCTTGCTGTGATTGTACAGGGTCTTGGTGAGACCACACCTTGAGTATTGTGTGCATTTTTGGTCTCCTTATCTGAGGAAGGATAGTCTGGTATGCAACAAAATTTTACCATATTGATTCCTTGGATGACACAGCATTAATATATGAAGAGATTCTGTTTGGTAAGGACTGTATTCACTGGAGTTTAGAAGAATGAAGGGCAATCTCATAGAAACCTATAAAATTTGAACAGGACTAGACAGGGTAATTGCAGGAAGGATGTTCCCATGACTGGGGAGTCAAATACTATTGTTTAAGGATATGGGTAGGCCATTTAAGACAGAGATGAGGAGAAATTTCTTCAAAGAAAGCAGTTAACGCCAAAACGTAGAATGTTTTCAAGAAGGAGAAAGATATAGTTCTTCGGGCTAAAGGGATCAAATGATATGGGGAAAATGTGGGAACAGGTTACTGAATTGGAAGATCAACTATGATCATATTGAAAGGTTCAGCAAGGTCAAAGAACTGAATGCATACTCCTGTTCCCAGTTTCTTTAATTCTATGTTCTCCTTTAACTCAGTTTCCCACACATGTTACAAAATGAAGGGGAAAATGTGCAGTCTCATCATCAAACTATTCATTACAACTAACTAGGAAATTACAGACTGAAGGGTTTTAATAGAGAGGAATTGACAAGCCATGCTAGAAAATGACAGTTTTGAAATCGACAATTCTGTGGTAAATTCTGTTTTTACCATCATTTCTTATTTTTGATGCATACAATTTTCTCTTGCTTGCACTTTGACTCCAACATACTGTTGAATAATATTAAATGTATGTAAGGCATTAAAAAAAAAATGTTTTCACACTAAATAGGTGTCTCTGGCAAAGGAGCATGGTAGTATTTTTGCAGATAAGAGCGAGATTGTTCTGAAAGTAGGGATGTAAGCTGCAGAACATATCAGGCACTGTTATATGGTAGAACTTGCAGCAGAACAGATCAGTGAATAATTGCTGGTTACTAATAGCCATGGATAGCTCAGAATAGATTGTCAGCACGACAGAGCTTCAGGTTGTCAAGAGATCATTTTCAAGTATGCTGATGTACAAAAACCCATCTCTATTATCATCCCGTGCTTGCTCCACTGCCTGTACCCATTTATGGATTGAATTTGCATTATCTGTTGTTGAAATTATATCGAATACATGGAACTGTTAGAGATGTATGCCATTTTCATCTGGTTCTGTGAACTTTTGGAAGCTCATTAAAAGCACGTCAGGTTTGAGAGTTTGTGAAGAAAAAGGAAAGCCTGCTGAGGAGCCAGGAACATTTCAATAGGTAAGTGTAAAATGTTTTCACACTTCCAAATGTCACTATTAGGTGTTGCAATATGACATAGATGAAGCAGTGCATTAAAAATACATCATAGGGATCTGTCCATTAAGTTGACCCTTACATTCACCAGTATTGTGCAATTGTTCACGTCCCTCATAGTACGAAAGTGACAAGTTCCATAATATATTTAAAAATCTTTTACTTTAGAGAAGAAGTCTCCGACTGTCATGTTTTTGTGCTTTGATTAGACTGAACAGGCAGATCTAGCTGAGTTGAATAAATCCTGCTTCCGAATGGTGATAAGATGATTTGCACCTGTGTCCCTCCCCATTTATTGATGGACATTTTGAAATATTAATGGTTATTTGCTCTGTAAGTGGAGCTGGACATTTTGTTATAACAGCAATTCATAACGAATGTTTGGTTTGGATTCAAAAGCTTCAACTTGTTCAACAATCATTGGAACCTTTACAAGCTGAGAATAACAGAAAATGTCTTTGATAAATTTTCTTAAGTGCTTCCAAAGCTAACAGGCACTTAAAGTGTGAAAAGTTTCTTTTTCACTTGGGTTTTCTGGTCCTGTATCAATCATGATGAGTTTGCAGTAGGGGTTTCTTCCATAGTTAGTGGTTTAATTACTTTTCCAAGATTGTAACTTAATTTCCATTGCTATGGTGGAGCTCCAAGTTACAATGCACAGTCTTTGCTGGCTGACTGGCTATGCATTTTCTTCTTCACAGTAGCTAAAGTCTTCTTATAGTCTTTCTTTAATCAATCTTCACACTTTCCACGATGAACTTCATCTGCTACAATCTTACCCATTTGTTTATTCTGTTGAGATCCCTTTAAAACACTCCCTTCAGAATTGCTATGTTGTTAATTGCAAACTTGAATGAACAGATCTCAAAATTTTTTTCATCTGAGTTAGCGATTTTATATATCCATAGGTAAAAGCGTTTAACCTGAAACAGATCACATAGGAACACTTCTTTTTCACATCCTGCTAATAAGAGCACGGTACATTACATTTGTCCCTATTCTCTATCTGCTACCTTAGCCAATACCAAACAACTTTACAAAGCTACCTCTAATCCTTTGTACTTTCTTTTATTTCTGATAATCATTAGTGTCGAATTATAACAAACCTCTTTGGAAGTTCATGCACAATTTCCATAGCCTCAATCCTGGCAAACATTTTAATGATCTTCTCAAAGATTCAACTAGATTAGCAAAGTGAGACCTCCCATTATGTCTACTGGCTGTCATCAAGTAGCCTGTAGTTTTCCAAATACTCAGTCACCCTTTCCCTCATAGCTTCTAATAACTACCCCATAATTGATATTAATAGAAAGTAAAACAGAAATGTGTGAATATAGGCCATTCGAAGTCAGCATCTGTAAAGAAAAAGATTTAATGTTTGAGGATAAAGCCTTCTTTCAGAACTCAAGAAAATAAAACTGACATTTTATTTGTGAAAAAAAAAAGCAGAGAAAGGAATGGGCCATTGAGATTGGAGTATTTGTTATCTTTCTGCTTCCAATCCTTTTACGTTTTCAAACTGAAAATATGGAACTGGCAAAATACCTAGCATGTTAATTCGCTGAAAGAAAGGATACCTGGTTGTTAGTGTTAAGGACATTAAAACTCATTCAATCACATTTCTCAATATTTTTATTTCATTGTCAATTGTTTTAGCAAGAAGTTTGAAATGAATGCCACAGCTGATATATTAAATGTTTGCTTCAGGTCTGTTGGACAAAAGTATATAATACTTCTGTTTTGGGCATTGCATATATCAATGACAAATTTAAATTGATTTATTCATCAACATTGCTACAAAAATGGTTGATTCATGAGCCATAAGAGGCATACATACGAACTGTCAAAAACCTAATTCTATTTCAGTGAAATCACCTTTGAATAGCCTCAGTACTGTTTGAAATGTTTCATGCATCTGATTTTCTACACTTTTTTCTGGATTACTACAATTTTGAGTTTTTTGATTAGTTGGCCATAAAGAAAAACTTTTCTTGAAGAAATATCTTCTTTTAATTTGTTCTTGTATTCAAAATGATATTGAAAAGCACTGCTAAGTACAATAAATTTCATTGTTAAAGAAAAGCATCGCAGTGCGCTTGTTTGATGGTACATTTTTGATTCTACATAATTTTACTCGTGATAAATTTGATTTTAATGGTTTAGCCTGAGTAACTTAATCTTTTGGCATGGTTCTCTTCATCCATTAGGTACGATCTCAAGGACATTCCGATCAGGCCATATAATCACTGATGTCATCTCAAACAATGAAAAGAGTGGAGAGTGTTGATGCAATTTTGTAAACTTAAAGCATAATCAAAGTCAGAAATCACACAACACCAGGTTATCCATCCCCGCCTCTTCCACTTGTCTGCCTCCTCTCCACCTATCCTCTCCTCTATCCATCCTCTATCCACCTCCCCCTCTCTCCCTATTTATTTCAGAACCGTCTTCCCCTCCCCCATTTCTGATGAAGGGTTTAGGCCCGAAACGTCAAGTTTTCCTGCTCCTATGATGCTGCTTGACCTGCTGTGTTCATCCAGCCCCATGCTTGTTATCTCGGATTCTCCAGCATCTGCAGTACCTTTTATCTCCGATACTATAGTCCAGCAGGTTTATTTGAAAACAAAAGCTTCCAGAGCAGGTGAAAATTTGATCAGAAGAATCATATACTCATTTTTGGAACTTCTGTCTTGGGCATGCAGAAGAAGTAGTAGAGTGCGGCCCAAACTATACTTCGGGGGATATATGTAAATATACAATTAAAGAATGCTTGCAATGCAAAAAAAGGAGGCCGTTAAGTATATGCTGGCTCTCTGGCCAAATAATTCAGCTGACCCACTTCCCTGTCCTTTCCCACTAACACTGCACTTTTAAAACAAATCTACAGATGCTTATCAAATCCACTGTTAAAAGCTCCAAATGGATTAACCGTGTATTTCAGGTGGTGCTTCCCAGATCCTACACACTCCACACACAGCTTTAAAAAAAAGTTTTCTCATGTCAACTTTGTGTTTTTTTTCCAAATTACCTTAGATCTTTATCCTTGGGTTTTGATTCAGTCTATTAGAGGAAATGGTTTCTCTCTGTCTAAATCTGTCCAGACACCTTATGACTTTGAAGACCTCTATCAATCCTCAGTTTTCTCTCTGTCTCTTTTTTTCTATTTCACTTTCTAGCTCTTGCCTTCCCACGCTAATATGTATTATGTATTATTATTTATCTGGCTTATTATTCCTATGTCTTACAAAAACATACAGAATGTAGAAATTAACTACCTAAGCACTCATGTAAACCTTGTTTATATTCCACTCAAGCTCAACCATTATAATTGGATTGGCATACAAAATGACGTTTAATTTTAAAGTCAGCCTCACAAAACCACTTTCATGTTATCAATTTTTGCATTGTTTGGGCTTCTCCACTAGATGGATTTACTGTGCGGACAGGTTGATTTATTGTATAGACAAGTCAGATTTATTATGTAAAATGCTTTGATTGCATGAGTTACAATATGAGACATAGATATTCATCTTCTTTCTCTAGAAAAAGACAGTTTTCAGAGCATTTGACCAAGTGATCATCCAAATGCACAGTTATATGTTACTGCCAGCTCAGATCTGCTCTCTCTGCATTTCATTCTGTAATGGCACATCAACATCTCAACACTCATGAGCTTTGGTTTATGTCTGATCTTGTGTTTAAATAGATTAAACCATTGAAATCAGCCTTACTCTAAAGGATAATCCAGCCAGCAGTATAAATTGTTTTACCTTCTCCTTGCAGTTTAAATAAAAAGACATATTTGTGCGCAGAAATCCACTTAGAAGCTTGGAATTGAGAAGAGCTCAGTCATGCAAGACTATGATGAACTGAGATTAGCTGAGACTTTGTAGGATTTTAAAGCTTAGGTATTAAAGGAGTGCCAGCTTCATGACAAAGGATTTGATAAGTCTTTTCTATTCTTGAGTAGGAAAAGCCAGAATTTCATTTTCTTTACAATTGTCATCTTTAAATGGTGAGATGGTGGTGTGATGTGTCTAATTACTATTTACCTCATTCATTTACATCGTGCACAGTGTTTGTAAACACAGTAATCTCCTTTTCATGAAAGCCGTGATTCACTTAGGAAAATATAGCATGATTAGACTCATCAAGGTAGTTTCACAAAAGAAAAATCCTGTTTAATAAATCCATTAGAGATTTTTTGAGGACGTAAGCAGTAGGCTGGGTAGAAGGAGAACATACTAATCTAACCTGTTGGATTTCCAAAAGACATTCAAGAAGGTGTTGCAAAACGTTCAATAAGCAAGATAAGCAAGTTTGGGCTAATACATTGGCATGAATAAAGACATGTTTATGGGTAAGAAGCAGAGAGTGGGTGTAAGCAAGACATTTTCAAGTTAGCAGGTTATGACTGGTATAGCACCATCAGGCTGGGGTCTCAGCTAATTATAATCTACCTGAACAACTTAGATGAAGAGACAGAGAAAAAAAATGATCTACATTTGTTGTTCATGATACAAAGCTGGATGGAAAGATAAACCATGAGGAGAATGCAAAGATGAAGCAGAATTTCTTCTGTCAGTGGGCAGAGAATTTATGGAATTCTTTACTACAGAGGGATGTTGACGCTGGGTCTACATCATTATACTCAAGATTGAAATAGATTTTTAATCAGTAAAGGAATCAAAAGTTATAGGGAAAATGCTGGAGAGTTGAGTTGAAGATTATCAGATCAGCTATGCTCTCACTGGTGGAGCAGAGTTGCTGGGTTGAATTGTCTACTTCTGCCCCTTCGTGGTGTGATCTTATAGACACAATGTGGCTGCAAAGAAAAGAGATGGCTTAAATGAGTAAGCAACAAGATGTTAGATGGAATATTGTATGGGCCAGTGTAAAGATATTAATTTTAATTGTAGGAATAGAGAAGCACAATATTTGGTGAAAGGCGTGAAATGTGTAAATATCGATGTAAAAAAACTGTTGCTCAAACATGGAATGCAGAAAGTTAGCATGTGCATAAAGTAACTGGAAAGACAGTTATTATGTTGGTCTTACTTGCAAGGGGACTGACATATAAGAATGAGGAAATCTTGCAGGAGTGGTCAAACGTTTGGAATATAATGTGCAGTTTTGGCATCCACATTCAAAGAATGATACCACTGGATTGGAGGTGTTACAGTGAAGGTTAATCGGATTGATCACTGGGATGACGGTTTTGTCCTATGATGAGAGGATGAGTAAATAATCTCTGGAGTTTAGACGAATGAAAGGTGATCTTACTGACATGTAGAATATGTCCCTGCTGGTTTGAATTTGTTGAGCTAACAGAATATTTCTGCTGGTCAGGAAATCTAAAATACAGAGGTGTAGTATTAGCATAAGGAACAGATTATTTAGGATTGAGATGCAAAGAATTTTTGGAATCCTTCAACTCAGAATGCTCAATTCATAAATGCATCCCCTCAGTTCACTACCCATCCTTGCTGCTCTGGCAAATATTATCCGACTTGATGACCCCCGCCTCCAACCTGATGGATATACGTAACTCTTGACTTGACCCAATTACTCCTAATCAACTACACCCTGACTCAACATTACTTCAGTCCCACCTGAACCAGCCAACGCCCAATCTGAAACCCAATGCACAGAGCATTAATGCTGATGTAAAGTTTTAGGGCATAATCTCGTGCCTAATTATTAACAGACTGGTAAGCAATTTTCCCACTAAATATATTTAAATCCTATTTCTGTCTGAGCAAAATAAATAAGCCATTCTCCAGAATTGTTTTGGGATATCTTTCTCAGCTTTGGGTGGTACTGATATAGTGACACAGTGTTGTAGTTAAAGCAGCAAAAATTGTTTAATTTAACTGGGAACTCTGGCACATCAGAAGAGGTTTAAACATCACATTTATTTCTGCTACCATATCTCATAACAGTAGGGTTAACTAGAATATCCTCGAGTTGAAGAATAATGGAAGGATTCACCTCTGGAGTAACGGGACCCGAGCTTTCAAAATGTCATCTGTTTTATTTAATGGTGCTTTCTCTTTTTTTCCCCCAGTTCTGTCAGTAATGTGATTACAGATACAGCCAAAGGATATGGCAGTGAAGACTTAGTACCAATTTTTGGATGGTTGTTGGAGAACAGAAAATTATTACCTAAGGCAATTCGCTGAGTGATTATTATTTCCATCCTTGAATTTGTGCAAACAAAATAAAGCATTTAAAACACAATTCTGTAAGGGAGAAAGTTCATAAGCAAAATGAAAAGAAACTTCACCACTTGCATCTGTTCAACATTTTGAATTTATGCAGAATAATGACTGACATTTTGCCCCTAGAATGAATTAAATGCAGCTATTCTTGAAATCAATACACAAAGGTAAAAAAGCAATAGGAGTAGACCAATCATCTCCTGTAGTGCGCCGCACCGCTCAGTTGAATCATGGTTGATTTATACATCAAATCCATTTATCATATTTAACTCTATGTCCTTTGATATCCTCGCCTGACAAAATCTACCCATCTCAATCTAGGAAGCCCAAGTAATCCCAGTATCCATAGCATTTTTCAGGAGAGAGCTTCAGATTTCTACTATACACTTTGTGTGAAAATGTGCTTACTCAATAGTCTAGCTCCAATTCGAAGATTATGCCCCTTCAATCTCAATTTCGCTACCAGGAGAAATAGTTTCTCTGCATCTACCCTATTGAATCCTGTTAGCATTTTAAACACGTCTATCACCTTGGATACAAGGTGTTCAGGAAAGATAGTGAAAGTAAGAAAGGAGAAAGGATGGCAATTTTGATTATGGAGAATATTACTGTGCTGAAGACAGAGTATGTCCTGGAGGGGTCAAGGACAGAATCTGTCAGGTTAGAGTTAAGAATCAATGTAGGTGGCATTATACAACTGAGTGTTTTCTGTAGACCACGAGTAATGTGACAAATAGAGAAGAATTTGCCTGGGAATTACAGCACAGTGCAAGAACTATACTGCAATGATAATGGCGAATTAATTTGTGCTGATATAGATTGGGATAGCAATATAAAAATGGAAAAGAGGGAAGAGAGTTTCTGAACTTTGCTAAGGAGACCTTTCTTGAGCAATATGGGTGGCATGGTGGCTCAGTGGTTAGCACTGCTGCCTCACAGCGCCAGGGACCTGGGTTTGATTCCAGCCGCAGGCGACTGTCTGTGTGGAGTTTGCACGTTCTCCCCGTGTCTGCGTGCGTTTTCTCCAGGTGCTCCGGTTTCCTCCTACAGTCCAAAGATGTGCAGGTTAGGTGGATTGGCCATGCTGAATTGCCTGTAGTGTTTGGGGATGTATAGATTAAGTGGGTTTTAGGGGGATGGGTCTGGGGGGGGATGCTCTGAGGTTCAGTGTGGACTTGCTGGGCCAAAGGTCCTGATTCCACACTGTAGGGATTTGATGACGAATACATATCCACCTCGATGAAGGAGAAGGATTTGCTGGATCAAAGTGTATCATTTGTCGCTCAGTTGATAGTAGTCACACCTCTGAACCACATGGTCCCAGGTTCAAATTCCACTTGGGGACAAAGGCAAAGCCTTTTAGGTGTCATTCTGCAGCAGAGAAACTTAGCAACAGTGACATCACAGAAAAGTCAGGACTTGCTTGGTTTTGAACAGTTGCTGGTAGGGACTGCAAATTACTCCGTTTTAAATTAGCCCAGGGAATATAAGAACTTATAGAAACAGGAGAGGAATCTGTTATGTGGTAATGGTGAGGAATTTCTACTAATTGTCAGTTTACAGTAAACCGTGCAAAGTTTAGGTTAATGTCAGTTAAATGTAAGCTTACGTTATGGCAGGGAGTTCAGCCAAACAACGCGTCCTTCTTGTGACATATGGGCAGTCATGGACACATAAGTGACCTCGATAAGCCCACGTGCAGAAAGTATCACCAGCTGCAGATGCTTGAATTCTGTGTTTCAGAGCTTAAGCTGAAGTCACCGAGGTGCATCTGTGCGGATAGCATCAGAGATAAAAGGTACTGCAGATGCTGGAGAATCCGAGATAACAAGCATGGGGCTGGATGAACACAGCAGGCCAAGCAGCATCAAAGGAGCAGGAAAACTTGACGTTTCGGGCCTAAACCCTTCATCAGAAGGGTGGATAGCATGTTTGGAGAGATTGTCACACTACAAGTTAGGGACATGCAGGCAGATTGGGAATGGGCAACTAGCAAGCAGCCTAAGCAAAACAGGCAGGCAATGCAGTAGTCCCCAGAGGTCCATACTAAATAGGAACAGGAGCAGGTCATTCAACTCCTTGAGACTGCTCTGCCATTCAATACGATTATGGATGATCCAACAATCACTTCCCTTTACTCTAAACCTTGATTCCTTTATTGATCAGGAATCTGTCTGTCTTCGCCTTAAAGAACCCACTCACTAACTGGCTTCTCATTCTGGATACTGGTGAGAATTAGCATCTGCGGTTCTCATGGAAATCCAGGGCCAAAAGAATATTCCTTGGCTGCTGGAGATGGATGCAAAACCTGCACTCCATTGCTTTAGCCACTAGGGTTCAACAGTAACAGTAAAGCAAGAGGGGGGCAAGGGACCTTGACCTCACTCCAGATGCCCCTTCCTCACAAGGAGCTGAGGGGGTGCCAGCAATACCCAGGCGAAGGAGGAACTGAATGCAGGCCTGCTGGAAATCTTGCTTCAGGAAACTCCAGAGGTGAACAGGCCCTCTTCTCCACCTCCAGCTGCCACCCTTAATCCTGTGGAAAGTCCATGCTGAGGAGGGTGAACATACATTTGTCAAAACACTCACAGCATGTCTGGGCCCTCGAGCATCATATGGTTTGGGATCATCCACCCAAAACTTCAAAGCCAACAATTTCCATTCTAGGACAACCTCCCCCGACCCAGCTGCAGAACCTGGGACTGCAGCCAGACACAGTGTGAGGGGAAGGAGAAAGAAAGCCTTATGTGGGAATTTAGGTGGTCAAGGTGAAACTTCATTGCAAATAGGATAAGGGTCTAGGCCTGAAACGTCAGCCTTCCTGCTCCTCTGATGCTGCTCGGCCTGCTGTGTTCATCCAGCTTTGCACCTTGTTATATCAATTTTGTAAATACATGTTTACTTTAAATCGTCACCGGTCTGCTTGACTGTTATCTTGACTGCAGCTACAAGAATGAAGATAGAAGCAGAACGCATCATTAGTGTCACACAATGTTCGAACCCTCTCTAAAGGATTGCTGTTCTTAGTACCTACACCAGCATAAAGGTTTATCATGTTTGTATAAGGGTGCATCAGAGCTTGTGAACCCTTCCAGTGGTTAGAAAGGTTAGCTTTTATTAAATAATAAGAAAAGTGAAGAAACAACAAACCAATAAGTTACATTTGCAGTTGGGAATCAACCAGGAGTTGTCTGTCTTCCCAGCATTAGTACAATTCCATCAATGAATGATGAATTCATCCAACTCTGTTCCATTAAACCTGGTTCAGAAATAAATCATGTATGGCTTGTTGAGCCAATGCTGCTGCATTCTGTCATGCTAAAAGTGATGTTTCTCCAGATCAACATCTTCATCTTCCTCCTCGGCAAAATTCTACCATTCCCACAGCCCGTCATCACCCATCAGATCCCCTTTTCCTGCTACCATTACCTAGGGCTCGGCATGCAAGATTTATGTGATAGACTCTGTCTGTAGCATACTGCATCAAATCCTCACACCAGTGTGAACATAGGGATATCATCTTGGTAAGATTTGTATAGCCCTTGATGGCCCCAGTAGAAATAGGTAATGCATCATATGTACTCTTAGCCTTAGTCAGAGAGCTGTGTAATAAATTCATCTTTGACTTGTTTGATTTTAGTTTGATTTTATTGACATGTGTATCCATGTACTAAAATACAAGAGTGCAGTAAAAAGTGTTCAGTGCTGCCACACAAGGTGCCATCTTAAGTACAAGCATCTTGGTACAGAATCTTAAGAATAAGGTAGAAAGAAAAAACAAAGTTAAAAGTTAAACATTGCAGTAATAATAGCATGGTGTAAAACATGCGAAATAAGGTTAAAAGTTACACATTGCAGTCCTTCTTAGTGCTAAATAGAAAAAAAGAAATAATGCTGAAAGTTCAAACATTACAGCTTTTCTTAAGTGCTCAGCCGCAGTGGGCCACACTTCGAGGAATCACCCCAAGACTGGAAGCCTCGACCATCTACATGGTTGTACTGGAGATACCTTGCCTCCCAGCAGCCACCCTAGTAAGACAGGTGGCCCCTGGAATAAAGGAGGAACCTGAGAATTATCAAGGATATAGGTATCATGAAAGCTTCAAGGGTAGCTAGTGCAGACTTCTAAGATGTCATTGTCATAATAACAGATAGGTTGGACTTTGGGTCAACGGAGACCTTTCCTATTAATGAGATTAATAGTGTTATGATATGGTGATCTTACCACTACCTGTGTATAATCTATAGCACCCAGCATCTTTAATGCTCTAGCTGATAATACAGTTCTGTTATGGTTTGTCCCAGGACATATTCAGATGGCAGTAGCACTCATATGGAGGACATACCTTCAAAGGCAAAAGACAGTGGGCATCCAACACATTCCCTGCATCATGAGTGGACCTTTTTTCTGAAATCACCGTGTTTAGAGGGTGCTCCACACCCACAGGAGGTTGCTCCTGATCCTAGTCTTCCAACATGTTATGCCTGTCAATTTCTGTGGCTACTCATGGTGCTTTTCTTGAATCAATTGGTGATAGTTCCGTTTAGTCAATTTGGGGTGCATTAGAAACAAAGCAACTTGTTAGAATTGTGATTATTCAGTAACCACAGTGCACAGAAATGATCATTTGCCTTTTTCCTCATTATACTCTGATATAAGCTGAATATAAATATCATTAATTCTTGTATTCTTGTAGTTTGGATTTTGAACTAAAGACACATTTTGTTCTGTGTGTATGTGTGAGTTTAATAATATATAAAACTTGTCAGACGTTCTGGAGCCTTTCATTTTAAACCACTGTGAATTAGATAGGGCTCCTGGAGGGATAATAGGAATTTGTTTGCATTGAGAGAGTTTTACAATCAGACAGACTAAACATTGAAAAACAATAGCTTGCTTTCAGTTTAGAAGAATTAGAATTTCTTTTTTGCGTAAGGGTTGAACACATCGTTTAGGAAGCTTTTGGTGCAAGTTCGTAGAACGTGCAGCCTTAGTTGGATATAAAAACACTTTTTCTCCTAGAGAAAGAAGGTATTTCAGAACAGTTAACAAACAGGTTAACACATTAAGAGTTTTAGTTCAAAATTCCAGACTAGAAATATGTGGGTAGAACTCTGAAATGTGTTATTTATAGTTAAGGCGGTTCAAGCAGATTTATGGTCTTCTCAAGGAAAATGCCATCAAACTTTTAACACCGGGTATTGAAAGAAACAGATAAGTCAAGTGTACAAATATGGTAAAGACAGGAGTTATCTCTGGTATCTGAGTACTGTAAAGTGGTGATGTTGTGGTAGATGGGATTTTATTTTTATCATGTGTTTTGAAATCTAGCAAGTTGTTATATGTAAGCAGCTAGGTTTATTATATTATATATTTACTTCCTTTATGCAATAAACTTCTGCTTTATTCCTGAAACCAAAACTGCAGCATTGCATGCTTGTGTTTCAGTGAAAGGCCACCTCATTAAACAAAAACTAATATGGTACATATAATCAAATTGCAGTCTATTCTCTGACTTGTCCAGTAATAACTGCAGCTGTGAATATAACAGCTGGGACATGGAGCCTTCTGACAAGGAGGGCAAAGGGATGTCTCTATGCCTAGCTTGAACATTGAAGCCATTATTCAGATGTATACTGTGCAAGACATGCCACGTATTTAAAGCAGGAGATTGTAAGTGTGGAAGAAATAATAATATTTCCTCCCACTACCTTGGCTCACCACAAAGCAGCGTAGTGTGTAAAAGATTGGTGTGAAGATATTACTGTTCACTGTTTGAAGCAAGCAGCTCCAGGACCTTGCGCAACCTGTGACACTTTGGTTTGTGAATTTGGTTTGTGCTACATGTAGCACTTTATAGATCACCGGAGGTTACTTTTGTTTCACAGACATAACTAGGATTAATTTCCACTGATCAGTCACATGGTCAATATTGTTTGTGGCCAGGATGTTAACCCCATATAGTTGATTACTACATGAATTACACATGCAGAATTTTGTACTTACAGGCATCTTTAACTTGTACACTGTGCGGACTGGGTTAATGCAATTGCATTTTGAAGGGCCTCAAAGAATTCACAAGTGGACCCTACACCCTCAGAAAAAGTGAACACATGTATGTCACCTACTCCAGGTGTGGTGGCAGTCATGTTTTCATTTTCATTGTGCATTTGTGATTCAGATCAGGTGGGCAGGTAACACAGCTAGTGCTTCAGAAAATGAGTTGCAAGCTCAGCCTGTTAATTGAGGTGACCATCCCAAATCTTTGTGTTCTCACTTTGTACTTCTTCACGATTCTGCTTTGTACTGCATGTCAATCCTGTTAGATTGGACACTTCTGATGTTCCTGCTTAACCCTTTAATTTAACTCTTTACATCCCAGCTTTACCCTCTGATCCCCAGGCCGAAAGCTTAGTTATACTAATCACCTTTACTTACTGACCTGAATAGAAAACAGGGTGACAGGGACTGAACCCCCAAACCACTATACCCTCGGATGCTCTATCATTTACCACTGCCATACACTGAGTTCACAGTTATTGTCACAACTGCAAACCACATGCTTCTTCCAATGTCCACAATTGACTTCTGAATTTTCCCACAGAGTGGAAGGTTCTTAATAACCTTCTTGACTTTCAGTGCATGAACCAACTGGACTGACCATTGCCTTACCTCCCTGATTGACTCGGAAAGATGGTCCCAGGCACGTGCAGAATCAGTTTGGGTTGAAACAGGAATGAGGAGAGGTAGGAAAATGCTTGTAGAAGCATACAATATTGCCTCTAAAGTTAGTTTTATTCCAGAACAGAGAAAATAGAAGGAATGAATGGAGAATGTATGAAAAGTGCCAGAATAATTATGCATAATTTTAATCTACATGCAGATTGGATGAATGGAATTGTCAAAGGACATCTCTGCAGGACTTCCTCAGAGGAGTGTCTGAAGTGAAGTGTACGCTGAACAACACCATTGTCAGCTGCATCATCAATGCCTTTCCCTCCATTATAAGGCCAGAAAAGGAAATGTTCTCTGAGAACTGCACAATGTTTAATACTCCTCAGGTACTGAAACAGCTTATGTCCAAATACAGTACGATCAGGACATTATCCAGATTTTGACGGACAATTGGCAGTGACATTCCTGCCACACAAGTGTCATGCAATGGCCATCTCCAGCAAGAAAATCAAACCATCTGTCCTTGACATTCAATGATATTACAACTGCTGAACCACCCCACTATCAACATCCTGGGGTAGTTGTATGGAGGCAGTTTGAAACTGAACTGGGCTACCATATGAAATCAGTCAATAAAGTACCTCCAGACTCACTAAAACCTGTCCATTGTCTGCAAGACATAGTCAGTAGTATGATGGAAAACTCTCTACAAGCCTGGATGAGTTCAGTTCCAAAACACTCAGGAAGTCTGATTCCATTTAGGACAAAGGTATTTGTTTGATAGGCACCACATTCAAAATCATTTACTCCCTTCACCAATGCCACCCCGTAGCAGAAATGTGTACTCCTATCCACAAGATGCACTGTGAAAATTCACCAAGGCTGCGTAGACAGAACCTTCTATCTCCCATACACTGCCAACTAAAAGGACAGGGATAGTAGGTATATGGGAATATCATCATCTGCAGGTTTCTTCTCAAGATCCTGACTTGAAAATACATTACCCTTCTTTCTGTGTAGCTATGTCAAATACCTGGACCTCCCTCTCTTACAACATAGTGGAACTATAATGGGAATAAATAAAATAAAGATAGAACTTCACATTCAGTTTGAACATGAGAAGTGTGGGCCTAAGATGTTGCATTTTTGTGGTAAATTATGAAGCTTGATGTCATTATGAGTAAGACAGACCCCAGCATCAAACACAAAGGGCCTGGTTTGGATCAAATGCCACGGTAAAGCAGCAGCACAGCTGCTGAGGCCCAGGCTGCTGACTGCACAGCAACACTGAAGGGCAGGACAATAAGCAGCTTAGTCGCATTTTAGGGGAGGATTGTGGATGTGAAGCCATGGAGATTGGAGTATCATAGGATTAGGAGTCTAGGGCCGAGAACCGCATTCTAACCCCTATGCATGATCCCAGTCATCCCAAGATTGGACAGATTAAGGACCCCACTCCCAACTCTGCCAACTCAGCAAGCAGATCTCTGCATTTTAGATGACTGAAAGGCTGCCATCAGGAAATGCCATTAATCAAGGTCATGAGTGAAAAGGCCCTTAAGCAGCCAATAATCATTAGGTGTTTGCAGGCCTTTGAAATACAATCTAAAAACTTCCCAACACGCTGAATTTCTTCAATAAGTTCTTGATAAAATCCATTAATGCCAATCAGGTACATCTGGAAGCTCTCATTATCTTGGTATCTTGGCTGGGGATCTGGGAGTTTCCTTCATATTCAATCTTAATAGCCTAGAATTTTCTGCACAGCACACTTCCCTTTAGAACTAATTTAAAATCTAACCTGTTCTGAGATGGTCATGCCAACCCTTACCCTAATCCTAACTCAAACTGCAAAAATAAAGCATCAACTTAGTGCAATTCTGCTTACAATTTGATGATGTGATTGATATGTTTGCGATATACTAATGAAACAAGATGTGTATAGTTGTCCTATATTGATATAATGTTATTTTCTAAATGTAAATGCAAATTTCTACAAGTTTAGATGCACTGGAATGCTTCATAAACTAACTGAGATGTCCAGGATGAAGAGATGTTTAGAAAAGTTGATAATAGATTCTATTTTTCAAAGGATTTAGGCTAATGGATTTACAAGCATTGGAACAATGTTCCTGTTTCCCACAGTGAAAGCAAGATTTCTCCTTTTTTTTATCCTTCATTAATAACAAGTGGTGCCTCTTGTTTTAATTTTGGGCCGGATGGGAGTTGTTGATTGAGTCTGGATTCATACCAGGTTTGGAGGGTCACATAAAATCTCTGCCTTTCTTTAATCTTGGCCCCATTGCCACTTGTTTCATTATGTGTTGACAAAACATATGTTCAGAACCTGGTACTTACTAGTTTTTGTATTTACCAATCACCAAATTTTCAAAGTGGCATCATCACTGATTAGTTCTGCCCACTCACCATGGATCCCACAGTTTTGATTGTGTACTTTCACAATACTCTCAGTTACTGATCTGGGTCTTAATTGCTGATTTTACCAGCCATTATCTCTCCCTTATCTGCTGCTACCTATATCTTATTGTCTTACCTTCTTTATGGTCTGGGAATTCATCATCCTCTTCCATGACAGAATGATATTGTTTCCAATTAAGACCATCAAGCAATGTTACACAGTAGAACATAAGGAAGACTACAGTGACAACAACCATTCTTGTCATTAAAAGTGATGAATTAGTAAATACAATTACTCTCTTGTAATTACGTAATTAGCCACAAAGCTGATTTAATTCTGAAAGGGTCAGATCCCAATTTACCTCTTTATCATACATTGTTTGAGCCTAGAAGTCTTTTGTCCTTCATATGAGTTTGGTAATTATATCAGGATAATTAACAGTGGGATCACTCCCTCCACGACTCCCTTGTCTGCTCCACACTCCCCTCCAGCCCCACCACACCCGGCACTTTTCCCTACAACCGCAGGAAGTGCTAAACCTGCCCCCACACCTCCTCCCTCACCCCAATCCCAGGCCCCAAGAAGACTTTCCACATCAGGCAGATGTTCACCTGCACATCTGCCAATGTGGTATACTGCATCCGCTGTACCCGTTGTGGCTTCCTCTACATTGGGGTAACCAAGCGGAGGCTTGGGGACCGCTTTGCAGAACACCTGCGCTCAGTTCGCAACAAACAACTGCACCTCCCAGTCGCGAACCATTTCAACTCCCCCTCCCATTCCTCACGCGACATGTCCATCCTGGGCCTCCTGCAATGCCACAATGATGCCACCCGAAGGCTGCAGGAACAGCAAATCATATTCAGCCTGGGAACCCTGCAGCCCAATGGTATCAATGTGGATTTCACAAGCTTCAAAATCTCCCCTCCCCCAACCACATCCCAAAACCAGCCCAGCTCGTCCCCGCCTCCCTGACCTGTTCTTCCTCTCACCTATCCTCTCCTCCCATCTCAAGCCCCACCCCCATCTCCTATCTACTAACCTCATCCCGCCCCCTTGACCTGTCTGTCCTCCATGGACTGACCTAGCTCCTCCCTACCTCCCCACCTGCACTCACCTTTACTGGGATAACAAGCATGGGGCTGGATGAACACAGCAGGTCAAGCAGCATCATAGGAGCAGGAAAACTTGACGTTTCGGGCCTAAACCCTTCATCAGAAATGGGGGAGGGGAAGAGGGCTACTGGCTCCATCCCCGCCTCTTTGACTTGTCTGCCTCCTCTCCACCTATCCTCTCCTCTATCCATCTTCTATCTGCCTCCCCCTCTCTCCCTATTTATTTCAGAACCCTCTTCCCCTCCCCCATTTCTGATGAAGGGTCTAGGCCCAAAACGTCAAGCTTTCCTGCTCCTTAAATGCTGCTTGGCCTGCTGTGTTCATCCAGCTCCACACCTTGTTATCTCCCATGCCTACACTTTTGCCTGGTTTCCTTTCCTCCTCCATTAGTTCTCTCCCATGCCAAGTAATAGAGAAGGCAGAAGAATCATTTGCTTATATCAATTTATGCTATCATGTTTCTTCTAATATGGTATTCAACCTTTCCCCAGAAACTATAACTTGAGGGTGCCACTCAGCATCAAACATAGCTTCCCTTGAGAGTCTCTGCTCCATCATCAGTCATAGGCATTTTGGAGGGATTTACTGATTCATAATTGACATTATTGAATGCACATTCCATGACAATTCAGTCCTGAAGTCGAACTCATACCTGGCTCAAAGGCAGGGACATTGCCCACTGTACCACAAGACATTTGCCACTAGTTTTAGACAGGCAGAATCTGCAATATTCCTTCCATTTCCAATGAAACTGAAAGTATCATTGCTGGGCACCAGAATTCTCCACTTTGATTCAAACAACAATTTTTCAGTCAGGAGAATAGGATCAACTTCAAAATTGTACACCTGTTCCTTCTGAAATCCAGAGCAGTCTCATCTACAGACTGGGTGGGACATCTGTAGAATGGTTGGAGCCAATATATAACACTTTATACAAAATCCCATTCTTAACCAACTTTCCTCTCTCTACCATCTTACCGACTCATTGTTCTCATTCTTCTGTGATAAATTCCACAGTTCTAAATACACAACCGTATTATTCCCCTTGTTTTAATAAATATTTCTGAGGATCACTGCAGCTGGATGGGATGTTTGACTGAGCTATTCCTTGGTGCTTTCCCAAATTTTGAGCGGCTGCTTATTGATATTTTGCTGATAAGGCACTCAATAACTTTCCCAATCTCTCCAATCCTGCCAATCTTAGCCTGGCTACTCTGTTCATTGTAATTCACATCCAAACTGCTTTTTATTTGCATAATTTCCATTATGCAGTTGTCTTTTGTTTTGTTTTCTTAAATCTTTGGTTCCAGGTAGTTCTCCTCTGACAGTAAAATCCAGCCAATTGTAACTGCTCCTATTTTTTAACTGCTGTGATTCTGAAGTAGATTCCTGTCAATTAAACAAAGAACCATTGAATCATGATGAGAAATATCACTCCACATCTCTCCCTTTTTCTTGTCTTTATAAGGCTGCAAAATATATTTTATCTTGTTAAAAAATGTACTGCTGTAAAAATATTATTTGTATTGGAGCCTGATATTTAATCAGATTTATTTATAAAGGTTAAGCTTCGCAAACTGCAGCTAATCTACAACATTTTGTTCAAGGGATTGTGCTGTAAGCATTGCCCTTTGTGCATTGCTATGCAACTGTTCTCTCCATGCCCTCCTGAAGGCGGTCCTTTAATCTTGTCACTTTTTGCTACCAGTTCATCCTACACAGCATCTTTTTCTTTCCCCCGTTGGCTTATTCTCTATTGAAAAGAAATAAATTGAGGGCATTTAGGTTCAGATGAATACCGACGTAGGATTCAGGCTCTGGGTTTTGGACTGAGAATCAGGCATCTGCTTTGTGAATGTTCTTTTGTTTCCAACAACATACACTGATAAACTTTTCTCAAAATCAGCTTGCAAGCAATTTTTCACATCTATCTGTAATTTTAGAAATGAATTGCTTTGCTTCTGAAGGATCCAGGGCCCATTTGTTTGTGAATTTATGAAATTCATCTCAATGAGGGAAAACCCGATAAAAGTAAGAATAATTGAAGGTTTGAAATAATAATTAAATTACATTTCCCAGTGATTGGATTTACCTCATAAACTACAGAAGGAACATACATCCTCTGCTCCTAAGTAAATTATACAAATAAGAACTCCAGTGTATTACAGGGCAACTGAGCGTTGTTGTGGTTTAATGAGGTTTCCATTCATTCTTAGTGTTCCACAGAGATTTTAATTTTCATTAATTGAGTCATATGCTTTTGATTTCCAAAAAGTTATTTGTATAGGGATTACTGGACAAAAACCAAGCTGATGCATGTGACATTCCATTATATAGATTGAGCTGTTAACGTGTTTATTTTAACTGGTTTAACACCAGTTTAATTAGCGTTATGACAGTCTCCCACAACTATAGCTTCTGATATCATTGACAGTAATTTCCAAAGGTCAGCAGCTTAGAATTATTTATCTTAAAATCATTTTGATATTGAATAGTTTTTGGGTCCTTGTCAGCAAGTTGTCTTTCAAGATGTGCTCTTAACAATGGAGCTCAGACTTTTAGCAGACTTGCAATGGAGTGTCCCAGCAAATCAACAAATAATTCACAGTTGCTAAAGGTGCATCAGTGTTAGAAGAGTTCATGCAAAATCATCTTGACAACCAGAAGAATTGCTGACAGTACAAACCATCTGGAAGCCGGATCTTGCAATTTTGAAACAATAAAGTTCACACAAACTGACCACCGGACATGCTGCTATCATGGTTTATCTGTGTGTGTGGTTTAATAATGCAAGTGCACTTTCATGGTAGTTCCCAGAGCATACTTCCAGTACGAATCACAGCTGCATTTATGTTCCAGGCCCTTTAAAAGAAAACCATGTTCTTTTTTTGATGAAATACAAACGGACACCAACAAAAAAAACATGCTTTTGGCAACATAACCGATAGAAAAGATAAAATAGGATTTTTTGAAGATTAATTTCACTGGGTTTACAATGTCACTTCCTGAATGCCATTTGTTTCAATGTGTATGTGCTGAATTAGAATCTTCTTTAATGTAAATATCCAATAGATGAGTATGCAAGAAATGATGAATTTGTATGAGCTGAATCAGAGTGTTTCACATGTCTACTCCTTACTAATATTAAAAATGTGAACCAATCATACTGGATATATCATTATGAGATAACACAATGTGGAGATGGAGGAACACAGCGGGCTAGGCAGCATCAGAGGAGCAGGAAAGTTGAAGTTTCGGGTCGGGGTCCTTCTTCAGAAAGAACCGTTTCTGAAGAAGGGTCCCAACCTGAAACATTAACTTTCCTGCACCGCTGATGCTGCCTAGCCCGCTGTGTTCCTCCATCTCCATGCTGTGTTATCTCTGACTCCAGCATCGGCAGTTCTTACTATCTCTGAGGTGTATCATTATTCTCCTTTTCATATTTACAACTGGCATATACCCAAGAGCCCTCAGATGGACTCAAATTATTAGATCTATTTCAAAATGTTACTCAAGGCACATTAATTTAAACTGCAAATTTGGCTGAGAATGCAGGAGAACATCAGTCTTCTGGATCTGCCAAGTAGTTTCATGTTTAATCGCTAGACGAAACCTTGAACTGGAGCTAATTAAAGCTTACAAAATCCCAGAAAACAGACTGTAAACTTTACAGTAAATCTTTTATGGATTCAGAAAATTAATTCAGCTGGCAGAATATTGGTGATTTGAAGTGTCAAATGCATTTTGAATCTAAATTAGTATTCAAATTCTAATTTAGGGTTTAGTGAGTAAGTTGGTGTATTAATTTTAATTTGTGCAGAGCCGCATCATTTACCAACTTTGACAATTTTTAATTTGTTCCTCCCCAAAGAATGCCTTTGCCTTTATAATGGCATTGGGGTACTGTACACAGGTGTCTTGAAGTTTGGCATGACTTGCACAAAGCTATAGAGTTTTCCAAACAAGATAGCAAATGTGGCCAACTTATTTGATCATGGATCTCTTCACAGAATAAGCAAACGATTCCTTTACTTGTGCTGTAAGTAAAGACTAGAGAAGAAGTTACTGTGTATTTGCGGTTGAAAAAGTTTAATAAAAGTATTTGATGCGGTATTGTGAATGGTTTTGATAGAGTAAATGAGGAGAAAAAAATGTTCGAGAGTCACCGCTGGCAATCAGAAGACATGCATTTGTGGTAGCTGGCAGCAAGAGCTGGAGGAAGGATGAAGTAAAATTCATGTATAGTTGACAAAGAAAAACATTTAGATCTAAGAATAAAAAATAGAAAACAAGGCTGGCTGGATCATTCCTCCAAAGAGCTGACACAAATAGATTGGGCTGAATCGCCTCCTTCCGTGCAGCATCATTCTATGGTTCCACTGAATATGCACTCCCATACACTCCAGTTACAATCCTTGTCGATAATTAGGCTGGGTTTTATTTCCAGAACTGCCATCCAGGCTGCCAGCTAATTCCTCATAGATTGGAGAATCTACTCAGGCGCTCCTGGCTGTTGTGATGAGTACCAAACCAAGCCATACCTAACAATATCAGAGGCTTATTTATTTAAAAATTGGGAGCAGTTTTAAATTTTCATTGCCTCGTTGTCTTGGTGATGTTAGGAACTAATTTCACCATCACCCATTTAGCATTGCTGCCTGTGAAATATTCTATACTGACACTTCAACTAGTTTATTACTTACTAACACACTTAACCAGGTTTTCTT
>JAHRHZ010000289.1:34355604-34374642 GCA_024137785.1 Ginglymostoma cirratum | reverse complement strand
GGGTTTAGGCCCGAAACGTCAAGTTTTCCTGCTCCTATGATGCTGCTTGACCTGCTGTGTTCATCCAGCCCCATGCTTGTTATCTCGGATTCTCCAGCATCTGCAGTACCTTTTATCTCTGGGTGATCCCTGTTTGCTTTTGATCTGTGGTAACCTTGTCCTCTTTGCATTCCATCAGGCTTTGCCTGTAGAAACTGTTTAGCCAACTTTATAATGGGCCTAGTTGCTTAGACTGTTGACCAATTGACCACAGCATTACTGCGCAAGGTAAAATTCACCAAATGTGTTGTAATGCCATTGGCCACAGCTCCCTGTTGTGATTACTTTGTAAACCAGTCTGAAGAAACTGGATAAAGAAGAACAGTAGGATAGGTCAATAGGATTAAATGATGATCTTGGAGGAGAAAGAGGTGATAGAAAACCTTGAAGAGTTATAGAGTTATATAGTACGGAAACAGACCCGTTGGCCCAACCCGTCCATGCCAACTAGGTTTACTAAACTAAACTAATGCCATTTGCTTCCATTTGACCCATATCCCCCAAACCTTTCCTATTCATGTACCTATCCAGATGATTTTTAAATGTCGTAATTGTACCTGTCTCTACCACTTCCTGTGGCAGCTCAGTCCATAAATGGACCACACTACGTGTGAAAAAGTTGCCTCAGATCCCTCTTAAATCTTTCCCCTCTCAACTTAAACCTATGCTCTCTGGTTTTGCACTCCCCGACACTGGGAAATAAGACCTTGGCTATTTTCCTTATCTACGTCCTAATGATTTTATAGACGTCTACAAGGTCACATCTCAGCCTCCTACACTCCAGGGAAAGGAGCTTATCCAGTCTCTCCTTATAACTCAAACACCCCCAGTCTTGGTAACATCCTTGTAAACCTTTTTTGTACCCTTTTCAGTTTAATAACCTCCTTCCTATAGCAGGGTGACCAGAATCTTATTCATTGTTGGGCATCATTGATGGGATTGGTGCTCTATTGTGCATTCCTGCTGGTCCTTGAGAATGTGGCAGCAGTTTGATTCAACCAAATGGCTTGTCTTCATTTAATTATTTAAATAATGTAATATTGCTACTGAAAAAATATCTCCAAAGAGAATCTGTCAGGAGACTGAAAACAACTACTGTTGACAGTATTCAAGTCTCAATGATGTATTTTATGGCTGGAATAAACTGTTGAAGTCGTGAGAGACCACCCATCTTTGATCAGATAAGTAAGGGAGTTTAAAGTTGTTGTAAATATAATTTGGGGCAGTGAAGCAGGAGCGTTAATTGGGTCATAAAAAATACTTATTTTAGAGCACAGCAAGCAGCCAAGATTAATGTGTTCTTGGATAATTCTAAGCATTATAAAATTCATAGTCTGATTAATAGTTTAGAAGCAAAGATTCAATTTGGGATGAAATAATTGGACAAAACATTAGTGCCAAGTTCTTTATACATCACCTGGGAGGCAGCTGTGGGATGTTTGATGCTTTGTCCTCAACTTTGTAATGTTGTGCTGATCTCTTCAGTATATGCCTGGTGAAAATCCCTTCCCCATACAAAGTATCAGGCGTGAATTTTTCTTTATGTGCAAGACAAGTTTGTTGTTAGCAGTATCTAGAGGAACTTTATGGAGAACTGGAGCAGATTTGGGCAAAGAATAACAAAGTAATTTTGACAGAGATGTTGGGAATAAAAATGGCCAATTAAAGAACAGCTGGATCTCTGCTGCTTTTGTACTGATACTGATTTTTCAGGCAAACCAACTTACACTAGATTTACTTTAAATATGCAAACTAGAGCTATTGTTATGAAACAAAGAGCTGTTGGAAATCGAAAACAAAAACAGAAGTTGCTGGAGAAACACAGCAGGCCTGGCAGTATCTGTATAGAGAAAGCAGAGTTAACATTTCAAGTCCAATGACCATTCGTCAGAACATTACCTTAGGCTAATGTTCTTCACTACTCACTGCATGTGCCTTAAATGAAATCCTGATAACACGCACTCATTATCCGTCTAGGTTCAGAACATTTAAAGAAGCCAAGTGCTTGCCAGCATGGGTCTCCTCCTACAACTGGCAAAAGAGTATTTTAGCATTGGGTCAAAAATACTAATGAGAATATCTTCAGTGCAAAAAATTACTTCCAGTATATTGGAGAGAAAAAAAGATGAAAAGTTTCTTCAATGTCTTGACCTTCTTGGCTCCTTTACAGATCCCTGAACGATTCACTTTCAACATCAGGCACCTACCCCTAAGGCTGCCTTCTCAGACTTTTCATCAAGACCCTAAACTCCTAACCCCATTCTGGGCCTAACTTCCACTCCCAACAATTAGATGCACACACATGCCTGATTCTGGCATCCAGGACCTAGAACATGACAGTGCCCAACCGTCTAAGGCGCAGCTGCCCCTGGTACTATTGGCACCATATGTCTGCTGACCATTAGATCGATCGACAGCTGAGACAGGATGTCTGTCTGAGTGAGGGTCAGAAATCCTTTCTGCAGTCACTTAACGCTCCTGAGAGCATCAAATGACTGTAGGACCACAATGGTTGGTAAGGATGCATTCTCCAACTCACTTTGGTTCATGAATGGTAAATCTTAACATCTAAAAAAACTTGACCCATATGTTTTGCCCCATAAATTTTCAAATAGAAACAGAAAATGCTTGAAAAAGCCAACAGGTTAGACAGCATCTGTCGATGGAAAAATGATGTTAATGTTCCAGATCAATGGCCTTTCTTCAGAACTTAATCAACTCTGTTTCTATCTTCTCAGACTTGGCCTGAACATCATAAAATTAGAATGAGGAGCAGGAGTAGACAATTCAACTTGTTGAACCTACTCCACTATATGATACAATCATGGCTGATCCCACCTTGGCCTTGATTCCAATTTCCTGCCCACTCCCCATAACATATTCAACATATTACTGATTAACAATATGTCTATCTCTTCCTTATTTTACTCAGTGTCCAGGCATTCACCGCACTCTTGGGTAATGAATTCCACAGATTTATGACTCTTTAAGAGACATAATTTCTCCTCATCTCTGTTTTAAATCTGTTCGCCCTTACTCTAAAGCTATGAGCTGCTGAGTATTTCCAGCATTTTCCAGTTATATTGCAAATGTCCAGCACCAACAGTATTTTATTGGTCTACATGTTTTGATATTGCCTGAAGTACTGATTCAAAGCTGCTCACTCTTTTGAATTTTTTCAATGAGGTCTCTGTTTCATGCAACTCTTCTCAATATTCTTTTTTGCTTTCTGTTGCTGAAAATTCAAAGAAAACACTTATTTGAAATAAGGTGAAATGTGAGAAATAGTCTATGATTAGTATAGGCATGGTTAGGAGGAACTTGAGAGGCACTTTGGTCTTATGATTCTCAAATAATTTTAAAACTAAGGTTTTGCTTATATCATGTCTGTATCTGATCAATAAAGGTTGATCATTCTGGAAAGTCAACACTACATTGTTATTAATTGTCATTTGGTTATGCAGCAAAGTTTAAAAAAATAGAACTGCTGAGAAGAAGAAACATTTTTTCGAAGTTAACTGTCAGTGAACATTAACTTGTGCATTCTCCATAAGGATGTCCCTACCAGTCAGATTCCATTTGAATCAACCCAGCACGCACCTGTCATATGGCATATCTGTTGTTTTCCCGTAAGACCATAAGAAATAGGAACAAGAGTTGAATGTTCAGCCACTCAAGCATGCTCCACAATTGAAATGAATCATTACTGAACTGGTCTTTGCACCTAAGCCTTGATTGGCCTACCGATCAAAATTCTGTTTCAGCCTTAAATATACACACCAATTCTGCCTCCACAGGTCTCTGTGGCAAGGAGTTCCAAAGACTCACAACCCTCTGAGAGAAAAAATTCCTCCTCATCTCTGCCTTAAATTGGTACCACTTTATTTTGAGTCTATGCTCTCTGGTCCTACACTCTCCCATGAGGAAAGCCGTCATCTCATCATTTACCCTGTCAACCTCCTTGAGAATCCTATATGTTTTAATGAGATCACCTCTCACTCTTCTAAATTCCAATCAGTAGATTCCCAACTTGTTTTGCTTTTGCTCATAAGACAATCCTTCCGTACTGAGGATCATCCCAGTAAACCTTCTCTGAACTGCCACCGATGACATGATATCCTTCCTTCAATAAGGTGAACACCACTGTTTTACCTTGGTATTCCTTGCAAGTTGTCCTGGATGAGTGCAAGACAAATGGGTCCAATAAAATGTGTCTTATTTTCAGCATAAATTACATACTGTGAGAATATTGAAATATTATCATGTGACTGTTAGGATGGCAGAAAATGAAATAGATGGGTGTTGTCAGTTTCATTTGTCAAATCATATGTTCCTAGTAATTCAGTGCTTGGCCCATCTCATCGCTTGTACTGAAGATTGCTGTCAATCCTTTCCCATTGCCACTTTCCCACAGTGCAATGTAGTTTTTAAAAAGCTAAGAACTGAAAGTAGAACAAAGTAGAAGCAACAGTAGCATCCAGAAGTATGGAAAAATACAAGATGAAAAAGTTGAAAATAACATAATTACGTCAAAATATTGGTGCTACTTCCACAATGTCTGTCATCTGTCAATGTCAATGTCAGATATCTGTCATCGCTAAAGATGTACAGTGTAGAACCTATGCATCTGAGTAAGCTGCCTTTTATTTGGTGCTCAGTTGGGAGTCTTTTGGTTCAATTGTAATTTATCCAATCATGTGTGAAAATTGAAACTACCTAATCAGCTATAGAAACACACTAGCCTTGAGTGGTTTGCACAGTGCATTTCAGAATGTGAACATTAGCAAGAAAAATTTTAAAAACTATCATTACTAATCGAATGATACAACAGTTCATAAAATTAAACAAGTTATCGAACGGCAGCTCAGGCTAGGGGGCTGAGAATAGTGCACAGTGAAACTCAGAATCCCAATAAACAGAATGACGAGATGCATGAAACCTTGAAAACCTACACTGTATCACTGACCTGCTTGAAGACAGTGAACAGCTCCACGCAGGTTTGCACAATGTGGCCACATTTTCGACCAGCAGAACATGAGAGATCACACAAATTGCAATTGGTTTCAAGACCATGGAACATCTCACTGTTGGATACCAGTTTGTGCAGTTGACTACCACTAATGCCTCTTTCTGAATGCTGAGTCACACAAGCTTATTGTCGGGCAGAATTCAGAACAGATCACATGCTCCCTTCACTCCTTCATTTCACCTTAAACTAAATGGACAATAGTATAAATTTTATACTTGCAACAGCAACGAGAGACAACAATTCAACCCAAAAACTCCCCTCGGCTCCACGTGTGTATTCTGCTTTATAACTGCCTTGGAAAATATTCTGAAGCGTTCTCCTAATTGTTCTGATGATATATCATCAACAGACATGTTGAGTCTGTCTCCACAGAACTGCCTGAGCTGCTGAACTTTTAGTTTATAATTCAGATTTCAGCAATCACAGTATGTTGGTTCTATATTTTGGTGTCTGTCACAGCTCACTGGGTATAATGCTAGAGATTAAGGCTCAATATTTCCACAATGTCCACAAATGTGAAAAATTAATGAAATAATCAAATATCCCAAATTGTCTCTGGCTAACTGCTACCCAGCGCAAAGCCAAACCACAGTAGGTTAATTTATTGTTTATTGTAACACATTTATCAAGAACAGTAAAAGAAAAGGATTTTTAATTTATATTACTTAAACTTCATCCCATTAAAATTCCTACACTCGCGCAAAAATAGACAAAGGACAAATATTATACGCGGAGGAAAAAGTATATTCAGCCGAGCACCATTATATACACCTGTCCAAATTGCAAAACTAGATGAGTTTGTTTCACTCTTCTTTTGATTATTGATCCGACCACAATGTTTTCATTACAGCAATAATTAGTCTCTTGTTCACTGCTTGGATCAAGAATCTTTTCTTTTGGATTTTAGAGTTATTTCTTTAGTGCTTCTGAATGGAGCTTTTTATTTTCCTTTGCGTCTTAGTATTTTCTTTTTTAGCATATAAATGGAGTTTTTCTGTTCTTTTGACTGAAAATTGGACAGAGCAAGTTTACAGGAAAAGGGAAGAGATAGACATTATGATGCGGGAGAGATAGCTGTTCGTGTTGGTGGTGGGGGGGGAAACGTGCTGTGGTGTTATTGTAGCAGAGGGCATGCTGGTTTAAGGGTGACAGGGGTTGAGGTTGGTGAAAGTGTGTGGGGAAGATGTTGCAGGCAGTAGTGAGTGTGTTAGAGCTTGAGCCTTGGAGGAAGTAGATACAGTAGTAGAGACTGAAAGAACTGCAGATGCTGTAAATCAGGAACAAAAACAAAGTTTCTGCAAAAGCTCAACAGGCCTGGCAGCATCTGTGAAGGGAAGAAACAGAGTTAATAGAGTCACCGGACCTAAAACGTTAACTCTGTTTTTACCTTGACAGATGCTGCAAACAGTGGGAGAGACAGTGTGTGAGGTATTGGAGAGAAGATGGTGGATCTTACATTGGCAGAATGAAGGATATCATTGATGTTCTTCCTACAATGCTGAGCATTCCTCCACATCGCTGAGACTACACTAGCTCAGGTGGCAATATTGGACCAGGTTGGCATGGTCTGGTTATATGGCCTCCTCTACAGATTCTCAAGGAATAGGACATCACATTTCTGCAGCACCATGTTCAGCAGGGCCTTCATGCCCCTGCCCACATAGCAGGCTGCCAATATCCTCTTGTCTGCCAGGTCCAGGGCAAATGTGAAGAACCATGCAGTGCAGTTTCAGATTGACAGTATCTGCCGAGATGCTCAACTTGCTTTTCAAGATGCCAGTCTCTCAGCAGGTATCCATTGAGTGGTGATTGTTCTGAGAGCAGTATGTGGTAGCATGGGTGCAGAATCAGTGAGAAATATGTAGGGTAGGTTGTTAATGAGATAAATTTGGTAAGATATGACAAGAATCCCTCCAAACAATCCACTGCATCTTGCACTTAGCCAAAAATTACAAGTCACTTCTTACACTTCCTAATTGTCTCTTGCCAAGATGAACTCAGTTAAACATTATAACATTTAAACAAGCTTACATCTTGATTTGCATCCTATATTATTCGTCTTGACTAGTTGCTTTCCTGAACATAACTTCTCTTTGGGACAAAACAACGCAGGGGTAACTTTCATATCCCATGCAATGAGTCACTGTATATAGATTAAAATAACACCAGCTATTTGATTAACATAAGCTATTAAACCCTCACAGAAAGGTAGCCCAATGAAGGTAAAAGTGCGTAGTGAGAAGTAGGTTATCTGAGAAAGTCCTTTCTTGGAAAGTTGCAATGCTGGCATTGGTCATGATTCAGACAAGTACAGAAACAGAGATTGTTTTCACTATTAGCAAAGTGATAGGTGGGGAGGCATTAATCAGATGTAAGAATCTGTATTACATACTGACAGCCTACAGATGAGTCTAGATAATATACACAAATCCTTGGAGCTTAAAAATAGTCAGATATGGTAAGATTTAATTGCTAGCTTTAGGAAAGGAAAAGTTTGTTTAGATAGAAAAGGCTGTCAGCCTCAACATTTAATCAGAAGAAGAGAGGTCCAATTTGAATTAAGCAATGTGATTTTGACAGGTAGTCTATTGCTGATGTTGAAATGTCTGGTCAAATTTATGTTTCTTTTCATTGTCAAGGATATAAAAATTGTAAGGGGAGATTTATGCAGCGATTTGAATGAAATATTATATTTATAGTCACTGCATTGTGTGTAATGCTTCAAAATATTTGCGTTGAAGAGTGTTTAAGTTAAATTTCTTGAAATGTTTCAATTTGCCTATCACAGGTGGTCATGCTCTTGGTTATCTTTAAAGGGATACAGTTTGTTTCTGATTAGCTGAATAAGTTTCAAACTGGAGAACAATACTGGTGATGTTGATTAACTGTCTCTGAAATTAGTTCTCACTGAAGAAGGCGTGGCCCTACCTCTCAGAGCCTTTCCATAGTGATATAGTTTAGATTTGATGGTTATGGTACAGGAAGGGGTAACTATGAAGTATGACATGTGATGCTGAAGTCGTTAACATTAACATCCTTAAAAGCATTTTAATGAAGAAGGTCCTAGTTTCAGACTTTCTTTGGGAGGAGCAACACAATCTTGAGCTGGCCTTCCCAACAGGAAATTGACAGGATCAGATGAAATGTTCTGATAATATTGGGTGGAATGTGAAGCAAGTATTCAATCTGATCCTGTAAGTTCATGTCCAGTGAGTTATCTTGAAGTAATCCATGATGACTCATTAGGCATTTGTGTGGGCTTTGTGATGTTCTACACAAGTGTGTTCATCCATGCTATTGTAAAACTGTCAAAAGTAAGATAGAAATCTTAGCAAACACTTGGCAAGAAACAGCAACTCCTGGCTTCCAACGACTCCTGGCCTCTGATCGACTCCCAGCCTCTGACAACTCCCAGCCTCAGTGCAGACATGACGAGGGGTGCTCCTGGCCTGGTGTAGCTGCCTACTGGCTTGGCGTAGCAGCTTCCCGGCCTGGTGTGGAGACCTCCTGGCCTGGCATAGTGGACTCTCAGCATGGCAGTCTCTCAGCCTGGTATGGCCTCAGTGTGGTCACCCATTCATGAGGTGATAGAAGAGTGAACTCCCAGCTTCGTGATCCTCAAGGTGAAGCTTGATGTGGTCTGAAGCCAAGACCCAGTGCAGACTGGGGTCTAGGTGCCAACATGGCTTGGGTTGGAAGACCTTTGTTCTGGATTTTTATTTCTGCAATGCTGGACATTTTATTTCTCTATTTTCTAAGATCTTGTAATTAATGAAGCTATACCTAGGTACCCTTGTACCTAAGAATGGTGCTTTAAGTGGTGACAAATAACCTTTTCATTGTATTCATTTCAGTACATATGACAATAAAGCTAATTCAATTCAATTCAGCAAGGCTGAGAATAATTAGTCTGTATGAGACTTTTACATTTTTGTTAACCAATCATGATTAAAACATAACGGACTGAACTCCCCCCATCATTTCACTCTTACTTCTTATGCCACATTTCTAAGAAATAATAATACACATACAGTTTGCAACATTTATCAAAACACCCTTCTGCAAAAGAGCTGCCTGAACTATCTCTCAATGAGTTAAGAAATGTGAAAGAATCTTCTGCAGTAACATAATGAGCGCCTGCCATATGTTTCAAAGATTTAACTTCCTTGTAACTTGAAATATCAGCTGCTATATTTATTTTTCATTGAGAGAAAAGTATTGTATGTATAAAACTATAAATTCTGAATGACAGGCTGTATTTATTTATATGAAGGAATTACATAATATCCAAAGTTTCATCTCAAATTTATATCATGATTTACAACTGCTCATCATTTCCTTGATAATTTCCACGTGTCAGTTCTCTCTCCTTCTGCTGTGAAGGCTTTGATTGCAAACTGAAACAACATGAGCCAGTGCACCTACTGTTTTGTCATCCACATGGCCATGATTCAGGCAATTCCGACATAAGAGGCTAACTAACTAACTACAAAACAGGTATCATCCTGTAAATTACAGACCATGTACTTTAGGAAGAAGACACACAATAGCAATTTGGAATGGTGACATGAACAGGTTTTCTTTTTTTTTAATTAATGGGCACTAATCAAGCACTCCGAATGCAGACCCACCTTTTCTGAACGTCAAAGGCTGCGCTACGCACTGAGAAAAACTTGCTGAGATATTAATAATTACTGTTGAAGCCAATATTATTGTTGCAGTATTCAATAGAAGAACAACAAGCTAATATTGTCCCTAGGCACACAGAAAAAATCCTTTCTATAGCATGCCATGAACCCCGCTGCGCTTTAAGTAATTTATTTAAACTATCAAGAAAAGCTTTCCTCCAATGCATTATGTTACGACATAATTCCATTAAAATCTAAAGCTGTTTTGCTTTTTGTGCTACATTAATAAAATTAGTTAAGCGAATATTTAATTTTCTGGGAAGACATAGCTTAAAGGATTATATTTAATCAAGACACAAGAATTTGAGCATCTTAAAAATTAAATGAATAGCGAGTGTTTATTGCAAGAAGGAAGTAAAACCATTTATATAAATAAAAATTAATCCTATTTAGCTTCTGGTTTATTTTTCTCCTACATCAAATAATGAAATGTAATTAAAAAACATTTAGAATGCTCAATGGTTTCCTTGTAAACATTGATAAATAGGCAAAGGTTCTTCTTGCCAATCCAGATAGTTGCTCCTTTTGTCAAACACGTTTCACATCCACACAAGCTTACAACCACTTCTGATGGTTGCAGACAACATGTGAGTTAAAACTTGTGTGCAGAGTGAGCAAGTAGAGGGCACAGCATTGTGACCATGGAGAGAAGTAGGGAACTAAGTAATTAAATAACTTGTGATTATATTAGTATTGGTTTCAGTACTCAACTCTGAGGAGAAATGCCATTGTTCTCTGAACAGAACTAATGAATAGGGGCTGAAACTGCCTCATCTGTTGGGAGACTAATAGAACTCCTGAGAAAACAAGGGAGAACCAATTGTTGTACCATTTCTGGAAGATTTCTCTTGCATTGTTTTCAAATCTCTCTAGGGCCTCACTCTTCCGTACAACCGTAATGTCCTTTAGTTCCAAAAAATCTTCCAAGATCACTGTATTCCTCCATGTGGTAGGATGCATATATGTATACAGGCAACAGGCGAAATTTTACAGGGGCCTGACAATATGGGTCATGATGAGCAATGTGACAAAACTACACAAGGAAGTGTTTCGTAGTTGTCAGTAATCCTCAGCCAAGTCAAGGAAGATAGCCTTCAGTAAAGGGGTCTCCGCACAGTAAGTCAAGGGCAGCCTCTGATGAGAGTCAATGGGCTTGAGCATGTTTCGTCAGTTGTTCAGGGTGGTCAGTGTCAGGATTCTGTCCTCATAAAGCATGCAGAGCTGAATGTCAAGCAGTCCATCCTCCAGGATGACGCTTTCTGCTCTGTTGTCGGCTACTTTCCCCCAAAAGAGTAAGTGGCAGGTATTAAGGAAGATGAGAGTGTAGCACAATTGTTACGTTTTGGTGCAGGTGGGAAGATGCCCTCAGCAAGTAAGAGGCTGTGCAGAAGTCAACCAAGGATATAGCTGCTGGGGATGAGAGCGAGTGAGGGAAGGGCAGAGCATGTGCCTTGATGGGAGGTGGATAAAGCAGCACAGGTACAGTGAGATAACAAGGTGTGGAGCTGGATGAACACAGCAGGCCAAGCAGCATTTAAGGAGCAGGAAAGCTTGACGTTTTGGGCCTAGACCCTTCATCAGAAATGGGGGAGGGGAAGAGGGTTCTGAAATAAATAGGGACAGAGGGCGAGGCGGATAGAAGATGGATAGAGGAGGGGGTAGGTGGTGAGGAGGCAGACAAGTCAAAGAGGCGGGGATGGAGCCAGTAAAGGTGAGTGTAGATGGGGAGGTAGGGAGGAGATAGGTCAGTCCATGGAGGACGGACAGGTCAAGGGGGCGGGATGAGGTTATTAGATAGGAGATGGGGGTGGGGCTTGAGGTGGGAGGAGGGGATAGGTGAGAGGAAGAGCAGGTTAGGGAGGCAGGGATGAGCTGGGCTGGTTTTGGGATGCGATTGGGGGAGGGGAGATTTTGAAGCTTGTGAAATCCACATTGATACCATTGGGCTGCAGGGTTCCCAGGCTGAATATGATTTGCTGTTCCTGCAACCTTCGGGTGGCATCATTGTGGCATTGCAGGAGGCCCGGAATGGACATGTCGTCTGAGGAATGGGAGGGGGAGTTGAAATGGTTCGCGACTGGGAGGTGCAGTTGTTTGTTGCGAACTGAGCGCAGGTGTTCTGCAAAGCGGTCCCCAAGCCTCCGCTTGGTTTCCCCAATGTCGAGGAGGCCACAACGGGTATAGCGGATGCAGTATACCACATTGGAAGATGTGCAGGTGAACATCTGCTTGATGTGGAAAGTCTTCTTGGGGCCTTGGATTGGGGTGAGGGAGGAGGTGTGGGGGCAGGTGTAGCACTTCCTGCGGTTGCAGGGAAAGGTGCCGGGTGTGGTGGGGCTGGAGGGGAGTGTGGAGCGGACAAGGGAGTCACGGAGAGAGTGGTCCCTCCGGAAAGCAGACAAGGGTGGGGACGGGAAAATGTCTTTGGTGGTGGGGTCGGATTGCAGATGGTGGAAGTGTCGGAAGATGATGCGTTGGATCTGGAGGTTGGTGGGGTGGTACGTGAGGACGAGGGGGATTCTTTTTTGGTTGTTATTGCGGGGACGGGGTGTGAGGGATGAGCTGCGGGAAATACAGGACACACGGTCGAGGGCGTTCTTGACCACTGCGGGCGGGAAGTTGCGGTCCTTGAAGAATGAGGACATCTGAGATGTACAGGAGTCGAAGGCCTCATCCTGGAAGCGGATGCGGCGGAGGCAAAGGGATTGGGAATAGGGGATGGCATTTTTGCAGGAAGGTGGGTGGGAGGAGGTGTATTCTAGGCAGCTGTGGGAGTCGGTGGGCTTGAAATGGATATCGGTTTCTAGGCCTGGACCATCTCAAACACCTCTCTCTCCTTCCTGGACCTCTCTGTCTCCATCTAAACGCCTCGTGCTCCCATGAGGAGCTCGAACAGTTCATCCACTTCACCAACACCTTCCACCCCAACCTGAAGTTCACCTGGACCATCTCTAATACCTCTCTCACTTTCCTGGACCTCTCTGCCTCCATCTAACCGAAACGTCAAGCTTTCCTGCTCCTAAGATGCTGCTTGGCCTGCTGTGTTCATCCAGCTCCACACCTTGTTGTCTCGGATTCTCCAGCATCTGCAGTACCTATTATCACAGGTACAGTGAGTATGAGTTATCGAGATAAGTTTGTGGCACGTACCCTAGAAGAGTGGAGAAGGTCATTGACCTTTCTCCTATGAGGTTGGGCATTCCTCCACACAGCTGAGATGGCACTGGCTTGGTTACAATGACCGGGCTGGTGTGCTCTGGTGTCATGACCTCCTCTGCTTCTCCTGAGGGAATAGGCGTTCTCATCTCTGGAGGACTCCGTCCAATAGCACTTTACCCACAAAGTCTGGCACGAATACCCACTTCTCCCCCATGTCAGGGTCAAATGTCAGCAAACAGGTCAGTCGGCTCTGAGAACATCATGATCTCTTAAAGTTTCCGCTGGTCAATTCCGGCATAAACCAGTTGTTCTACATCTAGCAAGAGGTAAAATGCAGATAAAGTGAGTTGAGAGCAATGCCTTAGGATCAGTGTAGGCCATTAATGAGGCAAATTTAGTAAGATACAGCCAGAGATCTCATTAGACCTAGTGGTGAGAAATCCTCCACGAAACTGAACAAAACTGATTCTGAGCCAAATAAGTAGGATTTGGTCCAAAAGTTTGGGAACAATGTAGAGTGAAGGACTCTACTTCAGTGGCTAGATTAAAAACCTGTCACTTGTAATCTAACAGATTAGATGACAATGGAGAGACTCTGAAGAGAGAAGCAACAGTGTAGAAATTGTGCTAAGTCTAAGTTTTTTTTTTATTCATTTGTGTGAAGTGGGTATCTCTAGCTGGCCAGCATTTCTTGCCCATCCCTATTTGCCCTTGAGAAAATGGTGGTGAGCTGCTTTTTTGAACTGCTGTAGCCCTCCAGCTGTGGGTTGACCCACAATGCCATTAGAGAGGGAATTCCAGGATTTTGACCCAGCGGCAGTGAATGTATGGTGAGAGATTTCAAAGTCAGGATGGTGAGTGGCTTGGAGGGGAACTTGAATATGCTGGTGTTCCCATATGTCTGCTGCCCTTGTCCTTCGAGATGGAAGTGGTCATGGATTTGGAAGGTGCTGTCTGAGGATCTTTGATGAATTTCTGCAGTGCATCTTGGAGATAGTACACACTGCTGCTACTGAGCTTCGGTGATGGAGGGAGTGAAT
The DNA here is from genome assembly GCA_024137785.1 of Ginglymostoma cirratum. Taxonomy (NCBI): domain Eukaryota; kingdom Metazoa; phylum Chordata; class Chondrichthyes; order Orectolobiformes; family Ginglymostomatidae; genus Ginglymostoma; species Ginglymostoma cirratum. The sequence continues at coordinate 34,360,687 of JAHRHZ010000289.1, read as the reverse complement.
TCTTGTGGATGTAATGCCAATCAGGCAGGCTGCTTTGTCCTGGATGGTATCAAGCTTCATGAGTGTTGTTGGAGCTGCACTCATTCAGGCAAGTGGGGTGTATTCCATCACATTCTTGACTTGAGCCTTGTCGATGGTGAACAGGCTTTGAAGAGTCAGGAGGTAAATTACTTGCCTCAGTATTCCCAGCTTCTGGCCTGCTCTTTTAGCCATCGTGTTTATGTGGTGAGTCCGGTTGAGTTTCTGGTCAATAATAACCCCCAGGATACTGATAGTGGGGGATTCAATGATGGTGACACCATTGAATGTCAAGGAGCAGTGGTTGGGTTGTCTCTTATTGGTGATAGCCTGGCATTTGTGAGACGCGAATGTCACTTGGCATTTGCCAGCCCAAGCCTGGATATTGTCCAAATCTTGTTACATTTGAACACAGACGGCTTCACTATCTGAGGAGTCACAAACAGTGTGGAAAATTATGCAGTCATTGGCAAACATCTCCACTTCTGACCTTATTGTGCAGGGAAGGTCATTGATGAAGCATCTAAAGATAGTTGGCCGAGGACACTACCCTGAGGAACTCCTGCAGAGATGACTGACCTCCAACAGCCATGATTATCTTCCTATGTGTCACTTATGTCTCCAACCAGCAGAGAGTTTGCCCCCGATACCCGTTGATTCCAGTTTTGCTTGGGCTCATTAATGCCACACTTGGTTGAATGCAGCCTTGATGTCAAGGGCTGTCACTCTTACCTCACCTCTGGAATTCAGCTGTTTTTTCCATGTTTGAACCAAGGCTGTAATGAGGTTAGGAGCTGAATGGCCCTGATGGAACCCAAACTGGGCTTCACTGAGCAGGTTATTCTGAGCAGGTGCTGCTTAAAGGCACAGTTGATGACGCCTTCCATCACTTTACTGATGATTGAGAGGGGACAAATGGGGTGGTAAATGGCCAGGTTGGATTTGTCCTGCTTTTTGTATCCAGGACATACTTGGGCAATTTCCACAATGTCGGATAGATGCCAGTGTTGTAACTGTACTGGAACAGCTTGGGTAGGGAAGCGGCAAGTTCAGGAGCACAAGTTTTCAGTGCTATTGCTGGAATGTTGACAGGGCCCATAGCCTCTGAGCATCCAGTGTCTCCAACTGTTTCTTGACATCACATGGAGTGAATCAAATTGGCTGAACACTGTAATGCTGGGACCCACCGGAGGAGGCCAAGATGGAGGAGGAGGACCCACCGGAGGAGGCCACTCAGCACTTCTGGCTGAAGGTTGCTGCAAATGCTTCAGCCTTGTCTTTTGCACTGATGTGTTGGGCTCTTCCATCTTTGAGGATGGACATATTTGTGGAGCTTCATCCTCCAGTGTGTTGTTTAATTGTCCGCCCGCCACCATTCATGACTGGATGTGGCGGGAATGCAGAGCTTAGATCTGATCCGTTAGTTGTGAGATCATTTAGCTCTGTCTACCACTTGCTGTTTTTGCCATTTGGCATGAAAGTAGTCCTGTCTGGTGGCTTCACTAGGTTGACACCTCATCTTCAGATATGCCTGGTGCTGCTTCTGGCATGCCCTCCTGCACTCTCCATTGAACCAGGGTTGATCCCCTGGCTTGATGGTAATGGTTGAGTGGGGGACATGCTGGGCCATGAGGTTACAGATTGTGCTGGAATACAATTCTACTGCTGTTGATGGTCCACAGTGCCTCATGGATGCCCAGTCTTGAGTTGCTAGATCTGTGCGAAGTCTGTTCCATTTAGTGTGGAGATAATGCCACGTAACACAATGGAAGTTATTCTCAATGAGAAGGCGGGGCTTCATCTCCACAAGGTCTGTGCAATGGTCAGGCTTATTGAGACTGTCAGAAACAGATGCATCTGCAGCTGGCAGATTGGTAAGATTTTCCCTCTTGTTGGTTCCCTCACCACCTGCTGCAGTCCCAGTCTAGCAGCAATGTCCTTTAAGACCCAACCAGCTTGATCAGTAGTACTACTGCTGAGCAACTTGGTGATGGACATTGAATTCCCCACACAGAGTACATTTTGTGCCCTTGCCATCCCCTGTGCTTCCTCCAAGTGTTGTTCAACATAGAGGAGAACCGATTCACTAGCTGAGGGAGGACGGTATGTGGTAATCAGCAGGAGGTTTCCTTGCCTGTGTTTAACCTGATGCCCTGAGGCTTCATGTGGTCCGAAGTCAATGTTGAAGACTCCCAAAGCAACTCCCTCCCAACTGTATACCACTGTGCCGCCACTTTTATTGCAAAGCCATACCTCAGTCACATATATGGGCAGTTCGATACACGTGTGAGTTGAGGCACACCAATTTTCAGAATGCGGACCTCACCTGTTCTTTGCATAAAAGATGGAAAGTATCGTGATCTGGGTTCCCCACGCCCTCAACAAACTACCTCTTAATAGACACCAGCCTTGAGGAAGTGAGTTCCAGTGTTTCTGGCTAACATGGATAGATAGACCAAGAATGTGCCTAAAGTGGACTTTATATCTTCCATGCTATTGAGGTGTCTTCCTACTAAAATTGCAAGCCGAGGTCAGCAGGAAGTAGAAGGGCTGTGGAAGGCCAGCATGACAACTCTAACAGTGAGTCAGTTGGAATTTGAACACCGTCCACATCTATCAATTGTTCATTTGATGATTCACGCATGACACAAGGCAAATATGCTCCAAAGTATAGTGTAGTGTTGCCCATGAGACTCCATAAATTGAAGATGAATCTCCTGGAGAGCTGCTGCAAATAACATAGGGAAACAAAGTTACAAGGGCATATTTATTCAATTTCTTTGAGCGACACAAATATTTGAAATGGGAAAAAGGCTGTTTTACTGATTGGAGAACTTGAAGGCAGGAAATCACATGGTGAAACCTCCAAGATGACATTTACCCAGAATTTGTAACCTGTGCATGTTGTTGTGATGCATAAAACTATTTCCGGATGCACGATGATACACTGTCAGGGCAGGTGGAACTTGAATCCAAACTTCCTGGCCCAGTAGTGGGAATGCTGCCTCTGTGACGTAGTAACAACTGCCGATGCTGGAGTCAGAGATAACACAGTGTGGAGCTGGAGGAACACGGCAGGCCAGGCAGCATCAGAGGAGCTGGAAAGATGATGTTTGGGTCGGGACCCTTCTTCGGAAACGTCAACTTTTCTGTCCCTCTGATGCTGCCTGGCCTGCTGTGTTCCTCCAGCTCCACGCTGTATATGAGGCCTCTGTGCCTTTTTAAAAAAATTGATTGAATTCAATTTCCATTAGTTGCCCTGGTGGGATTTGAACCCGTGTCCCAGAGAATTAGCCTGGGTCATGACACTGAAAGCCCAGTTACATCACCACTACGCCATAATTTTCCCCCAAATTGTAACATGTGCATGGTGCCTTCACGAGAGACGTTGTGTCTGGAATGATCCCCATCAAATGCTGCAGTACTGGATTTCCAACACAAGAGTCTCTCAGTGAGCTACGTGAAATGCTGGTCTTCTAGTGGCAGAAAGCCGGTACTGCGTGTTTCAACAAATGACATAGCTCCACAGTTTTAACTGGTTATATCACTTGAACCAAGTTTCTCTATTCTGGCCAGAAAGTTCCTGACTTTCCTTGTCATTTTAAAAGATGGCGACAGTGGAGTAGGCAGTGTCTGGACTCTGAGCCTGGAGCTCATCCCCACCCCCTTTTATCCTTTTCTTTCTTCTTTTCTCAAATTTTGTTTTAGCTTTTTTTATTTACTTTTTTTTACGTACCTTCTGGAGAGAGCTTGGTTGTGCAGGTGACAGTATCTGGGTCTGGAGCGTTACAGTGGCTTGGGGCCCAGAGTGGGACTTTGGCGCTCGGCAATATGGCAGCTGGTGAACTGGGTGGAACTCTAGCGGTTAACGGCATTGTGACATTGTTCAGGTGCAGAGTGGTCGACCGCGAGGCAGCTGGCGAGCCTGGACAGTACTCTGGTTGTCTGCGGTGATACAGCAACGTGGAGGAGATCGAGCCCGGTGCCAGGGACAGAACGTGCCCAGTGTGGTGGAAAGATGGAGCCCCATGCAGTGGAACGATTGAGTCCTTGGGGAGTGCGAGCCCTTGTGGGGAAAGCCTGGCATTGAGTGTCTGCAGACCCTTGGCTAAAGAAGGACTGTAATGCTGAACTTTTAACTTTATTTCTTTATTTCTCTACTTTGTACCTAAGATTTTATACCTAGGTAATTTTGTACCTAAAATATGCCAGAAATGGCGACTTCATACACTTTTCACTGCACTCCTGCAGCCCTGTACTTGAGTACACATGACAAATAGGTCTAATTCTAATTCTAATTTTGTGACAATGATGTTTGTAGGGAAACACAGACTTTTACATTGTTACAGAATAAAAACAGCAGCAACTTAGTTGATCGCAAATTTCATTGTTGCTTTGAGGTTGAGGTTGAGGTTTCACTAAGGATTTCCCTTGAGTTGTCCAAACCTTCTTTGGTGAACGAGTATAGATATTGCATGTTCCAATCTTTTCCCTATGACGTTACCAAAGCGATGGCTGAATTTCACATCCCCATAAAAACGTGTCCCCTTGTTAATTTTTTGTAAAAGTAAGAATTTGCATTTATATAATTCCTTTCACAACCTCAGGGTATTCCAATGTGCTTTATAGCCAATTAAGTACCTTTGAAATGTAGTCACTCTTGTAATATACTATAAATGAATCTTGCTAAATTGCTCGTAAAATAACATTGTAATTCCAAGTTAATAAATTGCCTCCTTCCTTAAATGGGCTTGTTCTGTGATTTTTTAAAAAAAGCAGCTGTGATATTGATTAAATGCAATCGTGGAAATCCTGAATCCAAGTCTGAAAAATGTATCTGACTTCAAACAATAGAATTAGACCAATATTTTGCAGTCAGCATTGAGGTTGAATTTGCAGCATACATGAGTTGACATCTAGCCTACCAACGTAACTATGGTAGGAATTTACGATTTCTGGTGTTGTGCTTGCCTCCAGCATAAAATAAACTGATTCACCTGAACAAGCTGAATTCAGGGAATGTAGTCTCGTGAAATTCAGCAGGTTGGGTAGTGAGCCTTTTGGC
>JAHRHZ010000289.1:34329487-34340441 GCA_024137785.1 Ginglymostoma cirratum | reverse complement strand
ATGATGAAGGGTCTAGGCCCGAAGCGTCAAGCTTTCCTGCTCCTATGATGCTGCTTGGCCTGCTGTGTTCATCCAGCTCCACACCTTGTTATCTCGGATTCTCCAGCATCTGCAGTTCCTATTATCTCTACTCACTAACCTGTATGTGCTTGTGCTTGGACAGATCTCTGGTGTAGTTGCTCTTGTTGCTGCCAGGAAGCTGACCATGCTGTTTGTTTCGTCCTGACTTCAGGTTTCATGCCTGTGACCAGATTTTTTGTATAGAAGAGCCCAATATCATTTATACTGCATGACTTGCAAATGTCTTAGGACACAGGCCAACTTTATGTATGTGCAACAGACTATACTTCCCATACATCTTGTTTGCTTCCTGCATCCTCACCCCTGTGCCACAATGTCTGCAAATGGTGTCTTGTGGCTACAATAGGTTCAAATTTTCTCACATGTTATGATCCCAGCTACTAGTATGGTCCCAGCTGAAGATAGTACTGGATTAGCCAAAACCCAGACTGAAATATGGCTTGATAGATTTGATGTTTAATTTCTGCAGTAAATTAACATAGTGGTTGGTCACTGTAGCATTCACATAAGGCTGCAGGTGTTCTTTGACATAGGTTTATTGCACAAAAGAAGGATTTTTTTTAGAAAAGCTGTATGTATATTTCAAATGATATTAGCGGATACTTTAAAACAATGTTTCACCATTTTCCACAAAGCGATCCATTACAGAGACTCAAGACCATAGAAACTATAGGCTCATCTTGACTCTATGTTTCCAGTTAACTGACTCCTTCCAGTTTCTCTTTTTTGAAATGTGGAGACAATTTCATGAATCCTCTTAGAATTTGATGGAATGAACAATAAACAATTCTGATGGCTTAAACATTTTTAATTCTGATGCCAACAACATAAGTAGGAAAATGGATGAGGTCATTTCAGGAGTTAGGAAATTAAAAAAGTAGGACCTGAAGCAGTAACCTCAGGATAACTCCAATGCTTTGTGCGGGTGACCATAAGAACAGGAGATTTGCTTGATTGAATACATAACTGGACAAGTCATGAAGGAGGGAGCATATCAGATTTCTGAGGTATTGGGTCCAGTTCTGGGCACATGCTACCTGTTCAAACTGATGGGTTACATAATTGGGAATAGTGAAATGACAGAAAAGCGAAATGATTACTTTGAGTCATTTTCACTGAGGAAGGTACAAGAAATCTCTCCAAATTAGAGATCCAAGTGACTAGAAAGAATGAGGAGTTGAAGGAAATTAGTATCAGTAAGAAAGTTGTACTGGAGAAATCAACTGGGCTGAAACCTGATACATTTTTGAGATCAGTTATTCTTTTTCCCCGGGTGGCTATAGAGATAGTCAATGCATTGGTGATCATCTTCCAAAATTCCACTGATTCTTGAAGCTGGCAAATGTCACATTGCCCGCACCACCCGGCTCCAATTGAAGAAAAGAACAAGAGAGAAAATAGAAAATGATAGACCAGTTCATCTGGCATCAGTAATAGATTTCAACATTTTTCCTCTCATAACGAATAGGATAAATAGACACTCGGACAATAATGATATTTTTGGATATAGTCAGCTTGAATTTGTGAATGAAAAGTTGTGTTTGATAAACTTATTGCTTTTCATTGCATATGTTACGAAAAATATTGAGAAAGGTGCATCGATGAATGTAGTAAACTTGGATTTTCAGAAGGTTTTTAGTAAGCCCCCTACCATCACAAGAGGCTGGTGAGCAAAATTAAAGCGCATGGGAAAGGAATTGATTATTAATTGATGAAATTAAATGGAGTAATTATTGGCTCACAGCCAGAAAGTAGAGAGTGGGAATAAATGGATCATTCCCCCATTGGCAGACTATGACAAGTGGAGTACTGCAAGGTACTTGGGCCCCAGCTTGTCCACAATATGTATCAATGACTTGAACACAGTGACCAAATGGAGTATTTCCAAACTTGCAGATGACACAAACTTAAACAGGAACAAGGTAGGGGTGGAAGTTAGGATTAGGGTAAAAGTTTGGCGCAACATCATGGGCTGAAGGGCCTGTACTATGCTATACTGTTCTATGTTCTATGTATTGTAAGGAAGGTGTAAAGCGATTTTAGGAGGATGTGGACAGTCTTAGTGAGACAGCAAGGATATGGAAAATGAAATATAATGTGGGAAAATATGAAGGTATCAACTTAAATAAGAGAAACAGATGTGCAAGGCATTTCTTAAATGCTAAGAGGTTAGGAAGTGTATGAAGATGTACGAAGGGAAGTGGGTGAGCTTGTCAATGAGCTGCTGAAGACGAACATGTAGGTGCAGTAAAAGTAAACTATTATGAAGGCATGTCGAATGTTACATTTATTTCAACAGGATTTGAGTGCAGGAGTAGTGAAGTCTTGCTTCAGTTGTCCAGGAGTTTTCTTTTAAGAACATATCTGGTATACAGTATGCAGTTTTGGTTTTCTTATGTTGGAAATGTATTATTGTCAGACGGAGTGCGATGAAAGTTCATCAGGTGAGACTGTTCTATGAAGAGAAATTGGGCAAGCTCAGACTATATTTTCTCAAAATTGAAGAATGAGAGGTGATCTCATTGAAACCTACAAAATACTTAAAGGAATAGACAAGGTGAATGTAGGATCTACATTTTCTCTGGTTGGGGTGTCTAGAAACAGGTGATACAATTAAAAGTAAGGGAATGCTAGTTAGGACTGAGATGAACAGAAATCTTTTATTGGTGTTTTGTGAAGTTTTGGAATTTTCTATCTCTGATGGATGGAAGCTCAATCTTCAAACATATTTAAAGTAGAAACAAGAACAGAAATTGCTGGAGAAGCTCAGCAGTCCTATCAGCATTCGTGAAGAGAAATTAAAGTTAATGTTTTGGGTCTAGTGACTCTTCCTCAGAACTGATTTGTTTCTGATTTACAGCGTTCACATTTCTTTTGGTTTATATTTAAAGTAGCAATTGGTAGATTTCTAATTGAAGTATTTGATCAACCATTATTGTATAAATGGTTGAACAAGTTTAACAGGCTGAATGGCCTTCTCCCATGCCTACTTTCTTACTAACCTGAAGACTTCTGTCCAAAACTTTCCTCACGTAGAATCTTCAAAAACTAGAAGCAAAAATATTGCTGCTGCAGTGATTAGTTTCCTCTGATCTGAAGTGAACCCTGCTAGGAGAGAAATTGAAAAAAAATAATCAAGTCTTAATTCTTCTCAACTAAATGTCTGGTGTTTTCTGAACGGAACTAAAAGATAAAACTAATGGATTAATGCGTTAACACTGCCTATCATAAAGTCAGAAGTATAAACATCTTATTCCAATGATACTTCAGATATTCTCCCAGGTCCTTAATAACAGCCATCTCTTTTCTCGGAATTGGTGCATCAAATCACTGTTCCAGAATGACCTCCTAATCTTTTTAAATGATATCTTCACACATAACCCAAATCCACATGTTTCTCTTTTACAACAATCTAATTTCCAAAAATTATAGTGATATATTTTATACTCTTTTCATCGCAGTTATCTCTAATCAGCAAGTCAATGTTGTGAACTTCCCCTTCTACAAGAGGTGTTTTTGGAACATTACAACAGGAATTGAAGCTATAATTAGTTTCTTACTTGCTCAGACAGCTCAGCCTCTGAAAACGTGCAGACTTTGCCCTTGACAAGGCATTTTATTGCCACAGAAGGCTATGGAGACCAAGTCAGAGAGTACTTAAGGCTGAGATAGATAGGATCTTGATGAGTAAGGGACCAAATGTTATGGGGAGAAGGCAGGAGAATGGGGTTGAGTAAAATATCAGCCTTAATCAAATAGTGAGACAAAAACAATGGGCCGAATGGCCTAATTCTGCTACTATACCAAATGGTCTTACTTACTGATAAACTGATGAATTGATTCTTGTGACTTTTGGCTGTAAGGCATCAGCTCTAGATGGTGTATTCTAAAGTTAACATTTGCGCAAAGCTGGTTTCCCAACATTTCCCATAGTAAATAGGATCTTTCATCCTCTTGAGACAGGCTAGAAGAGTTGACTCTGTGCAAACCCTCATTTCCAATGGTTGTTATTTTCATTGCTTGCCCATTTGATTCTAGAGCTATGAAGCACAGCTTCAATCTTTTTTTAGAAAATGCACAGGAGATTGATTATAGTCCTGCTATTTAAGTTTCCTCTGTGTGAAGTTTCAGCAATCCAGCTACTGTTTCTTTTTTATTTAAATTCTGCTCTGCACTTTTATCTGCTTTACCTAGACCTTCTTTGAATTTCCTTTCATAAATCAAGCACTCAATGCTCGTGTAGTGAAGTATATTCTCATGCTTCAGTTTAAATGTAACTTCTACGCTGCTTCAACTTTTGTCTGAAGCCTTATCCTGCTGGTTTCAAGTTCACATTACTGCCTTTATTTCTTAAGAAAAATCACCAGGGCTGTTTACCACGTCACATTTTTTGTGTTGTTGGTAAGCAGTGCTGCTTAAGTAGCATGGATTCAATTTACTTGAAAGTCTCAGGTAGCTTTATGTCTCATACAGGACTTCACCTGACAAAAGAGTCACACTTTGTAAGCTGGTGACTTCAAATGAACCTATTGGACTATAACCTGGTGTTGTGTGACTTCTGACTTTTTCCACCCCAGCCCAGCACTGGTATATCCACATCGCAGTTTTATTTAACTCAGATTGCAATTTATAATTACAGACAACTAGGTATATAGTCTCCTTCTAGCTTGCTTCTGTAGGATTGCACATGCCATTTGGCCATGACGTCACATCTTGGACCTTGGCTCATTTTATATCCAGGTCTTAAAGTAATAATACAACATTTTCCACTCATCTACCCTAAAATCTTGCCCTCCAGTGTTAGCATTCTACAGGGTTCGTTTCCTCTGTGATAATCTGGTTCACTCCCCTTTCACTCTGAATACTTTGTCACTCAACATCCTCCTTCACGTGGCACCTTTCCATGTAATCACAGAAAGGCCCTTTCAACACCTTTTTCCTCAAGGCTCCAAACATACTTTCCAGTGAAGCAGCATTTCTGTTGTACTTTTTTGAATTTAGTTCACCGTATTTGCTGCTCATAATGTGGTCACCTTTGCATTGATGTGAGCAAATATTGCCTGGAGAAATTTTGCAAAGCAATCACCCATTCTGGTGATAAGAATCACCCCAGTCATTTCAGTATAACATCTTGCTCCGATGCTGATATTTCTTTCCTGTCTCTATTGTAGCATTTCAACTTAACTCGACACAAGCTGGAGAAACAACAGTTTACTTTGCACTTAAGCAATTTACACTTTCAAGACTCAGCATTGAATGAACAACTTCAGAGCATTTTGATTACAACCCATCAATGTCCTTTGTATTTTGTGGCTTTGCATTCAACAGAGTGGATTTATATTCTCCTTTTCACACCTATCATTTACGCCCATGCTATATCTCAATCTCTTCTTTATCACCATTAACACTCCCTTTGTCTTCCACTCTCAAAAGCCTCAAAATCTGCTCCTCAGCAGCATGAAAACCATCATTTTCCATCCCTTTCTTTTCTGAAGGGGAGTTTTTTTTATCAGACTTAAACTGTAAGTCTCTTCAAAGATACTGCCAGACCTTCCGAATGTCTCCAATATTTTCTATTTTCATTCGAATTACTCACGCAGGTTACGAAGGATAAAAATATAACAAATCAAAGGAGGACCAAAACTTTGATGCAAATAGAAGATTTCAAGGTTTAAAACTAAAATCTTCAAAATGAGTTGGAGAGTCTTAACAAAACAAATGTCAAGAAGATTTAAACCACCTTGAGGAATGAGGTTAGTCAGTGGCTAATCTAGAATAAAATTTGACTGTAGCGCATCAAGATAAGCAAATTCTGGAGCAGCAAATGCAATCTGAGAGTTTAACAACACAGACAGGAATAACTGACAATATCACCAATTGTGAAAATCAATGTTACCTTCGTATAAAACCATGAAATTGAAATCTACTTCAGTCACTGGACCCAAAACGTTAACTCTGTTTTTTCCTTCACAGATGCTGCCAGACCTGCTGAGCTTTTCCAGCAACTTTGTTTTTGTTCCTGAAATCTACTTCAGGTTTCTTTTGTAGCCTCCAGTTCTATCAACCTCAACCTGCTAAGGACACTGTTCACTGTGATGGAAGATTCCACAGGGACTTATTAATTTCTCAGTCTCGAGCTCAACCCAGCCATTGCCAGCTGCTGGTATTGCCTGGCCATAAGTCCCAGAAAATGCTTCAAAGAAAGTGATACCAAGAAGGCTCGGTCCAACATTGGTATCCAGGTTTGCGCTGAATTAAGAAGTTGGGAGTTAGGGCTCAGTGTGACACTTCAGTTACATTATTATATGAATTGCATCCTGAGAAACATTATGTGTTTTTGTATCATTAAACAAATGTAAAAATTCAACTGTTGGTCAATTGACTGTGAACAGAATTGAATTCACATTTGCAAAATCTACAATCATATAGTTCAATTTGAATACCTTCAATTTTAAAAAAAAAGTCTAATTCAGCAGAGCAGTGATGTTAGTATCCACATGATGGAATTTTATTGAGGTCCTTACTTTCTCATCAACCTGTTCAGAGATGTCATTACACACCTCTGGAGCAGCTAGGACTTGGATCCATGTCCTCTCCGTGATAGGGTTTACGTTCCAATCCTTTTCTTTTCCATCTCTCTCTTTGGGCTCTATGTCTACCTGTCACTTACTCCTTAGCCCCTCCTCACACCTTATCTTCTGCATAAAAACCAACATTTTCCTAGCTGCCATCAGTTCTGAGGAAATGTCACTGGACTCGAGCCGTTAACCTCTGATTTCTTTCCACAGGTACTGGCAGGCCTGCTGTGCTCTTCCAGCAATTTCTGTTTTTGTTTCTTGAATTCAGGTCTCCTGGCTCTGAGTAAGGGACAAAAAAAATGTAAAATCAAATTCAGCCAATTACAGTCCCAGCAGCAACAAAAACAGACAAGCTCAGCTGGTCTGCCAACATCTGTGAAGAAAAATCAGAATTAACATTTCGGGATCTGGTGACGCTCCCTCAACCCCAGCAGCTTCCTTCAAAGCATCCATCAATCAATGCACTGAACAGGGTGAAGCATGAACTTCTGACTAAAGGTAGTTTTACTCTTAGGTGATGTGCAAAATGTAACTCCATTCCAACCCCGCAATCCCCCCCACCCTTCCCCACACCACTGACAAAAAATGTGGGGATGGTGGGATTGGAATTCAAGAAATGAACCTCCAGCAAACAATAAATCAAAAATTGCAGATGCTAGAAATCTGAAGCAGAAACAGAAATTGCTGGGGAAACTCAGCATCTGCAAGAGAAAGCAAAGTTAATGTTTCGGATCTAGTGACTCTTCCTCAGAACTCAATTTCAAGTTGACTCTGCTTTCTCTCTACAGATGAGCTCTCAATGTTTCTATAAGTGAAGACCATCCACTGTAAAGAATTTACTTTCTTCTCAGGATAAACTTTTCCATGAATGTACTCATTTATTTGGAGCCTATGGTGTAAAGGATTAATGAGCTGGGAACTTTCCACGTTCAATATACTTTCTCCTGTATTACAGAAAAACAGTTATTGTTCTTGCCTAGAGATAGTAAGAACTGCCGATGCTGGAGTCAGAGATAACACAGTGTGGCCAGCTATTTTGCACAAGGGATCCCACAATCAGCAATGAAATGATTCAATCATTTATATGTTTTTAAAATGTTTTAAGGAGAAATTCTTCACGGGATAATGGCTTGCTTTGCTATTTCTCAAAGAGTCAAAGGATTTTTTAGCATTTGTCTCAACAGGCTGTGGAGTGACATGGAATTTTTGTTGCGATGATGTGTTCGAACTATGAACTACCGTGGACACTTTTACTTGTAACACGAAAATACATGATTAGAATTCCAGTGTCATTTGGCTAAGGCACAGACCTTCCCAGTTTTCAAAAAACTCTAGTCTTGAAGTTAAATGATTTTTTGACATCTCTTATATGTCAGAGAAACTTATCATGTCTGATTCTTACACTAGTTAGGATGGGAAGAGGTTTTCTATTCATATCCAATACCCCCAGAAAATAAACACATATACAATTGAAAAACTCTATGTTATTTTTAAAAAACACTGATACAGCCAAAAATGGCTGTGAATGTAAATTAAGTGGCTATCTCGAGAGTGAGAAAGAGAGATGGAAAGGAACATCTAAAGTGTCAGGGAAACTTCAAAGAGCATGGAGAGTGATCTCTTGTGACTCTAAAGGCAACAGGGGGCTGATGACCCCCCTGCGCAAAAGCATGCCACCCATCCCTGCAAATTATGTCTGAAACTGCAGACACCTTTGTGATTTTCCTTTGGAAGGATACACAGGAACAGGGGTTAAAAGGCTATGTTTAACTGTGATGAACTGGAGACTTGTGGGACTGCACACTTTTGACTGTATCCTATCGGTTTCAAACATTAGCGTACTGTGAGTGACATAGTAAAAGGACCACCCTATTGTGATGCAGGGAAATACCTTCTCTCACGCTGAGTGCTGCAAACCAGTTAAAAAAAACTTCAATTGGTCTACAAAACCAAGAATTTCAAATAGAAAATTATCAATGTCAATTCTACTGATAGGCCCACTTCACTGGCTGTAATGTTCAACCATCCACTGTTCGCAAACAGTTCAAAGACTGATTTGAATATTTGTTTCTTTTTTAACTGTTATATTTTTAGACTCACTTCTTATTTCTGATTTTTTTTGTATGCATGCATTGCACTGCTAATTCCTCCCAAGTTTAGTAATCCCGACCCGAAAGGTCAACTTTCTTGCTCCTCTGATTCTGCCTGGCCTGCTGTGTTCCTCCAGCTCCACACTGTGTTATCAACAAGGGAAGGGGTCTTTTTGAAATTAACCATGTTGCAAACAACTGAGGGAATGAGAAAATGAAGAAGGAGGGCCAGTTTGCCCCTCCTCATCCAGGAATTTAACAGTTCGGGGCATCTTGTCTGGAACTGTACTGAATTGGGGGACCTTGCCTGCAGTCTGGTCAGAGCACTTTGTTTATTCCAAAGACATCCTGCTCTGCAATGCAGCACTTTTTTAGGTGTTGGACTGAAGCGTCAGTCTGGAGTACAGTACATGTCTTGCAGTGCTTAAAACAAGAACACCCATTTCTGTCAGCACATAAGGCTGGGCAACTTGTATTTTTCTCAGTTCTGTTCTTGTATTTCACTGTTTTTCCTCTTCTTCAGTGAAGCGACAAAGCATGGTAGAGGCTGGTGCCCAGTGTGAGCCCAGTTGGCAGTCGGTGGCAAAGCGTCAGGTACTGAAGGGATGGTAGGCAGCTACCAGCTGGTGAGTCCGGGTGAAAGTGAGCCGTCGTGAGGAAATCCCAGCGTGGAGCAATTGCAGGGCCCTGGCTTAAGAAAGGACTGTTTTGTTTAACCTTTGAACTTCTAACTTAATTTCTTTATTTTTCTACTCTATACTAAAAAGAACTGTAGTGATTAACTTTTTAACTTATTTCTTTTTTGTTCTATTTTTGGACCTCAGATTTTATACCTTTGCACCGGGAATGGCAACATTGTCCACTTTTCACTGTACTCCTGTACTAGAGTACACGTGACAGTAAAACCTAAATCTATATCTAAAATCTAAAGGAAAGCTGCACACACATATGGGTACGGCTAGAATACTGAATACAAAGAAGGTTCACCAAGCTGATATCAGGTATGAAGAGTCTGTCTCATGAGGAGAGGGTTGAGTCGATTTGGCCTGCACTCAATGTATTATAGAAGGATGAGGGACAAACTTATTGAAATATTCAGGATTCTTACAGGATTTGATATGGTAGATGCAGAGAGGTAGATGCAGGAGAATCTAGGCTGGCATAGTGGCTCAGTGGTTAGCACTGCAGCCTCACAACACCAAGGACCTTGCTTCAATTCCAGCCATGGAGCACTGTCTGTGTGGAGTTTGCACATTCTCCCCGTGTCTACATGGATTTCCTCCGGGTGCTCCAGTTTCCTCCCACAGTCCAAAGATGTGCAGGCTAGGTGGATTTGGCATGGGAAATTCAGGGTTATGGGGGTGGGGGGTGGCAGGGAGATTTCAATGGAATACTCTTCAGAAGGTCATTGTGGTCTCGATGGGCCAAATGGCCTCCTCCCACCCTGTAAGGATTCTATGATTCTAGTAATTAGGTCCTATTTATTGTTAAAAGTTATTATTCTCAGATAGTCCCTAAATCATTATATTCTTTTCTAAGGAAGGGTCACCAGACCCAAAATGTTAACTCTGTTTTCTCCTTCACAGATGCTGCCAGACCTGCTGAGCTTTTCCAGCAACTTTGTTTTTGTTCCTGATATTCTTTTCTGAACCTACTACTATTTAAGGCTAGTCCCTAACATAGGTTCCTTGCCAGCCAATCAGGCAAAAGCATTTATGTGACTTCGCTTTCTGAAAAAAAACGCAAACAAAAACAAAGCACAATGCTCGAATGATCAAAATCCCTGGATTTAAGTCATATTCACTGAGGCTGGCACTACCTCTTCCCCTTTTCAGGGGAGTCCGGACACGTTTTCCATGAGGTCGACAGCAAAATGCCCAGATTAAAATAGTACTTATGGCCTTCATTTGCATCCCATCTGATTCTCTCCTGTCTACTGACTTCTTAGCATCTCAGTCTTATATAAAGAAAATAATGAAAAAAAAATCTAATCACTGGTGACCAGTATTGCATTACAACAGAGAGAATTAATTTCAAGTAAACACACATATCCAGAAACTATGATAACAAGCATGGGGCTGGATGAACACAGCAGGTCAAGCAGCATCATAGGAGCAGGAAAACTTGACGTTTCGGGCCTAAACCCTTCATCAGAAATGGGGGAGGGGAAGAGGGTTCTGAAATAAATAGGGAGAGAGGGGGAGG
>JAHRHZ010000289.1:34281395-34329087 GCA_024137785.1 Ginglymostoma cirratum | reverse complement strand
CCTTGACCTGTCCGTCCTCCCTGGACTGACCTATCTCCTCCCTACCCTCCTACCTACACTCACCTTTACTGGCTCCATCCCCGCCTCTTCGACTTGTCTGCCTCCTCTCCACCTATCCTCTCCTCTATCCATCTTCTATCCGCCTCCCCCTCTCTCCCTATTTATTTCAGAACCCTCTTCCCCTCCCCCATTTCTGATGAAGGGTTTAGGCCCGAAACGTCAAGTTTTCCTGCTCCTATGATGCTGCTTGACCTGCTGTGTTCATCCAGCCCCATCCTTGTTATCTCGGATTCTCCAGCATCTGCAGTACCTTTTATCTCTATCCAGAAACTATTGCAATTTTTAACTTAATGTTGCATATTCATGGAATATGTAATCAGAGCCTATCTTACTAAGGTTCTGCCAAAAGAGAAAATATTTAGTTGAAAGTGCTGCTTCAAAGAGTGATTTCAAGTTGACTTTTTATGGGAAATTGTGTGCAAAATATTTCCACTCTTCCTGCACATTCCCCTCGTGCCTGGGACAAGTAGGACTGGAGTGTAATCGTTTAAGTATTTGTCTCAAGATGACAATGATTTTTCATGATTATAGTGACAACTGACTCAATAGTTCATTCGAGGTGGTGTGATCAAGCTGGGCTTCCTACAGAATTAATTGAATCCATCAAGTGGATGATTGGCAAGTTGAATCTTCCAAAGCAGCATTTCCAACATTGTAACATGTGATTCTCAACTAAGGCAAGTTCCTATAAACACTTCATAAACATTGCATTGATAAGTATAGATGAAACAAGCCATTTAGCCCATCTGGCTCATTTTGAACTAGAATTCTGTTCAATCCTTGCCTCTGTCAGAGCACATAACTACATCTCAATTTTATTTTATTCCAGGACCCAGAGTATCAATCCAGGTACTGAGGATTATTTGTGTGAAGTGATTTAAAAAATCAGTCCTCAACTTGCCTTTTATTCATTTCTGCCTTTGTCTTGCAATCATGGCTGGATTTAAAATAGGGCAGTGAATTAATTGTTAATGTCCCAAGTAGCTCCAACTCAACTCACAAGAACAAATTCTCTCACCGTTACCATATAATACAACAATTTAGCTGCATTGTGCTGAAGACTTGAATGTCTCTCTCTTGTTTCTGCAATCAATATTGGATACTGGTCTCTGTGATTTACTTCATCATTTTGCAAATTTACAGAAATAGTTCAAACTGGCAGACTCAAAAGTGTTTTGCAGTCTGGTAAGCGTGTTGTGAACTCTATCAAGTAGCACTAAAAGAGTTATTAAAAGAATATGAAGTTGGGTTCATGGAACAAGCAATAAGTCTGGTCCTAATTCAACTGGAAGGGCCAATGAAATTGGCTGGTATGTCATCTTTGATCAAAGGTATGCAAATTGAAGAAATTACACCCCCCGCTCCCCTGTATATAAAATTAGTCAACATTTGTGAAATTTCTGAAGAAGGGTCTAGGCCCGAAACGTCAGCCTTCCTGATCCTCTGATGCTGCTTGGCCTGCTGTGTTCATCCAGCTCTACACCGTGTTATCTCAAGCTTGACTTGATTTGGATGTTCATAGATATCGCTGAACTTTCTCATGACTGCTTCAGATGGGTCACCTATGTTCTTAGGGACGGCTGTGGACAAATCACAAGATTATCAATTCAAGGGAAAACCAATGTTTATAATGCATAATGACATGGCCGATTAGATGATGAGTAGATTCTAATTTATTAAGGTGTTTCCACAGTTTCCACCAATTAATGTTGATTAGCAGTTGATTGCCAGACTTTGTTTAAATTTTAAACCAAGTGCATTCTTCACGGCAACTAGAGAAACAAATTTGCTTAATGAACTTGCTGGTTTTTCTGATGTGATAATGGAAAGGGTTAATGAAGGTAATGCAGTTGATGTGGTATACGTAGAGTTACAAAAGATGTTTGATGAAGTGTCACAAACAGGCTTGTCAACAACAATAAAGCCCATACAATAAAAAGCGAGAATGGTATTCATGCACAGTGCACATCACTGGCTAGGGCAGCCTTTATTGTCCATCTCGAATTGCCCTAAAGAAATTAGTGGTGAGTTGCCTTCTTGATTTAGAAGGGTCCTTGTGGTGTAGGTGAACCCATTTTGCTGTTAGAAAAGGAGTGCCAGGGTTTTGACCTTGCGACAGTGAAAGAATAGTGGTAGTCAGATGGTGTGTAGCTTGGAGGGGAACTTGTAGCTGGTGGTGTTCTCATGCACCTGTTGCCCGTGTCCTTACTGGTGGTAGAGCTCATGGGTTTTGAAAATGCTTTTGGAGCACGCTCACTGCTGTGCATCTAGCAGATGATAAGCATGATTGCAACTGTGCATTGGTGACAAAGAATGAATCTACAGCATCCTATTATGAGGTGCTGATCAAGTGACAGTTTTGTCATGGTGTCAAACTTTTTGAGTGCTGTTGAGAGTTGCAGCCATCCAGGCGGAGACAATTATTCCGTCTCACTCCTGATTTGTGCCTTGGAGATGATGACCAGGCTTTGGAACTTAAACGGTGAATTCATTACTTCAGAATACCTAGCCAACCTTGTCAGAGAGTCAAGGACCAGAGGGTGTAACCTCAAAGGAAGAGGTCACCCATTTAAGATCAAGATGAGGAGAATATTGTAAAAGGTAAAATATCTGTGGATACTGTAAATCAGAAACAAAAACAGAAGTTGCTGGAAAAGCTCATCAGGTCTGGCAGCATTTGTGAAGAGAAGTCAGAGTTAACATTTCAGGTCCGGTGAGCCTTCCTCAGAACTGATGGTAGGTAGGAAAATGTCAGTTTATATGCAGAAGGTAGGGTGGGGGGAGGAGTTAGGGAGTAAACAATAGGTGTGATAGAGCCCGAAAGAGAAAGAACAGTTGGACTGACAAAGGAGTGGATAACAATCTAGCTAGGAGGGTGATTAGCTGTTGATGGAGATAGTTAGTGGCTTACAATAGGTAGTGTTTAATGGAAGACTGTGTGATAACAAGGCCTGGTGTGTGGGGTAAGAGGCTAGGACATGGGAGCTGCAAGGTCACCAAGCAGAAAATGAGGTATTGTTCTTCCAGCTTGCACTGAGCTTTGCTGGAACACTGCAGCAAGCCTGAGACAGAGATGTTGGCCAAGGAACAGGGTGGTGTGTTAAAGTGGCAGGCAAATGGAAGCTCAGGGTCTTTTTTACAGGCGGAACATAAATGTTCTGTGAAGCGGTCGCCCAGTCTCCACTTCACTTCCCCAGTGTAGAGGAGACTACATTGTGAGCAGTGAATGCAGTAGATGAGATTGTGAGAAGTGCAGGTAAAGTGCTGCTTCACCTGCAAGGTATATATTTGGGCCCTTGGATACTGAGGAGGGAGGAGGTAAATAAGTAGGTGTTACACCTTTGGTGATTGCAGGGAAAGGTGCCGTGGGGCTGTGGGGGAATGTTGAGAGTGGAAGAATAGTGGACCAAGGTGCCTTGGAGGGAATGGTCACTGCGGAAAGTGGACAAGGGAGGGGAGGGGAATATATGCTTGGTGGTGGCATCTCACTGGAGGTGGTAGAAATGGCAGCTGATGATGCCATGTGGATGCTGGTGGGATGGTAGGTAAGGACAAGGGGAACCCTTTCGCTGTTGCGGGATGTGAAGAGAGGGGGTGAGGGCGGAAGTACGGAAGATGGGTCGGATCCGGTTGAGGGCCTTGTCGACAACAGTGCTGGGGAATCCTCGGTTAAGGAAGAAAGTGGACATTTCGGAGGCTCCCTTGTTGAAGTTGACCTCATGGGAACAGGGAGGATAGAAGGGAGTCTTTACAGAAAGCAGGGTGTGGGGATGTATAGCCTAGGTAGCTATGGGAATCAGTGGGCTTATAGTGGGTATTAGTGGTCAGCCTATCTCCAGAAATGGTAACAGAGATGTCAAGAAAGGGAAGGGAGGAGTCAGAGATAAATCAAGTGAAAGTGAGGGCAAGGTGGAAACTGGAAGAGAAGTAAATGAACTTTTCCAATTCTGGATGAGAGAGGGAAGCAGCACCGATGATATCATTTTTCTTCTTTCCCAGAGGATAGACAATCCTTGAAGTACAGCAGAAGGCTGTAGAGGCTGAGTCGTTAAGTATATTCAAAGTTGAGATCGAAAGATCTTTAATCACTTAGGGAGTTCAAGGTTATGGGCTTAAAGCAGAATTGTGGGGTAGGATTGTCAGAATACCCATAATCTCATTGTATTTCAGAGCAGACTCTATGGACTGAATGCTGTTTCTTCCCCTTCATCTTATGGTCTTATAGCAGAAGGATCCTTGGTTTAACACCTTATCTAAAAACGCCTTTCATTTTACCATGGCAATGGAACTGACTGGGAAGATGTTGATGGAACATACTAACATGTATGAGATTAATGCACAATGAGGAAACAGCAACCTTGTAAAAATATAGACAATAAAATTTATGAAATGTTGTATATTTCCCATGTATTGAATAAACAGATTTGGTGTTTATTGACTCATAAATAACCATTTAATGCTACACATAGGACTCCTAAGTAAGACGTTCTTCTGCAGTGCTTCAAATTCATAACTTAAATAATCCTTTTACAAAATGTACTTCTGGGTTATCTGACATGAGTAAATTTGCTCTGATAAGACAGTAGGTGACAGAATGCAGCCTCAGAATTTTTGTGCCAGTTGGAGCATTTCTGACATACTGACAGTACGGTCACTAAAGAGCAGAAATGGCCGATACTGGACTGACTGGCAATCACCATGTGTGTCTACTTGCTTGAACCATTTAGACCTTGTGTGTACTACAATCTGGGAGCTTCAAGATTGTAACATATCTTGTGAGTGGGATAGAAGTTCTGATTTTAAATGGACATACATAGAATGTACCACACAAAAACAGGCCATTCAGCCTAACCGGTCTATGCTGATATGTCTATGCTCCTCACAAACTTTTTCCTACCTTACTTTGTCAAATCTTGACCACATGTCTTTGCCTCTTTTCTCTGTTATATTTCTCCCTCTAGCTTCTTCTTAACTGCATCCCTGCTATTCACCTCAATAAATTTCTGTGGTAATGAGTTTCAGGTGCTTTCCACTCTTTTGGATAAAGAAGTTTCTCTTGAATTTTCTTATTGGTAATAAGCTGCATTTATTACCTCTAGTTTTGGTCTCCCATATAAGTATTAATCATTTCTCATGTTTAAGGGTTACTGATGCGTCCAGACTTGTCCCACACTATCAGCCATCTCTGTCTGTGTTTTTATTTATGTTACTAGATAATCCCAGTTCTAATATCCATGGCTGAAATTGTTCTGCAGACCAATAATGGAATAACTAGTGCGATGAATATAACACTTACATTTTCATTATTTTCAGTCACTGGTTTCAGGATTGCAGCTGTCCAATTAATGCTTTCAATGGATTTATGCTAGTGACGGAACAACACTTCTGCTACCCAAGTGTAATTTACTTGTCACTCTTACCAGCTAACACATAAGAATGAAGAAATTGGGATTGAACCTAATGTCACCTAATTTGAAGGCTCAAGCGTTAACTTGGTCAGGTAGTACAAAAGCAAGTGATGGAAATGCAGTTGAGCATTGTTTGTTTTGATTTGATAGTAACATGCAATCACAGCACTTGCATTACAGATATTAAACACTGTGCTTAAACTAATCTTGTTGCCACAAGTCATTGTCCATAAATTCCTTTTCCAAAGCAAATAAAATTTACTGCTGAATCCTGCAAACCTGTCCTGCTTAAATGTTTTTAAAGTTTTTTTTTGTAAAAAGGTAAATGGTCTTTCAAAATTGTGCTGATGATCATCTAGTCAAAGGAAACAGCTTTGATCAATTAGCATGAATTATTTTTCCAAAGAGAAATTCTAGTAAAGAGCACAGATAATTTAAATTTAATTCAAACAAGGTGTTCGGTGCTTTTGGTCAGTAGGTTTCTCTCAACAGTACTTCTGCCCTGTGAATCTATATCATCAAAAAGAGCAGAGGAGAAATGTCTTGAGAGCATTATTTTACCTGCAATTCTCCAAGAAGTGAAACACCAGTGCAAATTGAACTTCTATCACTGTCACTGTGGCAAATTGCTGGAATTTCTCACAGAGCAGGAGAATCAACAATTAGCACAAAAACTGCTGTGGCTCAAGAATAAGACATATTACCGATTTCTCTGTATTGAGGGATGTACAAAAATGACAACTTTTCAGTGTTGGTTTTTGCTTTGATGCATCCATTCCCTCATCCAGTACACCACCAATGCTTTTGTAGGTGGATGGGCATGACCAACTGTGCATATACTGCGAAGCAGAGCAGCAGCCGCAAACACCAAATCTGAGAGAAGGTGTGCAATAATCTAAGTGAAAAAATGGGAATTACATGATGTATTTTGTGTCATTTGTTTAAATGGGTTTTTGCAAATTGTCTTTCCACCTGATTGATGCAAAAACTAAATATTAAGGCATTTCTCTAAAATCATTTCACTTATTTACATTTAATCATTGTGCTGACTGGATTATTAAAATTATAATTTTCCTTTGAAGATGATCCTGATTAATGTAAAAGAATCATCATTAACGTTTGTTTCCCTTCGCTTTATTTCTTTAGTCTTTGTGAAAAACATTCTAGAATAAAGATTTCTAAGTTCCCTTGGTAACAAGAAAGTAGTTACTTTTCAAGGTATCTACCATCATCCTTCCTCATGAATTTTATTTCATTTTCTGTTACCATTTGAATTGACATGTCATGTGTTTAGAGGTGCATTTGCAGAAAACTAGTAGCATTGACATGAAGAGATAACAAGGTGTAGAGCTGGATGAACACAGCAGGCCAAGCAGCATCAGAGGAGCAGGAAAGCTGACATTTCGGATCTGGATCCTTCTTCAGAAATTTTCAGGAAACACACGATTTAGTTTGCACCTGAATGGAAACATTGAACATCTAACATACCTTTTTCAGATCCTAAACCAATAAGTTTCTTTGAACATTTCTACCAAAACATGACCACACAAATGTTAATTTGAAAGTTCCCTTTAAATTCTTAGGAGTTTAATTTTCAGCTTGACAAACCTGAAAGATGCTTTTGATGTTGCATCCCATGTATTGTGCAATCTTCACTACTCAGAAACTAACTGTAGAGGTGATGGAACTCTGAAATAAAAGGAAAAGGTGCTGGAAATGTTCAAGAGTTGTGGTGGTGTATGTGAAGAGAAAAACAGAGCAATTTTACAGCTCAATGATGTAAAAAAATTGCCACATCACATGCACAGATCAGGCAGAGTTAATTAGCTCAGATTGAAAAGATTATGTGTTGACTGTAAGAGTAACTATGTTTTGGATATTATCTGGTTGTTGATAGAAAGGTTTTCTTTGGAATCCCATGCAGATAATGTATTGTGATCAGGAGCATGAACTTCAATGTGTGTGCTCTGTTACATATATAACCTAAGGAAGTTGTACAATTATACAAAATCATTGAATAGCCTTGCTTCTCATATTTGATGAAATAGACGCACTTCATTCATCATTCATTTGTGATCTTTCCTTTACTTTACCTACTTGGAGCTTGCAGTTTGTGACACAAGAAACTGTGGCAATTTCCTGTGTTCCCTGCCAGAGGGTAATTGGTGGCAATCCAGGCTTGTGTGTAACTTATGGCATATGGTAGTGAGCATATCTCTGCTGGGATGGAAATGATACAAGAACACTTATCCTGTCAATGCCAACTAATTGGTGTTTTGCTTGCAGAATGTCAGAAATGGTAATCATCTGTCAACATCTAATTTCTTCGCACATTTGTTTCTTGTGTGATTTTAGAGGTGCCAAACTTGAGCATTCGGCACCCATTAAACAACAATTACCAACAATATAGATTTATGACATTATCAGTATAGTTTGAATGATAATGTAGTACTGATGTAATAGTTATGTTTGCATAGTCATGTATTTATATGATAGTGTGCATTACTTACATTACATATAATTCACGGTAAAATGTAAGTCAGCAGATGCTACTGTTACAAATAACAGTCAGTATAAAATGGGAACCTGACGGTGACAACGTTTTCGAGTACCACAATCTCCCGTGCAAAATAGTGCCATCTTTCCTGATGATATATTGGAGCATGTGTTAGACCTGTTGTCCTCCATCACACTGTACAGTGTAGCTACTTGGTTCCTTCTACCCTGTGCAAAAGGTAAGCGAAGAAACTTCTACTATTATATAAATAGAAACAAATATATTAAGTTTACTGGCTTACAGTTCAATCTCAAATGCCGACATTTATAAATTGCCTTTGCTGCGCTTAAAGCATTTTTAGTTCTCAGTGACTGAATTATAACCTTTAAATCACTTAGCTGTATCTAGTATTCTATGGGCTTCCAATGGCATAAAAAGCGTAACATTGCTTTGCAATAGAAATGCTATGGCACCCAGATCAATGAATGATGAGGGTTTCAAATGTGAAATAGGAAAAGATATAGAGATCACTAAAACAATGCCATTATGTGTTGTGTTAAATTCACCCAACTATTTTGAACTTTTCTTAATGCCTCCAGGAGGACCATCACAACAGGGTGTAGCTAAAGCACTTGTCAGCAGGAAAGAAGTTCCGTGGGTTTAATCTTAAGAGTAACAGCAAGTGCAGCACAATCTCAGGGTAATTCTTCGAGTTTCTGTTGTTGTAGTGTTATGAGATATGCAAATGATAAGAATGTAACTGATGACATGACTCTGAGATCAGTAGGAGAGAAGAATCAGACTAGAAGGAGCATGTAGAATGAACAGTCTTGGACACTACACTGGATAGCAGTATTCAATCATTTGTAATGTGCAGATGTAAATAAAGGTTATTACAATATATTTGGAGTGGAAGAACCTTACTTAAAAGATAAGGATCTAGCGGCGTCAGACACAATAGCCAAAAGAAATGCATGACGAGCATCTCAGTGTCCAGGCGGTAGTGTTAGCTTCAAGTACAAGAAGAAAACATGGTGGCACATAGGGGAAAAGAATGTCTCCAGAGCTAGGACGTGAAGTTACAAGAGAATCAAATCACAGGACACAACTGAAAGGGGGAGACGCTAAAGGCAAGATAGGCCCTCTGAAGACTTCAAAGCCACAGATGAACAATGTAAGAAACCTCCAAAGGCAGGAACTATGGACCTTGGAAGCTTTCAAAGTATGAAGCTGGAAAAAGAGAAGGCCAAGAAAAGAACCACTGAATCCAAACCACGAGCTTTCAATAATATGGAGAGTAAACAGAAAAGTTTGACAGTAAGAAAGAAAACCCAACCGCTCACCCAAGTCAGTAAGATGCAAATTTCCAGAGGGAACACATCTTCAGTAGAGAATCTGCCATTATCACAGCCATTCGATAATGCAGAAAATCCACACAAAGTTAGAACTGGGAGATTTGAAACTGGCAGTTTCAGAATTACAAAACTGTTTCAGGCTTATGCCGAATGGAGCAGTGGCATCAAGTCAGCATATATTTATCTTCTTGAGGCGATGACGTTCTGTCATGACAAATCATTGAAGAAAGTACTGTGGAGTATGGTGCAATAATTAAAACATTTGATGCATAATTTAGCCTCAAAAGAAATTTAGAAACAGTGATGTCAGTGTTTAGGAGAATTAATGGAAATTGTTTTAATGGATTTACATTGAACAGCAGGATGTTACAGGAACAAAGCTTTAAAAGGTGGATTAATTTGAGACTATATGCTGGTTTCTGTGAGAGATAAAGAGTTGTCAGAGCTTCTCCAATCTAAGGAGAATTTAACATCGGAACAGAGAGTACGGTTCAGTACATGAACAGAATTCAGGGCGCAAAACGGGTCAATTCTACAAAGAAACATTCAGATAATATCTGACCAGGTTGGATTGGTAGGTCCCAAAATGGTGTTGTATTTCTCCTGAAGAGTCACCAAAATGCCCAAAAAGCGCAAATCAATATTATTGACCATATTGAGTTGTGGGTCAAAACAAAATCACAAACACAAAGAATATCTAGCAGTGGCAGCTAAGTGATATGGCGTGACCAGCAAGAAAGTTTTTTCAAAAAAAAAAGTTGCACCTTCATCACCACAAACACAAAGAAAATGTTTTGTTTAAAGAAATTGAAATCATACAACTGGGAAAAAAAATTCAACAATTTAAAGATATGGAACAAAAGATGAAGATAGCATTCCTAGGTGAAGTCAAAGAGAGTCAAGACAGATTGTGGACCATCAGCTTGAAGGCACAAATGTTTGAAACAGAGTTTAGACTCAAAGCAAGACCAACTGTTTCAATGTTGGCAGATAACTTTTCATCATTGAATACTGTGAGAGGCAGAGCGAGAAACATAAAACTCCAAGATCCAAGAGTATAACTCTTCAGGTATGTGGACAAATCAAGGAGATGTCAGTGAGGTACTCTACACTGAAGAATTAAAATTGTTCATTGTCAAGCAGAAATGCACGTAAATATCTAGGCTTCTTAGAGAGATTGGAAGCAGCATTTCATAATGAAAAGGGGAGAAAATTTTGTCAAGAATTTCCAGTACTATTTAAAGACTTATGCAAATAAAAGCAAGAATATAACGTTATCCTACAAGAATACATTAAACCCATTTGTTTGTACACAGCCAGGAAAATTCCTTGTCCTTTGTTGAGAAGGGTAGAAATTCAGTCAGACAGTATGATTGGAAGTGGATCACACTGCCATTGACAGAATTGACACAGTGGTGCTTAGACCTGGCTACTTCTCCCAACACAAGTGGAGAAATAAGACTAAGTGGATTACTCAGTTATATATAAATAACAAAGAGAAATCTGCCCAATTTCTTTAGGTGATTGATAGTTTGGCACAATTGGCAGCAAGCAAGTTTTTCACAAAACTGGATTCTACAATGAGTATTGCAGATAGCCCTAAAACATGAATCAAGATTGCTGAATGTATTTATTACACCACTTGGATTGTATTGTTTCAACTGTCTGTTATTTAGGATCTCCTCTACACCAGTGATTTTCCAAATAACAATGTCTAGAAGTGCGCACCAGACATTGTACAGGATAGATTCGGTATGGAATAGGACACACACTTCATGCAAATGGTATGAATGTCAAAAGCAATGCAACAAACCCTATCAAACAATGCCTACAATCTTGTATCCAAGATTCTGTACCCAGGAACCTGTGTACCTAAAATGGCACCATAGGTGGCAACTTGTAAACTTTTCATTGTACTCATGTGAGTACATGTGAAAATAAATCTAATTCAATTCAATTCAATTCAATTCACAATATTCCACGGTTCTGATTGCAAAACAGGCAATTGTTAGCATCTGTCTGTAGGTATAGTGTGAAAGAAATAGGGGTGAATTAAAATGAAAAAGAGATGGGAATGCAGTACTTGCTAATCTTTTTAAAAGTAGAGAACCATGAAAATCTGCTCGGCTAATTGGAATTATTATTTATGAATACGTGAAATTTCACAAAGCCTTCCAAAAAGTTAATCACTGTGTACGTGCATTAGCAAGATTGAAAAGCTGCAGTTCTGTCATTGATAAATAGTCTCATTTTTTGTGGAACATTTCGCATGATGGACATTGTATGAGTGGTTTGGCTCGATGATGTTTAAACACATTTACGTGGGCTTCTAAAATGGATTTTATCGCCTAGATATAAATCCTTAAATCGGTGTTGATCTTTCGTAGTTGAATACATACAAGTCTTTATTCGATATTGCCTGGAGTCAAGTACTTGATCAAAATCTGCGTGGAGCTGTTTTAAATCAATCTGAGTACCTGCTGTATCCCTATATTGGTCATAGTCACACTTCTCATCTACATCATCTGGGTTGCCTGAAGTGACAAAATCTATTGGTAGGCAGTAAGCTTTGTTCAGAATTGTTGGGACAGGAAGAATGCTTCTAGGCTTCATAACTAGTGTACACAGAAAAACATCAAATATTTCTCAACATGCTACAAAGTAGTGATCCTGGTAAGGGCTTCAAATGACCTTTCAATGTCAATAACTGCCATTTATGACCATCCATGAAATCAACAAGTTGGATTTCTGCAAGGTTTTAGTGCAAGGTATCATATTATTTGTCACAAAATGTTTGGGTTTTCGAATTAACTTCTGATAACTGTCACCACTGCTCCACAAATAATGAATTCCAAATTTGAATTAAAGCCAATAAAACAACAGCAAATGACATTATTGGTAAAATGCTGTTTTGTTGAGCTGAATTTCCTTGTTTAAGGTAGAATTGTTGGAGCTAACAGCACTTTTGGAGATCATTTGGGCCATCGTTGGATCATTGACGTGGCACGGTGGCTCAGTGGTTAGCAGTGCTGTCTCACAGTGCCAGGTGCCTGCATTCGATTCCACGCTCGGGTGGCTGTCTGTGTGGAGTTCACGCATTCTCACCATGTCTGTGTGGGGTTCCTCTGGATGGTCCAGTTTCTTCCTACAGACCAAACATGTGCAGGTTAGATGGATTGGCCTTACAAAATTACCCATAGCGTCCAGGGAAGTATAGGCTAGGTAGATTACCCATGGGAAATACAGGTTTACAAGGATAGGATGGTTTTGGGTGGGATGCCCTTCAAAGGTTCGGTGTGGACTCAATGGGCCAAATAGCTTGCTTCCACACATTGGTTTCTATGATTCTGTTATACCTGTTTGTTTGAAGTAGTTATCCAATTATTCCCCTGCCATTTTTTTTATCCCATAACACTGTAAATGTTTCTTCAATAGGGCAACATTTCAGATTACTGTTTGTGTTGTCACAAGGAACACATTAAATTGGTGCTTCCATCATAGGCCAGAAATGGAGTGTGTACTATTCACATTATTTATCAGTTGCAGATCAGTTTTGGAGGAGAAGAAATCATGTCTCCCTGATGCCAATTAAGGTAAGTCCTTTTGAAAATTATTGCCTAACAGAAATAATTCAAATGCTCTGCCATTATTGCAGGTTTGTTTCTTTTGAAATGTGGAATGAGGAATAATTCCTGTAACTATGGTTTAATTGATGCAAGACGTGCAAAAGTTTGGAAGTGGTGTACCACTGGGATTAGTGCGGGGCCACTGTTGGGTTTGTCATTTATATGGATGACTTTGACTTGGGAATTAAAAATATAATTACAAAATTTATAGGCAACACTAAATCCCTTTCTCATTTATCGAACCGTAGGAACACATCTTTCTACTTCTTTTTCTGTCATGTGATTATCTACCTTCCACTTAGATGAATCTACATTTGTCGCTTCCATAAGCCTTGTAGCAGTATCCAGTGGACAATCACTCTGAGGCTAAGGTATTTCTTCTGCATGTCCTACTGGATGTTTTTAACAACCATTTTATATTTAAACAGAAATCCCCTTCTCTATATTTAATCTTCAAACCCTTCCACAAATTTAAAGACTGCTCTCTGGTCACTGCTCAATACTTTTCTTTCAATCTTTAATGATAGGTATAATCTCTCAATTCAGTATATTCCAGTATATCTTTTTTGCAGCTTCTCTTGTGCCTGCTTAACACACTGTTCAATGCACAACACTCCTGTCACTCTTTCACCAGCCTATCAATATGTAATCATGGTTCATGTCGAACAATCATTGCTTCATCTCACCTACAAACGCTTAACATTCACAAGTGCAAGCCTTGCACCAACAAATCATAGCTCACACTTAGCTCTATCTGGTCGAGGATGACAGCCACATCACTGGAGATCATTCTGTCTGACTCACTTCAGTCTCTTGGGCAGGGCAAAATGGCATATAACTGGAGGCAACAGGAACTAACTGGAAAGAAACCAGAAGAGCTGGAAATCCTCGCTTTAATGATGGAAACAGTAGCCATCACTGGGGCCAGGGCTGCAAACACTACAGATGTTCTCATGTTCATACCTAAACTGCGTTGTCAGTCTCCACTTCCCTATTATCCTACAGTCTCTTCTGGCTTATAAATGACAGATGAAGTAAACATGCAACTCTGATATTCTCCAGCTCCTCAACTCTATTTTTGTACCTTTCTCCTTTCAGGTATCCAGACACTTTAACCTGGGCAGGAATTGATGGAAGACCAAGTGGCTTTGGGGTTTATGTTTTGAGTTTAAAAGAATGCTGGATGGTTAAACTTGGTACAGATTGAAAAATGAAAGGATGTCAGTTATCTGCTACTTGCTGTGCTAATTGTGCATGTAAGCTTGTTCCATAAGTCTATTCAAATGATGCCTGGAGTT
Organism: Ginglymostoma cirratum; assembly: GCA_024137785.1. Taxonomy (NCBI): domain Eukaryota; kingdom Metazoa; phylum Chordata; class Chondrichthyes; order Orectolobiformes; family Ginglymostomatidae; genus Ginglymostoma; species Ginglymostoma cirratum. Next base: position 34,314,843 of record JAHRHZ010000289.1, on the reverse strand, counting down.
TGGAAGCAGAATAATTAGTAAAGTCTTAAAGATGGATTAGTAAAAAGTTCAGGTCAATGCAACTCCTACATCTACGGTTTACCAAAAGACAGCTTTATTTGTACAGTACTCCTAATGTAACAAACATACTTGACGTCCTTACAAGAAATATAATTTACTTTCTGCAATTTTTACCATGACCTTTCCGTGAATCACGTTTCACAAATGCAGATTACTGAAGGTTAGATTTGTTTTTGCTGTAAGTTGGTGATTTAAGATATGATGATTTTTGCTGCTCAACTACCTCAACTTTTTTTTCCTATCGGGACATTTGTTTAAAGATCTAGTGTGAACAGGATATGATGTTTTCAGGTACTTTTGCATTTTTGTTCACAGGGAAGGTGCATTAGGATGAAATTAATAACACAATAATCCCTGAAATGGTAAACTGGAGGAGAGTATAAAATTTTTACATTGGCTTTGTGGAAGAAAGTTTAACAGGATTTCTCTGCTGTACCATTGAGTATGTTGGAAAAAAAACTGCAGCAAGTTTAACTTTGTTGAAGAAATTTGTTTGTGTGAGATTTTACAGAAACAAGCGTCTAGTTTCCAACATACTGTGCTGCGAAATAACACATTGCTGTATTGTTGACAGTCTTATTTCTCCACTGTTGGAAATCTTTGCCCACAAAAGAGGAACCATTGATAAGACAATGAACAAAATTAATTGCCTCGCTTAAGACTTGGAAAGGGGAGAGTATGTAGCTGTGTGGTGATGTGGAAGGTGTCTGTCATGCCCATGTCGATCTTGATGTAAAAGCTGGAGGCATAGGTTTTGAAGGTGTTAATATAACCTCCCAGGATGCTATCTTGCCTTGTGAAGTCCAGCGTCATGGATGCTGATAGATACTATCTAAAGCCTTTTTGAAATCAATGAAATTGATAATAAGTGCCAACTGATGTTCAAGACTCAGTTCAATAATGCTCCTGAGCATAAAAGGCTGCTTGCAGCGTGATCTGCCACATTAGATACATGCCTGTTCTTCAATAAAGACACCATTACCTCTCCTTTCAATCTCTTGAGGATACTGTGTTGAAGACCTTGCCAGGCTTCGGTGTTATGGCCCTCCAGTTATTGTAGTTGCTGATGTTTCCTCTCTTTGGCAACTTAATGATTACTGCTCATCTCCAATCACTCGGCACATCTTCCTTAGTCTAGATGTTGTTGAACAGGTCTCTGAGCTCTGTTAAAATAGTGTAATTGCCAAAAACAACATTTCAGCAGAGTTTCAACCGCTCTGCTGGCATCTCATTGATACCAGGTTCTTTAAGTTTTTGATGGTCCTTTGAACTTCTGATCTAGTAATTTCTCTCAGATTGCCATTAACCTATGAAGAGGTATCACAGTCATTGAACCCAGACATGGAATTGAGGATCTCTTCTTGGGGTAGCGTTCCAATTCTCCTACCCCCTTAGCTCTTGTTTGCAAGATATTCCCAGGCAATGGGGGGAGGTAACAGCCTAATGGTGTTATCGATGGATTGTTAATCTAGAGACCCAGGTAATATCCCAGGGACCGAGGTTCAAATCTGGGTTGAAAGGTGGAAATCAAATTCAATCAAAACAGAAAAAAAATCTGGAATTAAGAATCTAATTATAACCATGAATCCATTGTCAATTGTTTGGGAAAAACTCATATCTGGTTCACTAATGCCCTTTATGAAGGAAACTGTTAATGTCGCTTGGTCTGGATGACATGTGACTCCAAATGTACAGCAATCTTGTTAGCTTTGAATTGCCCTCTGGCATGGGCAATAAATGTTAGCCTAGCCAGTGATGTGTCATCCCACAAATGAATAAAAAAAAAATTCTACATTGTCAGATAGATGTCAGTGCTGGAGCTGCATTGAAATATCCTGGCTATGGGCATGGCTTATACTGGAGCTCAAGTCTTCAGGACTATTGTTTGGATGTTGTCAGGGCTTGTAGCCTTCTCAATAGTTGATCTCCTGGCTTGATTTCACTTATTTTCAACTACAGTTTAAAAGCCAAACACCAAACACTACTTCCTGGTTTATCCTTCGTTCATCTAACTTTTCCCACCCAGTTTAACTCTTCATTTGAGATTCTCGATAACAAACATGTCTCCTGCATTTCACTTGTAAATTCACTGGACTAGTGAATTTTCACTGCCCAAAAGTGTGTGCACAATATTGGAGTGTATAATATTACACGTTATAGAAACAATTTAAGCCCTCTTTGACTGATTTTAAAGTAAGGTAGCTGTTCCAAAAACTTAAGATTTCAAAGCACATATAATGGGCATTATTATGAATAATTTAATTTCAATAAACTGCATTACAAAGAACAATTCATCACTTCAACAACATACAGTTTCTTCGGTGAAGTGACTTTAATTTTGTTGTGCAAATCTTTAATGTGATTGCTGCTGTTTTGTGCATCATACAAAAGCTTTGTGTGCTCTATTTTATCATATGCATTTACTTCTCTTCAATGTGAGGGTGAATTAACCAGAATATTATATTTCACCTAATACACGGCAAAAGTCTTTCTTTCTGTCACCGGCTGGTATAATAATGCATTAGTAGATCTACCTGGACATCTCTGTTCCAGCATTCAAATTTATATTCACAGTTGATCTAATTGTCTTCTGTGGCATTGCACTAGTACCATTACCATAAAAGGTTTCAGTCCATTACCTCTATCTGTCAAGAGCTGTTGCTGAACACTGTTAATCTCATACAGTGTCACTGCATACAAATCATGTCGAATAAGTGAATCATGCGTTGATCCAGGAAATTTGGAGTAATGAGCGTGACATTTGATCATCATCACCAAATTGCCTGTTCATCAGGTAGAATCTCCTCGGTTTACTTGGAGTAGGGATCTTTCAGATTATGCACCTTCGTTTGTGTATGATCAAACACAGATCACCGTTCTGTGAAATAAAATACCTCCAAATAAAAGACACCCTGATTTTCATTATTAAACATTCAAAATGACCACATCACCATGAGTAACATGAAAATAATCTTTTAGTGCACTGCAGTCAAAGTCAGCATTTCTTGACAAAATTAGTGAGAAAACACCAATAAACTAAAGGGTGTGTGACTATTTTAGTTCCCTGAGTGGCCGTCTCCCTTGCCTGTACAAAATGTTTGATACTCAGCAATACCAAATGAACTGACATTGTTTATTGATCAATTGAATGTGGAACGTATATTTGAGGAACACATAGACTTCTTGTCTGAGTATACTGTAACAGTTGAATTGTCATGAGAGTTCAGACTTGAATAGAATGAATAATGATGATGACAAGGGTACAATTTTCAAGCCAATTTTTGTGAATAATATTTGAAAGTCACAGGGATACGAACAGTAGGCTGATAACTGACATAGAGGTGAATAATATCATAGAATCATTGTTGTTACAGTATAGGATAAGACATTTTGGCCCACAATGTCTGTGTCAGCTCTCCAATTAGGCATAATTCAATGAAATGACCGATCAATGAAAAAACAAAATTGCCTACTGAGTTCTTTCAATTCAATCATTGTTTTCATTTCATAAATTTCCCACAGAGGCCAAATCCTCCAATCCAGTTTGCATCACCATTTTTAGCTGAAGGGCAGCTGGCCTCTTGCATCTGTTCTCTGTTGAGCTTTAAACGGAGATGAAGTATTGATACATCCACTTGCTTGATGATACCCACAAATCTAAATGTATATCTTCTTCACAATCCTCAGCCTTGCCTCTCAAACTGTAATTTAAGCCATAGTGAAAAACACACTTACAACAACAACAATAACAAAAATAAAGTTACTGGAAAAGCTCGGCAGGTCTGGCAGCATCTGTGAAGGGAAAGACAGAGTTAACATTTCGGGTTTGGTGACCCTTCCTCAGAACCCACTGAGAAAAACACACTGCTATCTTTCAACCCTCCCCTCTGTATTTAGCCGAAATGAGAATAGTCACAGTTGTATCAAATGGTGGAACAGAGTCGAGTTGCTGAATTAGAGATAATAGGTACTGCAGAAGCTGGAGAATCCGAGATAACAAGGTGTGGAGCTGGATGAACACAGCAGGCCAAGCAGCATCATAGGAGCAGGAAAGCTTGACGTTTCGGGCCCAGACCCTTCATCAGCATTTCTGAAACATCAAGCTTTCCTGCTCCTATGATGCTGCTTGGCCTGCTGTGTTCATCTAGCTCCACACCTTGTTATCTCGAGTTGCTGAATTGCCTATTCCTGCTCTTATTTTTATGTTCTAATTCATAGCAATACCAACACATTCCACCAATCTCGGCTTTAACCCAACCAGTAAATAAATGTATAGGGTTAGATATTATCCACACAATATAATACCCTAGTGTCTGTTTACACCTGGAGTACTAAACCGATGCCAGGGGGAAATTTATATAACTTCTGACACGTTTCCCAGCAATTCTAGAAAGTCTGCATTATCATTCACATCACGTCTAGGAAAGGTATCCTTGATTAGCTGCAGAAAAAACTGGTTACTGTGTAATATACATATCCAGCTGTCCAACAAGAAACAAAGCAAAGGTTTGTATTTCTTATACATCTCGCAACATATGCTGTCAACCTGAGGTGATAAGGGATTAGTTACTCCCAACATGGTCAACTCTGTCAGTGATTGAAGCAGATTAACCATCTATGCTTTCAGTCTTGTGACTAACCCAGGTTTTTTTCAGATGCTGATTGTCCTCAGGGATGGCATCCTTATGATTTGCTTTAAAAGGTGATTGTGAATGGTTACGAGACCTGCAGATTTTTCACATGATTGAAAAGGATCACACAGGTGGATCCTGTTTCAAAGGATCTGAGTTCTGAATTCTGAGGAAGGGTCACTGTTAGGTCTGATTTTTTTCCTTCACAGATACTGCCAGACCTGCTGAGCTTTTCCAGCAATTTCTGTTTTTGTTAGTTTTAAAGCATCTGCAGTCCTTTCAGTTTTGATCCTGTTTCAAAGTTTTGTATTCCCATGACCACTAGCACAATGGAGTCAAAGGAAGCTTCAGGGTTTCTGATTCTTCCTGACACTCTCTTGCTGTGGCTAAAGGGGGAATGGGGGTGAATTTAAATTAGGCTTGTCATGTACCTGTTGAGCCTGAGGTAGCCAACTGTTTTTTTTAATCTACTCCTTTCCATTTTCTCCTCTATTCCTTGAGGCTGAAGGGTGCTCCCCAAAATGTGGTGTTTAGATTCCCACTCTGTAAAAATCTTTAAGGTGAAATCAAAGATGGGTCTATTAACAAAATATTCAAAACATGAGGGAATAACTTCACTACTCCACACACACACACAAAAGCACTCAGGAAATTAAGGAGAGGAAAGAAATCATAAACTACATGTTTTGGTAAACCCTGCATTATAATCTTCCAGAAGTCAGCAACAAATAGTAGCTTCCTCAATGAACTGGGGCTGAGTGTGGTGTTCTTTCCATTCAGCAACTTGGAGCCTGAAATGGAGGTTCCAAGGGAGGCAACCAACTGAATCTGCAGTCCTGCCCACCCTCTGGAGGTCAAACAGCAAGTGGCTTAGAATCTCAGAATTGTATATTTAAGCAGCTTAATCATCTATGCTTTCAGTCTTGTGACTAACTCAGGTTTTTTTCAGATGCTGGTTGTCCATCTAAGTGAGCTAATTTCAAGGTCTTCAGGTGTTCAATGTAGCTTTATTTCTCATTAGAGTTTCCATTGTGAGGTGATAAAAGCATTATTATTTATTTTAAACATAATGGGTCGTGATGACCTTGTTAGTCTAGAGTTGACTGGAACAAGGCACCTCTAGGCCCGGTGTCTCAGCGTTTACTGGAATGTCTGTATAATGCATGAGCTTAAGAAGCTTCTGGAAACATGATCATGTGATCAGTCTTAGCCACTTTATACAAATCCAGCAGGGCTGTATATTTTTAAAAGAAAGATAATTTAAAACTGAAGACATAGATAAGAATATAGTTCTTTTGGACTTTCTTTTATCATGCTCTCTGGCCTGACAGTTTCAATAACCGTCATTATTGATCCCAATAACCTGCTTCCTTCCCCTTTATAATTACTGATTTCTTGGTCATTTCATTTCCTATTGCAAAGGCGAACCATTTTCCACTTAATTAACACTTATGTTCTTACAATGATCGACCTGATAAAATTAGAAAGTGGTCAATATGACTTTACCTTATTCTGCCTTATGTTCATTGCAACAGCATATCAGGCTTTACTGTTGTTAAAATTAGCAACTGAAAAATAATCAATTACAATCAATTCACTCATTTCAATCTGTGTTACAATGTCTTGAATTGGAGCTGACCAGTTTCTTTCCAAGAACAGTGATTTTCTTATTAGCGCCAGACATCCGACAGATTGGTTTCAAATGGTGGACATCAGCTGCAACTGCCCATTTAAAAAGTAGATGCTCCAAAAGTGGACCAAATAGTTTTCCTTGGCAACACATGTGTTTAAATGTTTGGCCAATGAGAAGAAATGGAAAGATTTTAAAGGAATAGCTTGAAAACATAATTTTAGTAAGCTCGCATTATTGTTCACAACACATCTAATAAAGAGCAAAAACAAAGCTCAGCAGGCCTGGCAGCATCTGTGAAGAAAAAATCAGAGTTAACATTTTGGGTCTGATGACACTTCCTCAGAATAGACTTAAGGACAAAGAAGAAGGGCAATACCCAAAATGTTGACTGCTCCTTTCCTCCAGATGCTGCCTGGTCTGCTGTGTTCTTCCAGCCTCCTGTTTGTCTATGTAGAGATATCTTCTATCCCTTTTGGAATAGGTGAACTTTTGTATGTTGCTTAAATATAACCAAACATAACTTTCTTTTATTCATTTTGAATATTTTTCAATATTAACATTTGCTGGTTTGTACTGTTATTATTCTGTCATTTTATACATTAATGACTAATTTTATTTCTCTTCTGCTAGATTTAGAAAAGCCTGTTAAAATATAACATTTATTCACATTTTTAAGTTATGTTCTCAAGGCCCTGTTTCGTTTAACAGCTCATTTGAATAAAAAACAGGCGTAAAAATGTTTGTGCTAAGGCTAAAAAGTGAAAAAAGGAGCCATAAGGCCTATGGCTGCACCAACTTGCTGTCCATTGATTAGACAGATTTATCGCAGTTTCAGATGTTTGGGTATATCCTACAAGGTTGTATTGCTTTCAACTTAGAAGAGACAGTACAGATATAAAGGATAACAGATAAGTGTGTGCATATGTTTAAGTAAAAGGAACTAGGAGCAATTCCAAGGAAGAGTCATATTGGACTCAAAATGTGACCATTGTTTTTCTCTTCATTGATGTTGCTAGACCTGTCGACTTTCTCCAGCAATTTCAGATCTCCAGAACCCTCAGTACATTGCTTTGAATTGGCTTTGGACCATGTCTTCTATCGAAGGAACCATTGCAGATAATGTTAGTTCTAAACTGTGCTTTGCAAACTACAATTTGAACACTCTGTATTAAATTTCACTAATGTTTAACTGAAATCATAATTGGCACTGATATAGAATGAGTTTTGGAACATTATTTATACAGTTCATGGGGAAATTCAAATATATTACACCTCCTCTTTTCTTGATGCTTCATGTTCATTCTCAGATAGAAAATTGTTCAAGTATACTAAGCAAAGATTATGTTGTCAAATGTGCAGAGCACACCGGTGGTTACCTTTTCTGGTTCCAAAATTTTTTACAGATCAATCTAACTTCTGCATTTGAATGCTACTTCCTAAAAATGATCTGCAATTTTAGAATTAATTCAGTCGTAAATCTTGGTAGCGCACATTTGGTGGAAATTCAACCAAAACATGTCAGGGATCTTGCACAAATAAAAAACACTTCTCCTTTCTCCAGCACAGATTAGTATGTTCACACCTGCTTCAATTCATAGTGTACACGCAACAGACAGTGGCACTCAAGTAAATGCAGGCACTATAACAGCAGATGTCAGTGAATTGTTCACATTTGCCAGGTGTCATTGAACATGTAACAGAGCTCCCACTGACATGTGTCCAAGTTGCACAGCAAGGGAGCTAAGTGAATTATCAACAATTGCCTGCTTTGCAGTCAAATCTTGAAAATCAAAAGCAGATAAAATGGCAAACGGTTTCGATTAATTTTACATAAGCTGCTCAAATAAACAAACATGTGGATGATATGCAATCTAATATTATGGGAGGGCAACATTACCAAACTGCTAATGCATAATGCTTAGTTTGCCTGACAGGTGTTGATGTTGATGTTCTAAACACATTATAGGATTGGAGAAACACTGATGCAGCATCTTGTGCACAGTAATAGATTTGACTGCAAAGATACAAATCTATTTGTCAAGGTAGGTTTGTTCTACTTTGAAGTACAGAAGTTTTCTCTAGAAATCACTCAGGGCTAGGTAACAAATCAATAGCCTCTATAACTTTGTTAAATCAGTTTTTGTCCTTGATGCAGTCTGAATAAATCCAACCTAGATTTTTTGTTTTATCCAACATATCTTTTTGCCTGGGGTAACACAACATGGTGATGAAGTCTAATCCGCACTTGTATTAGGGTTGGTAAGATTGCTGGTTTGTCATACTGAATACATGGCGATTTTGTTGTTCGTATTCAAGGTGAGGCATGTCAGTCTTGAATTGAATTGAATATTTTCCCACTGTACTCATCTAATATCAACATCAAAGACACAAAAAAAGCAGCTCAGCTGCAGACTAAAAGAGACCAGTCTTCTCTAGTTTTGCTGGGTTCCAAGGGTATACTTAAGAGATTAAAGATGGAGGCGCAATATTCACTGCTCCAATTAGCCCACAGTGCAAGTGCATGTGGCCTTAGTATCCACTGACATCAAGTGGCGATAGTATTTGAGTAGAAGTCTTATCAAAATTTTGGGATCCCACTGCAATTGTGGCAGGTAAATCCACAGCAAACATTCAGTGAAAAAGTTACTCAGGAAAGGTGGACCTTAATGGAAGTAAACTGAGGATTAACAAAGGGACATTGTGAAAATAAAGCAAACATTAGCTATTACAGAGTTATATAAGGTGAAGCAGTGATTTTTATTCTTAGTTCTGAGCATCTTTTTGGACTGAGTTCACTTGAACAAACCAAAAGCTGAACTACAGCTGCTAAACTGAAATCTGTCATCACCTTCCTTTTATTGCATGCAGCACACTGTGTCCAAACAAATTAAATCATGGCATGAAAGCTGTTAGTACTATCACAGAATGTGTTCTGAAGAAGGGTGGCTGGACTTGAAACATTGACTCCACCTTAATCTCCACAGAAGCTGCTAGACCTGCTGAGTTTCTCCACAATTTTTGTTTTTGTCAAGTGGTCTTAGATTGTATTGTCCCTGTGTCTTCAGCTTGGCTAGTGGAAGGTGGATACTGTTGCACTGGGGACACTGGGGATATCTCTTGTTTGTGACCCCCAGTAATAGAGATCGTCTGCAAACTGCTGCAGTTTGGCTCTTGCCTGAGCAAACTGACTTGTCCAGCTGTCAGGGTATCAGACAAGTGCCTGATGAGGGTGCAGAAACACTGCTGTCTTGCAGCCACTAAAGAATCAAAGTAACCAGGGTAGAGGTGGACAATTTCTTCATTGAACCAGTTGTGAAGGATTACAGTGTGTGAATAAAGTGAAGAACGACATATAAGTGATGCAAATAGACTACCAACATTTATTGACATAAATGCAAAAACTAGGAATGGTCCATTTTTTCTTTCACCATTGCCTCTAAGTCAGAAGATTTGTGGTTGAAGATCGCTCTAAAACTTGAACAAATTCCATAAGCTGACATTTCTAGAGAGGACTGAGTGCTCAATTGTTTGGGTGCCAGCATTCAAATGAGACTAAAGGTTCCTGTTCATTTAGAACATAGAACAATACAGCGCAGAACAGGCCCTTTGGCCCTCAATGTTGCGCCGACCTGTGAACTAATCTAAGCCCATCCCCCTACACTATCCCATCATCATCCATATGCTTATCCAAGGACTGTTTAAATGCCCCTAATGTGGCTGAGTTAACTACATTGGCAGGCAGGGCATTCCATGCCCTTACCGCTCTCTGAGTAAAGAACCTGCCTCTGACATCTGTCTTAAATCTATCACCCCTCAATTTGCAGCTATGCCCCCTCGTACTAGCCGACGTCATCATCCTAGGAAAAAGACTCTCACTGTCCACTGTATCTAATCCTCTGATCATTTTGTAGGTCTCTATTAAATCCCCTCTTAGCCTTCTTCTCTCCAATGAGAACAGACCCAAGTCCCTCAACCTTTCCTCATAAGGCCTTCGCTCCAGACCAGGCAACATCCTGGTAAATCTCCTCTGCACCTTTTTAAACAGTTTATTCATAGGAAGTGGGTGTCACTGGTTAGGGCAGAGTTTATTGCCCATCTAAAATTGTCCAAAAACCAGTTAAGAGTCAACCACATTGTTCTGGATCTGGAGTCACATGCAGGCCAGACAGGAAGGGATAGCAGATACCCCTCCCTGAAGGACACTAGCAAACTAGATGGGTTTTTAAGACAATCAACAGTGGTTTTTATTGTATTTAAATTTTGTCATTTGCCAAGGTGGCATTTTAGCCCGTGACCCTAGTACTTGGCTTGGCTTCATTGCTACTCCAGTTAAAATACCACTACACTAAGTGCTCCCCCACAGAAGAGCAGGAGGTAATGATGAAAATATATTAACGGTCTATCTTTTCACCAATGCTGCCTGTTACTACGCCAAACTTTCAGCATTTGCAGTACTTTTCTTTTGACTTCACTTGTCCTCCTGATTAATATTCATTTCTCATCCAATGGTGCAGCTGTTGCTTATAACTACTCCTGCTGGAGATATGCTGACATTGCGCCACACTTGCTGTTTTGCACCATCCTCACACACCACTGTTGTTACTCTGCAACTTCTCTGTGATATCCATCATTCAACCAGGCCCAAGTAGATGCCTCTTTTTGCTGCCCTCCACATTTGCCCAATTAAAACCAAAACATCCTCCGTAGCTTTTTACCTTAGCTCAGATTATATGCATGTAACATAGACGTGACTTGGGGGGGGGGGAAGGGGGGGCGTTGGTATTTTAGAGTTTGTTCTGTTTTTGCAATTTCTTCACATCTCATGGTTTGTATTTATAAATTTAGCATCTTATCCACACTTCAAAGGCCACTATTTTCTTCCAAAGACCTTTGGCCCATGTCCAAATTTCTGAAGCAGGTAGTAATGTGGAGACAATGCAGCACCTTATGGATGTTTTCCTTGTCACAAGCTTGAATTTTCTTGTCACTCACGCATTCTGCATTGTCACAAAGTTACTTTTCTGGCCGTCTCTCTCCTTTGTCGAATTTCTGAATCACATCTGCTGCTTTCTGTTATAATTTATCTGAAATAAACAAACTTTTCAAGAAATATAATTTAAAAAATGGTTTTTCTGTCTTGCCTCTAATTTCTAAACTGCAATTTTTCTGTTGTTTTCCTTCCTCTATGCAAAGCTCAGGACAGCACGGTGAAAGTTATGATTATATTCACCAAATCGCATGCTGTCCCTCATAATGGTGTGCAGTCCAGTACATTTTATTTAAATTCTCCCACAGATGCTAATTAGAAGTTGCCACACTGAAAATTGCACAACTGAATTATGATAGAGAATTTCTGTCTAATTTCAAAACTAATTTTCCCTTGTGTAACCCCATAACAATATTCTTATATACAACATTCATAAATACAAAATTTGCATTTCATTTCAACAAAAAAAAATCAGTTAACGAATATTGCAAATACAAAAACTGCACTTGTATTTCCCTGCACCGTTCACAGTTTAATATGCTTTCTAGCATAATTTCTTATGAATGAGCTCCCACATACTAAAATTGTACTGGTTTGTCTTCTTATGTATCAGCTTTCTTTACACATTTTGATGAGGAGTATTATGCATGATAAATTACAAAAGTAACTTCTAATTCATTTTCTGCCACTCTCGCTAAAACTGTGAGACTGTGCACCAATTGATATCGTTGGTGCAGCAATGTTTATTTTCCAGCTATGCCAGTTTCTAAAAATATGACTCATGCTTTTGACACATCACTGCTGCAGTATTACACAGTGCTACAGCAGTATGCGATTGAGACTGTAGGTGCAAAGTTTTAATGCAGAGAATCAAAGAGAAATGCACATACCACTAAAAGCACATCTAAAGGGCAGCAGTCTAATGGATGAAGAAAATACTGTGGGGGATTGATTTGCACTAAATTTTATGTAAGAAATCATCAGGGTCTGAAGGGTAATAACTGGGGCAGGTGGAGGAGCAGCTAATAAAGGGATGGTGTGAAGGGTAAAATGGATTTGAGGTGGTGTAAATATTCACGTGAAAAAGCACAGTGACACAGTGACAGGACATTTATGGAGGAAAAGGAGAAAAGCATTTTGTCATGCAGTTTCGTTGTTTTCACATAGTTGTGACATTCCAGTGGCTTGCACCATAGAGACTTACGGAATGTGACATGAGGTAGGCATCATGGATAAGCAAGTTGCACCCTATTTTCACAGCGCACCCACAGTGTGTTCTGGAAGAATTTCACTCAACTTACTCCTGTACCTTTCTGAGAAGTTCAATCGATAAGTATTGATGCCTTTATCACTAGCACAGCTTGCCTAGCTCTCAAGTGTCAACTCCTTAGCAATGGCGGAATGTACAGATAACCAGTTTACAGTGAAAATCAACAAGAATTGACAATACAATATGTACAAGACTGACAGTAGTAACAATGGGTGAACTGCTCCCTTCCGGTATACGGACTCAGACCTTACTAATAATCAATGTGTGCTGTTATCAAAAATATCACAATTCATTGTTATAGTACATTACTATTGATACTATTCCATTGTGATGCCTGCAGTAATTGCTTAAGGCAAGAGAATCACCTGACCATTTTGTCTATTCGGTTAGGAATGCAAAATCTTACATTCTTGGTGGTGTCAATTTAGTTTCCCATCTACCTATAGTTATGAGAATTATATGCTTTTGAGGTCGGTGTTGAGCAGAAATAGTCCTGTGACATTAACCTGGAGAACAGAGGAGAGAACTTGAGGTAGAAGATTCTCACCAACATCAGCAAAAGGGAATGTCATTTAAACTAGGATCATTTTAAACTCGTAGCAGGAATGGAAACTGAATTAGAGTAATTTATGCTTGGAAAGTTGGCCATAAATTTATGAATGGGCAACGTACTCAAGGACTTTGTAAGTGAAATGGAATTCACAGGGGCAAATGATGCTCTTGTAGGGAGTGGTTGAATTCTATAAGTTTTTCGAAAGACAGATTTCAGTGCCTCAGAAGTGGGGGACATTTACAATATCAATCAGCTTTGTGCCAGGGAGGAGGGCTTAATGGTCATCTATATATTGAGGATGACATTATGTAGCAGGGGGTGGACTCTATGAATAAGATAAGTTTGGAGAAGGCAGGAGGGAAAATGTGGGAGAAACTAGCTGTCAACAGAATTAGGGTCCCGACCCAAAACATCAACTTTCCTGCTCCTTTGATGCTGCCTGGCCTGCTGTGTTCCTCCTGCTCCATACTGTGTTGTCTCTGACTCCAGCATCTGCGGTTCTTGCTATCTCTGAACAAAATTATGATGTTTGGCTTGGTAGGCCAGGAGAAAGGGAAGTGTGGTAAAAACAGCTCAATGGATAGTATCAGTAATTACTAGTAGTTGTTGGAGTGTGGTTTGAGGGGGCAAGAATTTAGGAGATGGTTCTGAAGGGAGACAAGCTATCTTAGCCCTTCAAAATGATATTGGATTTGAGATATTTTGTTGCAGGAGAAAAGGATCTTTGATGGATTAAAGACAAGATTTTTGCAAAATCTTGTCATCTTTGGTGGATTAAAGTCAAACCCAGTACTGGCTCACTTTTCTACATCTTGCTTATTATCATAAGTAGTCTTAACTTGCAGTATTTTAAAATCAAAACATTTAATATTAAAAGAGCTTAGAAGAGTGCACTAGTTTGGAAAATAAGAATTCTGAGTAATCATGTGAAACTATTACAGCCAGTAGCAAGAAAAAATAAATTGATTTCCTTTGCTTAGACTTTATTTAAAATTCAGATCCCATAGATCAATTAACAGTAATACAATTGGTTATAATACTTTTGTTTTAATAATGGTGTCTCATGCATCTATCTGTTTAAACTGAACCTCCCAGTTAATGCAGGCTGCAAAACAGGAGCTTCAAATTTCTCTAGTTTCTCCCACGTTCATCTCCTGCCCTTACCAAGGCTATGTTATCTGCGGGATTTACTCGTTGCTCACTTGGCATCATTCCCAAGAACAACTGACCATCAAATTTTCCTCCCTGGCACCATGCTGACTGATATTGTTAATGCCTCCCACATCTCAGGCACTGACATATCTTTTTTAAAACTTGTAATTATTAGCCACTCCGGCAGTCAGGTTTGTTCAGTCTAGCCTTTTAAACATGGTGAGGTAGAGATTTGTTTCCCGTCAGAGAGATTAGAACAAAAGTTAAGTTTCATAAAAGTACATAGTAATCTGGTATGTTGTTAGAAAGCATATACCAGCATTTACTTTTGTATTGCTACAGTTCTTTTATAATTATTTCCTGTGCATGTTTCAAACTAAACTGATACTCAAGATGGGACTCACTAAGTTAAATCAGTAATATTGAATGAACACCTTGGGGTCCAATAGATACCTTCCTTGTGTCATGTTAATATCATCATCAGAGATAATATCATGATTGTGGAAGCTGTCTGCTCACATTCTCGCTATGAGCTTTATCAGAAGTATAGTCAGAGAGATCTTCTGAGTTTGAAAAGGATACATTCAAGCCAGAGCTCATAGCAGACAGCAGTCTTTTCATTCTGGTAGGAATTTCCTTGTAATCAATCTTTCCTTTGTAGAGCGACCTTTATACTTAATGGAACTTGCCACCTGTTTTTATTAACATATGTGATTTTCAATTATGATATTCTCTCAATGCATATTAATTTCTCAATGGAGATGGACCTGATATATTCAATTCATTAAACTTGTTGTAAGAGCTGTCACAATATATTAAGATTTTAAAGAAGGCTGTAGGTTCAGGTCCCATGCCAGACGCCTGAGCGTATATTAAGCATATGACTGATGGAGTACCACGCTGCAGGAAGCACCTTCCTTCAGATGAGGTGAGAAACAAAGGTTACCTACCCTCCCAGGTGGAGGTAAAAGATTGCACTGCGCTGTTTTAAAGAAGAGCCACAGACTGGCCCTTGTATTGTGTTCAAAAATCTAATGACTTTCTGGCATTTTGGGACATCTGGGGTTGTGAACATCTCAATATATAAATGCAAGTTCATTCGTTTTATTTCTTTAAGCTCACTCAAAAAGGCTTTCAGGAAAGAATTCAAGACAAAACCCAATTCATTATAAGAGTGGCTACAAAGTACATTATAATCTTTAGAACAATTTCATTTCAAATGTCTTGAGTAAAAACTCCAGAGTATTTTTGAAACTATTCAAAAGCGTAATTATAGCGAGAGCTTTGTTGAGCTTTGTTTGAAGGGATATACCTCCATTTTGACTCCATTTATCTCTGGCAAAGACAATCCAGTTCCTATTTTGACTTCACTGTTCAATTTTTGCAATCTTGGGTCCAAATCTCAGTGGTTTAAGTTTTGTGCAAAGGAAGATCTTTGTTCTAAATGTGGTAGAAATGAAACATCGTATGTGGTTTTAAACCACAGCTAAGAACATAGATCAAAGTCCTTGTGCGAAAATAAGTGTCAGAGATTGAGTTTGGAAGGTTATGATTTAAAAAAAAGCTTCAGTGCTTTAATCACTAACAGTAGCTAGACTAACCTTCATTTAATCAGCATGGGGATTTTCCTTTGATTGCTAGAATCTGTGAAGTTGGATGATCTGAAAACCACCATGAAATTAAAGATAGGGCTGTAATGTTGAAATAAAGGACACAATGGGCAAATTTGACTTTCATACTTGAAGCTCTCTAACTCTTGCCGGCTCAGAAAATGTACACAAAAGTTGAGGAATCATCATTGCTATTATGTACTTCCGTACATATCACTGATGTTTATTTGTACCTCTTGGAAAATGTTTGATTATTATGACGAATGCCCTCCAGTTTAATGCTTACCATCTCAGTATTACATTGACTAATTATTTTTTCAACACTATAAATCTGACCTGTCAACTCATTACTCTCCCTTTACTATAACTCTACACCATAAAATACGTCAGTATTATCTCTAAACTACAAATTATTCACAAAGCAAGTAAAATAATATATGAAAGCATATTGGATACACAGTGAATAAGGAAGCATGATGTGTAGATCATCAAGGTACATGATTAAGATATATTAGGCAGGTTTTTTGCTAAAACCAGTGACTTCCTGACATTGGCCAAAAATAGGTGATAGCAACACAAATGGGCAATTAATGGATCTCACCCTTCAATTTTACGGCAGTGTGCTCGCTACAGTCTGATGCAGTAAGCAGATTTTTATTTACAGACTTTCTATCTACAGAGCCTAGAACATCACTTCCATCGGATATTTCTCCAGACTGTCTCTTGCTCTCTCTCTCAAATGTCAAGTCATGATCTGGTAGACTCATGCTAATAACCAATTTCCCCACACAGATCACAAGAAAGTTTCACTGATACTTCCCCGTTTCTATTTCTGCAGTTCTGGAAGTGCATGAATCCATTTCCAGAGGAGTGAGGTATTCAGATCACCTGTTGGAGCAACTGATGGCACTGTGACTGAACACACTTCCACAGCCAGTCCAAACAGAATAGTTGCTTGACCTGCTGTGTTCATCCAGCCCCATGCTTGTTATCTCAGATTCTCCAGCATCTGCAGTACCTTTTATCTCTAGTTCCTCTACATTCTGTGTTATACACCTGGCAGATCCACTCGTTCAGAAGGCTCCTGCATTTTTATAACCTCGCACACAAAGTTGTTGCCAGCATGACAGTTTGTTTCCGATAATTTAGATTATCTCCCTCGTTGTCTGTATTCAAAATAAGGAAGACCTCAAAGCCACACCTGCAGTGTTTAATGGTTTAATTGATCTGCATGTAACTACATGAGACTGTTGACTGATTTATACTTACCACATTTGATTGAATAAATCTGAGAATATCCTCCGAGAACTGAAGTAAATAGAAGCTGCGAGAAAGGTTAGAGCTATGATGATGTGTGCAGAAATCTTGTGATAGCTGAGACATTCGAAAGTACTCTCGATATGCCTGTTGTAGGTTTGAACGAGTGTCATCTCTGTACTGCTGTGAAGTAAATCAAATACATGAAATATATAACAAATGAATGAGTACTTCTTCTCAGGCAGTCTCTCTGGATTGTAGATGACTTTTCCTTCACTCTGGTATTGTGAGTCCTATGCTGACTGCATAATCCAATATTGAATCCACAAACTCTGCTTCAGGTGGGCCAGCTGGTGTTTGTAGGAGTTGGTGGGATGCTTGGATTCTGCAAGCTCCTTTCACTGTAGGTACTTGGCCTCCATCTGGGCCTGTCAAAAATGATCAAATGGTTGCCTCTTTCACCGATACTCCTTTTTACCAAATTGTTAGTCGTGGACCAGAGTTTTTGAAGACAGAAATATTGCATATGAATATTGCATTTGAAGAAATCCTTGAAATGTTTCCTCAGTCTCCTAGTAATTTCAGGGAACCAACTAGGGAACAGGCTATCTTGGATCTCGTAAATAGTAATGAGACAGGTTTAATAAATAACGATGGGAATGGCCCTGCATGGGTTAGAGGCACGGGCGACATGAGATCAGATCCTGAACAAGCAAGCGGGCCATATAAAAACTGTAAACTTGCAAATAGTGCGGGAGCAAAATATGCCTGGATCTTTGACAAGCATTCCGACAGTTCCAGAAACTGTGGGTTCTCTCTCTCTATCGAGCATTGAAGATACCTCGGAATCTGAGATGGGCACGGTGGATGTCGCAGCCTCGATGCCTTTGCTGCCTGAAGAAGAGAATTTCTTCTGAGGTGTTCTGGGCCCAAGAAGCAACCTACTGTGTGTTACTCGCCACCTGTATCAGTGGCAGAGTTGGAGGAACCTGACCCAGTGCTAAAACACCTCAGGAGGAGCTGCAAAAAAACCCCCAGCATATCACTTTGGACGTAGAGTGGGAGGGATGTAATGATTATAACAAGGTCAGCCAGGTGGACCTCATAGAATATTAGTTCCCTGACTGGGGCTGTTAATCTGGTCCAATCCTGGAGCCCTGGCTGACAGATAAAAACAGGAATGTCAGTCATCCTGTTCACTCTGAGAGATGCCTCTGAGGGAGATAGCTCAGTATCAAGGATACTCCATGTGTAAGTAAAGGGTACCTTGGTAATGGGATACTGGCCTCTGTGGAGTTATTTCCATTATCAACTCAAACAGCATTTTATTCATCACCAGGATATCTCACATGCTGGTAGGTTTGATGGATTTTCAAGACTTATTTGTTCACCGCAAGGATGGATAGTCTGGATGGAAAAGCAATCCACAACATGAAAATATATGGGTATTGTCTTGGAGCCTAAGATCAACAAATGTTTGAGCAGTACATGTGACGGTAAATATGCTTGAAAAATATCTTCAACCCAGGGAAATGTGATATTCGAAAGATATATATTCCATCAGAGATACCA
Source organism: Ginglymostoma cirratum (assembly GCA_024137785.1). Taxonomy (NCBI): domain Eukaryota; kingdom Metazoa; phylum Chordata; class Chondrichthyes; order Orectolobiformes; family Ginglymostomatidae; genus Ginglymostoma; species Ginglymostoma cirratum. The sequence goes on along the minus strand of JAHRHZ010000289.1, from coordinate 34,296,118 downwards.
GGAAGATGGTAAACCCATTTAACAATATAAAGCAATATTGCAGTAATTCACTTGTACATGTAAATTTGGTTCACTAGCCAAAGAACCATTGTACAGACTCAATTCCATGAATTAGAGATTGTCTCCTTTTGGCTGATGATCATTAATTGTGGGAAAAGCTACAACCTTGCCAGTTGAAATCAAATCTGCCTTGTTAGCTTTGTCTGCCCTTGCTATGTATCTGCTCAAGGTGGTTCCTGTCCCCTTGTAATGCTCAGCTCCTGCTAATGGATGACAATTCACCAAGTTAGATCGTTTACTTCTGAAGATTGCATTGCATGGCCAGGGCCCAGAAATTATCCAAGCATTGGGCTCCAAGCATAAGTTGAAAATCAAACCTGACAAGTCTATGTGGGGCTGTCTTGAGAAATTAGGCCTTGAAAATAAGTTATCAATCAAAATATATCTTAATAATTGCATGTTTAGCACTTTTGCATTGCAAAAGGATATAGATACATATTGGCAAGTTGATCAGATCACTACATTATAAGAAATGTTTAAATGGTGAATATTACCCACAAGAAGCATATACCTGAAACGGGTCAGAGTTTTATTTCCATACTAATTAATTAGGAACCAGATATTCTGCACAATTTTCTCCAACATTAAGAATAGATGTCCTGCATGTTCAAATCATGTGCAAGTGAAATTAACATTCAGAGATGTTACATAACAGGAAGTATATGGCAGTTCGTAAACAAGATTTAATTGTTTAGCTTTTTTTTTGGCTGAGATACTCCCTTCTCCACTGTTCTCCAGTCCTACTGTCAAGGGAGGTGATGGCCTAGTGGTATTATCACTGGTCTCTTAATCCAGAGGCCTGGCTACCTGAATTCAAATCCCTCTGGAGCAGATAATGGGATTTGAATTCAATAAAAATCTGAAATTAAGAGCATACTGATGACTGTGAAGCTATTGTCAGAGAAATCCATCTGGCTCAATAATGTCATTTTGGGAAGTAAATTGCCATCCTTACCTGGTCTGGCCTCCAGGTAACTCCAGACCTACAGCAATGTAGTTATCTCTTAACTGCCCTCTGAGCAATTAGAGATGGGCAATAAATGCTGGCTTAGCTAGTGATGCCCTCATCCTGTGAGTGAATGAATAAAAAAAACTGTATTTTCTTCCCATTTCTGAACTCACCAGTAAATTGCGCTAACAGTAAGAAGGCATTTCCGTATTTGAGATCCTATTCTTTAAGGTTTTAGCAAACTCTTGAAATTCTGTCTGTCTGATTTCACCTCTTTCCTATCAATATCCTGGTTCCGTTGTGGAGCAAAGTTGTGAAATGCTTTTGTTCTACAGATTATTGCAGTTTCTCGGTATTTGTGAAGAATTCTTATTCTCAGGTCTTGGTAGTTTATGGTTGGTTCTGATAAATAGGTGATATACCATTGTGGCACCGTGGTAGTGTCCCTCCTTCTGAGCCAGAAGGTCTGACTTCCAATACCACCTTTTCCGGTGATGCTTTATAACACATTTGTACAATTTGATTAAAAGTATCTCCAACGATCTTTAACATTCAAGATTATTATCAAGCAAAATATCTTTAATCCATTCTGATCAAACCCTCTCCCTACTACTCTTTGACCCTTGGTGTTATCACATTGTCCTTAATGAACTCTGCATGTAAATTGAATATTTGGACACAGGTTCTGAGGAAGGGTCACAGGACCCAAAACGTTAACTCTGATTTTTTTCTTCACAGATGCTGCCAGATCTGCAGAACTTTTCCAGCAACTTCCGTTCTTGTTCCTGATTGACAGCATCTGCAGTTCTTTCGGTTTTGATTTGGACACATGGGTTATTTAATGGTGGTGGTGGTTAATAGTTGAAAATTGCTACCTGTGACTTAATGGTGGATAAAGCCATTCGATTGTGCTTGAAAGTACTTCCAGATATAGAGAAAAGAAGAGTAAAATATAAATAATTGATGGGCTCGTGTGGCACATTGTAGTGTCCCTGCCTCAGAGCCAGAGGGTCTACCTTCAAGTCCCATCTGCTCTAGAGATGTATCATAATATGTTTGAACAGGTTGATTCAGAAAACAGATAAATAAGTAATTTCAACTTGTGAATCTTTCTGGTGGACTGTAATTGCTGTGTGCCTCTTTCTAGTACATAGTTGCAGTTTATCGCTGGATCTGGTATTGAAATAATTGTAGTATGTGTCTGTTATTAGTGTATATTCTAGTACGGAGCTGATGAATGCATTTTGCTGGTTTTGGTGTATAACTGGTTGTGGTATGTGAAAAATTGTGATGTAACACATGATTGCATTATGTGAAAGATTGCAACATGCACATGACTGTGACAGGTGACCCATTCAGATGAAGATGTTTAAGGTGCTGGGAGGTGGTTTGCGGATCCTCATAATTCGCACTGTGTGGTTGAGTCTGGTATACAAATTGTTAGGGATATTTGGTGAAATGTTGCTTCAATGGTTCTAGTACCTGAACTGTTATATGTTAGGGATTACAGTGTGCATGGATAGATTGAAGTGTATGGCAAATCTGACTATGGAGGCGACTGAAAGGAATAAAGGAGCCTGGAGGAGAGGAATGCAGCCCATTACAAGTTGCATTATGACACTGAAAACTGGAGAGCAGTATGTAAGAGCAGAGGATAGATGAACCTGATACATTTTCGGAAGATGTTGTTATTATCAGTTCTTAACCAGATCACTTTATGAACCTATTAGAAATGGCAATGGCAAATTTGAAAGGTGAAAAATTTTCACATAAATTATTCATTCTTTGTCTACCCTTCATTACAAGTAATTATCATGATTTAATTAATTGAGATATTTGTCATGTTCTTGAATTAAGCGTTCAATTGTCTTTCTATTATCCACGGCTGCATCTCCATATCTGTTACTATATCAGCCAGATTTCCTTTGTATTTTTATATGGCAATGGATTAAATTTTCATTTCAAAGTCTTTAATTATTCTTCAGTTGCACAGGGCAGATGACCTCACAGCTGTGACTGAACCTAGATTGGAGAATGACGCTAATTAATGCATCTCATGCCCAAACTCAAGTTAAATCAGTACACCACTTCCCCCTTCACCTCCTCCATAGATTTTAAGATCGCAATCAAGTATTACTACCATGGATGGTTGAGATGTGAAATGTTAAGGTTGGTTCACGCTTGATAAACGTTTATTCCAATCAGCTATGTGAAATTCACTGCAGACTAACCATCACATTTAGAAATCTCAGACCTAACAAATTGTATAAAAGGTCCAGGGCAACTTGGACGAATTGGTGGAGTGAAATGTTTATGAAGTGTGCCATATTGATGTACTGTGCTATGCCAGAAAGAGCTGCAGATTTTCTATTGGGCATATGAGCTCAGAGGATTATTAACGGCTGCCCAATTCTCATAGGTGAATGAGTTACTGTTTCTGAGGTACTTTACAAGAGGAATGTGAGATCTGTGGGAAATGACCGTTTTTATGCACAAGCCTTTTGAAGCTAACTGAAAGAATATTCTTTGTATTGTTGATGAAAATTTATGATGGCCCGTAAGCTATTATTAACCACAGTTCCTCTATGAATATTTCAAATTGGCTCTCCATCACTTTAAAAAAACCTATGGAGCCTGTTTTTTTTTCCACCAAACCAACATATCCCAGTCAATTCTGGTGAAAGTGACCCCAGAAACAGCTCAGAAGGTCTGATTGTCTTCACCTCGGGTTAATTTAGTGTCAACCTTGTTTATCAAAGTGAATATCACACCAGCAAAGGGTCACAAGACTTTATATAGTTATTGCAAGAAATAAACCTCCTGACAGCCTCTTTTACTCTTACATAGTCTTTTTTCTTTTTTCTTTTTAACTAGGTTTTGTTCTCTTTCTTGTTGTCTCTCGCTTTCTCCTTAATTGTCACATCCTTTCAAGCATTCTTTTATCGCTACCTTGTACTTTTTTTGGTATAAATCACATTCTTTTATTGTCATAAGCAGGAAAGGGTAAAACAGAACAAATTTCATTTCCTCTCTCCTCCACAGCATGTTTACGTTTAAAAACAATCTCCTCATTTCAGATAAACACATTCAACACGTATTACTCCAGCAAGAACATTGTAAAGAGAATTACTGTGTAACGACCTCTTACCATTGCAAACACTGTCATTATCCATAATTTGAAATACCATCAACAACATCTGCCAAATTGTTGCTCATTAGTGACACAACTACCCTCAAACATGATGAATTTCTGGCAGACACAGCAGTTAACATTGCTGTAAACATGCTTCTTTTTGACGATTAGTTCATCATTAGTTCTCTCTTTGTTGAAAAACTCTTCCTTCCCCACCACGTCCTCAATGGAAACTGAAGGTTAAAGACTCGCTCACAAGCTTTTGACAGCATCAGTCTATAACTGACCCATAGGAAAGGTACAGGAATAGCCACTTGGCAGCTTTCATTGAGATTTTGCTTTTTCTTTTTCACAGATTGACTTTGCCTTTGTTTTATGCCTCCCTGAGGCAGAGTGTTTGAAATCAAAGCTCATCAGTGAAGATATTGCAAATATAAACAAGCATTTTGCAATGAAAACCCAACACAGTGACTCTCTGAGGGGCTCTGCTTTCTATGAATTCTTATAATTGTTCCAACTGTGAGTGAAACAGTGATGATACTGCACTAAGTGCCAGAATAACTGAGACAGTTTGGGAACATTTTATAAATGCTGAAATCAAATTATTTATTCATAACATGTGCTGCAAATTGAGACCTGCATTTGTATACAGAACTGTGGAACTCTATTTCAGAGAAGGCATCCAATTACAGCAATGCTCTGCTAACATAGATTGGAATTGACGAATATGAAAAGAAAGTTGGAAGCTAGTGTTCACTCTGTGGTATTCAGGCTTCTGTAGGAGTGAATCAGGCCAAATATAATCCCCAAGACCTGATCAGGTGTATCCCAGGACATTGTGAGGAGCTAGGAAAGAAATTATGGAGCCCTAGCCGAGATATCTGTGTCATTGACAGCCATGGATAATGTAGTTAATATTGTGCCGATATTAAAATTAAGCTGCAAGGAAAAGCCAGGGAGCTATAGATCGGTGAGTCGAAGGTCAATGGTAGGTAAATTATTGGAAGGGATTCTGTGAAACAGAATCTACAGTTGTTTGGAAAGGCAAGAACTGATTAGGGAGAGCCAGCATGACTCAGTGAGTGGGAAATTGTGTCTCACAAACTTGATTGAGTTTTTTGAAAGGGTGACCAAGAAAATAGATGAAAGCAGGCCAGTAGACTTTAGCAAGGCCTTTTACAAGATTCTACATGGTAGACTGGCTAGTAAAAAGTTAGATTACATAGGATCCAGGGAGAGCTAGACAATTGGATACAAAATTGGCTTGATGGTAGGAAACTGTGTGGTGGTAGAGGGTTATTGACCAGACTGGAGGTCTGTGACCAGTGATATGCTGTGAGTATCAGTGCTAGGTGTACTCTTTTTCATCATCTATGTAAAAGATTTGGATGAGAATGTAGGAGGCATGGTAATTAGGTTTGCGGATGAGACCAAAATTGGTGGTATAATGGACAATGAAGAAGGTAATCTAAGGGTAAAACAGGATTTTGATCAACTGGTACAGTGCTAAGGAATGGCAGGTGGAGTTTAATTTAGATAAATGCGAGGTGTTGATTTTGGCAGGACAAACCAGGGCAGAACTTATGTAGTTAATGGCATGGTCCTGAAGAGTGTTGCCAAATAGAGATCTAGGGGTGCAGGTACATTGTCCCTTGAAAGTGGCATCACAGGTAGACAGGGTGGTGAAGAAGGCATTTGGCATTCTTGCCTTCGTTGGTCAGAGCATTGAGTATAGGTGTTGGGATGTCATGTCACAGCTGTACAAGACATTGGTAAGGCAACATTTGGGATACTGCATATAATTCTGGTCACCTTGCTATAGGAGGGATGTGATGAAGCTGGAAAAAAAATTACAAGGATGTTACCAGGACCAGAGGGTTTGAGTCATAAGGGAAGGCTGGATACGCTGGGGCTTATTTCCCTGGAGCATAAGAGGCTGAGGGTTGACCTTACAGAGGTTTATAAAATCATGAGGGGCATAGAGAAGGTGAATAGCCAAGGTCTTTTCCCCAGGGCATAGGTTTAAGATGAGAGGAGAAAGATTGAAAAAGGACCTGAGAGGCAACTTTTTCGCTCAGATCGCGATGTGTATATGGAACGAGCTGCCAGAGGAAGTGGTGGAGGTCGAGTACAATTAAAACATTAAAAAAAAATTTTGAAGAGGTACATGGAAATGAAATGTTTAGAGGGATATTGACTAAATGCATGCGAATGAAACTAGTTCAGTTCAGGAAATCTATTCGGCATAGATGAGTTCAGCTGAAGGGTCTGCTTCCATGCTGTATGATTTTATGACCATGACTCCAGTCTTGAAAGACTGAAAATGGCTGATATGAGCAGATGAATTTCAAAACAGCCCACTGAATGTAGCTGAGCCTTGGTTACTTGCCCCTACAAATTGCTCTAACTGTCATTAGCCTAGAACAGCCTAAATCATTCATATGATTGTTTCAGAGATAGGAGGAACTGCAGATGCTGGAGAATCTGAGATAACAAGGTGTAGAGCTGGATGAACACAGCAGGCCAAGCAGCATCAGAGGAGCAGGAAAGCTAATGTTTTGGGCCGAGACCCTTCTTCAGAAAATGGGGAGGGCAAGGGGCTTCTGAAATAAATAGGGAGAAGGGGGAGGCGGATAGAAGATGGATAGAGGAGAAGATAGGTGGAGAGGAGACAGACAGGTCAAAGAGGCTAGGTTGGAGCCAGTAAAGGTGAGTGTAGGTGGGGAGACGATAGGTCAGTACAGGGAGGACGGACAGGTCAAGGGGGCGGGATGAGGCTAGTTGGGAGGAGATAGGGGTGGGGCTTGAGGTGGGAGAAGGCGATAGATGGGAGGAAGGACAGGTTAGGGAGGCGAGGATAGGCTGGGCTGGTTTTGGGATGGGGTTGGGGGAGGGGAGATTTTGAAGCTTGTGAAGTCCACATTGATACCGTTGGGCTGCAGGGTTCCCAAGCGAAATATGAGGTGCTGTTCCTGCAACCTTCGGGTGGCATCGTTGTGGCACTGCAGCAGGCCCAGGATGGACATGTCGTCTGAGGAATGGGAGGGGGAGTTGAAATGGTTCGCAACTGGGAGGTGCAGTTGTTTAGTGCAAACTGGGCGTAGGTGTTCTGCAAAGCGGTCCCCAAGCCTCCGCTTGGTTTCCCCAATGTCGAGGAGGCCACAATGGAAAAACAGATACAGTATACCACATTAGCAGATGTGCAGGTGAACATCTGCTTGATGTATAAGGTCTTCTTGGGGCCTGGGACTGGGGTGACGGGGGAGGTGTAGGAGCAGGTGTAGCACTTCCTGCGGTTGCAGGGAAAAGTGCCAGGTGTGGTGGGGCTGGAGGGGAGTGTGGAGCGGACAAGGGAATCACGGAGAGATTGGTCCCTCCAGAAAGCAGACAAGGGTGGGGAGGGAAAAATGTCTTTGGTGGTGGGGTCGGATTGCAGATGGCGGAAGTGCCGGAGGATGATGCGTTGGATCCAGATGTTGGTGGGGTGGTACGTGAGGATGAGGAGTATCCTGTTTTGGTTATTATTGCGGGGAGGGTGTGTGATGGATGAGTTGCGCGAAATGCGGGAGACACAGTCAAGGGCGTTCTCGACCACAGAGGGGGGAAAGTTGCGGTCCTTGTAAAACGAGGACATCTGAGATGTTCGGAAGTGGAATGCCTCATCCTGGGAGCAGGTGCGGTGGAGGTGAAGGAATTGGGAATAGGGGATGGCAGCTTTGCAGGAAGGTTGGTGGGAGGAGGTGTATTCTAGGTAGCTGTGGGAGTCCGTGGGCTTGAATTGGATATCGGTTTCTAGGTGGTTGCCAGAGATGGAGACAGAGAGGTCCAGGAAGAAGAGAGAGGTATCAGCGGTGGTTCAGGTGAACTTAGGGATGGGGTGAAACGTGTTGGTGAAATGGATGAGCTGTTCGAGCTCCTCGTGGGAACACAAGGCGGGGCCGATACAGTCATCAATGTAACGAAGGAAGAGGGTGGGAGGTCACCTGAAGTGATGAGGTTGTGGATGGTTTGGGTGCTACTGTCTCCTCTGGAGCTGTTGGCTGTGGAGGCGGTGGTCGGTGACCTCCCACCCACAGCCTCCACCCTCATCATTCCCCAACCCCGCACCACCCGCTTCTATCTCTTTTCCAAAATCCACAAACCTGACTGCCCTGGTCGACCCATTGTCTCCACCTGCCCCACCGAACTTATCTCCACCTATCTCGACTCCATTTTCTCTGCCTTGGTCCAGGAACTCCCAACCTACGTCCGTGATGCCACCCACGTCCTCCACCTCCTCCAAAACTTCCAATTGCCTGGTCCCCAACACCTCAACTTTACCATGGACGTCCAGTCCCTATACGACTGCATTCTCCATGCAGATGGCCTAAAGGCCCTCCACTTCTTCCTGTCCTGCAGGCCTCACTAGTCCCCCTCCACCGACACCCTCAGCCGCTTAGCTGAGCTCATCCTCACCCTCAACAACTTCTCTTTCAATTCCTCCCACTTCCTACAGACAAAAGGGGTGGCTATGGGTACCCGCATGGGCCCAAGCTATGCATGCCTCTTTGTAGGTTACGTGGAACAATCCGTCTTCCATAGCTACCCTGCCCTAAACCCTACTTCTTCCTCCGTTATATTGATGACTGTATCGGCGCCGCATTGTGCTCCCACAAGGAGCTCAAACAGTTCATCCACTTCACCAACACCTTCCACCCCAACCTTAAGTTCACCTGGACCATCTCTGATACCTCTCTCTCCTTCCTGGACCTCTCTGTGTCCACCTCTGGCAACCACCTGGAAACCGAGATCCATTTCAAGCTCACCGACTCCCACAGCTACCTAGAATACACCTCCTCCCATCCACCTTCCTGCAAATCTGCCATCCCCTATTCCCAATTCCTTCGCCTATGCCACATCTGCTCCCAGGATGAGGCATTCCACTTCTGAACATCTCAGATGTCCTCGTTTTTCAAGAACCGCAACATCTCCCCCTAGTGGTTGAGAACACCCTTGACCGTGTCCCCCACATTTCGTGCAACTCATCCCTCGCACACCCTCCTCGCAATAACAACCAATTGTTGGATCCCCCTCATCCCCACTGACCACCCCACCAACCTCCGGATCCAACACATCATCCTCCAACATTTTGCCATCTGCAATCCGACCCCACCACCAAAGTCACTTTTCCCTCCCCACCCCTATCTGCTTTCCGGAGGGACCACTCTCTCCATGACTCCCTTGTCCGCTCCACACTCCCCTCCAGCCCCACCACCCCTGGCACTTTTCCCTGCAACCGCAGGAAGTGCTACACCTGCTCCTACACTTGCTCCCCCATCCCCATCCCAGGCCCCAAAAAGACCTTCCACATCAAGCAGATGTACACCTGCACATCTGCTAATTTGGTATACGGAATCCACTGTTCCCGTTGTGGTCTCCTCTACATCGGGGAAACCAAGCGGAGGCTTGGGGACCGCTTTGCGGAACACCTACGCCCAGTTTGCACTAAACAACTGCACCTCCCAGTTGCGAACCATTTCAACTCCCCCTCCCATTCCTCAAATGATATGTCCATCCTGGGCCTCCTGCAGTGCCACAACGATGCCACCCAAAGATTGCAGGAACAGCACCTCATATTTCGTTTGGAAACCCTGCAGCCCAATGGTATCAATGTGGATTTCACAAGCTTCAAAATCTCCCCTCCCCCAACCGCATCCCAAAACCAGCCCAGCCTGTCCCCGCCTCCTAACCTGTCCTTCCTCCCACCTATCTCCTCCTCCCACCTCAAGCCCCACCCCCATCTCCTCCCTACTAGCCTCATCCCGCTCCCTTGACCTGTCCGTCCTCCCTAACTCCCCACCTACACTCACCTTTACTGGCTCCATCCCCGCCTCTTTGACCTTTCTGTCTTCTCCCCACCTATTTTCTCCTCTATCCATCTTCTATCCGCCTCCCCCTCTCCCCTTATTTATTTCAGAACCCCCTTCCCTTCCACCATTTCTGAAGAAGGGTCTTGGCCCGAAACGTCAGCTTTCCTTCTCTGATGCTGCTTGGCCTGCTGTGTTCATCCAGCTCTACACCTTGTTATCTTAAATGATTCATATGACATTTCTCTGACTGCGATTTTAATTGAGGTGTTTGGTCATTGTAAATGGTAAAGTTTGTTGGTGGCAACAGCATTCCCTTCCGCTTGTGTAAGTTTCTATTCTTCACTGTTTTATTAAATCTGTTACATTCAAAAGGAAATTTAAATGTTATCTTAAAATTAAGGATGTGCGGGGATTATAGGGAGAAGGAAAGTGAATGGCACTAAGCACAATCACTCATTCAACAAGACAGTGCAGAGAAGATGGACCAAATGGCTCCCCTCTGCAATGTGACAATTTTGTGTTTCTATGGTTTTCCTTTGTGCTTATGCATGTTATCAATGGAATGAGGTGCCAATTGTGCCTTGGGAGGATCATGGTTTTCCTAGAAAATTATCTTGAGTGTGTTTGCTAAATAAAGAGCCTTTATTCGTTAAGAGGCTTTGTTATTGACTGAGTAAAGACCTCAAATTACCTGAGGGAATAGGTAATCAATACCAAAATCTGATCACATGACTTAGAGGGGATGACTCAGTAGCTGTTTTAAAGAGCTTTCTGGTGAAGCCTTTTTCACATTTCCTCTACTGTATTGGAACAATATGAAACTAGTCCAACATTCAATTGGGATGGTCATTGCTGATACACCTTTTCAGTGCAGTCACTCCAAAAGTGCTATAGATACCATCCCTGTAATTTGAAGTAGTGTCTTGGCTGGTGGATGCAGGTGGTCCGAAATCCTGTCCACTGCTTTTCCTTTGCAATTTCCTGGCAATGCAGGGTTTGAAAAATTTTGTCCCTTTTGTGTCCTTTTCTAAAACTTTGAACTGACTATAATGAGTGTTTTCGTTATGCAATGTAGATGAAGTCAAACCTGCTAGGAACTGAATATATCCAGATTACTGTCCAAATATAATCAGGTTTTCTTTGATCTAGAGTCTGACATCCTTGAACAGCACCTATATAAATGCAGTTACTTCACATTAAAAGTGTAAACATGGTCGTAACCATCTTTACTATCCAAGTATAGGGGTTACGAACAGCAGGTCCTTATTTATTAGTTTAAATTTCTTTTGAAGCATGTCTCATCTATTAAGTAGTTGGTTATGATAACAGTCCTAGAGTATCCAGCAGGCTTCAATAGTTTTGACGCACATAAGAATTCAAAGTCATTGTGAATTTCTGATGAATTTTCTTCATGGTACAGAATGACTTCCCCAGGAAACAGCTGATTTTTAAAATATTCATTCATGAGACGTGGATGTCACTAGCCAGCTCAATCTTTATTGCCCTGTCGACCGTCAACCGTATTGCAAGGCCAGAACAGGAAAGGATTACAGATTTCCTTCTCCAAAGGACATTAGCGATGGGTTTTTCTGATAACTGGCAATAGTTTCTTGTTATCATTAGAATCTTAATCCCAGATTATTTTAATTGAATTCAAATTCCACTATCTGTCAAATTGGTGATTTTAAACCCAGGACGTTACCAGGATCTCTGGATTAATAGTCTAGTGATAATACCTCAAATCCACCACCTCTCCCCACATGCATCTTCTCCACAACTGACATTGCCTACTGGTTTGTGTGTTACCTCTCTCACACAACCAAAAGAACTATTTTAATATAATCTTATTCTCTCACTGGTTGGTTGTTGTTGTCTCTAACTATTCTCAGTCTTGTTGTGCTGCCAAAGAGTAACCAAACGTTTTCTGAGTTACGGTTGGCAACATTAACTTTTATTTATAATCATGCCTATTAGTAACTATCTATCAGGGACCCCAACTTGCTATGAGATTGGAAGAAATCAAAATCATTCACGATGTGACACCAAATCATTTCCTGTGATCATATTTATTGTGTCTTATTTGCATGTCACGTCTCACATTACAGATCGAACCAGGTGTTTTATGACGTAATATTTCAGTTTAACCAAAGGTTTATATAAAACTTTATAAATGACATTTTACACTTTGAATTAAGACAAAATTCTAACTTCATCACAAATCTAATTTTTAAAATAATGTTAATTAAAACAGTGGACAGAGAAATATCAAATGAATGGGCTAAGCATTATTTTGTTTAACACCACGTACAGGAATTAATACCTGAGAGGAACTCAGCCCTCAGTTATAATTTAGTGGCAAAAGCGCCCTTGTGATGTGGGCTTCTGGTAAATCATCCCATGGATGTTTTGTCTTACAGGTAGCAACAAATGGGTGTGGCAGTCAAGGGATCTATGCAATTTAAAGTGGTTAGATGCTAGATTTATATCAATGGATAGAATTTTACAGGCCTATTAGCAGTTGGAGGGCCTGTAAAATTCCTCAGGTTGTCCTTCTACTGCTGTCCTGTCTACCCAAGCCTGTGATTTGATGGAGGCTGGTGAGTATTGGTGTAGCCCATCCACCCTCAGGCCCATTGAGGATCTTAAGGTTTGGGAGGAAGCTGGCATTTCATTGTGATAAGGTGGCGGGTGGGAAGAGGAAGTTGAGTCTCTCAAGCATCCCTTTTCCATGTTGGCTGACCTCCTCTTATTCTGTCCCACAGGAGTACTCCGTCCCACTATAGAACTTCACTTAAGCCCAATCAAACCATTTGGCTAATGCCCACACTCAGAGCCCCAATTTTCCTCTTCATCATGAGATAGCCCTCACTTCCTGAGTCCTGGACTTGGAACCTGGGCACTGCTTGTAGTACAAGTCTTGGTTACTGTAGTCAATGGTGTTGCTTGGTCTACATAGTCGCCACTCAATCAGATTGGCCAACGGCTCTCTAAACTGGGATTTCCCTCTGGGTTGGGACAGAAGTTCTGTCTTCAGCTAATGAATGATTATTTTTATTATTCATTCACATGATGTGAAAATCACTGGCTAGGACAGAATTTATTGTCCGTCGCTAATTACCAAGAGGGCAGTTGAGAGCCAAGCACATTGCTGTGGGTCTAGATTCTCATGTAGGCCAGACCAGGTAAGGATGGCAGATTTCCTTCCCTAAAGGACATTAATGAACCAGATGAATTTCACCTGACATCAATGATGGATTCAGGATCATCATTAGGCTCTCAAGCCAAGATTTTATTGAACTCAAATTCCACCATCTGCTGTGGCAGGATTTGAACACAGGTACCCGGGACATTAGCTGGGTTTCTGGATTAATAGTCCAGTGATGATACCGCTAGGCTATTGTCTCCCTCAATGTGGAACACTAAGCTGCTGCAAAGTTGATGGAATCAACAACAGTGCATTCCTTTTCAACCTGTGACCCACTGGCTCATTCACTGACAGTGTGAGGAAAGTCCACCGCCTGAAAAATTCTGCCCATTATGTGTGTCTTGTTCCTGTTTACAACTTGCCATCTCCCAAATTTCACAGCAATTGGTGGGAAATACTTGTAAAGTACCCAGTAGAGCTACATGACATCAAGAAAGATGGCTTCGGACGACTGTTCCAGTGGCAACAGACATTTCATTGGCTGGCTGTCAGGGACAGAGATAGCCAAGGGCATGCCTGTCAATTTGTCAAAAAGCTAAATGCCTCTCTCTGAATGTTTGGGCAAGCTAAGAGAAATCCTGAGTCAATGACTTTATATTTAATATACGGACATAATTTGTAGATGTGATTTCTGAAATATAAACAATGTATTTTTTTAACAGCATTAAACTGGGAAATAGCACCAGAAAACCACTTCATGAACACATAAGCAGTTATTTTTGCTGGTATTAAATTAAGGAAATCATATCGAAAAATAAGTTTACACACATAATAAAAGCCATTTTTCAGTCTACAGAAACTTTGACTGAATGATCTTTTAATAATGTTTCAATCAATTCCAGTTACAGAAAGTGTTTCAATGGCATGAAAGCAATGGTGTATTTTGAAGGTGACATTTTATTGGTGTCCTATTAATAAAATCTAAGATGGAAAGTGAAAGATAAAGAAGTCATTGTCGGACATAGTCAGAAGTCACACGATGCCAGCTTATTGTCCAACAGGTTTATTTGAAATCACACAAGCTTTTGGAGAGCAGTCCCTTCATCAGCTGCAGTGAGACAGCATAGCACACAGACCCCAGAGTTTACAGGCAGTTCAACACCGGCACCTCCGCATTGTTGTCGGACATGAATTAGGGGTCAGTTGTAAACAGCATCTGTAAATGTTTTCATGCATTTTTGCTTAGGAAATTAAATGTGGACAAGAGCAATTTCGAAAAGAAGACAAGTAATCAGTGTTTGTACAAAATAATATATCAACAATATTTCATGATATCAAACTAACAAAATGGACTTTCTTATGTTCAAAAACTCTTAAAACACACAAGGAAGTAATTGAATCAGAGATAAAAGGTACTGCAGATGCTGGAGAATCCGAGATAACAAGCATGGGGCTGGATGAACACAGCAGGTCAAGCAGCATCATAGGAGCAGGAAAACTTGACGTTTCGGGCCTAAACCCTTCATCAGAAATGGGGGAAGGGAAGAGGGTTCTGAAATAAATAGGGAGAGAGGGGGAGGCGGATAG
>JAHRHZ010000289.1:34254339-34276395 GCA_024137785.1 Ginglymostoma cirratum | reverse complement strand
CTGCCTCCTCTCCACCTATCCTCTCCTCTATCCATCCTCTATCCGCCTCCCCCTCTCTCCCTATTTATTTCAGAACCCTCTTCCCTTCCCCCATTTCTGATGAAGGGTTTAGGCCCGAAACGTCAAGTTTTCCTGCTCCTATGATGCTGCTTGACCTGCTGTGTTCATCCAGCCCCATGCTTGTTATCAAGGAAGTAATTGAACTTTGGAGAGTATGAAGCGTCCAGTACAACACACTTGTGAATGAGACTAATAGAATCACACATTAGAATCTTCACATTATAGGAACATCGGCTTTGGGTGCAGGGGTAGGTCATTTATTTCTATGAGCCTGCATTACTATTCAACAAAATTGTTGAGGGTTTGGCAAGGGTTGATAGGAAAATTAGAACATCTGACAGGCATGCTATCATAGACAAACTACTTGAGTCATGTTTTGTTGGATGGTTTGATCTTGCTAAGTTGCTTAAACCAAACCATAACCTCTTACACTTGTATCTGAGCTCACAAAGGACAGGACATATGTTTATGCCTTGATTCTAACTCCTTTGGGCATTTAACTTAATTTCTCAACAAGGCTCGACAGCACTGTCAAACAGGATGAATCCTTCAGAATTCTGCAAGAGTAGAATTCGTATTGTACCACAACGTCATGACTTTGTATAAGTTCACTCCTCCATCATCATCAGGCAAGTTATTATATCTGGTTCAATAAGGAATAAAGAATAACATATTCAGATGAGAACTAAATGTTCCTGAAAATAGATGCCAAGCTAGTGAGGCAAAAACACAGGATTACATGCATATCACAGAAGTATCATACTCTTGATAGAACTAAAATATTGCATTCGCAGAAAATCAGATATGAGCTTTACTTCTGAGATAGTAGGAACTGCCGATGCTGGAGAACCTGTGATAACAAGGTGTAGAGCTGGATGAACACAGCAGGCCAGGCAGCATCAGAGGAGGAGGAAAGCTGATGTTTTGGGTCTGAACCCTTTTTCTGAAGTATGACGCACTGACCCCTACATCGCCGAGGCCAGGCGCCCACGCTTCAACACCATCTCCTATTGCCCTCTTGATCATGACCCCACCCCTGAGCACCAAACCATCATCTCCCAAACCATCCACAACCTCATTATCTCAGGTGACCTCCTACCCATAGCCTCTAACCTCATCATTCCCTAACCTCGCACCGCCCGCTTCTATCTCCTTCCCAAAATCCACAAACCTGACTGCCCTGGTTGACCCATTGTCTCCGCCTACTCTTGCTCCACTGAACTTATTTCCACCTATCTGGACTCCATTTTCTCCCCCTTGGTCCAGGAACTCCCTACCTACGTCCGTGACACCATCCACGCTCTTCACTTCCTCCAGAACTTCCAATTCCCCGGTCCCCAACATCTCATTTTTACCATGGACGTCCAGTCCCTATACACCTGCATTCCCCATGCTGATGGCCTAAAGGCCCCCTGCTTCTTACTGTCCCCCAGGCCCGACCAATTCCCCCTCCACTGACATCCTCATCCGCTTAGCTGAACTCGCCCTCACCCTCAACAACTTCTCTTTCAATTCCTCCCACTTCCTACAGACAAAGGGGGTGGCCATGGGTACCCACATGGGCCCAAGCTATGCATGCCCCTTTGTAGGATACGTGGAACAATCCCTTTTCCAAAGCTACACTGGTCCTATCCCCCATCTCTTCCTCCGTTACATTGATGGCTGTTTCGGCGCCGCCTCGTGCTCCCACGAGGAGCTCGAACAGTTCATCCACTTCACTAACACCTTCCACCCCAGCCTTAAGTTTACCTGGACCATCTCTAATACCTCTCTCTCCTTCCTGGACCTCTCTGTCTCCATCTCTGGCATCCACCTGGAAACCAATATCCATTTTAAGCCTACCGACTCCCACAACTACCTAGAATACACCTCCTCCCACCCACCCTCCTGTAAAAAGGCCATCCCCTATTCCCAATTCCTTCGCCTCCGCCGGATCTGCTCCTGAGATGAGGCATTCCACTCCCAAACATTCCAGATGTCCTCGTTTTTCAAGGAGCGCAACTTCCCCTCCACAGTGATCGAAAATGGCCTCAACCGTGTCTCCCGCATTTCCCGCAACTCATCCCTCACACCCCCTACCCGCAATAATAACCAAAACAGAATCCCTCTCGTCCTCATGTACCACCCCACCAACCTCCGAATCCAAAGCATCATCCTCTGACATTTCCACCATCTGCAATCTGACCCCACTACCAAAGACATTTTTACCTCCCCACCCTCATCTGCTTTCCGGATG
Source organism: Ginglymostoma cirratum (assembly GCA_024137785.1). NCBI lineage: Eukaryota > Metazoa > Chordata > Chondrichthyes > Orectolobiformes > Ginglymostomatidae > Ginglymostoma > Ginglymostoma cirratum. The sequence goes on along the minus strand of JAHRHZ010000289.1, from coordinate 34,274,099 downwards.
GCCCACTCTCTCCATGACTCCGTTGTCCGCTCCACACTCCCCTCCAGTCCTACCACCCCTGGCACTTTTCCCTGCAACCAAAGCAAGTGCTACACCTGCCCCTACACCTCCCCCCTCACCCCCATCCCAGGCCTGAAGAAGACTTTCCACATCAAACAGATGTTCACCTGCACATCTGCTTATGTGGTCTACTGCATCCGCTGTTCCCATTGTGTCCTCCTCTACATCAGGGAAACCAAGCGGAGGCTTGGGGACCGCTTTGTGGAGAACCTACGCTCAGTTTGCAACAAACAACTACACCTCCCAGTCGCGAACCATTTCAACTTCCCCTCCCCCCCCCACCCCCGCCCCCAACTCCTCGGAAGACATGTCCATCCTGGGCCTCCTGCATTGTCACAATGACACCACCTGAAAGCTGCAGGAATAGCATCTTATTTCGCTTGGGAACCCTGCAGCCCAAGGGTATCAATGTGGACTTCATAAGCTTCAAAATCTCCCCTCCCCCAACCGCATCCCAAAACCAGCCCAGCTAGTCCTGACCTCCCTGCCCATTCCTCCCACCTTAAGCCCCACCCCCATCTCCTACCCTCTAACCTCATCCCGCCTCCTTGACTTGTCTGTCCTCCCTGGACTGACCTATCCTCCACCTAAATCCCCACCTACATTCATCTTCACAGGCTCTAACCCTGCCATTTTGACCTGTCTGTCTCCTCTCAACCTATCTTCTCCTTTATCCACCTTCTATCCATCTTCCCCTCTCTCCCTATTTATTTCGGAATCCCCTTCCCCTCCCCCATTTCTGAAGAAGGGTCTCGACCCGAAACGTCAGCCTTCCTGCTCCTCTGATGCTGCCTGGCCTGCTGTGTTCATCCAGTTCTACACCTTGTTATCTGAGCTTTAGTTCAGCTACATTCAGTCTGAAACAGTGGTGGACAATCACGCAACTAACAAAAGAAGGAAACTTTGTAACAATTCCCATCATGATGGTGGAACTCCGCAATAAGTGTAAATGATAAAACTGAAGTATTTATAACCATGTTCAGACAGAAATATCAAGTGGATGATCTTACTCTGCCTCTTACTGAGGCCTCCAACATCATGGGCACCAGCCTTCTGCTAATTCAATTCCAAGCATCATGCGTACTAGTGTTTAGTTATTTCAGTTCAGTCTACGTGATGACAGTGCTGAGTGCAAAGGGCGCAACAAAGACTATGGAACCTGATCACATCCTGCTTCCAGTGCTGAAGACCCATTTTCCAGAACTAACCCTATCGCTTACTTCCGCACAGCTATATCATGGACATCTGCAGAGTTATGAGGAAAACTGTTCATATTGGTAAGTTACCCAAAATGGGTAAGTTGTCCATCAATATTAGGAAAAGATCCAATCTGAATAATTAACACTCCATCAGTTAAATCTTAGTCATCTGCAAAATGACAGATTCAGCTATCAATAGTGCTTTCAAAGAGTAGTTAGCTACAAGCACCTCTTCACCAATGCTCAGGTTGGGAGCTGCTAAGACCTCATTACCTCCCGACATTGACTCAGTAGCTCAACTCCAGAGGTGAGAAGAGTGTGACTACTCTTCACATTAAGGTAGTGTTTATATGAGGTTAGGACCGAAGAGCCTTCGTAAAACCGAAGGCACTATGGAGAAAAGAGAAATCTCTCCAGTGACTCTGGACTAAAGAAAAATGATTCTGTGTTGGAGACCAATCATTTCAGCCCCTGGACATTGCAGCATGAGTTCATAAGAATACCAAACTAGGTCCAATGTGCATCTACAACTTCATCAATGATACTGTCTGAAGGTCAGAGGTCACCGGTGATATATCAGAACACCTAAGCCTCTTTCCCATTCAACAGAATTAAGTTTTCAAACCCATAAAATTTATGTACACTCGATGTATTGCTTTCTTTGGAATAGCACTACTTTTTTTTATTAAATGATGTCGGTTGATTCCACCATTATAGCTAGAGCTGATTATTCAGATCTAAGATTCTAACACTGGTACAAATCTTGGTGGCGCCTACATGTTGCAGACAGTTCCCACATCGTTTTTATTTCCCAGAGCATTGATATAGATTGTGAAGATCAATGGTCCTATAATCAATCCCGACTGGAGTTTCAATTCGTGTTTATACATAGATTGTGACAATTGATAACTATCATCTGTCTGTGATCCCAATTCCATATTTTGTCCAGGATGCCCATCTAATCCTGCAAGATTCAACTTATAAAATATCCTAATACATGGCAAAAGATCAACATCTGAGCTACATTTTCGCAGTGTCAGTGTGAGAGATTGGACTCTGGACAGAATCAGTAATTCCCTCTCATCCAATGGCTTTGTCCCATAATGAATCCAGGTGTGGGTGTTGGATTTTCTCTATATTCAGCTAAGCTTCATACAGGGCTCGTATTTCATACTGTGACAAAGAAGGTTAAACTTTTCTGGCAGCTCCGAGTCTCATCACAGCTGTTCAGCCATTTCACCACCTATTCATTGGAGCATTCATCAAGCCAAGAGGCTGGATGTTTACAACTAAGCAAGCCTGTTACTCTTCTCAAAAAAGGATGGGTAGGCAACATCACAATTAAGCTTTCTCAATGGAATTATTGACTTGTTCTTGAAGAGTAGAAGACCATTTGTCAGTACACTGGTCAATTTTGTCTATAATCTGCCTTCAGTGATTCAGTCACTGCTTGTCTGGTTTTAATTAGTTTTAACATTCTTCTGTGTTTTCATTCCTTTATTTGGTTAAGTAGCAAGAGCTGAGGATATCATCTGGCTGTTAGTTTGTGTGAGGCAGTGCTGAAGAGGATTGTGTAATGGAATTGACTTAATATGCAGTTAAAATATTGTAGAGAAATTTTTCCAATATAAATTATCTTTAATCAAATTAAAAGTCAAATGCAATGCACTGACTTTTGAGTCACACAATATTGTAACATCTCCCCTGTATAATTATACTCGAGATTTTGCAATATTATTGGTCTTCACTACAAAAAGCTGCTTCTTGATGGAATTGTCTGTTTGGTTCTCCTATGGTTACCCCAGCAGTAACTGTGAGTAATTGGCTTGATCACAGCAGGACTGTCAGAATGATGTGCCAGATTCATCTCCACAGTGAGAGAAATGTAACTGGAGCTACACCTACATAACTGCGGATGACCAGATTCATAGCCATATTGCTGGAGGGAGAGAGCCTCAATTCTTGCCTGCTTTTCCATTCTGGGTATATCAGGAGGATACATGGAAACAAAGATTATTTCAAAACTTAGTTGCAAAACATCACTTTTATTGCATGTAACACCATAAGCTTTATATACTTCTCTGAATTTTGAGTATTACAAATCTACTCTTGTTAACTCAGGTCCTTTTTATCATTAGGCTCACTAACACCTCCCAGAGTCAATGTATTATGCCGTTGATTCCATTACGACTGGTATTAATCCATTTTCCTCACATTGTCAAACTCAGTGATAGTCCCCCAACCATCACTCTACATGACTAATAGCAGTCCTACTGGTGTTAATCCAGCCCCTGTTGTCACCCACATTACTTCTTTGTTGTACATGTCCAGTGATGGTTATTAAGAATGCCATAACTGCTATCATGGGATTGCATTTATTCCCCTGAAACATATCTATGCCAAATGAATGGGGTATGCAGTACTTTGGTAAACAATATTTCTTCAGAGGTTAATGTAGATTAAAATCTATGGCCATAAGAGATCTGAAAAAGACAATTACTTTACGACGTGAAGTGCTTTATGTTCCCATAGGCATATTGCTCTTTAATACAGATGGATCTTATAGCTTTACAAGAAACAATCTAGGCAATACATCCTATATTTGTCTTCCTTTAGCTTTAAAAGTCACGTTATACGCAATATTGCATCTGCACAACAATGAATAAGATACTAACATGCACCTGTAGATATCAAAAGAGTACAGTTTGAGGCATTAGTTAAAATAAATCCCAGTCTGACTACAAATTCTGATTGCTTATTATAGGCACCTATTTAAAGGGCAAGAATGAAATAGCCTGACTATAGGGCAATTTAAAATGTTTAACATGTTGTAAGTATATGGACTTCTGAGGTTAATTTAAGGGATTGAGTATTGCAAGATTTAAATGACGCCAAGGTTTTTATTCAAACTGCTGTTCTGCAAAATCCATGGCTTTCAGCTTCACAGGACGATGTATTATTACAAGCATCCATGTTCTTGGGGAAACAAAAAGCTGTTACTGTTGTTAGAAGAGAGAGCAATGATACAGACTGAAATTTAGATCTGTCTACAGATGTATATCTAATCTCTTGATAAGTCTGTGGGGTTGCAAATACTTTTGTACGTTTTTGAAGTATCACCAAATATAAATTTTTATGTATTTTCTTTTCATATTTATCAGTGTAAATATTTGTAGAGTGAAGATTAATGTTAAGATTACTAATGAATAAATTTTAAAAGTTATTACCTTTGTTTTGTTGCCCATCTGTTTTAATTGGGGACAAGTTTGTTCAAATTTAGATTTTATTTACATTTAGAACCATTGTTGCCCTCAAGTTGCATCCTTAACCACAAAAACAGAAAACCATCAACTAAATTTCTTAAGAAATATAAGGAAAACTCAAGACCTGTTGTTGACCACACAACTCACAGAGCTAAAGATTGGATGGGTTTAACTGTGGAGCTGGTTTTTGGGGCTATAACTTTGAGGGTTTGGATCATTCATATCATTGTAGGTCCGGAAAGGACAGCCAATGGATAAAGATATTAATGTGAATAAATGGGAAGAGTAATAAAACTTCTCCCCTGTGGTAAGTTTCTGGATGACAACATCTGGTACCTTCTGGTATTTGCCACATCTATCAGTATGTGGCACTGTGTAGTGGTTGTTTGAGGGAGTTTGCTGCTCTTTTGACTTTGCTTTGCCTTGGACCTAACTAGTGATTTGTGGAAGAGGAAACAGCAGAAGAGGAGCTGTTCATTGATAACAAGAAGGTTTCTGGCATGATAGAAATACATGCAACGGTGTTCAGTAGGACATTATTGCTAGAATATCATGGAGCTAGTACAGACACATCTTCTCCCTGCAAAAGCTAGAGTAGAACTCCTTAGGTGGAATCTTATGTAGGAGTCTCAGCAATGTGTGGCAGTGTGGCCTATCTCAAGATCATTGCACTCCATCTTTTATGCTTTTCACAAGCAGCATGGCATCATTCTTACTGGGCAATGGCAAGAACCTAATTAATGAAGACTAACGTATATTAATGCATTGTTAATGGCAAAACTCACCCTTTTATAAATTCGCTCATGGATATGGGTATCACTGCCTGAACCAGCATTTGCCTCTCATTGCCCGGAGGGTGGATCTGCAGTCACATGTAGGCACAAATAAGGAAGGCAGACTTCTTTCAGTAAAGGACAGGGGGGCTTTTATGACAGTCGACAGTGGTTACATGATTGCCATTGGTCAAGAATTTTACTCCAGATTTTTATTGCCATGGTAGCATTCAAACCCATGTCCTCAGCACATTAGCCTGAAGCTCTCGGTCACCAGCCCAAAGACCTTAGCACTATGCCATCATCTCCTCAACCTCCTTTTGTACCAAACTCACCAAAGAAGTTAGACACCAGAAAAAGTTGATAACGAAACCAGAGCGGGTATCTTGCAGATTCAACTCCCCGCTTGCTCCAAATTACCTCCATAACCTCGAAGCTGGTAGCTGGGCAATCAGCTGCCTGAACTTACTAGCTATTGTACCCTCTCGGCTATATGAAGCATCTATTTATGTCATCTTAGGTAATAAAAACAGATTATTTATTCTCTTTGAATTCAACCATGAGTTTAGGAAACCCAGAGAAATATTCTACAGGTTACCAGTTGGTCAACAGTGAGTCTGGGCATTGAGTTTAAAAGTAAAATTGAAGATCGTTTTACAGAACACGGCTGTTCAATTCATAAATATGATCCTAAGCTTGCAGTAGTGTGTCATTTTTATTCTCCACTCCCCACTGCAATTTTACAACCTACATGTTCTGGTGAAGTTCAATGCAGAATGCCCAAGACCTCATCTTTTAATTAGGCACTTTACAATAATCTGGATTCAGAGCTCAAAGAGTAAGAAACAGTTAGCCCAACGTTCAAGTAGCAGGCATTGGTCCTGATTCTGTTGTTCCCACTTCGACCGACTTAAAATCCGTTGCATCTCTACTATTTTCCAGTGTCAATAATATGTCCTAGAACCCATGGACTCAGTATTTTGCTTTTGAACAGAATGAATACTTGTAGCTATTTTTGTTTGGCGAATGCCAGTTCCTGATTCAAAAAGATAGCTCCTTCATTTGCTGACTTTAAAGTGATTAGTCCACCATGTAGTTTGTAAAAGGGACATCCTCTCCAATGCACATCATTGCTTGTGTCTCACTGTTTGTGTATAATGGATTTGTATTAAGCCTCAAAGATGGTTGTGTTCTTTTCCCAGATGATTATTGTTAATAAATCATGGTATGTGCCACCTTTAGCAGGACGTGAGATTGAATAAGGGCGACTTGATGTAGCTCACTGCCACCAGTCCTCTATTTTCTTGGGGCATTTCTAATGATTAGTTGTAGAGGGCACAACACAGTAGAGTAGCTATGAAAGAGGTACTCGTCTTTGATAACAACAAGATTTGTTGCATGATAGAATTAAATATGACTACATTTGGTCAGGCATAATTAATAGGACGAGTGAGCTGGTTCAGATACATCAGCTTCCTCCAAAAGCCAAAGTAGAATTCTTTGTTTCCACCCACTGACATCATAGAAGGAGTGCAGATTATGTAACATGAACATTAGCCACTTCAGAACCAATACCCTATTGCAACACTTTCTACCTAACTATAACATCACTTAAAATCCTCCTTTGTAACTTGCTTGAATACTGTAATGTATTAAGTAGTTCCATAAGAAACTGTTACCGAAATGGAGTCAACTTCAAATCATGCAACGTATCATCCAGAGGCACTTCAAGTTATGTACTTGCTAGGAGGTTAAGGTTTTAATAATGAATTAATTACATATCTTTAGCAATACCAACGAAGCAAAACGTCACCAATTAACCAATAATCAGACTGGAGTGGATTAAATAAACTCACTAATGATTTTGTATGACTAGCTCATTGTAAATAAAATATGGCAAGAAGCAGCATTCAATTTAAGGGGTAAATAACATCTTCAGTCCTCCAGGAAAAAAAAGCTTTGTTACAAATCTATGTATCTATGCATGTTATTACAGAATTATTAGACTGCATCAAGGCTAACTGGGATACAACTGCAGACGAAGTTCAGAAGTTGTGACCACAATCCCTTGTCAGGGACTGACTCACTCTGCAGATTAGTTGATTAAAAACAATAAAACACATCACATTTTATGAAGCAGATATTACAGCAAACACACTGATTTCTGTATATGAATCTTGCAAACCCGCAGCAAACTGATCTCCTTTAGGGAAGGAAACTGCCATCTTTACCTCGTCTGGCCTACATGTGACTCCAGACCCAGAGTAATATGGTTGACTCTTAACTGCCCTCTAGGCAATTAGGGATGGGCAATAAACGCTGACCTAGTCAGTGAAGCCTTCATCCTCTAAATGATTAAAAAAAACCTAACTGATCAGTTGAGTAACAACATTGTATGCGCATAGCACACGGAGGCCTTAAAGATGAACTCTGTTAAAGGCATGGTGCTCAAACAAACATATCCAGCAGCAACAACAGAAATCTGAGCCTCTGAGTGGACTGACAATTTCATCTCTGTCTGACACAGAGATGGAGTTCAATCTTGAGGCACTGGTGTACATTTTGCTACATTAAAGGTAATACATAAATGCAACTAATTTTCAGCTAACATATCGCCAGTCTCAAGAAAATGCACTTTTGACGTGCACCGTACAAAATGAGAATTGAGGGACTTCACAGTAGTGAAGGGGCCTTTTGGCCCATTGATCACCCAATTTCAGAATGCTTGGAAAATGAAAATATAAAACGTACAACCACCTTTGCAAATGACAATTCTTTCTTGGACTAAGAAAGCTTGGAAACAGGACTCGTGAAAGTAAACCTTAAGAGAGTTGCTTAAAAAGATAAGCAACCCACATTTGTATTCTCCTCCTGACAAGGGAAGTCTGTAATAAGGCTCCCATTAATGCCCTCAGTGAATTATATAAATAATGTTGAGGCTATACAAGACTTGTTTTCCAAATACATGTCTAAGTGCAAAAACTCATGAAAACAGGATAGTTGTGGAGATCTCCCTTGCAAATTTGCTCTTGCATGTTTCCAATGGACAAGACTGTGTGCCAGAAGTACCCACACAGGTGCCCTGTGTGCAGCCAACTGTAGGAGCGCTTGCTGTAAAATCACTTGCTGATATTCTTGAAGATTCTTTCATCAAGTGTCATACTGTAGGCTTGTTTCATTCTCCGTTAACTGTTTCATAACCTTCAGGTGGTTCTTGAAGTTGCATTGTATCAGGGAAGTCCTTCCTCCCTGTTTTATGGTTTCTTTCCCCTATTTTGACAAAGTGACATCACTATCTCTTGAGGAAACAACCCTGATTCACAATATAGCTTAACCTGTCATTTGGCTGTAAAAGTGTTTGACTATTCCCTGGATGTTTCATTTGTTATGGAATAACAGTAGCACAATAAAGATAGTCATGGAGTCATATAGGACAGAAACAAACCTTTTGGTCTGCGCTGACCAGATATCTCAACTTGACCTAGTCCCATTTGCCAGCATTTGACCGATATCTCTCTAAACCCGTCCTATTCATATATCCATCCAGGTGCCTTTTAAATGTTGTAATTGTACTCGCCTTTACCAGTTCCTCAGCCTGCTCATTCCATTTATGCACCACCCGCTGCATGAAAATTATACCCTCATGTCCTTTTCAAATCTTTCCCTTTTCATCCTATACCTATGCCTTCTAGTTTTAGACTCCTTGATCCTCGGAAAAAGACCTTGACTATTCAGCCTATCCGTGCCTTTCATGATTTTAGAAACCTCTATAAGGTCTGGCACAAAGATTATCGTGGATTTTATTGCTCCAAATGGAATGCACTTGTGATTTTCCTTTTAAAAATTAGAATTGGTATTGTATCAAATCTTGTTACGATACATTCATTTTAATGTTTGCATTGAAGAAATATTGTGCTACTTTTATCTGTTGACTGCTACTTTCCTGCTTATCATGGAAATACGTTTCTTTTATATTAAACAGTTGGCAAAGTTATTTGTCCTCGTTTCTGCAAAACACAATCATTTGAGAAATTATTTGTGCTACTTTTTTAACCCATTTGGTGCTGGTGGTGAGGTTCAAAGGATGTAGTACATTGATATGCAAATATTCTTTCTGGCAAACTTCAGGGTGTAGTTAAAATTTTCTCTGAAATCCTACTGGATTATTTTAATCAGAGAGATTATGGCTCTCACTTCCAACCAGTAATACATTATTTTATGTCCAATTTGTCAGACCCCTTTGATTAGGTTATGACTTGCAGATCACCCCCAGGAGTCCTATTTTATATATTATCTATTCTGAATCTTTCCATTTAATTGCTATTGTACATCTCTCCCAGGTATCCATTATTTTGTATATACATAAAAATGATTTCAAACCCTCAATTAGATTGCAACCTATAACTCACTTCCCAGTTCCATTATTTAATACATAAATCAAATGAATTCCTTAGTAAGATTACACCTTGTGACTTTTCATAGGTATTCATTATTTGTTGCATAAATCAACTGTTTGTCTCATTTAGATTACAACCTTTAAATTATTGCCAAGATCTGTTAGTCATTGCAAATGTTTATGAAATGCTGTAACCTCTTTAATTTATTTCTGAGTTTGGTTTTAATCACTTCAATGCTACTTTGACAAAACAATGCATAGCTTAAGTAGCTGATCAGTGCCTTGCTGTCTTTCTTTTAACATCTCCACCATTACTGTTGAATGTTCTGAATGTACCATTCAAATCATTGTGGCACTGGGAATTGCAAAGCGAGAAAGAGGATTTGTGTTTGATATATGCTTTAAATGCAGCCTATTCTGAGCATCACAAGAAATTTTTTTGCCTTTAATAATTACATTTTGAAGCATCATAGAGGTAAAGCATAACAGCCGCAGGGTACACTTAAACACTGGAGTGATTTTGTGAGGGGTAAATATAGCTAGTTGATTGAGGCTGTTTCATTTTTCAATGATAATCATTTGCATCATTTAGGAGGCTGACTTTATAGGGAGTCAAAGGCTTTGGCAGCTGTTGAGAACTATAAATCTTTGTACAATGAAACAGGTATGAGAGAGACATGGCAAGAATAAGGGATATGATAATTTTCTTCAATAAATTTTTCAATTGGGTTTCTCTGAAGAATATTATTATCCCTGTTATTTTCTTTATAACAAAGTCACTCACTAATTCTTTCTTTACTCCTTACTGGTGTGGAAAGAATGTTCTGTGACTTACTGTTGGTGACGTTCAATATGTGACTGATAACTCACAATTCTATCAAGCAATCAAAATTCGCACCAGAATCAAGCTGTCAATTACTGGCAACTTGCGTTGCTGCTGAATGCATCAGTAATCATCAGCTCCAAAACTGATTAAATACCAAGCCTGAAGGGTAAAGGGTTTAATCAAATCACACAAACCTTTTTATTTTTACTTGGTGCCCTCAGGAGTCTTAGTGCTTTTTACTATTATCATTTAGGTTTTAAACTGGAAAAAAACGTGATAGCAGTACCTCTGTCGATTTACTGGTGTCCACCTGGTAAAGGTGTCACATTAAGTTTATGGCTTCTCATGGCCTTGTCTCTTCTAGTGTTACTAATGTCTCAAAGATGTAGTGGCTCAAAGACTGATGTTGGGAAAATGGGTTCATATTCGTAGGACATTGGCACATGTTCTGGGGAAGGAAGGAGCTATTCCGATCGGCCGGGTTTTACCAGAATCATGCTGGAACTCGATTCCTATAAAATTACATAACTAGGGCTGTAGATAGGTTGTAAACTAAATAGTGAGATGTTGGGTTCAGTTGCATGAAAAGTTATAAAATTAAATGTAAAATAGAAGATAGGATTGCTGGTTAGTGAAGGGGTAAATTGTTAGAAGAAACTATAAGGTAGGGACAGACTGTGCAAATGTCATATTGTACCAAGGAACCAGAAAAGTGGAGGGAAATTCAATGATAGAACAAAATTAAAGGCTTTGCTCACAAAGCATTCAGAATAAGGTACACAAATTTATTGCGCAAAATGAGGTAAATCCAGGTCACAGGAACTTTAAATTAATTAAATGGAGGGAGGACTCAGAAGTTATTAAAGTTTCCAGAAGAAAGAATAATACAGAATATGGAAAGGATCAGGAATCTAACTTCAAGCACAGTGGATAACAGGACAACCATGAGAAGGGAGTGGTCAATGAGGACTGACTGTGTTGTACTTAAATGAATGCAGTATATGAAACAAGGTAAATGAGTTTGTAGCGCAGATTGAAATTGGCAGATTTGATGCTGTGGGCATCACAGTTACGTGGCTGCAAGGGGATCAGGGCTGGGGACTGAATATCCAAGGACAATGTCCCATTGAAAGGGCATGCAGATGAGCCGACGGGACAGAGTTACCTTGTTAGTAAGAATCGGGGACTTCATATAAGCAAAAGAAAAATCATACAATATGGTGAAGATTAGTGAGAAGCCAGAGGATTGGAAAACCTTTAAAAACCAGCAGAGGATAACTATAAAAGCAATAAGGGGGGACAAGATTAAATATGAGAGCAAGCTACATAGTAATATAAGGGAAGATTGCATCAGTATTTTTAGATGTATGAAAGATAAGAGAAAGACAAGAAGGGACATTGGACAGCTGGGAAATGAAGCTGCAGAATAGTAATGGGGAACAAAGAAATGGGGGGAGAATCCAATAGGTTCTTTGCATCATTGTTCACTGTGGAAGATTCCAGAACTTCAAGATAGTCAGGGGCAGAGGTGAATGTGGTGACCATCACCAAGAATAAAATGCTGGGAAAGTTAAAAAGTTTGAAGGTGAATAAATCACCCAGAATAGATGGACTACACCCCAGGGTTCTGAAGGAGATAGCTGAGGAGATTGAGGAGGCATTGGTCATGATCTTTCAGGAATCACTGGAGGCATGGAGGGCCCCAGGGGACTGGAAAATGGCTAATGTAACATTTTTATTTAAGAAGGGAAGGAGGCAGATGGTGAGAAACTATAGGCCAGTTATCCTGATGTCAGTCATTTGATTTGATTTGAATTATTATTGTTATTTGTGCCGAGCTACAATGAAAAGAGTTGTCTCACATACTTTGCAGGCAGATTGTACTATACAAGGGCATCAGGGTAACAGAACAGAAGGAGTCTAAGGAAATTCGGCACGTCCATAAAGACTTTCACAGCATTTTATGGAAGCATCATAGAAAGCATCCAATCTGAATGTGCCTCAATGTAGTATGGCAACTGTGCTTCCCAAGATGTGCTTCCCAAGATGGAAAGAAACTGCGAGAGCTGTGAACATAGCCCAGTCCATCGTGCAAACCAGCCTCCTATTCATTTATTTCATTCATATTTCCCACTGCCCTAGGAAAGCAGCCAACATAATCAAAGAAGCCTCCCACTCCACTTATATTCTTTTCCACCATCTCTCATCGGGCAGAAATGTAAAAGTTTGTATACACGTACAAACAGATTCAAGAACAGTTTCTTGTCCGCTGTTATCAGACGTTTGAATGGACTTCTTTGTTGTTAATATTGATCTCTCTCTGCACCTTCTCAGCAGCTGTAACGTTAAGATTTTAGAGTCCATCATTAAGGATGACTTTGTGGAGTACTTGGAAGTGCATGGCAAAATAGGACTAAGTCAGCACAAGGTCATGGGGAGGTCATGTCTGACAAATCTGTCAAAATTCTTTGAGGAGGTAACAAACAAGTTAGACAAAGGAGAGCCAGTGGACATTATGTATTTGGATTTCCAAAAGGCTTTTGGCAAGATGCTGCTCAGAAGGCTGCTAATTAAGTAGGAGCACATGGTATTAGGGGCAAGGTATTGGCATGCACATGGATTAGCTGATTGGCAGAAGGCAGACAATGGTGACAAAGGAGTATTTTTCAGAAATAGTATCCAATAACTAATGTAGTTCCTCAAGGGTCAATGTTGGCACCACGACTATTTATGTCATACATTAACTATCTGGACAAAGAAACTGAGGGCATTGTTGCTAAGTTTGCAGATAACACAAAGATAGGTGGAGAGGCAGTTAGTGTGGAGGAAGTGGGAAGGCTGCAGAAGGATCTGGACAAACTAGGAGAATGGGCAAAGAGGTGTCAGATGGAATACAACATGAGAAAGTGTGGGGTTATGCATTTTGGTAGTAAGATTAAAGGTTCTAAATGGGGAAAAGCTTCAGAAAGAGGCCTCATTCAGAATTCTCTTAAGGTTAACATGCAGTTTCAATAGGCAGTTAGGAAGGCAAATGCAATGTTAACATTCATTTCAAGAAGGCTCGATTACAAGAGTAGAGATGTACTGCTGAGGGTGTATAAAGCTCTGTTCAGATTGCATTTGAAATATTGTGAGCAGTTTTGGGCCCCATATCTCAGAAAGGATGTATTGACCTTAGATTGGTTCCAGAGGAGGTTTGCAAGATTGATCCCGAGGATGAAAGGCTTGTCATATGAAAAGTGGTTGAGTATTCTGAGTCTATGCTCAACGGAGTTTAAAAGGATGACAGGGATTCTCATTGAAACCTATGGAATATTGAGTAGCCTAACGTTGTTCAGCCTTCAGCGGCTGAATTTCACAAAGGGAACTTAAAGGTTCCCAACGGCACACCAACCTTTTTGTTTTGCTGGTCATTTGGCCATACATAATCATCTTGGTAATCAGTTTTCCCATTCTTGCAGCATTAATTCTTTTGAGCAGGAGTCTGGTTTACCTATTTACCTCTTGCTAATGAAAGAACACTTCCCACTTCCTTTTGGTAAAATTCATTGATATTGTAACTATTTATCAAATCAATCGATTGGCTTTTACTTTGAATAGGTTATTTTTATCAACATTACTTGAGTCTTTCAGCAATTTAAAGGTTTGAAGACTCTCAATCTTTATGCCAATGAGAACTATTTGGTCCATCCCAACATCTGAGCATTTAAAGATCGGGAATAATCTAGAAAACTCATCTGTAAAATCTCTGAACCAATATAATGTTCCAAAAGTAAATTGTCAGCGGTTGTCTGTATTGTTTTCTTACCAGCTAGCAATGATGACAATTTTCCCAATTTTTTCCCTGCTTTTTCACTCCCTGCCATGGGTGCTGGAAACTCTCTTATTTCCTCGCAATAATGACTATTGTCAAAAAGTTATTAAAATGTGATGCACCTTAGCAGTCAGTGAATACATCCTCAGTGTATGACTTTCAATCAAATAATTCCTGGCAACACATAGCAGTCAGGTGTGAGAATTCTTCACTTCCTATAACACTGAGGGCAATTACAGCCATCATCTTCGCTGTCAGCAGCGTGCTCAACACAAACAATATCAGCCTGGGAAGCTACACCACACTATAGATGTTGAATGCACAAGCAGTCGGAAGGAGCTCACAGAAAGAATAACATGGGAGATGCAGCACTCCGAGCTAACGCCTTATTTCAGACCTGGTTAGAAGTGCAGCAGGAACAGCATGGGATAGAGTATGCTTAAAGACAAGTCATACCTGACAGTCACAGATTCCTTCAGGAAGCAAGGATCTGTCAGAGAATTCCCTGGTAAACGTTTGGCCAAGAGGTGAATGTGTTAGAGTGATGTTAGCATTCTCTGTGGGACAAGATGTAAAGCTTTAAATTAACAGTGTAAAAATATAGGCTAAGATCAGCAGTAAGAAAAGGAGTACTTACACTGCAATAAGTGTTGCCACTATAGTGAACACAGACTTCGAGGCATGGCTGCAGCGGGGATTTTAAGTGCTATAGAGGAAGTTTATCCTAAGGTTGCTGCATTGGGAACACATGAAGTAAAATTGAAGTGATAAGAGGGACAATTTAAAAGCTGAAGCAGACTAAGTGTTCAGCAGAAGATAGGAAACAAATGCTGTGACCACAATTATAGCAGGAGATCCGTAAATAAAAAATATAGCATGGTTCTGCTGGGAAGAATTTATTAAAGCTGCAGGCTTCACCGTTTGAAATTATTACATATGGTGGTTAGTCACAAAATTACTTTCACAGCTCCTCGAGCGGAGACAACAAACCTTTTGGGAGAGACTCTACTCGGGCAGAGCGTAAAGAGAGGTCAAGGCTCAGGGATCTCTCATCCTCCTGGAGCAGAGACAGCCAGGCCTGCGGGAGAAAACTTCACTACAGTCTACTTGGCAGCCATGTTGAATATGACCAAAAATTCAAGAGTGGGCCATTATAGGGAGCTTGCACATTCATTGTTCAGTGAGACGCTGCTGTAAGGATGAAATAACTACTTAGATTTCAGAAGAAGCACTGCCAAAAAGGGAAGTAAGGTTAAATCCGAGTCAAAGTAAAATAAAATAGGAGGTAAACCAAAGGAAAATAATGTTAATGCATGTGAGTCAAAATTAAGTTCCCAGTAAGTTTTTATATTAAGTTTCGACTGACTATAATTGCAATTCAGAGTGATGTTAACAGCAGGGATTCAGTTCCCTCACCAGCTAAGGATATCATGAAGGATATTTGGTCAAATTACAGAATCTCAGGTCAGGTGGGGCAATTGAAGTGCTTATCCTACAGGACGCCTGAAGCCATGGACATACCATGTGTCGAAACAAGCTCATCAGCAAGAAGTGTCACTAGCTGCACTGCTTGAGCTCTGGGTTTTGGAACTTGATGAGTGGCTGGAGACAATGTTATGCATCCATGAGGCAGAGAACTAAGTGGAAAGCACATCTGTGGGAGGTGGCCATATTGATAATTGACAGAGATGAAAGTGGTCACCACAATATAGGCTGGGAGACACAGGCATGTAGTGCAGGAGTACCCTGAATCCAGTCTTCTCACTAATCAGCATTTTATTTTGGATATTGGTTACAAGCTGGGCAGTTTATGTCTTAACAAGGCTGGTATCCTTGGAGATGGATGAGCTAATACTTTTATGGCGGGTTTAAACAAGCTTGTCAGAGGTAATCCAAATCGGAAAGAGGATGGGAACTCAAGTGATAACCCAATTGAAAAGGAATAAAGATGGTAACAGGAAGGAAAAGTGTCTAGGAAGACTTGAGGAAAGAAAGCCGTGCATCAAGTGTGCTTTAAATATGGAATGATGCCATATAAGATAATGTTAAAGTCACTCTCCCTGAATTCATGCTATATTCACAACAAGGTAGATGATCTAAAGGAACAACTAGGGCAAAATACAGGTGATCTAATTGCCATTACAGAAATATAGAGACCAGGACTAGGAATTGAATATTCAAGGATATTCAACATTTATTCAACAAGTGGTACAGACAAGAAGGAAAAGGAAGAGATGGAATTTTGCTGATAATAAAGGATGAGATGAGTACATTAGATCAGTAGAAAGATGCATGAGATCTGTTTGGATCAAGCTGAGAAATGCAAGGAGCTTCAGACATTAATTAGAGTCATTTCTACACCATAAAGCTTGCTGCACAGACAACACAGTAATCATGAGTGACTTCAAACTGCAGATAGACTGGGTAAACCATTTGAGCAATAACCTGTGGCAGACAGGGTTTTGGAGTTTGTTACATTTTTTTAAGGCCAGAATGCTGACAAGCCGACTGGATGACATGTTCTTTTAAATCTAGGATCATGTAATGAAAACTTGGTTAATTAATAATATTGTAGGAAAAGAACCTTTAGGGATGAATGGCCACAATATGACAGAATTTCACGTTGTGGTTGAATGTGAATTAGTACAACCTGAAGCAAGAATTTAAATTAGAAAAAGTGAATTTATGAGGGCTTGAAGAATAAATGGCTCAGGTTGATTGGAAAAATGCTTTTAAAGTATGACCCTAAAAGTAAAGTTACTGTCGTCTCGCCATTCCACAGAGCTACTTTCCCATTAGAGAATGTCGAGTGTTGGTGCTTTTACCTGAGGGTCACCCTGCCTCAGGCAAAGGGAGATTTTGAGAAGGAGAGGCCTTCATGGTATCCTCAGCTGGTGAAAGAACTGAACCCATGGTGTCACTCTGAATTACAAACCAGCCATCCAACGAACTGACATTGATGAGGAGATAGCAAGAACTGCAGATGCTGGAGTCAGAGTCAATACAGTGTGGAGCTGGAGGAACACAGCAGGTCAGGCAGCATCAGAGGAGCAGGAAAGTCAACATAGCAGGTTGGGACCCTTCATCAGAACATAGACAAGGGATAGCTTTTAAAAACATATTCTTTGTCTTATAACAACTACACATTCTTTAAGGTGCAAAACCCAAAATGGTCAGTCAATGGTAATGGGTCTACTTTTCCTGGCATGTAGGAGGCTGAGGGGTGACCTAATAGAGGTTTATAAAATCAAGAGGGGCTTAGATAAGGTGAACAGCCAAGGTACTTTCCCAGGATAGGAAATCCAAAACTAGAGGGCATAGGTTTAGGGTGAGAGAGGAAAGATTTAAAAGGGTCCTAAGGAGCAACTTTTTCATGCGGAGGACAGTGCATGTATGGAAAAGACCTGCCAGAGGAAGTGGTGGAGGTGAGTAAAATTACAACATTTAAAATACATTTAGACAGGTACATGGATAGTAAAGAGTTAGGGGGATATGGGCCAAATGCAGGCAAATGGGACTAGTTCAGTTTCGCAAACTGGTTGGTATGGATAATGTGGGCCAAAAGATCTGTTTTCATAATGTATGACTATGATTCGATGAAGAAGAAAGTTAGAGATTATATAATATTAAAAGAAAGGATTTATAAAGTTGCCAGAAATAGGAGTAAATCTGAGGATTGGGAGGTTTTTAGAACACAGCACTGGAGTTCATGAAACTGATAAGGAAATAGAGAAAGCAATTTCAATGCATTATACCAAAATCATTAAAAAATGATTGCAATGCCTTCATATGTATGTAAGTTGGAAATGTTTGGCTGAGATGAATGTGGATCCATTACAGGGAGAGTCATGAGAATTTATTGTGGGGAATACAGAAGTAGTGGAGAAGCTAAATAATAACTTTGCCTGGTTTCAGTGAGAAAAATATTTTTAAAAGATCTACCAAAATTAGAGATCCAAGTAATTAGGGCGAATAAGAGATAAAGGAAATTGGTAAAAGCAGAAGGTTGTACTGGAGAAAGTAATGGATCTGCAAGTTGCTATGTTCCTCGGACCTGACATGCATACTGGATTCCAGAGTGTTGAAGAAGGTAGCTATATGGATAATTGATGCATTAGTGATCACCTTCCAAATTTCTATATATTCTGGAAATATTCCTGCAGATTGGAAGCTAGTGACTGTCACCACACGTTAAGAAGTGAGCAAAGAGAGAAAATAAGCAACTACAGACTTGTCAGCCTTATATCAGTTGGATGGAAAATGCTTGAATCTATCATTATCCATGTGATAAATGAACACTTGGATAATAATTATCTGATTAGGCATAGTTAGCATGGATATATGAATCTAAAATTCTGTTTGAAAACATTTCTGGAGGTTTGTGAGGATGTTACTAACAAGATTGATAATGGGGAATCAATGGACATGGTATATTTGGATTTCAGAAGGCTTCTGATAAGGTTTGGTTTGCAAAATTAAAGCATGTAGAAAGGTGGTAGTGTACTAGCATGGATTACTGATTGTCTACCAGATAGAAAACTGAGAGTAGAAATAATTGAATCACCCTTGAGTTGGCAAGTGCTGACTAGTGGGATACCACAAGGATCACAGGACTGGACCAGCTACTCACAATGTATATCAGTGACTTGAATGTGTGGACCAACCGTAGTATTTTCATGTTTGCAGATGGATACCTGAGTAAGCAAGTATGCATTTTGTGAGGAAGATGTAAAGCAGCTTCAGGAGGATTTTGACAGACTGAGGGAATGGCAGATGGGGCATAACATGACAGATGGAATATAATATGGAAAAATGTGAGATTGTCCATTTGGTAGGGGCAACATATGTGTTCTTATGTTCCAAGGAAAGTGAGAAAGATTTTAAAACCAAATATCAAAGCAACGTTCCAACATATTTCCAAACACTATCTGTTTACAATTCTAGAGGCATTTCATTCTAATCACTACTCTTTATGTTTAACTCATGACTCCCAATTTCTTTTCCTTGGACTATGGAGGCTATTTTATGAAGCCTTTCCATGTCTGCTTGCGTGTATCTTTTACATTTCGGTTGGCCTTAACTATTGTACAAACTTTCCCAACTTGAAAGACCTAAAAAACCAAAACATCTACAAAACAACAATTATTTAATAATTGTTTCATCACATCACTGAAGATGGGAAAATACCTGCAATACCATTGCAAACCATGGAGGGAAAATTAAGATGCACAAGTCAAAAAAAAAAGTTCACATGCTTCAATACAGATTGCTAAACAGATTGAGAATAATGACGTGCTTGCACAAAATGAATACAAGCTGCATATAACTCCACAGAAGCCAAAGGAAAGTCCATAAATTCATAATAAAAACCAAAAGAACTGCGGATGCTGTAAATCAGGAACAAAAACAAAGTTGCTGGAAAAGCTCAG